>VHKM01000037.1:15350000-15950000 GCA_007210695.1 Neogobius melanostomus
CCTAAGGACACTAAGCTAATTCATAAGCAGATACCAAGTCAGGGAACAGTCAGGGTGGAGCTGATACTCGTCGCAAACAGAACAATGTTCAATAAATGAAGTGAGACCAAGGTTTAGGTGGAGCTAATAATAAGTCGACTTAAATACAGAGTTGCAGACAACAGAACCACAACTGAAGAAGTCTCTTAGATGACTGGCAAAACATATTTCTATTTCTGCATAGACCAGTACAGCTGTACCAGACCAGTACAGCTGCAATGAGCAAACTAATTTGCGCACCAAACTACCATAATGTGATTATGTGAACTGTCAGGTGCCGGCCTGTACATGTCATCGGGAACACCCCTGGTTTTCTAATAAGCCTCACTGTGAAAACAGGACAAAGCTTTGGTGATTCAGACGTGACGTCTTTGGAGCTCTCTGCCTGGATACAGCACTGCACGGGAGCCCGAGGCATTACTGTATATATTACCGAAAGTAGCTCCACGCTGACAATTAGGACAACCCACACACATAGAACAACCTGCCTGGAGATGCCAACCCCGTGCACTGTCCCAGAAACTAGTCAGGCCTGCTATAGCCTCTCTCAATGGGCTCATTCACCGTGCAACATTAAAAACATAGGTCTTGTTGTTGGGCTCAGTGATTGAAGCTAGAAGCACTGGAGTTTGCGACCCGTGATGCCTGCCTGTTTTTGGCATGACCTCCACCTCCCTTTGCACCCCAGCGGCTATGGAAATTGCTGATGTTATTTTCTTTCACCACCCGCTGGCGCTGCTCTCCCCTGATAGTTAAGTGGAGAGAGTGGACAGTAAAGATGCTTTTCAACACACAAACACATTTTTGTCACTCGCTGGATGGAGATCCCTTAGGATGTGGTGCAGTTAAATTGTTGATAACCTAAACTTTATACTTTTTTAATGCTTAACAAAATGGTTTGTCGCTGTTAGTTAAAAATTAAAGTAAGAAATTGTAACACTGTTTCACATATACCCATGTGATTCTGTGCCAACTCAAAATAACAAAATATTTTATCTAGTGCCATTTCACTTTGTTTCTTTTGCAGACATGAGATGCATTAAGAGGAGCATAGTATTGCCCTGGTCTAGAAGATTTCTTTTTAAGTCCGACGTTGTGCTCTTTACATTAATTATTGCAAAAAAGATCCAATGCCCTGGAAAAAGTTGTTTGTGTTTTGTCGGCCCTTCAGCTGCAAGGGGTGTGATTGACGAGTCTTATATCGACCAGTGGCTTTAACCAATCATTACAGCGGATATAACTAGTTACAAACTGTCACAATGCTTGACAAAGTTATTGATTTACGGTAAGTGGGATGTCGATGAGAACCACTGTGGCTTGCAATGTAAGCATCCAACCCTAAGTGCACAGATTAACATGCTGCCCAACACATTACTGTGTTTAGAGCCATCTTCCCCACAGTCCACTGAGCTACTCAAACACTTTACTGTAGTCAGCACACATTCGCCAATCTGCTCCTGCTGCTAACTGCTAACACCAAACTGTTTCTGCCACAGTGACCACAGAGAAATATGCAGCCTCTACCAAACATACAGCAACACATTGACTTCCCATCTCAATAAAACTCAAGCCACAATGAGTGTAATGTTTTACACTAAACCAAAACATGGCTCTGAAGGCCACAAAATTAGACCTCTGGAGTAACAGGCCTCCCACAAAACGAGAGGCAGAAGTTTTTTCTACTCCTGACGCGATATCCATATCGACAAAGACAAAATATGCATCACACAATCACTGAGGTCTTCCATCTGCCATCTGACTGACATTCACAATTTTTTTGTCAGCACGGCCTAAAACGAAGCAGAAAATTGCTTGATTGTGGTTCTTGTCTTGATTTGGCCTTGAATATGTTTTTTTTCTCTCTCCAGTATCTTGTTTTATTTACGTATTTGGTTCAATTTAAAGGAATGCAGGTGTTTAATGTTGAAATGTAATAATGTAAAATAATGTAATTATGTTGTTATCTCAATATTCAAGACAGTTATTGGATATTGCTTTTCCCCCATATCATGCAGCCCTAACAGCGTTTGTATTGAACAGTTTGAGACGTATTACAGACTGTCTATCACAGACTCAATTATTGAATAACTTCTATATTAAATATAGATTTTTCTGTTAGAAGATCTGAGAAAAGAGGAACATAACTGCTTTAAGCTGTATAATATAATTTGAATGAAGTAGCTTACTAATACCATGATACTAATACTCACGACAAGGGTACTGGGGTCAGCCAAGCCTCCTGAGGTTATCCCAGTGATATTTTATGTGTCAACTATAGTTGACAAATCTCCCTACTGGGATTTTAGTACCTGGAAGACCTGGATTTTAGTATTTCCACTGTGTCCACCCATGTGTCTGTTTGAATTGAAATAGGTGTGTGCCCACCACACCCCCACATCTGTGTCAGGAAGGATGGATGAGCGCTATCAGAGGGGTGTCTCTGAATCGCGTTGACAGTCAGTCCCACCCAGGTCAGGGTGTTACCTGTTCCGTGTACTTTACTCTGAAGGGTATGGATGAAAAAAAGGGCTGGGAGTAACTAGGCAGCTGATACACTCTGGACTAAGAGCAACATTTACAGAGACAGAAAGGTCGTTCCGCACCAGCCATTTGACGTCAGTTTTGGACGTCACTTGACTCAGTTATGCTGTGATGTTGTGTCTACAGTCTACTTAGAAGAAGACTCCAGTCATAATGTTTTGACTATTGCTTTGATTGTAGATCTAATAACAAACAAAGATCTGAGAAGGTCAAATACTTTTACAATCTAAATGGCAACATTATTGCAAGTAACAGATTTGTTCACCAATAACCAATGCACCTTTTGTTTCAGTAGGTTCTTAATGGAACCTACTGTGTTCAAATGGCGGAGCAAACTCTAGCAAAACTATTGTTATCGCAATACTCACGTCAGTTTTATTGTAAGTTTTTCTCATTATTATACAACCCTAGAGTTGATTCTGCAAATAAATATTTAACATACAACCCTTTCTGGTGGGGAAAAACACACATTAGCTGAGAGTATGATAAAGGATGGAGCCAGCAGACAGCAAACCTGTGTTGTTTCAATGCAGCTGCGTCAGCCATCTTGGCAATAAGCGGCATATGATCATCAAACTGCACAATATACCCTCTCATTAAACAATTAATCCTATGAAAGACGATATTGGATGAGGGCAGAAAGCATGGAGATACCAAAACAACCAGAATACAGTAGGGCTCTGTTGTAGAAGCCAGGTGTACAGCAGACAGACTAAAAAGGTCTTGCTTCCTTTGTAATGGCACCCTCCCAGCAACGCACTGCAGCGCTCTGAGCCACAGACCCACCCAGCACTTCCTTCACACTCAATACCAGCTCCTTCATTCACACTCAATACCAGATCCTTCGAACACATTTACTTCTTTAGGAACATAATTGTGCCATCATATCGTAAAAAAACTGAACTTAGACATGAGCACAGGCTGACTATTTTAACATTTTGGACTTCTGGTTTTAGAGTTCAGGATTGTGCCAATAACATTCTAGGCTTCCCGGTGTTTTCTATAACAATAAATCAATGAAGATTTTAAAATGTAAAATACTGGAGTTATATTGTTCAGATAAACACTGTGGTATGTTAATGAATTTACCAGTAGTGGGGAGTGGCCGGATCAGCTAATGGTTGTTCCGCAGCTAGTTTCATAACCTTTTTCGACTTCCACAAGGGTAATTGCACTGTCAGAGTAGATAGCAAATAACAAAAGAGAAGTGCAAGACATTTTTTCCATGACTAAGCCCAGTCTTCTCCTCCTTGTTGCTGAGTAATATTACTCACCTGTCAAGGATTACTGAACACTATCCTGAAACTCACCATTTAAGGCATTTTAAGTAGCGCTGGCCTCGCCACGTGTGCAGGTATTGGCTTTTACAAGGAGACATTAAAGTGCCCCCTGATGCGAATATGGCAGGAAAGGATTCTCTCTTTGCACTAATTCCCCAAAGGAAAGGGTATAGCATGTGAAACCTTTCGCTAAAATTCGCTAACACGTACGAAACACTGTAGTGGGTAAAGAGACTCCCCTCAAGCAGAATCTCGTAAACATTCAGTTACTGGCTACTGGAGAGCATCACTCATCATCATCCACAAAGCACGTGACACTGAAAACATGAGGCCTTGGACTGATAAAAAAAAAAAGACAAGAGAAAAAAACACTTTGACTATTGTCTTCTTAACTACTAATTCTGCACTACTGTTTGTGGGAAAGACTTTTTTTTTTTTAGCATGTCATGTTTCCCGTCCTGTCCTATGAAGTCCAAAAACAACACGCATGCCTGAGTGGAGACAAGAGAGCAAATAACCCTTTCCAACTCAGTGCCCAGACCGAATGCTGAGGACATGTTCGGCATAAGGCACGCTAGTAGACACAAAAAAACACCCCCGTCTCCCTACTGTCCCGTGTCAGCAAAAGTTCAAACTCCAAATCTCACCAAGCTGTATTTTACACAACCACACTTTGCCTATTTCTGTTTGGTAAGTGGCACTGTGCTGGTCTCACGGCTGTCATTATCTAATCACTTGTCGTTGAGTGTTTTTTTGCTGATTCCTATAATCACGGCGAGCGCCAATGCTGCAGGAAATACCTCGGAGGGCTGAGGAGGAAGACCCAGGTGCCCCGCGTAACACGGGAAGAGATGGCTATAATTACTTTTGTGACGGAGCGCGCTAATTGGACTAAATCTTGGGTCTGGTATCCTAATAAGGGTTATTCCACATCTCCTAGCTTCCCTGACTATCCTGATAAGGAGCACAAATCAATTAAACTGTAAATTAAAATGCACCTAAAACTAATAATTGTGCAACTTAAACTACAGATTTAGAGTATTATTACATCCCTGTAGGACTATGGTGTGTTCATTTCTGTAGCACAAAGGCTCTTACAAAGTGAATATCCCAGCGTCCTCCATACACTGGCACAACTGTACTGCACATAATGAGTGTGGACGTTGTGGCTGAGAGGCATTCATTCCCTTGGCTTGCACCGTACGTAAACCTGTCCGACTAGAAGGAACAGGACGAAACATAACTCATAGGTTTTTCCACTGCCCAGGGTTTCCTTGATTTCACCTCCTTGCGGGCGAACAGTGCAGGGCTTTGTGCACCGTGAGACCAGTGAGTGATGGGATGTCCATGACCAAATCAGCTCTTTTTGAAAAGTGCCTGAACGGTAAGGCTGCCCCTCAAGTTCAATCGCCTCAAGTCTGATACTTTTCGAACAAAATTAACATGCCGTTTTCTACAAAGGTTAATCTCTTCAGTTTTGCTTTTCAGTAATTTTTAATACAATGATAAGACTACAAAAAAGGGGAGTAATAACATTCCCAAATTATAATTTTCACAAAATTACATATTACAAGCCTACATATCACTTTGAGCTTACCAATCTAGTTCTACGGTATTTTTACTTGTTTTGACTATTTTTGTTTGTATTTAATGGTTTGGTAAAAAATATTGTAATATTTTTACTGCAATATACATGTGTTTCCAATGACATCACGCATAGTTCCAGCGGCCATTTTGAATACCGAAGTAGAATTATGTAGTACTACAACATGTAACAATATCTCTACTCTGGATGAAAATGAAAGACAACTGATTGACAGTGGCATTTTTATGTACTCGTAATCATTGCTCAAGAAGATAACAGTTAGAACAAGGCCCCAGAGAGCACACGTTTATGTGACATATCCAGGAAATGTGGCACAGACGTAGCACCGCTGTCCATCGAGCTAAAGCAGGATTTACTAAAGATCTGCTTCACTCCTCAGACTAAATTAACACATCAAAGAGGAAACAGAAAACCCTTTTCTGTGACTTTTACAGTTTGTCATGTCAACAGAGTCTTAGTCTGAGTCAGTGTTTAAGCTGCTCAAGACGTTAGCATGCTACTGGTTAGCAACGGTCACTCAACCATTGATAGTGGATTCAATCAACTGTCAATGGCTTCAACACGATAAACACGGGTGGCTCACTCTGAAACACTGACTCACTGGTTTCTTCACATAAACATGTGCTCTCTGGGGTCCGTGTTTTAACTGTTATCTTCTTGAGCAATGATTACGAGTACATAAAAATGCCACTGTCGATCAGTTGTCTTTCTTTTATATCCTGAGTAAGTGATATTGTTACATGTTGTAGTACTACATAATTCCACTTCGATATTCAAAATGGCCACCATAACAACAAAAGTCACATGACATAAAGGCATGTATACAAGACAGTATCGCATATTGCAATGTTTTGTGCAGACGTGATTGAGGAGACATTTGGTTCAAGTTATTAAAATACAATTATTAATCTATCTTTACATAAAATGGTTTATCAGGCTGGACTCTGGCAAAATCATAATAAAACTGACAGTCTTTTGATATAGATCCCAAATATCCGGTTGATTTAAAGAGTCATCAATCCCATCGTTACTCACACTATCTCAAACTCATCTGACATTACCAATATTAAACATCACTCAATACACAAGACACTCTGACATGTTCCTTGTTATGTTAGGATTTATGGAGGTAGGAGACAGAGGATGATCTACAGCATGGACTCCTTCTCAGACTCAGCTTGAAATTTCCTCTCAAGCTGTCTTAATGACCTGGATCTACTCCTGAAGCTTCTGTCCCTGTACTCCGGGCTCCATCACTTTCCTCTCCAGTTATGCGTTGGCCACGTTTTTTCTTTTCATCTTACACTTTCCAGCTTCTTCACAGCATTCTTTTTGGCCTCCTCAGAGCTTTCAAACGGTTTCCTCTTGGAGTGGATCTCTTTCTGGAGATGTTGTTCTTGTACCGCCAATTCTTTCTTGGCCTTAGACACTTCTATCTCTAAAGAATCACATGCACTTCGGAACATATTTGCAGTGGTCTAAACAACAGTATGATATTAAATTCTTATGGACACATAAGATAAAAGTAGCTCACAGGGAAATATATGTATATTTATCCAGGACTGGGACAGGCACAAAGCATACACTTACTAGAGTCATCTTGTGTGGTTTACTTTTCCCCCCACAGGCTAATGCTTTGCTTAGAATTACAGACACCATTCCTTTCATTCTTTCCCTCAAAACAACAACTCCAAATGTCAGCGACAAACAAACGTACCAAAGGAATGCTGAGGATTTAGTTCTGGATTTTGCATATTTTAACCTGTATGAATGTGGCTGTTTGAATCTATTATGAGTATAAAGGGGTGTACTCGACTGATTATTATATTAAGCCATGCTGTTAGCGCTAATAAAAGGTCTACACTTTATTGGTTTAGCTTTGGTTTAATCCTGGTCTAGGAAATGATTTAGTCCTGTCTATACCTACAACACTTCCAATTCACTTCAGTTTGACAAATCAGTCCAAAACCACTTATCTATCTTGTTAATTAAAATTGTCTTATCGAATATTATAAGTCGTTCTCAGCTGGCTTAGCTTCAGGACTCAAATTCAACCTATGCTGAAAGCCCTGACTAAAATAAAATAAAAAACATACAATTCAACTCATAATAAAACATTTTGCAGTCTGACTTATTCCACTATGTGCCTATGACCCAAATGGTCCAACGAGTTTTGGGGTCCCAGCCCATATATGACACCCACTGCTGAAAAGAGCTTAAATTCTAAATACATCTAGGAGCATAAGGAGATTTATGCATAAATGTAACTATTTTTTTGTTCGCAGATGACATTTGCAATTACGTTTGCGGATTACTCTCGCAGTGTTGTGACCCTCAGTTCCTTGTCTGTCGGCCACTGCCACAGCAGCAGGTCGTCATGTCCTGCCTGTAGCGGCTCACAGAGGCACACAGCTCATTGATCGTTGGGTCAAAGGGTCATTGATTGGTCTGAGGTCTCCCCGTCAGTGTGGCCCAGTGTCTGCCTCACAGACCGCCTCGCGCAGCTGCCGACAGTCGCCATGGAAACACACATCCTACGACAAGACGCCCCAGTTAGGGAAATTATAGTGTGGCAAACGGGAGCTCTTAATACAGACAGCTGGTAATATCAGGGCGTTACAGTGTCTAGCAAGGCGAGAGGTAGCCTGATGTCAGCAACTGCAACATCGAGGAGCAGGAAATTTAACTGCTTCCAACTTAACTAATAATGACCAAATGATGGAGCCCTTTTGAGTCATTTACCCCACCTTTTTGTACGTATTGTTAATCTATACTTTACATTTCCTTACTCCAAATGCTGCTACAAGGTTCTTCTAATTTTTTGTTGCAATTGAATTACTGTGACCAAGCAATTTTCCGCCAGCGTCAGATTGTTGTCTTGACGACATGTAAACAGACAGCAACCTCTGGCTAATGGATGTTCACTGGAGAATAAAACAGATTAACTGCTAAGTTCTTCCCCAGCGATGGTGAAAGACTGTTGTGGAGTGGAGGGAGCTGCACAGGAGAAAGAGGAAGGAGGAGGTGGAGCTGACCAGTACAGGACACCACGCTCTGAAACAGGGACAAACCCAGGAGGCGCTGCACCATTTCAGAGGGTGCTTCGGTTTCCCCGACCTCCAAAAACATGCTGGTCAGGTTGACCCACAGAGGCGGCGCGGCTCAGTCGCAGCGACTCAGGACTAACACCTGAATACTATTTTATTGTACGCTTGTACAATGACAAATAAAGCACTTTCTTTCTTACTAAAGTTTGCCCAAGTCTCATCTACACGGCCAATTTACAAAATATTACAATAATATTCATTTGTCAACATGTTGTGCAGCTCTAAAGAGTTACAGTTAAAGACTGGTTTAGTTCAGTACCGTGCGTTCATAGACCTTGGTTATAGTCTCTGGCTGCACAACTAATTTAGTTACCCTGGCTGAGCCTATACTACCCAGTTTAGACCACGGTTAAGTCCTGGTATGGTAGCCAGTATGTTTTTTTTGACTCTAACTAGTCTAACATATTGCCTTCAGTTAAATCATTGCAGTGCTGCTATCCAAGCACATTGTTGCATATACATGTAATTTTCCCAAACTGCACCACCTTAATTGCATATCTTTGGTACAACTCATCCCATGACTTCATTGCACAGTTAGTGGTCATCCCCGCGTGCTAATCTGTTCAGAACCCGGCTCACCATCGGACCGCTCCTCTCGAGAGCTTCTATTTACACTGAGTTGTTAAAAATGTCAGCAGGAGATATCACATCGGGCGGCAGGTTTTATCAGTGAGACAAGACAGGGGCAATGAACCGAAAAAAGAGCCTCACTGCCGTTCCCTGTTCACTGAATTACACATCACTGCTTCAAGAAGATGCCAGGGGGGTGAAGCTTTCACTCCCAATTAGCTGACATTTCCAAACAAGAAATTCAAACTCAAAAATAGAAATGCAAAACACACTACACACGGGGGATGGAATCGAGGCGGGAGAAAAATAGACCCCCGAACAGCTCAATAAAACATGCAGGGCGACATGTATATTTCAGAAGGCAGAAGGAATTAGCCTAGATTCAGCAGACAGCGCACCCAAACACAACCCAGGCAGCTTGACAAGCGTGGGTTTTGAGTACTACCAACAAAAAAACAATCAACTACAGAAGTCACTCACCGATTCAGTCCGTCAGTCGTGGGATTTGTGTAGCGTCCATTCTTGTCCAGCCACTGATAAAAATATCCAAAAAGCCAAGTTTATTTTACTCCACGAGACACATCTAGATGCTGTGTTGCTGCTATAGTGAGACTGCCACTGCTACTACTGCCTCTGACTGTGTCTAACCACGCTAGCTCCTCCCCCCTCCCGCTACAAATGTCCCAGCCCTAAAAAAAAAGAAAAAGAAAAAATTTCATCTCCTCCACTCTCCCTGCGCCTCCGTGCCAGCCCTGATCCCTGGCTCCATTCAAAGCATAGCAGAACAGAGTGGACTATGGGACAAACAATAGCACCGCCACACTGCCCGGTCTGAAAGAAGCCCCGAGCAGACCTCGACCAAGGGCCATAATGCCTTACCCAGTCGCCATGGAGACTAATGGGCGGGGGAAAGAGAGGGAGAGAGAGAGAGAGAGAGAGAGAGCGAGAGAGAGTGAATGAAGGATGGGGGAAGTGTGGCGCACCGGTGGGTGCACTATTGCAGGGTATAGAATATTTAAGTGAAAGTATGCATTATTATAGTAACCTGGGCTACGCTTGAAAGCCTAATAGCTGATTTTTTTTTCAAGAAGAAAAATAAAACAATATTTTGTTTAAACATTAACGCGCTGTGCATGTAATCATAAAGCCTTTTTATTGATTATGAACCATATAAAGTGTTTTATTGATTTTGAACCACCAGTCTAGTTGCCATTTACTTTAGCTCCCTGGCAGCTGTAAATTGCACATAAACTCATCTCTGTGAAGAATTGGGATTTTAGAAATGTGTTGGGAAAGTTAGGAGTGAATTTGGAATTAAACTGCTCCCTCTTTCATTGATTGTAAACCAAACAAATATCAGGTGTGGGCCTTTAAGAAGAACTTACTACATAATAATAACAAATGGTATTTCATAATGTGTATAAGCAATATTATTTCTAGACTTTACACTGTCACTAAAAATGGCTTAAAAAGGCTACCCAGCAAATAAAAAATATATGAGATAACAAATAGAGGGGTGGATATTATGTACTGGAAGCTAATCACTTTAAAGTCGTACGTTTCTGTCTAGAGCTAAATTTGGAAAAGAAGCTAATAAATGCAGCCGGTCCACCTGTAAGCTTCACCCAGTCACATGTTGAATATTTATCGACAACAGTATCTCCAACAAACTCAAACCTTTTTAATGATTTATCGCCGTGGCACCTGCCGTGTTGCTTTGCAAACAATTTTGGATCCTAGATTTGTAAGAAATCAATGTTGTGCACATTTCCCCGGAGACCCACTTTTCTGCTTGTCTCTGCGGTCTCTCCCCCATCAAACGCCACAAAGCCTCCCAAAGCTCTTCATATGCACATATCATTACCAGCATTCCCCCTCCCACGCCATTTCACGATATCACCTTTAAACGCACTCGGTCAGCCTTTAGGACGCGCTGACACTGCGAGACAAGTGCACAGAATGCCATTGCTAACCATAGAAACACCACTGGCTTTAGGAAATATTCGCATGTGTTATAGCAAAGCTGAGAGAGGAGAGAATGTATAGCGCAGGGGGATGGGCCCGTTTGGGATGAAATAGTGCAGCTTTATAATTGTGGGTCAAAGAGGGCCCCAATGATCCTCTAGTGGGTACTAGAACGGACACTTTATCCAACAGGACAAAGCTATACATCTTCTACAGCTTACTCCAGACCACAACTCGATGATGGGCAATAAATCAAAATGTACTTATGAATAATGCAAAAACTGGAGTACAGTGTGATGTTAATCCAGAATACTCGAATAACAATAAACTACAATGCAATAATGTTAAGGCCCTTATAGTCTGGCATAAATAATTGCACAAGATGCCCTGCAAATAAAATATCTTTATTTTACACTCCTAAATGTATCACTGATAATGTCATTCTTCTTAACGTTCTTCCTGGGTCTGGGCCCTCTCTGCAGAGGGACTCAAATCAGCCCTGGGTCTATCAGCCTGTCCGTCCATGAGAGTGGATCTCTGTGGTTCTCCCCGCGGTTTCCCTTTTCACCCTCTGGGTTTTTGAGTTTTCCCTTGCCGGGTAGCTGGGTCAAGGATGGGGCACGTTTCGGCATTATGTTTACCTGGATACTATTTGCTTGGACATTATAATAATAATGCATTAGTCTTATATAGCGCTTTTCCAGACGCTCAATCGCTTTTCAATTTTGTGCATTATTCATTCACACCATTCTCTGTGGTGGTAAGCTACTGTTGTAGCCACAGCTGCCCTGGGGTAGACTTACGGAAGCGAGGCAACCAGTCTGCGGCATATATATACAGTATATATATGCCTCACTTGTATAATCACTTGTTTTATACAAAACAATTGATTGATTGAAGTGTACTTATTGTCCCATTCTTCAAAGCTACTGGGGCAACCTGCCAGGAGCAGACAAGAGGGTTCCTGTCTGATCTCAAGATCATGACGTAGGAATGGTCAGGAGTCAGGACAACCTACAGAATCTAGAGGATTTCAGGGAAACGACAGCATCCTTAGGACACACACATGATCCAGGATTCGAACCTGGTCCTTGCTGATAAAATTGCCATCCACTCACACGGTGCTGTACCCAAGTTACAGACTTAATCGAAATGAACTGTCAAAAAGGTATCCAAATATTACCATGGATTTTGTTACACACTGCAATATTCAATAGTGCTTATTATACTTACATCGCCACAGCATTTTCATCCGTACGGCATTGAGTTGTAAAGGACAGGTACCACAGCCATAAAGCCGTATTCAGAATCCTTTTTTAAGACACCCTGGGTAGCAATAGCAATTCTATCTATATAAGAATAGTGTCTTGCCTTGCTTTTGTGGGCGATCTAATGAGCCATGGTGCTGCCTCAGTCCCCTCTTTGCACCACACAGAGGAATGTACGCACAGGGCTATAGGCAAGAATGTGGGACCTCTCGCCTCCCTGTTACCTCCTCTGCGCACACAAAAGATAATTGAAGTTTAAAGAGGCAATTGAGATTCGTTGATGAGATAAATACTCAAATACAAGTACAAATACAGCAGCGGCTCTTGCATCTACATCTGCTGAAACGTGACTGTATGCCTCAAGGACCTGGTCACGCATATGGTCAGCCAAACGCCATATGGTTAGATAGACGCTGCAGTAAGAGTAGATGTGGCCTTTCCTGATGTTGTTTATGTTTTATTGATGAGGTGTCTTTTTATTTCAGCCAAAATCCTATGATAAGCCTGTGAATTTTTGATAGCCTGGTGAATACAATCCCTATTGATTTTATTCAATCTGGAATAACAATCAATGTAGGTGCAGATAAAATAAGAAAGATATCATACATGCTCTAAATATTTTAACACACTTACTATACATAACTGTCCCACCCCATCCAAAGCACCTTTATCTGTGTCTGGTAGCGTGTGAAAAACAGGTCAAGTGTATGCAGATTAGTGTGACAATGCAAAGAAAAACTTTGCCAAAAAAAATGAGTCGACTGAACTGGCTTCCTCAGGGCGCAGCCTGTTTAGTCTTTTCCACATTTGCCTGAATAAATAATCACAACAACAAAGTTCAAACATCAAACATCTGAGTTGAAAAGGGAGCCGGCTGCCATGGCACACTTTGGTTCGCCTGTCGCGGCGTGAAAGCCGGAAGAGGACACAGAGCCGTCGCCATGGAGACCACTCACATTCCTCCGCGTGCTGACCCGACTCCAGGGTTTTCCGGGGGAAAAAACAAAAAACTGGACCACACTGACTGATGGCATTTCAGAGAATCCTAAACAACAAACTCAAACAACTCAAACTAACAATTTATCGCCAATCCCTGCCTTAACCGAGTGCATTTTCTCCAGTTCAGCTTTACCCAAATCCATAAGGTCCATAAGAAATAAGCCAGTGTAAGCCTCATTTGAAAGCTAAGACCTAAATGAATCTTTTTCCTCGCACTGTTGCATTTTGTCACACATTTTTAGTCACTTTTTTGTTGCATTTTCATCCTTGTTTTCGGCTCATTTTTGTGGCTATTTGACCCTTTTTTCAAGACGCTTTAGATTTGGGTGTAGCAAAATCACCATGGTCTTCATTCTGATTTCGCTTTACACCGTATTTGCAATCACAAGTTCAATTTTAGTCTCGCTGATAATTGTCAACTTCTGTTTTGTTTAAAATGACTGGATTGTACAGTGTTGAAGTGGTTTATCTTTCAAATATCGCTTTTTGTTTCTCATATCGTGCTGCAGCCCTAATGTAATGTACAAAGTGAAGTTACTATGTTCAGGCGGTTAGTCCTTCTGTCCCTCAATATGAAGGTCGTGGGTATATGAATACAACAAAGCATCTACATTAAGCCACTGTTTGTGCCGTGCAAAGATAAAGTGCTAAAGACACTTCAGGAAAGACATGTGTTGGGGAATATTTGCCAAATCAATATGAAAATCACTGCACTCTAGAAGATGATTTACAGCGACAGCCCGTAATGGGAAAGAAACACCCGCGAGTGCACCCCCGCCAAAGGCTCATAGTTGTATATTCCAAAACATCACTGCCGTTACATTGGAGTAAGCAGATGACAGGGATGAATCCCCAATATCCCGCAGTCACTGACATCCTCCGCATCAACACAGATCATCTTCCTCCGGGGGGGGGATATGCACGCGCTCTGATTCAATAGGGAGATCAATTAGGGCTTTTAACAAGAAACGAGGTTAAGGCTGCAGTTATGAATGACGACAGGTAATCTTATGCGTCACATGAATTTGCCTCGACGCGCTTCCTTCCGATCAATGGTTCGAGTGACGGCCATTTTAGTAAATCGACTTAAAATTCAGATCCCAAATTTAAAGCAGTGTTTAGAATGACTCTTAACAAGCGCACGTCTTCTCTTTGAAGGAGAAATCATTAATATTTTACCCAAAGGGAGTCTCTAAATCCACTATTAATATTTAAACCTATCTTCTGGCTTGGAGAGGGGTCTGATTTGAATTACAAAGAAATATCAGAATAATAAAATAGAAAAGGCTGCTTGAGATTTGGTAGAAGATGTTTTTTTTTGTGGAGGAAAAGTAGGTTGGTTTAATATGTTTAGGATGTACTATTAGAATATACAATGTGAAGAGCGGCACTGGGGGGTGTAAAGTACAATGCAGAAATCAAAGAAAGAGGAAACACAAAGAGGACACACCTATAGATGCTCAATGATTAATAATATAATGTCCTGGTCTTGAAGTAAAAGATAAAATGCGTCAGCAAATCTTTATTTTTATTTTTACTTGTTCTTATGTGAATGTGTGGAGTGTTGTTATTGCGTGCGTCCAGATCTGAAGAGAAGAGATTTCTTATTTTTGGCCCTTTCTCCATCTGGCTCTCTTAAATTGTTCAAATGGGGCTATGTAAAAATTAACACACAGCTGAGTCGAGTATGTGGATATAAAAATCATATAATAACACGGTGGCACAGCGGTTAGCACAGCAATGAGTTCCCATATTTGATTCCCGGGCTGTTCTGTGTGGACGTTCTGTGTGGAGTTTGCACGTTCTCCTCATGTTTCCTCCAGGTACTCATGTTTACCCTGCCACTAAATATGTACAATAGGTTTCCCTCAGGCAACTCTCCTGAAAAAGTGCTTCTTGGTTTTTGTAAAAAAAATAAAAGTCAATCTAATAGTAGTGGTCAAAGGTTCTTGACCAAAGTAAATTATAAGTACTATAAATTTGCGCCAACAAACTAGATACAAGTACACATCTGGCTAAATAGAAAAATAATAATAATAACATATCCAAAATGAGCACAAGCCTATCTCGAATTAACCTGTCTCTTAATTGCCCAACCTTACTAACCCCAAACCAAGCAATACAGGAGCCACGCTGCGTTATCTCAGACTTGGTGCCACTTGGCATCAACTACCTGATTTCCTCTCGTTAAAACTGTTGGATAGATGTTAGCAGCGATTGTTTGTCCACCCACATTTCGGTTTGGTCACATGATGGTTTTTTCTGTCTCCTCTCCCCATCCCCGCAGTGCCCAGATGGTCCGCGATTATCAACGGCTCACTGGAGATTACTGTGCAGCACAGGCGCACACACACACACACACACACAAAAAAAGGAAAAGTCTAATACAAAAGAAGGAAGCAAATTGGACCTTGCTGCCATGTGGGGTCAAAGAAGTGGACCAGAGATAAGCCGCGAGTAGAAAGATATATTGTGGATGATGACATTGAAACAAAAACATTTGAGGAAAAGCTTGAAAAGTGATCGCTACTGCTATGTATGCAAATATGAAGATTCACATTCAGTAGATTCACAAGTTGTTGTTTTTGGCACCTTGGTAATAACCACAACTTGACATTACTTTTATTTTTTTTACTCACTGGCCACTGCGGGCGGTGTTTTTTCAAATATTACAAAGCACTTAATGTATTTATGTTTCTATTAGTTATGGCATTTTGGATGATTTTTAATATAATAAAAGCCTATTGTTGTTGGTTTGTATGTTGATTAATCTATAGAATGCAACAAAAATATGTTATGATAGACCTACAATATATTTATTTTCCTTTTTTTTTGGTACAAAATCAGATCCAGGCATCATTACACAACTGGAGAAAGTGGCTAGTGACAGTAAAAATGTTACAACCCAAAATAGCCTTTTTGTCACATTTTTATATGTAAAGTGATATACAGTATGTGTATTTATTTCCTTCTATGGGTGGACTTTTCTTTGTATGTATGGACTACTAGAATTGTTACCAACATCTGGTAAAAAAGCAATGTCAATAGCGCTCGTTGTGTAGGAAATTTCAATTTGCATATCACAAAACTCACTACAGACCTCTATAAACAAGATCTGTATGTCTTTGAAATGTGCTATAAAACTGGATGAATCAAAAAAATACCTAGAAACTCAGTCCCGTATGAATGACATTAAAAGCATAATTTCGTGTGAAGATGTTTGCAGGTGATGGATAGAGTCGCTTGGTTAGACGGGAATGTATCTACACCAATACTTGAGGGCATTTGTCACAATGTGATATGATGGATTAGCCACTGGTGAGAAAAGCCCCTCTCCGAGACTGAATGAAAAATGGGCTGCAACATAACCATTTTAGGGAGTGCACTTGAGGGTTGGGACTTCCTCGTGAGGGAAATAAATCATGAGTGGTTTATCTAGCAAGTGGCAAAAAAAACGCTGCCTTCCATTTCCAAGTTTATCATTTTGCCTTTTTTATTACTGCACATAAAATATTGCAAATGTGTACAGTTTATTGCTAGAAGAAGAAGAAGAAGAAGAAGAAGAAGAAGAAGAGAAGAAGAAGAAGAAGAAGAAGAAGAAGAAGAAGAAGAAGAAGAAGAAGAAGAAGAAGAAGAAGAAGAAGAAGAAGAAAGAAGAAGAAGAAGAAGAAGAAGAAGAAGAAGAAGAAGAAGAAGTAGAAGAAGAAACTTTATTTATATAGCACCTTTCACAGATAAAATCACAAGAAGTGCTTCTTCACAAAAACATTGCAAATGAAGGATAATTCCCATGCTTTTATTACATTTTTGCCACAGTTTATTTATGTATGTATTTATTTGGTAGGGACAAGTGTGAACAATCAGCATGTACCGCCCTACAACATTTATAGCCAATATAGTCCTCGGTTTTACGCTCACTTGCTGCACAATATTGCTCAAGCAGTAACAGGTGCCAGTCTCTTTTATTCATTTCACCTGTCAGTGGCCATACAGTAATGTTACTCTTGATGACGCAATGAACAAGATGCACCATGCGAAACACCCAACACCCTTCATTGGTGCCAGAGCTGCCTGTTTCATATTTCATACGTGACTGAAACCACACGGCACAGTCTGCAGATATTTCTGTCACTGCGAGAGACAACAATGAGGCGATAACTCACACACTGCCACTGTCGAATGTACAGACACGTCTCTTTAATGAAACCGTCTTAAAAAGTGCTGCTGTAGTTATTACTGTACATGTGTTAATGGAGGTGCCAAGTTACTGCGGTTGTGCAAAATTATATATATCGGTTATTTATGAGCTGAAGGCACTACTGCAGAATTGCGGTGATGAGCATGATTTGTTTCAATATACTTCTCATGCTTCTCAGAGTGCGGCAATAAAAAGTGTCAGATTTACACTTGGGTGAATAGACCATTTGGTTTTACAAGTTCAAATCGTCGGAGCAATTTGCTTCAGGCTCATACATAAGCAAACAGACTGCATCATGCTTTTGCGAGGAGCAGCTGACAGTGAGTGCACATGTGACTTCATTAAAAGGGCGAACATAGTATAGCATTTAACAACATTTCTTTTTTCTTCCAAAGTCCATACTCCACTCCAGACCATGCGCTGTTACTTCCACAGGTTTGGCTGGGGAGCTTGTCAATTAAACCCCGTGCCAATAATTGAGATATGGGATTGAATTTATCAAGATTTTATTAAAAGTTGGTTAATTGCACAGCCCATTGTAAAGAAAAGAATAAGAACCATTGTTATATCCAAAACACGCTTGATGTTTCTAGCTTGTATGTTTGATACATTGAACATAAACTGTAACTATGTGCCCATGCTATTTAAAGTGGGATATAACTAACTAGTTAAACTCACACATGAGAATCGATACCAGTGATATGGGCCACTGGGAAGTGAGAATGTCGGTGTAACATTGGTCGACAACAAGAAGCCGTTTTATGGATACATAACTAACAGCGTGGCGAGGACTGTAAAACCAGAGGTATGCGGCTACAGGTTTACAAACACACATACTCTAAACTAGATATTTAATGGATTTGGGGTTTGCGGTTTTGACTTGGCTGTGACTGGCTAAAACAAAGTGCGCTTGATCCAATCAGCAGCAAACGCTTCGCCAAACGTTTGTCCTCTCCCCAGATTGATATCGGTGCTAATGTTATTGGCACTGGAATATCAATCTAGCTCTTGCCAGGTTAGGATATAACAGCACTGAGGCCAGATAGATTGCGCAATCACCCCAAAACGCAAATTAACTTTACAGCGAAATGCAGCATAACTTCTATTTTATTTGTGTAGTTCATAATTTACAATGTTTTCAAATGTGTAGCAAAAATCTATTCCAATCGCAATATGGATCTGCCAGCTCAGAGCAGTGGTGTCATCATTTAGTCCAGGCCATAGGAGACAGCTCACTATCATGTGACGTGAGCCCTCGAATGAAATTATTTATCTAATTTTGGTCAACATAAGGCAGTTACGAGTGACTGGGTGAGCACTTTTACGCCCCCATAATATAATAAAGCCGCAGACACACACACACTAAAGCCTATCACCAAGCTTCCAGAGGCCATTTTTAAATGTTATCATATTTTGCCCTTTAGGTTGGCTGTAAACGGAATGAGGTGCATACAGAAGGGCTACAAAGATTAGTGATCGTCATCTAATGAAAATTGCACTATGAATGTTATTGCAAAATCTGTGCTTATCAAAATGACTGCCAATATTTAGGAAATTAAATAATATCCTTTCAACTAACACAATGTCCAGTCACCAGTGATTAAACCTACTAACCCTGTAGTATTCATCTGTATGACTTTTTTTTACTTATTACCATGTGAAAAATGTAAACATAGAAAACACACAAAACATGTTGATCTTCTATTTATGTCAGTAAACTGCAGTAAAGGTAATAACTCTATTTTTCCCCCATTCACCTGCTGTGTCTTGCCTTACTAGATATGAATGATTTCCTTTAAACGCACAGTGTTGCACGACCTAAAATAAGACCTGTTTCTGGGTACAGGAAGAGGATCCATCTGTGTGGAAGTACCTCTCATCTCCTCATTAGGACGGGGCGTTAGTGCAAGCAGAGGGCTGTGTGTCTATGGCCTTCCTGCGTTGAGAGGTGGAGCAGGTGGGGGTGGGTCGGGCCGTGGGTTCAAGTCCCTGCTGATCTGGAAACAATATGTGGAGGTAACACCAGGGGACGCACTGAAATAGGAACGTCAGGAGACTAAACACTGGAACTCATGAGCTCAACAAACCAAGTTTAGCTGCAGTTGAAGAGCCTGGTTCTATAAGTATACAGTATCATATACATTATGTATCTTGTATTTTGTATATCTGTATAGGGTACTGTATATTATACTGTATAGCCTATGATAAAGTAGATGGCAATTGAAATACTTATGTAATATTTTTAACAACAGGAGGTCACGTGAAAATGATTCAATATGTGACATAACTCATCCACCTGTAATAAAATAAAACTAGGTCAAACACAGTAATATGGATTTCTTTGGGCGGAGTAAATAAAATGAAATAGGACAATCGGAAAATGTCAGTATTTCTTTGCACAGCATTAACAATTGCAGTAAATACATGACATTGTGCCCCTGTCGCTGAATATTGTCATGTATGTTATTGTTATCCCAGTGGGCACCACGTTATGGCTGAGCATTATAAATAATATCTGTATACCTATAAAACAGTATCATGGTCAGGGTAAGACAAATGGCTGACAGGTAATGTGAGGAATACAATGGGACAGAGGGGAGAGGGGCCTGCTGTTGTCACGGTGACCTTCATGTATAGGGACCTACTGTGTCTCAACAGAATCATCTAAAACAGGCAGGATCGACAACATCTCAGCAAAAACCCTGGCCACATAACATTTTACTTATCCACATGCATATGATGATTTTGTCTGTTTGCTGCGACATGTTAAAGATCTTTATATCAGATGTAGAGCCTGTATCAGGGCCAGCGCTAGACTTTTGTACAAACAGCAACTTGGCGCCATCTAGTGGAGGACTATGAGCTGCACTTCCAACCCTGTATTGTAAAATCTTTCCACATCCGCTGTTTTATTGTTACAGGAGGATAAAGGCATCATAACAGTATATATCATATGTCTCTAACAGAGGTTATCAGTTCTACTTTGATAGGCCAATAAAACATGCTTTCACTGTTTCGCTCTTCACACTGACTGGGATAGTGGTGACTGACTGTACAGGTGTGATATATGCTACTTTTGGAAAGGGGTTTAAATATTGAAGAGACACAAGACTTTCACTGGATTTTCATTCCTCTCATCATGTCCACTACCTGTGTAGCTAATACAAAAATATTTTACTGTGGAAATCCTGAGGAAATTCAAAGACAATGCCTAAACAACAAACACAAATGGCCATAACACTACATTATTAACCTCTTAACCGAGCGCATTTTCTCCAGTTCAGCTTTACCCAAATCTAAAAGCTTGTAGAGTTTACAGCCTCTAGGCCAGTGTAACGCCTCATTTGAAAGCTAAGACCTACAAAACTAATGGTGACTTTTTTTTTTGTTGCATTGTCGCCGTGTTTTCTTCACATTTTTCTCACTTTTTAGTCATGTTTTTGTCGCTTTTTTGTCACTTTTTTGTTGTACTTTCATCTTTTTCATCCTTATTTTCTAAGAGGCTTTTAGATTTGGGTAAAGCCAAACTGTGCTCGGTTCAGGTGGGGGTTAAGAGGTATCCCTTTTCAGCTGTAATAAACTTCTTACAGCATTAAAATTCCACTACCTGTGTGCTTAATCTCACTGAAGAAGTCCTGAGAGAATTCCAGTCGAATATGCTGTTAGGGATGGGGCAACAAAAAAAAATCCACCCATCCATTTTCTTCCGCTTTATCCGGGGCCGGGTCGCGGAGGCAGTAGTCTTAGCAGAGATGCCCAGAAAAAAAATATCACAATTTCATACTTCACTCTGATTGCTTAATCCCTTGTCACTCCCTCAAAGCAGCGCGAACAGTGAGTGGGGGAAAGTGTCAGTATTTGAGCATAGAACTGCATTAAACTTAAAAGGAATCCGATTTCAACTCACAAAGCACATCAGAGATAAAAAACTGACACAAAAAGTATTCCAAAACAAATTGTACTGGTGTTCATCATTGCGCGTTGCTTTGTTGAACTTGTTTTCAGATAAACACTCAAAAGATACATTATCAGCGACGCTTATACATGAACAAACTAAACGTGACATTCTTGCAGCTTGGACTAGCGGTGGCTGAAAAGGCTGACAGAGTGAGATTTAGGAAATACTTTGAATTTCCATGAGGTAGCGTGTTGCTCCTGTGGCCTACCAAGACGTGATAAAAGTCTGGTGTTCAAAAAGTGAGAAAAACTTGAAGCAGAGGTACAGTGTTAAAGACCGAAACGTGTTGTTGTGGCATGTTTAATACTAATGATAACTTCTGCTCTTCCTCTGGGCTATTTCCACGCAGGGGTCATGTCAGCCAATCACCTCCCTCCCTTTAGCATCCTCTCCCTTGCACGAGCCATTAAAATTACAAAGAGGGAAAAGTACTGCAAGTCAATGGGATGATAGAGGAGGGATGTGTAATGGGTGGAGGGAGCACCCAAGGGAGAAACGCTGTACACAGGCTGCTGCTGTTGGCTAATCAGTACAGCTACACCGACGTTTACTCCGTGGTTTATGGCTGCGTCAGGTGGGAGGCGGTTAATAGTGGTCATAAAAGCATTGGAGTTCTCACTTGTCTTGTCAAAATAGTTTACAACTAAACAAATAAGTCAAATGTATGTTCTCGACTTCAACAGGAGACCATATGTGTCGCCGGTGATGTTTGAGTTTATTATTTTATACCATTTTAAAAGAGCACGGAAAAAGATAACAGTGGAGAAAATTTGCACTGAGATATAGTGAAAAATAAACTGGAAGAACTTTTAATATGTGCTATTTCGTTGCTTCCTAACAGTTGCAGTACATTTGACAATAGGTTTATTATATTGATCAATGTACAGGTATCAAATGACTTCATGCAGCATCCGGAAATTCAGTCAGAGGTGGAACGCAACATTATCCCTCATCTCAAGTAATGTACTGCACATTATGAGAAAGGGCAGTCATTTTATTTTTCCTTGACTAACCCGTGAACGAGTGAGAGTCCACGCCTGTGTTCTAACCGGCTACCAGTTACTGGGATAGACTCAATGTGGATGTGGACATAGTAATTGTACATATAGTATGAGAGCAATATTGTTTTTTTAGAGTTTAGTCTGGCGGTGTTTTGTCTTTTGGGACAGCATTGGTTCACATTCTCATCCTCAGAAGAAGCAATTTAAGTATTGCTTTTTGTACTCTACTCTAAACGTGAATACATACTTTTAATCTTTACTTTGTGTACTTCTAGTACTTTTTCGTGCAGGGTTTGGGCAAAGAGGGGCAGACGAAATCAATTGCATTTTGTCTTGATGATGTTATGTCTGGGTGCCACTGAAAGCCAGAGCAGAGGGACATTGTGCTACACTATTTCCAAGCGCAGAAGGAGCACAGACTGTGGACATTCTTGTGTAGGATCTGCTCACTGCAGTGGAATCAGGCTGAACACCCAGGAGCTCATAAAACCTAAGGAATGCCCCTGAAAATGCTTACACTGAGCTAATGCTGTCAAAAGGGACTGAGTGGGTGATTTCACTTTTATCAGAGCCACTAATAACAGCCGTGAAGCAGTCAGTGGAGGTTACGACAAAGGCCTACATGATGCACTCAGAGCAATTGGTGTAAGTCCGGCCCACAATATATACAGTAATACAAGTTATGCAAATTTCATTATTCAACTTCACTGTGGAACTGTGATGGTTTTGTATTTCAAAAGTTACTACAGTGTTAATTTGGGGTTACACGATTAAACATATTAGTAAACCATTTCAGCACAGTATTTCCATTGAATTTCCACAAAAAGATGTGGAAATTCAATGGGAAAAAAAAAAGAAACAATAAACTCATATAATAGCTATAAAGGAACTTTTGCAAATTAAGTTAGCATGCATGTGATTTTGTGATGTACTGTGGCTTCATATATGGACATTTCTCCGTCTAAAAATGCAGTTGCGATATTTTGACGATATACGGTGTAGCCTTGACAAAGATTGTACATGCACTTCCATTGATTCGTTCATTTCCCTGCACAGCTGTATGCACCCTCGCCATCTTTGGATCTTTTCATTCTCAAGAGAAAGTTAAAATATCCGGCTTGCCTATAATCACCGGCCGTCTCTAATGACGGATGTTTCTCCCGCCTCTCACAGTTGTCTGCTTCACTCCATTGAAAAGTGAGCCACGAAGTCCCTGGAAAGCACAACGATTTTTGGCTCCGAGACGGTATGAAATCTGACCCCAAAACTTTGGCCTAGATCTGCGCACATTCCACCTCCGCCAGTATATTTATACCCCAGACCCTTCCTCTCTCTCTCTCTCTCTCTCTCTCTCTCTTCTTCCTCCATCCTCCTCTTCTTCCCCTCTGCTCGCTCGCCCCCGATGCCCCTGCCTCACCCCGCAGTGGACAGGAAGTCTCGGGACCGCAGCTGATCAGAGCGGAGAAACACAATGCCTTCAGTGTGCAAGAAAAGGAGCAGAGTAATAAAGCGCACGCACACACCATCCGAACCCAACATGCTTTTACTATTAAGACCCCGTGTTTTTTTTTTTTTTTTTTCTTTCCATATGACTTTCCCAGGAAAATCCCCCTCATCTGAAAAGGTCGGACCAAGCAGACAGACAGCGGAGAGGAGAAGAGACAGCACAGACAGTGGAGACAAACAAAGGCCTTTTTGGGTGTGAAGAGCCACTGTACTAAACCATTACTTTGAACTGCTATCAGATCCAGAGCGTGCTGATTCCAGATTAGCACTTCCGCTATTAGGAGTGATCTCACAATTTCCAAAACTATAAATAGATCTGCCATACACTAGAAAGCAGTTTGCATACAACGTAATGTCGGAGAACACATTAGATTATCTTCTTTATCACGGCTATGGCCAGGTCTAGTGCAGTCTATAGCCATGGTCGAGTCTAATCCAGTGCACTCTTATAGTCTGACCTGGGGAAAAGGAAAAGATCGGCGTCTAAAATAAACCACACAAACTACTACTGCTACTATTTAAAAACTTGTGACTTACATGTGTGCCCTGGCTCACAATTTGACCCACTGTAATCCGCTGTGCTGTTGTTTATAGTAGAGGTTCTTAGAGAGCCAAACAATAATATTCATTTCAACGTATCATGAATGTAACATTGTCAGTTTCAGCCAGTTACTGCACAGTAAAATACGGACAGTTGCTTTCTCACAGAATAATTTTCCTAGTCATTTTTGCCAAAGGCCCATGAGCCACTGAGAATGGTCCTGTGACCCAGATAAGGCTCTTCATACTCCAACCACTGGTATTCGTACTGGCATTTTTGTATTCTTTTATTCAGTCTTCAAATAATAAATCATCCACATTCTACGTCCTGACATACTGACGCATCCGATGCAATGGTGATGATTCGCCTCAAACCACAGCACACTGACCGGCTATCCCATTCATTTTATTTCTACAGCGAGTTCTCGAAGAGCCGTACATACAGTAAATAGACTTTTCTGCAAGAGGTCATTAAAACAAAATCCAGTAAATCACTTAAGAACTGTAGACCATCAGCAGCAGGTTGGATAGTTTTGAATCACTATAGTTGAGAAAGTGTCACTAAAGAGCTAGCTGTTTTCTAGTAGCCACAAAGAGAAATCATGTTAGAATCAGTTTACTATAAAACGGATAATTATAGTTACAGAAGTAGAAGTAGTAGTTGCAACCACAGTGGAAGTTGGAGGCCCTACACCTTTTTTTTGTGTTTATAAACAGTGAAAGGAGCATCCCACTTCCTCAACATGTTTATAATAAAAATGTGTCACAACTTTCAGGGTCACTGTTACAGAAATGCTAACAAACACGAGCCTTGAAGTTCATGAAATTGATACTACAAAATTAAGGAGGACAAAACTAAATTTGTTCCCCTACTAGAAACAAAAGTGGTATAGGACCCTTTGAGCATAAAACCTTTTCGTATCAATATGAAAAATAATTCACTTTAAGTTGATGATTTGTCTTGGAGACGCTTAAAGAGGAAAAAGGACTTTCACACCAGTAAAATCAAGCATACACAATCTTTTTCCTCTGATCTTGTGGAGGCGATGATCTCTGGTTCTTTTGGTCGGTGACACCAACTAACTTCCTTTCTCCAAAATGTATTGAAACTAGGTCACTTCCGCGCCGTATGTGTGCTTGTGAGTCTGCGTTGGGTCTGATCCACTGACTGCTGTACAACCTCCAATATAAACAATATTGTGCCAGACAGAAACATCCTCATAGTTATATCTGTCTTTCACTTGTCTCTCACTGACTTACTTTGCATAACCGGGCATATTTTAGGTTTGTTCCAACACCAGTTCAACTCTATTACTGACATGGATATGGGGGAATGCTGTCTCACTGGTTAGACCTGCACAATATGAACATGCAATGTGTAATGCTGTCATAATAATATGATACATTTAAGAAATACATGTATATTATGAAAGTATTTTACATTGTAAGTTTACTGATATAAGAATTGAAACTTTACATGTATTTGTTCTTTTTACCAATCATCTGAAACACTTCATTTACACAGTTTTGAGCTGGTGGTCTCTTCCTCCACTGTATCTGTATTTCCAAGACATTGTTGGGGTAATGAATAGAAATGTCCTCTGTATTTTGTTCATTATCCATCTCTGGACCTGTTCTGAACTGTTCTACATGCTAACTGCAAAAAGTAAATTATCAATGCTTTGGTGGCCAAAAGCAGGTCAGGATGTAGCAATCCAAGGTAACGGGCAATCTTTTATCAGAACAGCTATTAAACAATAATTTGAACTTTTTCTCTAACATACCCTAACAGCAGGGCTTAAAGTGGGCGGGAATGGTCGCATGGCAAAAAAAAAAGAAGAAAAAAAAAAGCTAATGATTGCAACTGTGTCATTTTTATGCACATACGAATTTCTGCCTGTGAGATAAATCAATGCAATAAAAATACTAGGTTGGGCTTACTCAATATGCGTCCCGGGGGCCAAACAATAAAATCTGACCCACGCCTCATTTTCCATAAAAATATATTTTTTTCGGCATTATCCGCGACGCATTCTCGTCGCTCCGCGGAGAGTTTGCGCCACTTTGCATAGCAGTCCAGTGCCATCATCTCCTACAGCGTGGGCTCAAATGAAAACATGGCTCTGTTAAACGGTGTAAGACGCTAAACTGAGAAAACAGGAGGCTTATCGTTGGACGGACTGACAGATATTATCAAACCGAAGCACAAGGACCGTATTATCCAATGCAGAAGCAGGACTCTTCGGGGTACGCGGCAGATGCAGCGTGTTTTCAAGTTTTCATCGTTACGAAGGGCTTGACCAGCTACTAAGGAAGGTAAGGAACACCAGTTCAGCTGTGGATGTTTGTAAAGCGGACGATGAAGGTGATGGTGCGTGAGTTTTGGAAAACTGCTCTGCACCGGCAGCACTCGTATTCAACAGGCTAAACCTCTAACTTTACCAAATAACATCCGAGCCATCCATTTGACAGGTGCATTTTTGCTTCCTTTCTGCTCTGACTTCATTTGATACATCTTTGTGGGAAATGTACAAGCACAGAGATGCTCTTTGCAACGTTAACAGGTAAAAGAGGCTGTGGAGCGCTTCATTGACTGAGTTTATTCATGAAGCGCGAGGTCTGGACAGAACAGCGGCTCAGATGTTTGGTCAGCTCTCTGACCGCTCACTGAGAGGAGCAGTGGCTGAGCAGTAGTTAGTCATGTTGTTTGAGATGTGGTCTTGGTTCAGTTGGTCATATAGCTCTCTTGTTCTGTGTTAGGCCTTTGGCCTGGTTTAGATGTGATTTAGTCCTGTCTTAGTCCTGATATTGCATATTTTGCCCTGGTTTAGTTCTGAGTAGTCCTAGTCTATTATTAGGCTCTTTATTATTCTGTATTAATCTATTGCTGTGTTTTTGTTTTGTTTTTTGTTTTTCTCCAAAGCCTTAAAATGCTGGTATATAATAAAACTTTTATGTTTAGGTCCAATTCTATCCTATTCAAGAGGTGATGATAATGAAATTCTCATTTATTTATCCCAAAAACATGAATACGTTTGGTGGTGGGAGGCTGACCCCTGACCGGCCCAGTGGCAAATGACAAACGACAAATCTCACCCCGTGAAAAAAGTAATGGAAGAGCCCTGCTGTAAGCAATGCTGACTGTGAAAGAGGATTTTCTCAAATGAACAACATAATAACAAGCCAAAATTGTTAATAAGTAATGTTTCAGCACTCATGTTCATTTCTTTGGTTGAGCCTCCTTTGAATAAGTGGATCCTAGAAATGGGTTCTTCTTAGACGTAGGACTGCAGAGCACCATGCCTTCCCAGAGAGGAGCTTAATAGATTATAGAAGAAAAGAAAAAAAAGAGTGGATCCGTCAAAAGCAGAATTTGTTCATTTAGTAAATCACATAGACCTTTAATCATTTATAATTGTTAAAACCTGCTAAACCTTCTTCTGAGACACTGAAGAGGCACCGAGAGTCCCCACAGCTGCTGCACAGTGGAGGCGTCACAAGAGGAGCTACAGGAAACAAGAAAGGGACAAACGAGGAGATGGTGAAAGACTGTTGTGAAGCGGAGGGAGCGGAGGGAGGAAGAGGAAGGAGGAGGTGGAGCTGACCAGTGCAGGACACCACGCTCTGAAACAGGGACAAACCCAGGAGGCGCGGAACCATTTCAGAGGATCAGAGGAGACAGAGGGCAGCCAGCCACGTTTCTTCCGAGTGCTACAGTTTCCCCGACCTCCAAGGTCATGCAGGTCAGGTTGACACAGTGGCAGCACGGCTCAGCCGCAGCAGCTCAGGACTAACACCTGAACACTATTTCGTTGTACAGTTGTACAATGACAATAAAACACTTACTTACTTACTTACTTACTTACTTACTTAAAGGATATCTAAAAATAATTCAAGGCCTTAAAAAATATTGGAAAATAAAATAATTACAGTATCAAATACCTTGTATTGTGCAGTATGAATATACTGTTCAGAACCAATTACTACAAAAAATATAAAATGTAGCGTGTATCCTACTGCTTGTTAAAGGTTAGAGTTCCCCCACCTCCCAAATCCCACTTTAACCACTGCCTAACAGTAATACAATACATTTAGTTTCGCACCTACTATGAAAACCATAAATGCATAATAATTTAGGCGTTGCTTGGTTCCACTCACACGTTGTCCCACAACTCTCTGGGAGCTATTTTGTATCTATGAAGTTTTTTGCTGGGTTCAAGTCCAAGCTGGGCCTTTAAAAGACACAGTATGAGTTCACCCAAATCTGTCAGTTATACAGTGAGTGCAGGACATGGAAAAGCCATTAAACCGGAGAGAAAGGGGTCACAGCGAGATTACTTCTTTAAAATGCACTGCACTGATCACCAAAAACTTCTACCATTAGGTCCAATATTATGATTTTAACAAAAGCAATTGGAATGTAGTCAGAACTAAAGGCCATATACCAGATTTTTTCCCCCCCCCCAGATAGTGGAATTAAAATAGAAAAGCATTAGGAATGTTGGGAATTAATTTGGACCCAACTAAATATCCAAAATCTACAAACAATGCAAGCAAACAAAAATATAAAACAAAAACATCTGGTATAGATCCTTTAAAGGCACATATACCCTCACATATGCCACCACTGGGTTACCTAAATAAAACGTGTGGATTGTTTGTAATTACAAGTTTGATCATATTCAGAGAACGTTGTGAAAGCAAACTTCTATTACTTTAAAAACATATTGATATTTTGTGGATGCTTTTATTGTAAATCAGAACACGCCTCACTGACACATGCCTGTGGGTGAGTCACAACCAGTCGAGCCGGAGTGTCCCGCAATCCACTGTCTGCTCCTCTGCATTTGCATCTGAATACACAACTAATTACAGCCAGTTCAGAACAGGATACCGTATACCATACCCAAGTGGTGTGGTCTGGTCGGGCCAGTCCAATGATGCGTAATCATTTTCATTAATCCACCCATTAGTGCAGTGCAGACTCAGAGGTGAAGCTTTGTGCTCTTGACATGGTACGATCTGATATTGAGCTTGGACTTTTATTGTAGGGTTTTTTGGGGGGGGTTTCGTGAAGAACGTTTTAGATTGCATGTTTATGTAAGCTCTCAGTCACGCAGGAGTCTTTCATCGTTGATAAGGGTTCTTCAAGTTGTCAAGCAATCAGTACAGAACTGCATTGCATTACATTCAAGAGAGAACACTCCTACTGCAGCCACTGATTTTAATTACTCAAACATGAACCACAATAACAATATGAAGTCACACAGAAAACAGACCGTGATAAAAAGCTGCTTCAGATTTACCTCCCACTCCTACAGCTTCTTCATTACAGAAAAAAAAAATGCGCTGGTCAAATATTCCACCAAAATCCTGTCCTTTGGTTCATCCTCAGAGAAAGATGCCGCATTAACACACAGTGAGGTCTGCTCCTTCTCTGTGCAATGTATGCAAATTAGCCATGTGGGTTTAAGTTTCCTCTAAATACACAAACTGCTTTCATTTAGGCCATTTACTGAGGCGGCTCTTTAAAACAGTGACATGTGACACTGGTGTGGTGACTCTAACATTTATTTGGTCACTTTTATAAAGTTTGGCTTGTGCAGACACTTATTTTTTGGTATTATTATGAATACGTCTGTCAATCAAAAGTTGTTGCGCATGAAGAATAACTTGAGGGTGGGGCGTGGGGGTGGGGGGGGACTGGCAGTGCGGTGGCTTATGGGATGGCACATAGCTCCTAATCGCCAGTGAAGAACCATCAGCGGTCCCTATGCTAAAGGGGGTACGATAGTTAGCATTGAGGCTCCTTTCCCTACCTCCTTCCTAACTGACAGCCCTATTCGGACGCTTCTTGTCATGGCGGACGCTGACGCACATCCGTTTTGGCCTTAGACCGCTTACCAATTTACTGGTTTCGACTCCAGCCGCAGTCTTGTACTCTTAATCTATCCATTTTTCTTCAATATTACTTGGCCGACATTTACTTACCCTAACCCTAACACATTTGCATCCTCCGTCCACCGCATCTTATTATAGCAGTCCTCTCTCAACCACTTTAGTCGCTTTCCCTCTCAACGGTAATGCATAAGCGCTGTCTCAGTGCTGTGGCCTTTGCAGCAGATGCACATGACCAGTGTTAGGCGATTCAGTGTGACGCTCAGCACCACAGCCGGGAGGAGGAGAAGGGCTCCAGCCTGAGTCATGCTGTCTCACTCTCACACAATAACCAACAATAATCTACCAAATAGACGTATATAACCTAAACCTATATAGACCACGGAGCAGGAAATGAGGTCCACCAATGACTAAGACGGTGGTCACTCTTTGTCTAACTATGACCATCTCAACAATCACCTGAGACAATAGTTACAGATATCAGTAATATTCATATCCTGTGGTTTGTTTGTCTCATTTTGAATTCAGATGATAGATGTTCCAAAGTAATTATAAGGCCGACACAATGTTAAAATCAGAAATTTGTTTTGAGGACGCTGGTAACAAGTTAAAAAAATCATGGTGCAGATAAAAATAAAGTTTAATTAGTTTTTAATTTTATTTCCATTGTGAGTTTCAGTCACACGACTTTTCTCATGGGCGTCATTTTCACCACCGAAAAGATAGAAAATAATTTATGTTGTTTTGAATTCCTGTTTGCAATGGCAATCCTCACATTTCGTCACGTTGAACCCATAAATTAAATATTTCTTCTTACAACAATCCACTAGAAGTATGCACTGCGATATCCCTATAGCACATGGATTTAGTATTTAAATTACTTCAAGCAGACCAGCAAATAAATTCAGTGACTATGGCAGTGGTCATGATTCCTTGAACTCTGAGTGAGAGCTGACCGTCTCAACACTGTCATCTGTGTCAATAGTGAGTTTGTGTGAGGATTAGGAAATCATGTGGTCCGTTTTAGTGGAGAAAATGGAGTTAAGATCGTGATAAAGGATGTGATTTGTCAAACAGGATATTCACTTTTAGAAGTAAGGGGATATTTCAGGAGTAACCTGTTGTTGTAACGCTTGCAAGAAGTTGTTTGTGCAGCCTCAATATAAACATTTACTCAAAGATTAACTTTTTTACCACCTCCACATGCCTACCAACTAAAGGGTCAGTGGTCCAAACCTCACCTTAATGTATACTGTCTTTCTGTCTTTGGAGTCACTGCAACTGGTAGACTTTATCTACATTACCTCCAGTTAATAGCCAGTTGCAGAAGGAAGGGCATTAAGCGTAAAAAAAGAAAAAAAAGAAGAAAAAAATGCTAAATGTCCATGCCACTGGTTCATTCAGATACAACTTATAAATAATTTTACTCCAAACTTAGATGTGGGCTGTGACTACTTTTCCCACATTTACAAGATGTTATCTAAAAGTTTTGGCATCAGAGTTCTTTGCAGAAACCTGCTTTGCCGCACTTTAAATGAGCTTTTAGAACATGTTATGACAAATAGTATTCTTGGTTTTCATAGCCTTCAAAAGTGGGCCATGAAATGGCAAAACAAATTAAGTCAGTCACTACATTTCCTTATTGTAAGGAAAAGGAACTCTGTTTCCTGCCGGTTCAAAACAATTGAGAATTTTAACAATGGTCCCGTGGAGGATACACAAACCCTGCACTGTTTTCTTGACCTGCTATTGTCAAAGTGACTATGAAAACGGGTTATGTACAAGAGCAATTCAGTCAGTGCTACAGTACAGGCTTATGTTATCAAGGGAGTAGGACACCTGTCTGAATTATGCATATTTTATGGCCTTTCATATAATAATAATTTAGCACAAATCACATTATTAAATGAATGGGGAAAAGTAATTTACTGTAGTAGTTATTGATACATTTGTCTAATCGGAAAATATTCCAAACTTAAACTTATAAACATAGTTCTATCCAAATGAGCCCAAGTGAGAAAGGCGCTATTTCTCATTGCTGTCTTTGTCTAACAAAGAGGGTAGATGTTTAGCTTGGCTCAGTCCAGCGCAGACAGGCCCAATAGTTTTTGTTCATTGTACATAATCTAAACAGCCGCTCCGGACATCCACAAGTTTGACTACAGCTAACTTTGTCCCACACACGCCGTAAGAGAAGCCCCAGGAGGTGCCATTCTCACCCGCTCACAAGTAAGATTTCAAATTCAACACAAAACCTAATAAAAGAAATGCGTGAGTGTCTGCTATTTTCTCTGGTTTGTTTTGATTGATTCTCCAATGACTTGATGCAAGAAGACGCCGCCCATTGTAAACACACAAATAAGCATGACAGAGCACATCCCATTGGGTTCCACTTCCCATACGGAACAACAATCTATTTTTCTGTTGGAGAGAATGGCTACAAAATAAACAGTTGTAAAGCAGCACAAGTGAGGCAATACAACTGAGTATTGTATCATGGTGTAATAGCAGTACTGAAGCTACGGACAAATGAAGAATATGATGCAAAACCTAGTGCAATATCTGCTACAATACTACAAAATGTTAATCATACAGAGTATTTTACATGAAATCCAAATTCTTACATCATTGTGTTCAGGTTATTTTATGTTTTGTCCGTCCTATTAAATCAACATTAAATCATAAACAACAAAATGAATATATCAATAGTGAGCAAAGTCCACATTTGTCCACATTTGTTCTCATTGCGGCTTTTAATGACGATCTGTACAGTGTGCTCCTCTGTGCGGCGCCGCCCACAACAAATGCGTGTGTGTGTGTGGTGGGACCAGAAAGGTCTGCAGGGTAGTGTCGATACGTGCACGACGTAGATCGTAGTGCGTGTGGCCGGGTCACGCTATGTGGAACGACGGCTTATGAGGCCAGCAGTCTGTTCACGTCACGTTATACCAATTCAGTGCGCTTTGACCCTGCTGAGCTCCGTCCCAAAATGTATACCAGGTCAGCCTGAACTGGTCCTGGCATGGGCAGTGGGGGCAGAGTAGACCAGGTACTGGCCTAGATAGGGCCTGTCAGTGGAAACGGGGCTTACTTGAGTAAATATTTTTGCTAATCTACCCACCTCTGTTATAAACCTACTGTTCTACTTCCAATCACAGCCGTGACCTGCAAGAGAAGCATCAACCTGTACACTACGACTTTGCTGTGATGTTGATACTTATATGGAAAATCTTTTACAAAGGATACTCTCACACAACCATCTATGTGTGCTTGGACCTGACCCAAGTAGTCTCTTATACATAGAATAATACACACTGCTTCAAAGGGACAGGGGATCTAAGAGCATAGATTGAGTCAGTGTGGGAGACATAGCCCCAAAACTGAAAGAAAAAAAAACGGAAAAAAAAACCTTGGGAATGAGTGTGGGAGAGAGGATACAGTCTCTGAAAAAGTCAGATCGATCCCTCCCCCATGTCCCAAAGCAAACTCTCTCTCCTCTCTGCATAGCTCACCTCTGCAGCAGCTCCATACAGTAGAATCAGCAGTAGGTACTTTGTCTCTATCACTATCACTATGTATGACCCCTCCCCCTTTATTTCTTTGTGTAGCTTGCACCTCTTTCACAGTAGAGCACTTTTCAGACCATCGAAATCAGATTTTCACACCAGCTCATTGTGGTGATTGTCGTTTTCAAGCGTGTGGCGCCAAATGTCCCAGAACTGTCAGGGGGAGAAGAGGTCGTGCATCACCCTGCATAAATATTTCTAATTTTGAAAGTGGGAAGAACAATCTGGCCTTAAAGAAACTAATGTCTCATGGGTTGAGCTATAATATGAAGTTAAAGAGACAACTTGAGGAAAAACTGGAAAACAGTTTTCAGAACTTCTTTTGCATTAGGTTGAAATGCCCTACTTCCCAACTCAACAAAATGGACTAAAGTAGAACACCATTTATCAAAGCTGCTAAACCAAATACAAAGCCTTGGCATAATACTTTTCAGCATAAAAACTTAACTCAATATAAAGAGGAAAATGACGGTCATAGCCAGTGACAGGTGGACAACACATGAGTCTAACAGACGCATGGACACTTTGTATATAGCAGCTTTTGAAATGGATGTGATACACCAATACAAAGGAAACAGTCGCAGGTACTTTCCAAACCGTTTAAGTGGGAATATCTAAGACATCAAATGAGCATCAAGTTGGTACTAGTTTTATTGAGTATCTCGGTATTGATCATTTTGACAAACCGAATTGTTAATGCATATTGTTGTACAGGCTGACAATGTGTAGTCACAGTACTAGTCATGCAGTATAAAATATAGTTGTGATATTCTATGTCGGAGGGCACAATGTATACAAGAAATATCGCAATGTGTATTTTTTCTGTATGGCAACTAGTGCAATGTATTCTAGCTGTGTCTAGTTAGTCTGTGGAATATAAATGAAAGAAGTCATAGTAGTTACAGGGTGCAACAGTAATAGTCTTGGAGTACAGTAGTAGCAGGTCAGTAAAAGGAGATAATGGAATTTTTGGTTGAAAAGCAACAACCAAAAATGTTCAAAATTGGGCAAAACCTAAATTAAAGTATGTACTCCTCCAGTTTGTAGTCAGCATTTTTTCTGTGAAATTCACTGATACAGCCACAGCCATTGAACACTATGTAAGCCCAGTGAATGAATGGGTCTATCATCACCATCATAATATACAACACACAACAGAGAGGCAGAGACGGGGATTCTGTAACGGGGCCGTCACGGCTTTGCTCCATTTCTTGCATTGTCTGCTCGCATCCAAGCTCAATCGTTTCAGCACAGTCCCCCCTGTTTTGCCTTGATTTAACCTGGGACACACAGGTTGTTTTGGAACTGACAACCCCGGGCCCCAGTCGGCTGCAGCTGCCTTGTTGACAACTGGCAAAAACATAGGAATTCAAAGCGCGAGAGCAGTCGTGGCCGCTCGGAAACAACTTTTGAGAGGGAGATTGGGCATACAAGAATAACAGAAAAGTGTTGCGTTTCAGTTTTACGCACTCACCAGTTGTCGAGACCCCTTGCATCCTGCACAAAGTTCTTGCCTCGCTCCTTTTCCCACTGAAGCAGCAGAATTCGCTCGGTAAGGGCAGTCAACGGTGAGCCCCAGCGTAAACTCTTCGGCTCAGAGTCGGAGGAGCGCTCTTTTTTTGACTTCCACCGTCCGGCTTTAAAAGTAAAATCCCTGCGCTAAAGACGCACCACAGTTCCCCAAAGAGTGGCACAAACACGTAGCCGAAACATTTGCTTTTACGCGCAAAGATACTAGGCTTCTGTCCTTACTGTAGAGTCGCCTCCCTCCACTGAAACTCTCCTCACTGCCGCTGGAAAAAAAAAAAAAAAAAGAGAAAGGAAAAGCGCGTTCCCGTATAGAAGATGCGCGCCCACGTGTGGCCATTCATTCAGCGTGAAGTCAGGATGGCTCATATCCTTATGGCTTTTTCACTCCAGCAGTCTGCTATCGTGACAAGGCTGTTCTTTTTACATTTGCGTGTCGTTTTTTTAAGTGTTTCAAATCTCACGGGTGTGTTGCATTTCCCCCACCCCCACTGCGACGCATGCACGAGAATCAGAGGGCACGACACGCGCTGTATCACGTGAAGTCATGAAAAAGATGAGGCTTATTTGAGGAGAATGCTTTCCGCAGCTGTCTATTAGTGCGTAAAAAGAGTCCGGGATGTCGCTGTAGTATCTGGCACAGTGTTTCCATGTCACTGCTCCGGCTTTCTCTTCATGGGCCCGTTTTATTGGTACTAACAGTTGGGTGGATACTGGCAGCTGCGTATCAAAGAATATGGGACATGACTGGGCAGCCTGTTACAACAGTTATATTTGAAGCTTTTTATTGTAGTAACGCTCGTCTTCTATGTTTACAACAACTCTGCGTGTAGATTAATTTGTGAATTAGGGTTTGTTTTGAAGTTATATGATCATGATTTCATGGAAGGCAAAATGGAGGTTACAAAAAAAACATTCCTTACACACCAAAGGCAAAACATCCATGGTGGTACCTTTTGGTTACCATGCTATTGCCTTACAATATTTACATTACTGTTCCGTAATGTAAAGTGTGTGGCTGTGTTCAATTCATGCAGTGCAATAGTTTACACGCTTCTTACACCAAATATAGCAATAGTTTAAATATTTCCAAGTACCACCACGCCTGGATCAAGATTTAATTAGAACTGAAATATACATACAGTACATTTGTCTAAACCAGAAGAAACCCTAACTCAATGCATCATGGTAAATGGTCTCAACTTTTCCACCTACATTAGACATTGAAGGCGTGGAGGGTAAAGTGTCTTGCCCAAGGACACAACGACCTTCAGGAGGCAGGATTTGAACTCCCAGTCTTCCGATCATGAGACAACCCGCTCTAGCATCTGCGCCTCAACATTAGCTCCTTAGTTCGGCTTTACCCAAATCTAAAAGGTTACAGCCTTTAGGCCAGAGCAACGCCTCATTTGAAAGCTAAGACCTACAAAACTCATCTAAATAGATCCATTTTCTCACGTTGTTGCTGTGTTGTTGTCACTTTTATGTTGCTCTTTTGTGGCTTTTTAGTTGCGCTTTTGTCACACATTTCCTATGCTCTTTTGTTGCATTTTCATCCTTGTTTTTGCCTAATTTTTGTCGCTATTTTGACACTTTTTTCAAGAAGCTTTTAGATTTGGGTAAAGCCAAACTGGAGAAGGGATTGGTTAAGGGATAAGAGGTTAAAGAATACATTATAAGATCTCTTCGTAAGATGAAAACATAAAAGTCTGTTATTGAAGATGACCTTGAGTGGCAAAAAGTACCACCAGTGGTGCCATTAACAGCTTTAGGTGGGGAACAGGAAAGGCAAGTTTATTTGTATCGAGCACAATAAAGGAAACACACATGAGAAACCTATGAATAACCTTTTTTACTAATACAAGTGTAACAAATCGATAACAAAAGATCAAATTTGCATGAAATAGTCTCAAATAAAGCAGTGTCTGAAAAGCGCTTTGTCCAACAGTTGATGCCTGGTGTATTAAGGCTGAACATGTCCAGATGAGGTGCTTAGTAATGGACTGTTTTACATGTAAATCCAGGGACCTCACGACTGACTTCTTTACACTCCCCTTTTGTTTACAGGTCCGCCCCTCCACCTCCGGCACTATTGTGTCAGCCCTGCCACGCGTCATTAAGTCTTTTATTGTGGCGGCTGCTGCACACTTTTTTTTTTTTTTTGTATCCCACTGACACAGACGACAGCAGGGCCCGGTTGTAACAGTGACGTGTTCATGTCTGGAAGTGCGACAGGGCCATTACAAGACTTCATTTATATGAGCACAGTCATAATTAGCTGTCAGCACCTCATCATATACAGAGACAGCTCTATGGCAGTCTGGCATGTCGTCAGATTGTAAAGAGGCAGAGACCCAGAAATATTACAGATAAAATGTATTTACAAGCAGTGACGGGTGTTCATTTTACTGTAGAGTCAGCAGTTTTCTTCACTCTCTGTAGAACTATCTTGGAAGTATTGCAGAAGTAGAGGCACTTTATGATTTATTGGTGAAGAAATGTGTTTATCCATTTCAAAGTGTCACTGTGTTTGCACTGAGTAGCTCTAGTAGTATTGGTTCAAACTGGTTGACAAAACGTTTAATTCACAAGACCCAGAGTTTAATCTCTTAACCCCCCACCTGAACCGAGCACATTTTCTCCAGTTTGTCTTTACGCAGATCTAAAAGCGCCTGGAAAAAAGCGTCAAAATAACAAGGTTGAAGACGTAACAAAAATGTGACAAAAGAAGCAAGAAAGAAGCTACAAAGGAGTGACAAAAGCGTGCCAGAAAAGCAACAATAACACAACAACAAAAAGTGAGAAAAGAGGGGCAAGAGCAACAAAAACGCAATGAAACAAAGCTATGAAAAAGCTGTGTCAAATCTAACACAAAACACAATTTATTTTAAATCATCTCACAAACTAATAATCAGCTGTGAATATCCATACAACAGTCAGGCTATTGTATATGTTTCTTACGGATCCATTTAGATTTTGTTTTTTTGGTTATAGTTTGTGATTTCCAAAGCCCCTCTCAGTGCCCCATTCCGGAGAGTTGCCTGTCAGCCGGCCTGAGGCATGCTGGTCCACAGAAAGCAGACCTCCGCGCCGCACCCTGGGACACATCCTCCCCTCCGCTCCCTGGGGCTTCAGACGCACAGCTCAGCCAAACACAGAGCCCGGTCAGACAACAGCGTTCACCACAGCAACTCAGTCTCATCCACTTTCATACCACATTCACAAACTTCACAAAACGCTGCATATAGACATTGTACATTTTGGCTGAAAGGCTAGCATTCTTTTTTCCTCCCACCGACTTAAAACATGCACAATAAGCAGAATCATATCAAGGCCTGACCAAAAGATCTGGATAAGTCAAGGTGTGCATGATCCCTGCACTGTGGTTGAAAAGCTGCCTCAGTGGCATTGAAGTAGAAGCAGAGGATAAATAAAGTCACTTATCATGAAAACAATAATACGTTTATCTTTTGAAGCAACACGGGTCTTCAGTAAAACTAAATGAGTGCAACACTTGCTGGAGGAGATTGGGGGAGAATTCTGTGTGAAAGTCAATCATGAAGTGAGGCGCGCTGATGGAGGTGTGACAGAAAAGGTGTGAGGTGCAGTGATGGTGAGGTGACACATAGGAAAAGCCAATGTGAATTTGAATGGACCAAATACACACATCAGAAACACAATAAACCAAGTGTCAGTCGTTTATTGCACCGTAGACTGGCGTTTTCAAGTGCAAATGATAGAGAAGTGTTGCACCTGAATCCACATTAACAAGCACTATTGATCAACTGATGGTGTTTCATCTGTAGGCTCGTGCTTTTGTACCTGCACTACTGAAAGTGCTTTACATCCAGTGTTGGGCAAGTTACTTTAAAATTGTAATATAGTCTATATTAGTAGTTACATATTAGTATATTAGTATTAATATGTTTGTATTACATATTACTGTATCAGAAATGTAGCTGAGTTACACTACTTTGAGTTACTTTTGGCAAAATACAAACTGAAACTAGTAATTGTGCCACCGAGCAAAAGGGCAGGTCAAAGATATCCACTTTATTGGATATCTTTATCCAATAAAGATATCCAATATCTTTAAAGGGTAGTATTTTATACTACATTGTACCTAACTAAATTTAGTACAATAATGTGCTCTGTAACAATGTGTAATAACTTGTACCTATGGGTTAGATACACAATGGAATAATATGTATTAGTAGTTTGTAGGTACATAATGTAATAAGACATAACTCTAACTTTAAGCCCTAACCCTAAGGGTCGTGTGTCCTATTACAATATGTACCTACAAAGTACTAATACAAGTTATTCCATTGTGTATCTAACCCATAGGTACAAGTTATTACAGACTGTTACAGAGCACATTGTACTAAATTTAGTTAGGTACAATGTATCAAGGTACTGTAAAATAAAGTGATATCAGATTTCCTTTTCCTTAGCTATCGCCATTCTCTCGTGTTCAGTTTGGACTTTGTTAGCTACACACAAAGGCAGATCTTATACACCAACTTCCAACCTGATTTGGTGCTGCATTTTATTTTGGGGGAGTATGCCTTTTTTTCCCCCATTGATATATTTAAATGCATTTGAATTGTAATGACTAATATATTACCGTATTTTGTTTTGTTTAAGTAATATGTTATGTCCCTTAGTTGCTGATAAAAATAATACATTATTGTAACTTGTTACTTTTGTATGTTACCCCAACACTGTTTACATCGACCAACTGTTCATCCACCAATGAATGAACACAGGGTGGTTCAGGTGTCTTGCTCAAGGACCCACACAAATATGGAAGAATAAACATCCCGGTACAAAGAAACATAGAGAAAGAAGTTTTGTGGCTACAATCAAAAGTTAAATATGATTCTACCTCTAACTTAAAAAACACCTACCCATGGGGAGTATTGCCAGCACAATCAATTTGCCTGCTAATCATTTTTGTGACATAACTTTGACCTGGGCTACAATGAATAGATGTTAAATGTCAAGCCCTAGTTAGGACAATAGTGGAGCCCATAGATTTAAGGCTGGGGCCAAAAGGGAGGACACTTTCTCAGATCAGAGTCAGAGCAGAGGAATGCTTCAGGCTGAGCGTCACTGTAAATCTGGAGACATTCTTTCTTTTGTTTTACAGTGCCTCTCCAAAGTACTAATACACCTTGAACTTTTGCACAGTTTGTCATGTTTACAATCATAAACATAAAGATTTTATTTTGAATGTGTTACTGAAGGTTCACACACAAGTAACAGACAACTGTGAAGTGAAAACAAAATAATATGTGATTCTGTTATTTTCCAAAAAATAGAAAACCAAAAAGTGGGGCGTGCACAAGTATTCATACAGCATGACTTAATACTTTGTGGAACCCCCTTGTGCTGCAATAACAGCAGCAAGTCTTCTGGGGTATGACTCTACAAGATTTGCACATCTAGAGACTGACATTTTAGCCCATTCCTCTTTACAAAACAACTCAAGCTCTGTCAAATTAGAAGGAGAGCGTTTGTGAACAGCTGTTTTCAGGTCTTTCCACAGATTTTCAATAGGATTTAGGTCAGGACTTTGACTGGGCCATTCTAACACATTAATATGTTTGTTTTTAAACCATTCCATTGTAGATTTAGCTTTGTGTTTAGGATCATTGTCCTGCTGGAAGGTGAATCTCCGCCCCAGCCTCAATTCTCTTGCTGACTCCAGCAGGTTTTCCTCCAAAATGTCTCTGTATTTGGCTCCATCCATCTTCCCAACTATTCTTACAATCTTCCCAGTCCCCGCTGAGGAAAAGCAGCCCCATAGCATGATGCTCCCCCCACCATATTTGACACTGGGGATGGTGCACTCAAGACGATGAGCAGTGTTAGGTTTGTGCCATACATAATGTTTTGCATTTGGGTCAAAAAGTTCAAATTTGTCTCATCTGACCAAAGCACCTTCTTCCACATGGTAGCTGTGTCCTCCATATGACACTATTGAAAAGCCATTATTGAAAGGCAAGAAGAAAGCCTTTCAATAATGGCTTTCTTCTTGCCACTCGTCCACGAAGGCCAGATTTATGTAGAGTACGACTTATAGTTGTCCCATGTACAGATTCCCCAGCTCAGTGGCAGTGCGTCGCAGCTCCTCCAGAGTTATCTTGGGGCACTTGGTTGTATTTCTGACCAGTGCTCTCCTTGTTCGGTCTGTTAGTTTAGGTGGACGCCCGTGTCTTGGTAAGTTCGCAGTGGTGCTATACTCTTTCCATTTCCGAATGATGGATTGAACAGTGCTCCAGGAGATGTTCAAATCTTGGGAAATCTTTGTATAACTTAACGCTGCTTTAAACTTCTCCACAGCTTTATCCCTGACCTCTCTGGTGTGCTCCTTGGCCTTCATGATGTTGTTTAGTGACCAATACACTCTGACCATAGCTCTGAGGCCCTCACAGAACAGCTGGAATTATACTGAGAGTAGATTACGCATAGGTGGCCTCTATTTAATGGTTAGGGCAAGGTGTGAACATTCTGCAGTCTTTAGGAATGTTATAAAGGCAATTTAATGCACTCCGAAAGTGCTGTATGAATACTTATGCACGCCCCACTTTTCACTTTTCTATTTTTTGTAAAATAACAGAATCATGTATCATTTTGCTTTCACTTCACAGTTGTCTGTTAGTTGTCTGTGAACTTTCAGTAAAAAAATCAAAATAAAATCTTTATGTTTAGGGTTGTAAACATGACAAAATGTGCAAACGTTCAAGGTGTATTAGTACTTTCGAGAGGCACTGTAGTTTCGTATTTTTGCTACAAGAAATAAAAGTGTGTAACTTTAATTTTTTGGTTTGTTGCCTGCCTTTGTTTGCCCCGCTGCCTCCCATCTTACATATTCAATTGCTTGCTATTGTTTAACTTTTGTGGTGCAGATGTAAAGGATTATTACAATGTTCAACAGCCTACAGTTGTGCTGGATATAAAAGTAGACCATTGTTGAAGATGAAACGAGAATAGCATAGTTTCATTTGATTTCTTTATTTTCTGTTCTGCATCTTCTCAGGTCACGAAAAAATAAAAGCCATTTACTGTCTGTCTATGCCTCTGATGTGTGCACTTCTTTCACACGCAGGACCTTCTCATAACCCTCTTTGTAAATGCACATAATCCTTGCGTCTGATTTCTGAGGTCGACACCGACAGCTGTGCTATGGAGACCCCCGGTGGCGAAACCTGATACTGCAGGGAGATTAGATTCGAAACAGCTGCAGGGCAGTTTGAATTCCCATTGACTCGGAGCATTATCTCAACACCTGCATATTAATAGAACCATGGAGCAAAGCCAGAAACCAAAGCCCACTGACCCATATTTCCCTTGTCCCTGTGCCAGTGCCGCAGTGATGAGAGGCAGGATGTAACTGAAGGCTGGCACTCACAAAGAAGTCCCTGTTAATAAGCTGATGTCATTATTTGTCAGGGTCTTTATTACCCTGAGCCGGACGTTCATTTATTGGCTGGTGTCTTTTAACCATTTAGGGATTTTCTGTGTGAGATGGTAGTTGAATGGGGTTTAACCACTTAACCCCCGTCTGAAACCGAGCGCATTTACTCCAGCTTGGCTTTACCCAAATCTAAAAGCTTCTTGATAAAAGTGTCAAAATAAGCAACAAAAATTAAATGTGACACGTGACAGAAGAGCGATGAAAAAGTGACAAAAAAGTGTGACAGAAACGTGACAAATGTGTGATGAAAATGCAGTAAAAGAGTGATAAAAAAAGTGATGAAAATGTGTGACGAAAACAAAACAAAAAAGCCACACAAAAAAGAGCAACAGAAAAGTGACAAAAAGTGACAATAAAGTGATGAAAATATGGCAAAAATGTGACAAAAAAACCAACAAAAAAGCAATGTAAAAAAAAAAAGTGTTAAAAAAGTGACAACAACGCGAGGAAAAAGGTCCATTTAGATCTCTCCTGTAGTTCTTATCTTTCAAATGAGGTGTTACACTGGCCTATAGGCTGGAGGAAATGCACTTGGTTAAGGCGGGGGTTAAAAGAGGTTAAAGAGAAGCGGATATGATAATGAATATGAAAATGTCAGGAAAAGGAAAATTAAGTACCACTTCTTTCCTCTTACTAAGCATTTCCCCCCTCTGATATGATGCCCCCTTCCCAAGTCAGGCCTGAGGTGAGGCAACCGTGCAGGCAGTAAAGCCACATGTTTTAGTGGTATTTTCACCAGTATAAACCATAGTTAATAAAGTTAATGCCTTATTTTATGCCATTTATTGGATGAAATGTAGTGGTTTTAAAAGGAAAAGTCTCTGAGATCGGGTATCTCTTTTACTGGGAAGTGTATTAGCATATGTCCAGGAATTTAAATCATAGTCATTTACAGGAAAGTAAACATAAAGGATAAACAAAATTTAATCAGAAAACAAAAATCAGGAACAAAAAAAAAGAGTAGCTGAACTCAAATGTAGCCAGCCCTAAATATCATGTTGCTATCCACACACTCTGTGGCAGATGGCGAGTAGCTGCAGGACTTTTTCACTGCACTGAATCAGAGCCACATTGTGCTGGTGTTAATGTGATTGATTTCAGCCTCAAACCGTTAAAGAAAGAAAGGAACACATGTCAGATAGTTTTGGTTTAGGTAGAATATTATTGATGTTATTGGGGGGGGAGATGTGTTATGCAAAGCGTGTTCATTATCCTCTTCCATGTTTCATATAGTCGATGCAAAGGCCTTTACTCTGCAAAATGATGATTTGCTTTTAGATCCTGTACCATTCTAACATATTTTGGATGTTGCCTCACTGTGGGCTGTGAAATATCTCTACGTTTTCAATGTTTTGTGACTTGTCAATCATTGCATTACATGTTTGGCAATGTGTGTACCACATGTTATTGTTCTCCACCCAAAATCCATCGATCATGTTTTATGCATTTGTTAATACCCAATCGAGCAGCTAAATACAGCTCTATTGTTTTGTCCACGCTACAAATCATTACATTGCTGAACCAGTCATTGTGGAAAAGACTCCAGAGGCTGAGCAGGAAATGCGACTGAGGCCAACACAAGTAAGAGTAAGAGCAACAGTTATATAGAAACAAAGTTGAACTATTAGGCCTTATAAGATATAGACAAAGTAATATGCATAAAATGTAAGAACTGCAAGTACTGTACATCATTTCATTTATCTTACAGTAAGGAAAACCAAGGCATGCTTTATATTTTAGATTATGTAATGCAGACTAGGAAGCATACTTGCTGTAAGAGATTTATAGGTGTATTGATCATTTAACTACAGTAGGCTTACACAAGAGAATGTGTGTTCATAAATTCCACAATATTATTTTCTTCGATCAGATTTATTGCCTTGCACCCATGGGAATGAAGATAGTGATTTAACTAAACAGCTCCCCCACCTGACAGCAAGGAGCCAAGCCTTATTTAGTAGATCTGCAGATTATGTATTTATTGATACTTTCACCTCATTGCATTGCACCTGAATGTGTAGAAGAAAGACGGACGGGCAGAGAGAGAAACAGCACATTGATTTCAGCCCACTCAGTAAAAATAGCTGGACAGCGGTGCATTGTGTGAAACCAGATCACTTCCTGTAGCCATATATGGTCCAATGGGAAGTCCCCCTGATCCTGCGGAGACAACAGCCCACCACCATTTGTCCCGGCTGATCCCTTCTGTCCGCGCGGGAACAAATCTATAAATAAATAAAGACACTTGGAGACGCACATTGTCTTTATGTTTTACATTTATTAATTTTTTGCCAGTATGACTACCTTTACACAGCACCTCTCTAAAACAAACACTTTCTCAGGATATAATCAGCAGTAATACAAATAGATCAAACTTCTTTTTATTTCATACAAAAGTTTTTTTTGTGTCTTTTTTCCCCTATATATCCTAAACGTCGGCCGTGTTTGTTTTGTTTCTTCTGTGTAAAGGTCCCATGACTGGAGACATGCATATGACATTTAGCTTGGAACATTATGCCACTAATCATAATGCACATAATAGATAATACAGTACTGCATGACAAATTCAAATAAATACCAACATACAGGTGGATTTCATATAAAGATGTTTCTGTATGGATCAATACTGAACACAATAGAAAGTTTGCACAGCTAATTCATTATCACAATGCTATGCTTCCAGCAAACAGAAAACTTAGTTCATGTAAAACATTTTTAAAAATTGCACTTTGATATTTTTCACCTCTTTTTCGTATTTGTAACTTTATATTTGTGCATCAACAAGCGAGCGTTGGCTAGAATGGCACTAATCAAGCTTGTTGATGCTTCGTTTGTTTTCGGTTTACTGAAAGCGCTCAAAAAGATGATGTAAAAAAAAGATTTGATAAAAAACAAAAAGAAAAAAAACAAAAGTTAAAAATGCACTTTCTGCACATTTTTTTCAACAATACTATTGATATCACATTACCTTCACCAAACAAAGCTAGATATGCTTCCATTAATACACACGTATCTAGCCCCAGCACGTTGCAGGCGCTGGGAGCTTTTGTTCAACATTTCGGGAGGCCAAAGGGACTCATGATTCCCACAGTTTGATAAAAAAACAACCTTTTCTTTAATACCCCTGATTTCTTTGTGTGAATCACTAACCTGCAGAATTCAATGCAACGTCACTTTTACTGAGCTCACTGTAAAACTATTATCGCGCTCACGCAGGAAAAGGGGCGTAAATCCCCCCCCCCCCCCATTTTTTGCATTTATTGCTGCTCACAGTCATTTTTGAAACGCTTTTGTCTATAAAAAACGAACATAAAACGCTTTGTCTAAAATTCTCCCTTGAAACAATGAAAGGCACTACTGGTCAGAAACAAAGAGCTAAACAAACCAAAAAACAGCACTCACAGCCCCCACAGCGGCTTGTTGTCTTTCTGAGGAAGCCTCGACCTAAAACACGGCGTACCAAAGATTTGGCACAATATAAAACGAAGAGAGAATAAAACAATTCCAATTTGGAATCTTTAAATTTTTTGCATTTGCAGAGAATTCTGGAGGTCAGTGATCCCGTCCTCAATGGAACGCCCTTTTTGGTAAGAAGCGAAGGAAAACGCGCATCACGTCACAGAAGATTTCCCCCAAGCACAACTTACCTTTTTGGAAACAGAGCGTTGTCAAGTTTTGTTAGTTTGAGCTATTCCTAGGAATAATAAATACATGAAAAAACCCCAGAATTTGAACACCCTGGATTTTTTTTTTTGTAGAGAATATGGCAGTAGAACAAACATAAAAGAACACCATAACAAATAATGTAACATAATTTCATGAATGAATAAAAATCTGGTGGTTTGACTGTGGTTTGTGTCAATTTCAACGTCAGGAATTCAACTCTTATTCCTATTCTCATATAAGCTATACTGAGTAATCCACAAACCGCAGTACTACCACACTTTCCTATAGATTAATAATAATCCTCTATGATGAAAAGTGCACATATTAGAAAATAAAACAAAATTAAAAACAAACAAAAAAAAGACACAAAAAATGTTAGTGTCTTGACATTGAGAAATAAGCCCGTGATCTCTGGCTTCACACTGGAGGTTCTCATCGGCCAATTTGTTTGACTTACAATAGCAGCATCAATAGGTTTTCCAATCAGCGGGTCATTTTTTCTTGTTCAAACTCTATAGTGTCTTTTGGTGCGCCCAATTTCAAAAGGGAAATTGGACCATATGTTGGTACTTCCACATCCACGCAGCACAACCGTAATTACTGCAAAATGGAGGAACAAGAAAAATCAGCATTGCTTTTTCTTTTTGTTGTTGTTGCGTTAGCCGTTAGCTCAACACACCAAAAACACTCCAAATCAACAGCTAGGTGTTAGTCCAAGCCAATACGTGAGGAAGCCAATAACTCAGTAGTATTCAAATTCAACGTGAAGCCAGTGGGCATGGCTGTTTCTCAAATGTCATGCAAGTCAACAGACGTGTGTATATATATATATATACCATGCAGGCTTTAGAAACTAAATAAAACATGACTTGTGTATAATGGGCGGAGCCTGCATGCAGAGGTAGGAGGCGCCTTTTTTTTCGTCGACACCCGATAATCCAGACATTGATTACAAACTAGATGGAGCTGGACGCAAACTCCTGTGCTTAGGGTAAGGGTAATATGTCTAACGTCACAACTATGGGGTGTGCCTACTGCCCTATATCTATTAAACAGGGCCTGTACAAGGAAAAGGGTGTGTCTAATTTGAATCAATGTCGTCTGGTACATCGCGAGACCAGTGTTTTCCCCCGCCTCAGAGATGGAAAAAGAAAATGTCCACAAGTTTCTCTTTTCGGAAACTTTGGACTCGATTCTCCACCGTTTCAGACAGTCTGGAGTTGACCGCCAGTGTGTCTAGCTTATTTCTCAAAACTCCTCCCCACGCCAACACGAGTAGTTCTCTCGTACTCTTCAAATCTCTTCTCAATCAGCGCAAAACTGATAGAATGTAAAAGTGACTAACCTCCGAAGAGGCTTTCTTTTTTTTGTGTCCCTTAACTGCTTTGTCTCCATGCTGTGTGCTAAACTTATAGGCGCACACTCAAGCAGGGTTGATGACAATTTCTCTATTCGTACTATAGAGAAAACAATACTACACAGCATCCTGCAAGATTCTTAATTGGTTGTATTAAAATTACATAGCACAACGGGTTTTAATCAGTACATAGTTTGAAATCTGGCAGGAATGTCTGTCTTCAACCCTGCTATTAGCATCATAAAGCTAACGTGTCTATGATCCACAAAGAGATTAATAAACACAAGCCCCACATTTTCTTTTCATATTTGCGTTGTAATGCTAGCTCGCAAAGGGTTAAAGCTCTTATTAAAACTATAAACAGTACGTCTTGTAGTCCTCATACACTTCACGCACAGTTAAAATATATTATGAATGGCCCTCAATTTGTGATAAAAGATAAAAATATAATACACAAGAGGGCCAATCATTCATGTACACACAGCCAGGACATACTGATGCGCGGACATTACCTGACAAAAATACTCTAGTTAAAGGGTGAGTGGTGATGATGGAGGAACCAGCGGCTAGCCTTCTAAAAACAAAGAAGTTGGTTTGAAGAGTTGCCATGGGAAATGACAAAGCAAAGGGTTTTTAGTCACAACAACACAGACATCATTCAAGAACTCTGATCCAAAAACAGAGAGGAGAAAGAGGAAGGTGGATAAATGCTGGAGTTCACACACAAGGGCAGGCGGGTTAGATTTATACTGACAGGCACTTTGCCGGACTGTGTTAGTTTAGCGTCCTAATTTATATAAATGTGGTGCCTTCCGATTTGTGCTCTTCATCGCACATTGAAAAGCTTATTCTGATCCAAACTACATCGTATCTACGTTCACAGTAAATCAATCTTTAATCAGAGTAGAACCTGAGGCACCTGTGCTGAAGTGCACTTCATTTGGGAGTGGAGTTTGATTTGTCAAACTTGTCTTTCTCTCTTTATGGCTGTGAAAGAAATTCATTGCTAACATGATGGGTGGTACAGAATAGCCCTCCTGTGTTTACCAGACACCACATCTTTACCATGCAACGCATGTAGCATGTTTCTCATACCACACGCAACAGAAAACTGGTTAAAAGCTAGTGTTTCAGCAGCAAAGCCATGCGATTCTACATATCTTATTGTATTGGTGTGCTAGTATCACAGCTTACAATGATCCAATACACACCTGTGGTCACAGGTGCTCCTTTCTGCCCACACTTTTCCAACAAACCAATTCCAACCCACTTACAAGGTTTTGTATCAATGTAAATATTCATTTTGTCTTCCTCGAGCGAGAATGCTGGAGGAGGATTGCATATTTTGCTTATTATTTTTGTAAACATTTCAGTAAAGAGTGACCTGATTAGTCAGAGGCTGCTGGACACAGGTCAGTCCTAGAGGCAGCAAAGAGGGGACTTGTTTTAAAGGAGCACCAATGCCAACAGCTGAAGGGCAGGCGCACAACCCTTATACGACATCCTCTATATACCCCATAGTGTAGTGTGTTACTGTTCCCAGGCAATACACTGAAGGGATCACAACAGACAAGCACAAAAGCTGCCACCTTAACTCATATGTACAGCACTATGACAGCGGAAAGAATAGACACTTCAGAAATCCACACTGCCCCCAATACAAGCGGGGCCCTACCATCACATGCCATAAATGTCTACTACAGTCCAGACGTCGAGTGCACACTGTACATGGGCATTCCCCTAAGGTTGACACAGCACACACAAGCAGCTGGTTAGCACACAGCGGTCCCTAGAGGAGCATGGGCGCCAGGGAGCTAAGCGAGCATGTGGGGCTCTGTAACTAAGCTGTACACAGCAGTCCACCGCTGCACTTGGCTGCTCAGTCGCAGTAGATCTTGTATTTCTCGTTGCAGAACACCGCTGGGCCTCCCATGATGCCACTGGGCAGAGCAGTGTTGAGCTCGGGACGGCCTGAGCCAGAGCAGGACCGACTCTGACTTACATGTGTGCTGGTGGAGGAGGCACTGGGAGCTTTACTGCGGGCTTTAGAGCGCGCCCCGTTGCCCCCGCGCCGCGTCTGCTCGTGGTCGAACTCCAGGTCCTCCAACCGCTGCGTCAGGGCCAGCTTCTGCTGAATGGCCATCCGCAGCAGGGAGTTCAGGGTCTTCTTCTCATCCTCCGCTGCTGCTAACTGCCTCTGCATCGCATCCAGCTGAGTCACATACTCATCACAGCTGCAACACACACAAACACTATGTCAGGCACAAGCATCACATTAAAAGTGAATGCGCATGCAACATGTTAATATGACATCTGCCACCAGAGGGCATCATTGCATTTGTTTTAATAGACCTGTGATGCGCATCTTATGTTGAATAGAAACTGGTCAAAGTCCCTCGTGCTTCACAGAGGATAGTCCATATAATTTCTGATTAAAAAAGTAAAAAGAATCCCTTTCGAAAAATTTAGATTTCTGAAGAATGTATCTAATCATAACCTTTTACCTACTTTAGCAACATCAGCATCACCAGCAGGTGGCGTAGTACACTTTGACCAGGCCTGCAGCTTCTCTATAATTGAACTGGTAAATAATGCATTAGGGCTGACATTTCTGATATCCACCCTTGAAATGTATTGCTAAATTGAAGTTTACATGGTGTATTAAATGTCTTAATTATTATTAGTTAGACAGAGAATAAGTGTCTTGGGAAGAGCAGCCTCCAGAGGTTCAGGGGGAAATCTTTGTGCCTCTCCCAGGAGTGTTCACTTCATCAACAGCGTTTTAGGTCTTACCATTACAATGATTTTGCATGTTCAGCAAATTGATCATTTATGCTTCAATGGCTGAAACATGATGACTATAGTCATAATGCAGAATGACTGTGTGCTGCACTGCGGCTCCAGTGCCCGTCTCCTGCTGTCCTTGTCTAACACATCAGATGGACAGGTACAATAACTGGGTCAGGCACCTGGGGTTCATCTTTATTCTCTGCTCTCTCTCTCGGCTTACTGTCGATGCTCTGTCACTCCAAGTTTCTGCTAAGCTTTTCTAGGCCCATTATTTATTTTACATAATCCCCATGAAATAGTGAAATATCGAGTTAGACCGGTGTGGTGCATATACAGCATATTAATGAGTCAAAGCTACTCTTCATTTCTGAATACCAAGGAACCATCAAAATACTTTGAAGATGATGTGTTTTGCGAGAGTGTCTCTGTAGTTAAATGTGTGATAGAAGTATTCCTGAGGCAAAATGCTTACCCTAAACACCTATTAGCTTTAGCATTGCAATCATACAACATAGTATATTGAAAAATCTGTAACTCTTACATTAGACCAAGCCTTGACTATAGCCTGAAGCTGATAGATCTAGTCACATGACACAGTTAAAGCCAAGGTTGTTTCTGTCTTTTGAACTACACGTGGTCCGACGTCATGTGAACTCTGGAACCTCACCAAACGGGCTGTACAAACAAAACCAGACCCTTTTCAAGTCCGGGGTTAGGTTCCCAGTGGGACACACACGGCTCCGCACAATGGAGATCAACACTGCTTCATTAAGCCTTATGGGAGGGCGTTCTGGTAGAACCCCTCACCCCAGACAGAACAGGCGCTCCGCCATTGTAAGGCTAAGAAGGGTGTGCGTTTTCTCGGGAAAATACAAGGGGGTCTGTTCTTGGGAGAGGACGGATATAAGGGAGGTTTTCTGGCTGGTGACACAATAGTTATGGGGGCTAGCTATCGGCTGTTAGCTTTAAGGATGCATCATTTTGAGATCATTCATTAGCCTCTTTTAATTTTGTTGCAAGAGAGAAATTTGAGAAGTACTGGAGAAATGAAGGGATGATTCACGATGCATTCATATAAGGCACAGCTGTTCGACGTCTGCGCTTGGATTGGTCATGGTGGGGAGGATACCGGAGCAGGCGGGGGCTGGCTCTGAATTATAGGGTGCATAACAAAGTAAGGAAATGACAACATGCGAACAGCACTGTGGAGAGGTCAGGCAAATGAATGAACTGCAAGAGAGGAAAACGAAATGAACATAAAAAGCTTTTGTTGTGCCTCTGCTGCTGCAATCCTGTAATAGTTACTTGAAAGTGGCTAGAATTCAACAAAGTCGACATCTCTCAGCTCAGGGGTGAATTAACAAAGAGCACATTATCCTACAGTAGTTCAGCATTATTCTAGTCATCACGAAATTGTTAGTAGGTAAATAAATCAATGGATAATGCTATAACTCTGCCGGGTTATAACAGTGGCAAAAGAATCTAAAACGGAATCTAAACATTAACCACGCAGCTACACTATAAACGTGACCTTGGCTTTAACGGTTAGATGGGTATAAACTAGTGCAAGTGGGAACATGCCTGGTCTTGTCTGAGGAATGTTGGAGGCCGGAGCTTACTGTTAATGTGACACTGGGGACTGCAGCTGCAAACGTGCACACAAGAACTCATGCACACAGACATTCGGGTTTGAGGGTCTTCGAGCAAGTTCTCAGGAAAGAGATCTATTTGCACTCAAAGGCTCAGAATGCACTTTTACACAGTTCCGCGGCAGTGCAATTACTATAAAAGGATGTCAAATTAGAGCTCTGTAGTAAGCTTTCCTCTCTTTTAGAGAAGCAGCTAAAGAAAAAGGAAGGAAGAATAGGGGATATAGAGAGAGAGGGGGGGGAAGTGTGGGAAAACTCTGGTTTGGAAACTTCCCTCAGCCTCCAAGATGGCCGTGACCCTAAAAGTGTCTATTTAGGACTGGATTTACATACCAATACAAGAATACTATAAACTGGCGTAATTTATGCATAGGCTCTGGCAGCTGAGTGGCTTCGACATCTTCATCAATGGAGAGTAAATTACACAGAATATCAAGTTTCGACTCTGCCATCTTTAAAAGGGCTGGAAGGAACCTACATTTGCAGCACTAACCGACCATGAAACCGAGCCATGAAAAATGCAATATCTGAGTAAGCAATAGGGCTGGAAAATAAATCTAATTGTGATTTTTCTGTATCATTGTATGCAAGTACTGCTATTGTTATTTATCGTTAAGTCAGCGTTTAATAAGAATAATGTATTTCAAAGCATATTCGTGCAGGTATAAACTGTATCAGCAACTTTTAAATTTGCCATTTCACGATTAAGAACCAGCTCTAAACCAGACTGAAAGCTGACCATCTAGAAAAGCCTGCATACCAGCAGTAATATCCATTTTCAAGATGTGGTTTTTCAAACATTATACTGCATTGTTGTTGTGGTAGACAAAGAAAAGAATCCTCTGGAACCCGCAGGCTTCAACAACAACAACAAAGAAGAAGTACTGTGTTCACTTTGGTAGTGGTGTAGCATTACACTAGTATGTCTTGGCCTGGCTCTGCTGCAGTGTGCCAGAAGCGCTCACATCTCCAGAGTAGAATGACTTTTCCTACTGTTACTAATTGATTAGAATTGCAGGTGCGCGAGGTGAACTCAATAAGTGCACTTGAGGGAGAGCTATTGGGTTTCAGAATAGACTTGCGGAATCGGCACTGAGAGGCCCACACATCCCCTATAGCAGAGGCAACCTTTCACCATAGAGGGGTTTTTTTTCACCTCCTACAATGTGCAGACTGCTCTGTTGTGTTGAGACGAGTGCAGCAACATAACATGATAGTATTTTATTACAAAAACATACATAAAGAAGGATGTAAAGGGAAGAAAGAATGATTACTGTACTACTTTAGGGGAAATACATTCGGACAGAATTACAGAAAAAGTACACTTGGAAAATGACAACTACTCCTGTATATTAGTGTGAATGTGAATGCACGAGCAGCGTGTGAGCATTGTTCTACTACGAGCCCAGAGTCAATGTGTAATACAGAGCTCAGAGGTGGGATAATAACCAGAACCTTTGACCAGCTTCTCCTCAGAATCACTAACGATTAACAAGTGTGTCATCTCTCCTAATCCACGTGCACATACAAAACAACGCACTGCAAGACACGGGCCAAAAACACCCCCCAGACATATTTCATTAAGACCTCATCATACCCCTGCACCTTCTGTGGTAGGGGTGTCACGATTTCAATTTTTTGAGTCACGATTATTGTGAAAGAAAATATTGCGATTTTACGATTATTCACGATTATCGACCAAATGAAAGGAAAGAACTGATATTTTTAGTTTTTGTCTTTAAAAAGCTTTTTAATACTTAAACTTGTAAACATTCACTGTTTCTAAAAATGAAAAATGTTTTAAGATGGTTTTGCATTAAAATAATTTGCCTACAATAAATAATACAAAACAATGTCAACTTTACTTCTTTATAATGACCATAATTATCATAATTATTTTACTATATATTATTAGGCCACAAGCTAGGCTAGGTTTCCTGTTCTCTAAAGTTCTGCTGCTGCTTAATTATTTGTCAGATGTATTGATGAACAGAGAATTAAACGTGTTTACAAAATGACTAAAGAGACTCTTTTGAACAGCTGATTTCCACATGTGCGCGGTTTCACTTTCCTTTCTGTTACGCTGAAGCAGAGCGGAGCGCGTTAGCTTTTTGTTTACATCCTGAGCCAGTTGTGGCGGCTATTTCCCAACATTTGGACAACTTTTTTGGGAATTATGCAGTTCGTTACCTTGACCTGGACATTTACAGCGAAGGATTATCTCCAAGATGTTGTTTATATTCGACGTAGCCGATATCAGTGCCTTTTGCTGCAACTTTCTGATGACAGTGTTTGCATAACGGATGTTCCTTCGACAACAACAATGCCTTGGTCATGTTTTGGATCCTAAAGAGGTCCCACTCTGCTGACTTCAATCGTTTTTGGGTGGATACAACACTGGAGGAGAGCGTCCTTCTGCCTTGCTCAACTACGGGTGAGTTTACGCGCTGTTTATGGCGTGCAGAGGCTCGTGCGTCAGCGTGAAAAATTTCCGCGGTAAACCGTGGCTTCTGAAATTCTTACGGATAACCTACCGCGTCCTTTTATAATCGTGGTAATCGTAAAACCGGTTAATCTTGACATCCCAATTCTGTGGGCTTCATATGCTTATGAAGATGACACAATTGTGACATGAAAGACACAAAGACAGCATATGTTAGACACTGACATGGACCTAATGTTTTCCTACTGTCTTTAGATGTGTATTGTGTATAAACTATTGGGTCATACTTTTACGTTATTGCGCAGTAATAACAAAAAACAAGGTAACTGGATGTATCAAGTAAAAGGGGATTTTTTTCTTACCGTGTAGCGAACATGGCCCGCAGAGAAGAAAAGGTGGCGGCGTCCTCTTTGAGTGCTTTGAGCTCATTCCTCAGTTTCATCATGGTCTCTGTCACCATGGCCTTCTCGTTCTCGTACTTGCTCTTAAGGTTGGCCAGAGCAACTTCAGCGGTCTATCAGTGGACAAAAATAACAATAAAATTAGACCACCTTAAAATGATGTTTTGCCATGAGTATTTAGATGGATAAGAGTTTGTTTTCTATTATCGGTTTATGAGGGACTTGGCAATGCACCACCTGTACTATCATTCATTCATGCTATGCTATCTTGCCATCCTATCCAGATAGAGAATGGGCAGCTGACGCTATAAGGCTGCAGTCTTGTCTAGTGCAACATTTGCTACAGCAGCTGAATAGCCCTGAAATAGCAAACATGCCCATCCCGCTGTAGGTGTGATTGAAGAAGTACCAGCAAATGCTTTGGACTGGAGAAGACCTCCCCACAGTGCAAAAGTCAGATGTCAGAGGGGGGGATCTCGACTGACCTGTTTGTTGGCCTTCAGGACGGTTCTTAGCGTTGCAATCTGTTCCCTCTTGGTGCTGAGCAGGGATTTGAGTTTGAGGATCTCCTCCATGCATGCCTCCTTGTCTTTGTCCGCCACTGTCCCGAGCTCCAGCGAGGCCACCCTCTGCCGGGACAGCTCTGTGGTGCGGTCCACGGCCAACTGAAGGTGCTTGATCTGGTCCCTGATGATGGCCACCAGGTTGTAGATGTTCATCGGCTCTCGGCGGTGGTCGGACACGGGCGAAGGCAGGGAGGAGACGGGCGAGGGTGAGCCGTCGCTGTGGTTACCGGGGTCCAGGCCCGGGAACAGGCCTTTGGTGAGGAGGATGGGGGAGCGGCGGCCTCGTCCCTCGGGACTGCTGCGTCCGCCCTTGCCCTCCTTGTAGAAGTCCAGCATGACCCGGTTGGGCGTCTCGTTGTTGCACATGCACACGTGGTTATACAGGGTCGCCAGTTCCTCGCTGAACGTGACCAGCTCGTCCTGGGCCACGCTCAGGCTGCCCTGGGATTCACCCGCCACATCGCTCAGCTGGACAACAAAGGAAATAAGGGAAATTACTAACTTTTGTTTTGGGAAGTAATGTAGATATAGAAATAAGAGGACATAAAACGTTTTGTGATTTGTGTCATGTGAAAAAGCAATAATACAATTCACATGGTTCTCAAAATTATTATTAAACCAACAGATTGTGCCATTTTCAATCATAAATTGCTGAGTGTTATAAATGACCTTGCGAAGCTCTTTCTCCATCTTGGTCTTCTCCTCTCTTTCAGTGTTACTGATTTTCTCTAGAGTGGCCAGTTTCTCTCCGAGCGTGGTGACATCGCTCTCCAGACGGGTGCGCTCCTCTTCGTAGCGGGACTGACAGGTCTGATATTCGGCTTTAAGGGTCTTCAGCTCCTCCTTCAGCTCACCTGCCTCAGAAACTGCAACCTGCAAAGCAAAACCAACATGAGGCAAATGTATGGAGAACTTAAACAGACAGTAGTTCTCAAAGGTCTGGTTTAGACTATGAGTACAAGAATATTTAATTTCCTTATTCTGTAATAGACAGTTCACGTTTTAGTCCAGTTACAGTCATTACATGTTGGAATGGTCGACGTAAAGACTTTTAAACCTGTATTTGTCGCTTATTTTAAGACATACCTTATACTTGCACTCCAGGATCTCTGGTCCGTTGATGTCCACCTCGTAGTAGTCTCCTTCCTCGTGGCTGTCGCGCTCCTTCTCGTTGTCCAGGGCAGACTGGCGCTCCTTGCTGGCCTGGAGCTTGCGGATGGTGTTGAGGTTTTCCGTGAGACGGCTGACCTTCTCCTGGTGTTCAGACAGAGCCCCGTTGGCCTGCTCCAGCTGCTTCTGAGCATCCTGCAGAGTGGAGAGCAGCGACACCTTCTCACGCTCCATCTGAGGAGACGGAAAGAAACATGTTTTTTAATCACAATTGACCTGTAGTGTTTAATTAAAATTACTACTTATAGTGAATTCTGGTGTGGATTGATAAAACCAGCAAGATAGTGACTAATGTAAATGATCAGGTTTTGATATGTGTGGGTTTTCATACTAAGTATTTCTTTGGTAAATGCTACATAAACCACAGAAGAAGACTGGCTTCTATCTGATGCCATGGCATAAGTATATTCTACAGTCTGAAAATAGCCAAACCTTATTAAAAAACAACAACTTTACAACATTACAGTAGTGTTGGCTCCACTGATAGCATCAAATTCTAATTAGGTCATCTTACATGAATAAAGAAGATATTAATTTAGCTGTTTTTGCAAACCATTAACATACTTTCTTCAACTTTGTTCACACTTTTGCCACATAATAAACAAATGACCAATATTTCTTGTACTGTGAGTAAATATGTATATGATGTAGTACTGTTTGACACTGTGCAAGGCCCTTTTAAGTGTCAGGCTCTGCCTTCATAACTTGAACTCCACAAACAACTCCAACAGTGTCCTTGTATAGCGTTGATGAGGAGTGAAAAACCCCTAATCTCCCAAGAATCTTAAAAACACCCATTCCCCACAGGTTCCCAGTGCGTGCTGGTTGCCATGGCGCCTAGTCAGGCGTTGCACGTGGCTGACGGGGCAGATGGCAGGTCCTCCGGTGCCACCTCCTGCTGCCTCAGAGCCGTCAGAGGCAGCCAGGGTGTGTGTGTCTGCCGGGATTAACTCTGCTCTAAGGGGATTGAATAAAGCAGCAGCCCGCGTCAGAGAACAACCCAAACACTAAAGCTGTCGTTCCACACAACGCGACCCGGCTGCGCACGCCACGATCTACGTGCATGTATCGACACTACCCCGCAGACCTTTCTGTTTCCACCACACACACCCGCATTTGTTGTGGGCGGCGCCCATACAGAGGAGCACGCTGTACAGATAGTCATTAAAAGTTTTGTAAGCCGCGATGAGAACAAATGTGGACAAATGCTGCCTTCTGGTGGGAGTTATGGAATCATTCAGAGGAGCCAAGCTGTATTAAAACAGAAAAGAAACTGCTAAACTATGAACTATGATGGTAAGCTACATGCAAATGTTATGGTAACAGCGGCTAAATGCTATTATCGGCAAAATCCCATTTTAGCACAGTGGTATGATGTTGTGAAATATTAAATCCATATGACCTGCGTGTCAATAGTGAGGGCTGTCCACTCTCTCGTTGCCAATCAGAGGCCAGCAGTCTGTTCACGTCACATCAGACACGGGTAGCCCGCTTTGGCCACAGCCAGAGGTCAGTCCCAAAACCTATACCTGGTCAGACCGGTCGGGCACTTGCCTTTGTTATGGAAAAGCTTCAGAAAGCGGGTGAGAGAGCCATTCGGCTGACACGCGCCTGCATGTGGAAAAACACCTTAACTTGATTCATCTAAATCTGAAGCTACGTAAAAGAAATGTTTGTAGGATGAACTCTTAATGATTTAATAACGGACGACTCTAACTACAATTGGTTGCCTTTATCTGGAATTGTATAAGTAGGAGAGAATCCCTTTATGTTCACTTCTAAACTTTGAGAAACTTGGTAGCACAGGCTTGAAAAGCGAAATACAAACATAAGCTATTATCATTAACATTATTCTATTCCACGCAGCTGAAATGTCACCTGCACCAGCTGTTGTTTGAGCTTCTGGATCTCGGTGATGTTGAGTTCACTCAGCAGGTCGTCTACCAGGCTGGGGGCGGGCCGGGACAGCTCCTCCTTGTTGGGGATGGACACGCGGTTGTTCTCGGCGATGGCATTGGCCAGTTTAAGGAAGCCTTGCAGCGCCTCGTCGTTGTTGGGCTCGGTGGAGGCATCGTCGCTGAACTTAAGGCCGTCCAGGGAGATACTCAGAGGGCTGGATAGGGAACAGGTGGTGTCAGTGGGTTTTTCATCAATTCAGAAAACCAGAATAATACTCAATTGTTACTTTACAAGTCAAGGGTCTCAATCATAATCAAAAACTGTGTTTAAGGCAGCAGAGTCCTGAATTACTCATAATGCTAAGTGGATGATACAGTTTTAACAGATATCTCTATTGTAAAAAAATAAAGAAAAAAAAATAGAAACAAAGAGTAAAGTGATTTAAAGTATTGTACTATGTTTATATAGTATTGTGGCAACGTGCTTATGGAAAATAAATGGCGTAAAGGCACATCCACCTGTACATGTATTCATTCAGCCGGAAGCTACATCATTTCTACTTTCTTTCATATATTTACTGCTATAGTAATTCTTTGAGGGTGCTCTGGTTTCCCCTACCACTATAAATATGTTCAATAGGTTTCTCTATGGGGCCAGGACTCCCCTGATAAAGAGAATCTCAGTGGTTAAATAAAGGTCAAATAAGACAACTGGATATGACTCCATTCAGAGTGGACGTCCAGGGGTATTAAATCTGAACTACTAATACAAGAATTACAGACATTTCAGGAAAGGTTTGTAGAGGTCTAAACTATAAAGCTAGCAAGGTTTATACATAGGAAGAAAGCTAATTGGACTTCCGTAATTGTGCCCTTTTGCGATATGCTTATTGTGACCATTTTAACAGTGATTTTGATTCTATTGCGATAAATGGTGCAAATCTAATTCTCACAGAACTACTCTCAAACATCTCACGGACAAATATATGGCAGACTGGATGCTTTTAAGCCCAGTACCTGTTGTACAGAGAGTCCCCGATGTTCATGTAGTGGGACAGCTCTTTCCGCAGTGAAGCCTTGAGCTCTCTCTCGGTCTTGATGGTCTCCAGGGCCTCTGCCAGTTGCCGCTCTGCGATCTCCTTCAGACGGATGGCGTCCTCCAGCTGACTGTTCAGAAAACCAGTGTCCTCTTCTAACCGCCGGATCTCATGTTTCAACCCCTCAAACTCCACCTGGACATAAGCGCACAGGATTCACTATAACAACACTGGGACATGAAAAGCAGGGCAAAACATGTGGAGGCAATAAAAAGGGTTTTAGGCCTGGCTCCAATGCGCTACAGTGGAATCCCTCAATACAAGGGATGGGGAATCTTCTATTCTTTTCTACAGTACTTTATTAGTACATGGTTTAGGTTAGAGGTACCTCAATGACTCTTTGTTCCTATGCTAGATTATTCATCATCTAAAACAATAAAACGAAAATAATAAAGCTCATAAAATGTGTTTAAGAAAAGATGTAATTGAACAAAACCATTCATTTGTATCATTTTTTAGAGCTGGGAAAGTCAACTACTTTCTTTAGGACCCACCGAGCATCAAAACTCAACTCTTACTTTCTTTCTGATACCAGCAGTAGGACTTTTTCCCCTCTTCCATATTGGTAACGTTTAACAGTAGTCAGCCTCACTCCACACTTGAAATTAGACCCTTAATCCCCATTACGTTAATCTGGAAATTCCCATTTTATTTCCATTGCTAATTAGCTTTAAAACTATTTGACATGGAAATCTTTTAATATGGCAATAGTGAAAAGTTGAATTTAATTTATTGTTCATTGTTTAATATGCTCTGACTAATGTAAAAATCATAATCCCAGACGAGAACATAGGGGAAAACTGTTCAAGCGTGGAGACCCACATCACGGGGTATAATCCTATTTGAGCTTTTGGTTTTGGAAAATTAGCTAATTTTGTCCCATTTTATAAGAAGCACTTTTTCTCCCTGATTTTACATTTTCAGCAATAGGAAAATAGTTTTGCGCATGTTGTTTGTCTCAGTGAATTTGTATCAAAGGGTGCTTCTGTTTCATCTTGTATAATTAGTGGAGGCAGAGGTTTGTGATGTGGGCGGGTAGCAACCTAATTTGATTTTGTTAGAGATAACAGTACAAGTGTTACTCCAATCAGCTCAAGTGATACATAATAAACGGGGAGACTGATAGATTTTATTTCTGCTTTTTCCTGCCATGCAACAATATCCAAATGCCTATGCCTGCAAGCTGAATTCTCACAGTATTTGTGAGATCACGCACAAACACACGAGAATCCATCTTGTGCTGCTCCCATCGATCTGCTTGAATCTGAACTAAAAGTGGTTTGATCTAACTGGATACTAATTGTGCTTGATCCATTCAGTAGCAAATGCTGCTCCAAAAGTGCGTTCTCTCCCTGAACAATTCTAGCTGGAGCAATCCCAGATATTACTGTGCCAGTAACATTAGTACTGTATCAATCTGGCTCTTGCAAGGTTAACTTTGGCAATGCCTTTAGTGCGATTATTAATGACATATTTCAAAACACTGACCAATTATGTAGCTGCGTTTTAACTACAACAAAACAATATATTTTGGCCCAGCAGCTTGAAATTTCAGATAAAGTCCCATTCTACAGGCCTATATTATTAAATGGAGATGGGACTTTGTAAAATTAGTACCGTTATTGTTTAGTGTTGTATAGGGAGAGTATGACCCTAATCACTAACAAAGATGAATGAAAATATTTTATAAGAGTTGTGTAGGAATAACTGGCTTCACCCATCTAGGGGTTTGATATCATTTTAGAAGAAGAAGAACTTTATTTATATAGCGCCTTTCACAGACATGGTCACAAAGCGCTTTACATGAGAGCATTTTAGAGTTGTACATGTCCATGTTCATTTCCTCACCTGACTCTGTTTGAGCACAGACACTTGCTTCTGCAGCGAGATGTTCTCCTCCTCCAGCTCAGTGTAGTCCTGCAGCAGTCGGGCCTCGCGAAACTTGTACTCCTTGATGTCATCACGCAGCTGATTCCTCTGCAGCTCCACGATCTGGCTTTTCTGTAGCACCAAAAATAAAAGAGGAAATGTCAGTACAGTAGTAAGTAACCACACGTTAAAATGAGCTGAGGAGGGAGCGGTCAATGATCGGATAGTGGCGCCTTAGAATAACCGTATATTGGCTCGGTGACACTATATCTAGCTAGATAAGAACTTGCTTCCATCTGGCCCCGTGCAATTTTGCATCTGTCTGTCTGAAAGTCTTTGACAGAAAGAGGCGGCAGGTGCCATCCTGGGCAGTGGGCCACAAACGTGCAGCGCTGCCAACTTGGATAGGAACAAACAGAATAAAGTCCACTTGTATCTCAGATTGAAACTGGCACTGAAGAGTTTGAAGGACCGTGTTAGTGTTTCATAAGGGTGGATTAGACTTCATTTACTGAATACAAAAACACACTACAGTTGCAATTGAGGCTTAATGAGGACCAGTTAGTTAAAATAAAGAGATGTCTTTTCTGCTTTAACAGAGTGGTGGTAGTAGGGCTGTCACGACATTGACTTATCGTTCAATAAAAAAACAGATATACAATACATGTTTAGGCACAGTATTTATCGTCTGTACATTTATTAGCATTTTCCCCCTATTTTTTTTGTGTGTAAAACTTGTAAAGTAAATTGGGTTACATTATATTTCATGTTTGTTGCAGCTTGTGTGGTATTTTAGGATATGATGTCATTTTTATGCTTAAGAGTTGACAGTATCTTTGGAGTCAATAATACGGTTTATTGCAATATTTTCCTGCCTCAATATATATCAAACTTCTAATATAGTCGTGACAGGTCTGGGTGTAGATTCAAAGATAAAATAAAAGTAATACTATTACTACTACCACCGCGACTGCGTCCACTCATTCTATGCCCAATCTTTTTCAGTCAAGTAGGTTTGCGACAAAGAGTATCATGGCTGAAATGTTATTGTGCTGGTGGTAGCCCTTCCATACCAGTTGTTTGGATCTTAAAAAGGAATTGTAAACAAGAAGCAGGCCAGACACATGCCCTAATCCCAAAGACGCTGCCACACACACAACCCCCCTGACTTCTGTCCACACAAGCCCAGACCAAAACACAGCAGGACATGTGGAGGGGCCACCATGACCAGCGCCTTTATTAAAGGATGAAAGCTCCGGCGAAAGGTGACACCCGTTTAGCGGCAGGTGGGATGCAGCCTCTGACAAAAAGACCAAGCAGACTGTGCATGTGGCTGGTGTAATTTGAGAATTGTGAACTTGACTTTTGGTCTCTATAGGTAGAGCGGGATAAGCGATGTCACTATTTCTTATAATGCAAAATATTTTTTGCTGGAAACACCCTCAGGACTAACCGGTGTTTGAATATTTAAATTTATAATGTAAAGTTGTACATATTTGCATGTACTATGGGGCGGGCAGTGTTGTTGTTTCTCTGGGGAGTTGACAGAGGGGGCCTAATTCAAAAGAGCCAAAAGACAATTAGCCTCTGAATCTGTCCAGGTGGTCCCTTCGCCTCACGCCAGCACCATGTGGCCCCCTCTCCCTCCACATTATTGGATCATACTGGCAATGACACATACATCAATGTTGACAGCATTTCATCCATTCACCCACGTGAGCATTTGAACTCAATAAATTACTATTATACTGTGGACTGACAGAATATGGCAGAATATGGATATTTCATGACGCATTTATGGCAATGGATGGAGCAGATGTTGCCGTTACAAAGCAGGCACAACCAGATTTGATCAAAACTAACAAAAAAAAGTCACACTTGTAATAATGTTTCAATTTAGTAAGTAAATATTTGGGATAAATCTGATAAAGAAAATATGGGAATGAAAAGAAATTGGCAGAAATTTTAACAAATGAATCTGTGGCGGGACTCAACTATCTTTTTGGGAATGTATTAATATTACTATCTTGTTTTATGGATTTAGAATTTAGATGATGATTAATGTAGCAGCATAGATTAGATACAGTAAAAGTATTAAGTATCCAGGTATTGCTCAAGTACAGAAATTCCATTGTGACACTCATATATGTATTTACTGCCTATAATAACTACAGTTAATTTTTGACATCTGACTCAGAGTTATTAATAACCCTTCACATTTCCTTCTGAATCCCTTTTGGGGACGTTGACTCGCTCCTTATTTGCTCTATGTAATAATTAATGGTGAATGTAAAGCTGAGTGGAGCCTGACATTTGAAGACACATTAATATTAATTTTTGCTGTACGCATATTTAATGAGCTCTATGCAAAATCCCCGATGCTGAATAATGCATAAGATTACATTACAAATCTCTTCTTAACACAACAGCAAAATCAAAGCACAGAGACTCAATCAGGGGGAGGTGTCTTGTTTGGCCCTATCGAACAACATAGTATACAATTAATTTGTATCTAATCTGTAAAGCCCTGTTTGGTAGCATTAGGTCTATGCCAGCTGCTTGCCCAGGTCAGGGTTAGGAGTCTCAGCTGAAGGGTCAGGGCTGTTTAGTGCGACTGAATAGAGAACCTGATTAACATCCTTCTCCAATCTGATTACAATGCAAGCTGGGGGCGCCGACCTCTCAACTTTGCTTTCGCGTATCCCCCATTTCACGGAGACACTGGGATGGAAGTCGCTTAAGTGCATTCATTCAGAGGTGCTAAAGTAAATGTGTGTGTGTGTTTGCAATAAAATGTCATCCACTTAGCCGTAGGGAGTGACAGAGAAAGCCAAAATCTATTAATGGACGTGCTAGGCTGGTTATGGGGTGTGGTGGTGCAGCAGAGGTCATTTTAGGTGGATCCAAAGTAACAGCTCGCTATGCTTTCAATAAAGACTTGAAAGTGGCGAGAATCTGTGCCTTTTGCCACACCAGGTGACGACTGGACAGCTGTATGGACGCACAGCCACACATGAAGCCCAGAGGGGTGCCCTGTATGCAGTGTGGGTGGCTGCAGAACACAAGCGTCGATTTGTTGTAAAGTACTGATGTAAAATAAGTAAAGAAATTGATTAAGCCAGTGATTCTCAAAGTTTTTACCACAAGCAACACCAAGGAAAATATTTACTGAAAACTGGGGCTAAACAGGTCTAAAACAGGACTAAAGCCAACCATGATTAAAAGGTTTCCTATCAAGGATTTACCTGAAGCAGGACAAAAACATGAACAGAATTGAATTGAGCCGGCACAACAATCTGTGAACCTGGATTAAGGTACTGTAGATCTAACGTTCTATATAAAACTACTCTCTTATCTAAACCAAAAGACAAGCCTAAGCCATAAAAGCTTTAAAAAGCATAGTTTTTTAAACCTGAGCTCTGAGTAATGTTTGTGGATGATCCCCTATAAACTCTACTGCAATGGCACTCAGCTTAAGTGTAGACAGCTTAAATATTTTTGGTAAAGTTATTGCTATGCTCTCAACACCTTCAAAGCAAGCAGATTTAAACTCTGGCTAAATGCATCTAGATGGGCTTTTTATGCTGCTGTAGCGGGTCTCTCAAAAGTGCTGCCCTAGACTACCAGGTGGCAGGAGTCTGTAATTATTTATAGAAAACTGGCTGGATGTACAAATGCGATCCTATGAGTGCTTTTCTCCACTGACCCCAGTGTTACTACACATTCTGTTCACTTTGCGTTGAAAACAACCCATGGACCACCACATGTTTTGGTAAGTGGCTCCCATATGGCTAGATAAGGATTGCAATGCAGCTGAATACTATCGTTTTTCCCCGTCTGTGTTGGCGTCTGCCTAAGAGTCTAATACCACTGACCTCTATTTTGCCTTTTCACCATCGCGGGTCGGCTCCATCCCCCACTGCACTGAGCGCCGCCGTGTGTCACTGGGCTTTTAGAGGCAACACATCAGTCCAAACAGACTTTCCATCACATCTCCAGCATCAAGTATCCATCATTCGCCGAGCAAACAGCGGCAATAAACTTGTTCCCCACTGGCCTCAATGTCAGACGATATTTCCTCAGAGATAAGAGTCATCATAAAGACGCTACAGTATTGGGGTTCTTAAGTTCTGGTACAATCAAACATTGGAATTATATAATGTTAAGAGTGGTGGCAGTTCATTCTCCCCATCCATCCATCCATCCATCCATTTTCTTCCACTTGTCCGTTGTCGGGTCGTGGGGCAGCCATTGGAGCTGCCCAAATCACATTGCACCAGCCCCTTTGGCTCCTCCTGCAGGTGGTGGGTCCACAGAAGGACGGCCTCATGGTTCTAACCGGGCCTGTTGGTCTCTCATAAGGGGCTTCTGAACCGCTCTTTGTCTGACCCGTCACCTAGGACCTGTTTGCCATGGGAGACCCTACCAGGGGCACGACGCCCCCGACAACAGAGGTCCCAGGATCATTCAGGTGCTCAAACCCCTCCACCACGTTAAAGTGGCGGTTCCAGGAGAGATTCATTCTCCCCCATCAGGCATAATTTCAGAAGTTTATCAAGACAAAACTTCCTCATCTTTACACGCCAAGGTCACGTCATCTCGTATTAAAATCCGAGTCGTCCCAGGATTAGCTGGAGGAAAAATGACTCACAGAAGTGTTGCAACTCTACCCCCCTCTCTAATACACCAGCAGACAGCGCAGAACAGAGAGTAATGATGCTCCTGGGCCTCTCTACTGTCACTGTCTCCAATGTGGGTGAAAGAGGATCCGCTTTTATCTTTCCCACTCGCTGCAAGCAATTGGCATTCTATTCAGCCTATACCCGGACTCCATTAGCAGGGAGAAAAAAAACTCGCTCAAGGTCATTTGTTTGAACAGACAATTAAAAGTGTGGCGTGGCACAGTTTGATTTACAGTGATTGCGCATAAAGCCAAATTAGGGATTTACAGGTCATTGGGACGAGTGAGGAAAAACATGTGCTTACACATCCATTAGTCAAAGTGAATGGGGCGGGCATTGATTTTGCTTGTGTGTATTGATGTGGATGAAAACGCTCGCTGGTGCCATTAGTCTGTACCCAAAAGGATTCAATAGTCAGAGCTGTTTTGATAAACTAGACCAATGTTATACAAAAAGTAAAATTCCTTTTTATTGCGGTTTTAGTTCTGCTTTGATGAAGGTTATTCTAAATTTGACAAAGGGTGTTAGGTTAAGATATAGACAAAGCTCAACACTACGCATTGTGCATTATGAACTTTTCTTATGTTATCTTATTTTGTCAAGTAGTTTAATAACATGTAATGTAACATGCTTGAATCCAGATTGTAAAATGCACCAGATTTCCTCAGCAGCTCCTCGTATAGATTGGACCCCATCCCCCTTCCCTCCACCAAAGCAGTCTGGAGGTGATTTGTCTTAGCATTGTTGTCACCAGAAATAATACAGGACTTGACATGGACACCCCTAAGCCCACTGGCTGTCTTATTACATTAGCTCTATGTCAGATAGAAGCAGAAGCTGTGAACACAAAAACCTACCTACCTGACTTTGACCTTTCGCTAATCAAGGTAAAGCCTACTGGTCCATCTGCTCCGTCACGCAATTTCTACTTCCCAGTCCCTACTAACCTTTCAAACTAATCACATCGAGGCAGACTGCACACCTTTACGGCAGGTGTTTAATCCCCAAAGCTGATGAATGAACAACAGAAAACACTCTGATTTTAAAAAGAGAGCAGCGTGTGTCCCCAATCACTGTGTGGTGCAAATGAAGCAAGGAAAAAGCAATTATGTTGGACATTTCAAAAGAGGACCGTCTCATTACTGTAATAATGCTTGTGTCTGTCTGGATGGAGTCCACTGCCCCAACCAGTGCCAGCTGTGTGGTGGTTCCATCTAACATACAATAAATGAACGAGTGTGTTTTTGCAATTTCTGATATTTGGTTTAAAATCAAAATACTCAGAATAGGGCTGCAAAACACATTGTTAGTGTAGTATTAGGCGACAGAATCTACAGGCCATGGAGGTCTTCCCATGGTAATATAAAATGTGTGTGATTTAGTTCCTTTTTATTATTTAAAAGGTCCTATATCATGCAGAGTTACGATGTTAATTCCTTATCAAAAACATCTCCAAATTGGTAATAAGCTTCATTCGCACATGTCTGAGTAATCCTCATAAATCCTACTCTCTGCTGCTCCGCACTGTCCTGCAAAATGACTGGTCCAGCACTGGTATGACTATTAATCTCACAGTCTTGTTTATATTCTGTAATAATAGCAACAATACAATACTGAGAAAAAAACAAAAAAACAATAAAGACCCGGGACAAAATCAAAACTAGAGCCTGAGCCAGCAAAAAGCACATTTTTAGACCTCGTATACTAAACCAGGATTGATCATAAACTAAGCTAGGAATTAATCAAGCCAAATCAAGAACTCGATAAAGCTAACCAGTCTTTCCTTTTCGGGAAAGTTTTGTAAACATGTTTTCTTTTGTCAGTGTAAGAAGATTACACTACATTTTATCATTCCTCAAAGGCAAGCATCAACTCCCATACAGCGCAGATAGCTCCACTACGGGCACATTTCTCCCATGGCACCCGGTTTAATTTAATGAAGTCATGGCTGTTAGCGCGCGCCTCCTTACAATGTAGCTGGCTCTTTGTGGAGGTTTAATCCTGTACAGCGCTATGGCAGTGTGTCTTATCAACACCGAGGGGTAACATGGAGTCTTTGGCAGAGAATACTGGCGCATGTGCCGGGGGCTGTGAGGGATGTACAGCACGAAGGCCGTGGCCAATGAAGAGAGAACGGGAGAGATGGGGCAGAGTCTATAAAAGGCAATTGAGTGAGATAATGGCTTTGAAGAATTTGTTCTGTGCAGCTGAGATAATCATAGTATTTTATCTGGTATTTATGATAAAAGGTGCCTGGGCGAATATACGCATTACAAATACACGTTATTTAATGTCTGTGCAAGCTCTCAGCCAGACAGGACACTTTCACCGCAGAGCCCTCCCTACGTAGATCAGGATACATCAAGCCTGCTGCTAAAAGATGGTTAGTTGCTGACAAAGAAGATATACATACATTATATAGTTTAAGATTAGTCCTTACTACTAGAACTATTGTCCACCATTAGCGGATTGCAGGCGTTTCTTCACGCTCCATTCCTTCTCCAACAGGCTTTTGCTCAGGCTAATTTGAAAACCCTGAAGACAAAGGACCCGTTCAGCCTGGCCACAATGCCAGCCTCAGTGCCCAGACATGTGCCCTTGCTCTGGCTGGTGCTCGCTCTCCTCCTTGCACCACGAGAGGACCATTAGTCATCATCATTATTGTCATCCACGAGGCAATTCACACTCGAGCCTTGCCATCGGGCCAATTAGAGCTACAGGGGAGAAGAGTCGCCGCGTCAGCGTTTTTTGAGATAAGGGACAGCAATCGGGTCACAGTGCAAGTTAATAAAGCTATAACTCACATTGAATATGGCTGGTTGTATTTCAAAATGACTAGGAACTTTGCAACATGGTAATATACAGTATAGGATATTTTTTTATGTTCAAATAGATTTTTTGATGTTGTACAATCAATATCTCAACATTATAATCCAATATTGTTGCTTGAAGCTCTTCTGATTTCTGTTAGAGCATGTCATGTCTATTCTCACATTTACCTGCATCTTACGATCTGATAATGTCGTTTTTTGTTTTCTGTTGCTTCACGATGACTTCTGGCCCTAATCTGGAACACACAACTCAGCTCCTGACATCTGTCTCGTGCAAAGGAAATGTGGAAAGACATGGATTACACATTTAAAGCCAAGCTACTTTTCCTCCTTTCCGCTAGCAATAAAGCTGCAATAACCCACAGCAAATCGGCACACTCAGCTAAAGTCATCAATGCATGCCGTGAAGAATGCAAACGCCCGTGCGGTTTAGCTCCTGCTGTGCAAGAGCATTATAGAAAGACTAAATGGGTCATGTGATGGACGGCAGCACATATGTCTCAATGGGTTGTTTACATGGCTGCATATGCTTTCCCTGTTTGCACTACATTGGTTTGCTTGTATTTGAATTATTTGATGTAAATATAGAGTGTGTTCAGGATTAATACATACCACTATTTATTCCTGTGTTAGTCTGTTCAGGTCGGTTGGGCCTTTCTTTGCAGGTTCTCTCACTTTGGCGGTTTTTTCCAGGTGCTAAAACCATGTAATAGGATCGCCTCTGGGGCCAGGATGTATGATGTGTGTTTGTGAGCGCGAGTATGGGACAATGGGACAACAGATGGAAATTATTAACCCATGGCAACAATCCAGCGTGGTGTGAGAATGTCGTGTCTCACGTGTGTTCATTAACATGCACCGTCCTGAACAAATTAAATAATGGAAATTCCTTTTCGCACGATAAGAATGGAATCTACCACAGAACTAAACCTTCATGAAAGTGCAAATTGCAACAACACAATTATTATGATTAAGACCAATGGAATTTTGAACTTAAATAAATCTAAATTTGTACTTTATATATTTTTGTAAGATCATCTGTTAAGAATTCTTACCAATAGAAAAGAAAACAAATTATTTTAGCATCGGACAGCTACTTATTAAAATAAAAATAATAAAAAGAGGTTTGTGTGAATGATACTTTTCCAGAGGAAAATCTCAAAATTCTTTCCCCAACTTCAAACCCTCTCATTATTATTCTGGTCCAGACTGGCTGCTGGGGGAAGATGAGCAGTTAGATCAAAGGACACATCTATAGGTGAAAGACTGGCTTCTCCTCCTGCCATTCATCTCTTTTGATCCACGTTCCCCAAGGCTTTGTGTCCACTGGGCTTTCTGTCCTGTCGGTCTTGTCTTGGATAATGAGGTCAATCAGCTACATGTAAGGCATAAAGTAACGACAGCACTTAAGGGGGTCATGCATTGTGTAAAATAGGACATAGATAGTAAAGCATTGCATTATGATTATAATTAGTCATTATTGTATGCGGGTACTGCACATAATATACATCTGCAAGACAAAATGATCGAGTCAGTACAAGTTCCCAACGGCTTAATTGGGTTTAACCACTTAATGATGCACACCCAAACCAGGAATGGTGTAGAACAGCTCATTAAACTGTTTTAGAGCGAAGCAAGTCAATGCGAATGAGCCTAACACACAAAATAAAGCGGTGTTAAAAAAATAAAATGTAATAATAATAATTAACTTAGCCTATTACTTGAGATTAGATATATTTAGGGCTGTCACAATAACTATAGACTTTTCGTTCAATAAATGACAGTATTTATCATTTATTGCATTTTTTTGTCAAATTTGTCTCATGTAATAATTGATTTCTTACTCTAAGTTGGTTGTATTACATTGTACTTGTTTATAGTAGGATATTTTAAGATGAAGTACTTTTCAAACAAACATTTTTCAGCTTTAGAGTTGATTTCTCTGGCATTAAGAGGTCTTCAATATAACATCAAACTTCAAATTCTGTTATGGTGACAGGCCTGATATATTGTTGTGGTCTTACATTTTTACACTTTATTTAGGCTGTAGTAATTTAAATGTAGAGCTTAAATATCGAGCAAATGATGTGGACTAGTGAACTATGGCATTGAGACTGAAAGTGCAACGTTTTTTTTTTGTATGGCGTAAAAGCATTCTACATGTTATCTAAGGTACATCTATTATTTGGCCATAGGGCGAAACCAAGCCCTTAACTTTGACTGTTTAATGTCATATTGCCCAGCCCTAGGAAAGCGGGCACACAGACTGCTCCAGTTCACATACTTTCTCATGTAATACTGTAAATATTTATTTCTACAGTCCGTAAGCCTCACCTCTCGGACGTCCTGCGTGATGGAGTTGAGCCTCTCGTTCTCAGACTGCGTGTTGGTGAGGAGGTTACGGCTTTGGCGGAGCTCGTTCTGCAGTTCCAGGACCCTCTGCTCGTAGTAGGCCTCTTTACAGGCCGACTCCAGGATCAGGGACTCCTCGCGGCTCTCCCCGTCCGCTGCCACCTTCCTGTGGTTGGAGTGGGCTTGTCCGAACGCCTGGGGACGGAGAAAACAATGGAGAATGTTAATACAATAGGTTAGTTCACGAAGTCTTGTCGGAGGAATTGCTTGCGTTATCTAGGTCAAAGCGTGTTGTGGGTACAGCGGTTCATCTGAGGACCCAAGATGAAAAATATGCCGTAATATGGTAGCTCAGCAAGTCTCCATCTGGAGTACATCATCCCGATCCCCCAATGCCTCCCTGCTTTTCCCTGTTCTGCACGTGCAAAGAGACACAGAGCACTGACTATTGTGAAGATTCTGAAATCGTACTAAAGCTATTCGGGGTAAACAGACTTTGTTTTTTTTTAGTTAATCAGGAAAACTGTATTTTAATCCTAAATTGGTTAGTTTCTTTTTAGTATTTTACATACTGTAGACTTGACTGAGGTTTTAAATAGTAGTTAAAAGACCGCCATTTTTGTGTAATACATTAATTGAGAAATAACACACACACAAAAAATCCTCCATCAATCGTACAATAGTCAGACAGTTTTGAGTACATGGGGAATCTAGGTTAGGGATTCCCTGGGTCACAATAATGATATCTGCAATTACAACCTTCATATCCAATCCCAAACCACCAGCGATGAGATGAAAACGTCAATCTCGAACGAGCATCTGCGAGGGCCTTTCTGAAAGTCTCTGCTGGATATGGCCTGGTAACTCTCTCCTCTTGCCCCCCTTCTGACCTGCTAACCCTTTATAACATGCACGTGAGTCATGTGACTGTCGGCTGCAGCAGGATTTTCCCCGGTTTCATCACATATTGAAATAATCCCTGTAATTCCTTTAGAGGAAGGGAATCTGGAAATTCGAACAAGTCCGACTGACCTAGTTGCGGGGACTTAATGTGAATGTGTGAAACCAATTTACAGCAGGTTAGAGCGGGGCTGGCCGGCGTCGGGTCTCCTGTGACTGCAGCAGGGAGCAATCTTTCGGTTATATTTCTGCTTAGGGCTGAACAAGATATTGCCAAATTGTCGTTATCGCAATATGAAGTGATGCTATATCCATTTTGCATGAAGCCACGTCCCAAATTCACGTGGGTCTTTCATCTGACCCAGATTTTTCTAAAACAAAAATGCATCTCAACTTTAAACAACTGTGTAAAAGTCCTGATTAAGTCACGTTTTCTCTACATTTGTTAAATTTCCGCCTTGTTTTTGATCCGGATGTAGATAACCTTTTTTTAAAGTCTTGTCCTGTCACACCTACCAAAAAAATGTTAACTTTTTGTTTGAATTATTGGTACGCACTGTGTTGATAATATTATTGCAGTTTTGCAGATAATAAATAAATATTGCAATTTTCTCCCTATTGCGTGTTGACACAGTATGACAATCTGAGAACCACTGTGCATCTTCCTCGACCACTTTTATCCCCCAAAAAGTGAAAGTACAGTTTTGATTAAATATTGTTTGAGTGGAAAGATAGGATTAACCCAATCACAAATAGGGAAAATCCCATTGCTTTAATCCCATTGAATGTTGGTATTGAACGTGCGCCAATCAATCCAGGCCCTGAACCCTTTGCCAAAAACCTACTGACCTCAGCCCTCTAATCTACAGGGCCCGTCTGAGGCATGGCATCGGGACACTTTTAAGGACGGTCAAATTAGGGACGCACGCGATTGAGCCTATAATCTCTCCACCCAAATCATAATTCATCTTGAGCCTGCCATATGGTGTCGCTCCTACGTGACTGTTGTAAAGCTAATCATATTCATGTCTGACTATGGTTCACTGTTGAAAACTGCCTGTTCCATTGAATTTAGATGTATTTATTTAGTGTAACATAACAGTCAAACTCATGACTGAAGAATATCACGTACTGATCAAAGCAGGCCCAAATGGATAAGATCAAAAGCAGCATGTGAAAGAAGCAGACTTATGTTTTCAGCTCATGTACCAGTAATAATTCACGTCAACTCCAGCGGTGCAGAAAATCACAATTCAACATAATTATATTTAGGAAACTCACATGGAACTGAATGAAGAGGTCTGGTATTTATGGTCTTAAAGTTGAACCCATATAATCAATATAAAAAATACATGTTTTTGCTTTGTTTTGTTACCCACATCCGTATGGTTTATATTCTTTGAATCAGAAAGAAACCTGCCCCTGGCGTGAAAGAGCAGGTACTGATATTTACCAAACTGAGTGAGGACTGTCAGACCTCAGCACTGAGGAAGGTCACATGTCTGAGCTACGGCATTACCTTGGTCGTGTCCAAGTCAACCATAGTAATGATCTAAGTTACATTATTATGTATTCAATTGTTATAAATGTAAGTGAAAAACAGACTAATGTTCTAAGTCACATTTATAGAATTCAGTGGGTTTCCATATTAGGAAACAATCCATCCTGTTGCATCAAGGTTGCTAAGCACTATATTAAAGCCAACAATAAAACCCTGGTTTCTCTAAAGAGCAGGTCTAATTTTACACCGTCCTGGCTTCACATCCCACTGGTTTATTTTATATATGTTGCTATGACAGCAGTGTCACGGTCTGTCATTTAACAACAGACAATGTGCTTAAATACAAGTTGGAACATGAACCTATTCTCTGTCATCTAATCTCACAGAACGGTCTTTAAAGTCCACTAATTACAGAGTGGGACAAATCACAACTCAAGGTTCACAACAAACAGCTGTTTATGGAGGCTTCCCACATGTGGGCTAATAATAATGCGAGCGAGAAAAGGTTTACAGGTGTTTACAGGAAAAGGGTTGACCAAAACAACTGCTCACGTGAATTCAAATCTTTTACAGTAATGTTTAACTACACTCACCTAAAGGATTATTAGGAACACCATACTAATACTGTGTTTGACCCCCTTTCGCCTTCAGAACTGCCTTAATTCTACGTTGCATTGATTCAACAAGGTGCTGAAAGCATTCTTTAGAAATGTTGGCCCATATTGATAGGATAGCATCTTGCAGTTGATGGAGATTTGTGGGATGCACATCCAGGGCACGAAGCTCCCGTTCCACCACATCCCAAAGATGCTCTATTGGGTTGAGATCTGGTGACTGTGGGGGCCATTGTAGTACAGTGAACTCACTGTCATGCTCAGGTAGTCCGTGGCATTTAAACGATGCCCAATTGGCACTAAGGGGCCTAAAGTGTGACAAGAAAACATCCCCCACACCATTACACCACCACCACCAGCCTGCACAGTGGTAACAAGGCATGATGGATCCATGTTCTCATTCTGTTTACGCCAAATTCTGACACTACCATCTGAATGTCTCAACAGAAATCGAGACTCATCAGACCAGGCAACATTTTTCCAGTCTTCAACTGTCCAATTTTGGTGAGCTCGTGCAAATTGAAGCCTCTTTTTCCTATTTGTAGTGGAGATGAGTGGTACCCGGTGGGGTCTTCTGCTGTTGTAGCCCATCCGCCTCAAGGTTGTGCGTGTTGTGGCTTCACAAATGCTTTGCTCCATACCTCGGTTGTAACGAGTGGTTATTTCAGTCAAAGTTGCTCTTCTATCAGCTTGAATCAGTCGGCCCATTCTCCTCTGACCTCTAGCATCAACAAGGCATTTACGCCCACAGGACTGCCACATACTGGATGTTTCCCCCTTTTCACACCATTCTTTGTAAACCCTAGAAATGGTTGTGCGTGAAAATCCCAGTAACTGAGCAGATTGTGAAATACTCAGACCGGCCCGTCTGGCACCAACAACCATGCCACGCTCAAAATTGCTTAAATCACCTTTATTTCCCATTCTGACATTCAGTTTGGAGATTGTCTTGACCAGGACCACACCCTAAATGCATTGAAGCAACTGCCATGTGATTGGTTGTTTAGATAATTGCATTAATGTGAAATTGAACAGGCGTTCCTAATAATCCTTTAGGTGAGTGTATATCTACAAGCAATTTCAACTATACAGACATAGAAGGGGGCGTGGCCTCACCAAGGGGTAAAACAGAATCTTTTGGGAAACACAATTTTTAGCCATTTTCTGGCGAAATATAAACTTATTTATCACATACAAATAAAGTCAAGTGTTTATTCACAGCAGATTGTTCAGTAGAAGCAAAAAAACGGCAGTTGTAGCTAGGGCTAGCTAGCATTAGCATTAGCACGATGCATTCTCCGTTATTTATGTAATTATGGGCTGTTGAACCACTTTCCGTGTCTTTGTATCTTTATTTAGTAGAAAACTATAATCATAATTCAGCATTTGTTAAAGTCGTTTTTTAAATAATTAGATAAAGTTTAGATTTTTCTCCAAATTGTTTTCCCCCCTTAACTGTTTTCGAAGATGACCACATGGGCGATTCCAGAGATGCCGTCTGTATCTATACCATTTGGGACTCCACTAGTTAGCTGCTGAATCCCCATGATAACTAATAAATGATAACGTTTTTGTATAGAGTTTGAGCAACGTCGAGCCTAAAACACTGAGCAAGGAAGACAGGAAATGCCTCCAAGTTGAATAGCACTGTGTGGGCGCATGTTGAGGTGATCAGTGTCTGCAGATGCATATTTGTGCCATGAAGTAGCGGAGGCTGTTGATGCATTCACTGCTGTGGTAGTTACTCATGTACAAGGCTGGTCAGTGTTACAGCGGGCCACAGAGGCTGCTGCAGAGGAGAGGTGGAGCAAACGCCCACTAAACACAGTCCTCGTGAATCGCAGCTCACGTGTAGATGCAAATTGTGATTCTTTGCTCTTTGCTTCTTTTCTCTTCCTTCAGCCTTGCTCTGCGTTTTTATTCACACACCACTGAGCTGCTATATTTAGACGCCTATTATCATCTGACCATAGCACAGACCTCCTGGGGCATAGGGTTACACAGCATCAAGCAAACAGCCATTTTCCTACAAGATGTCACTTTGTGTTGTGCACTAAAATCCGCCCAATAATGCAGATAAGACTCATTAATTAGCCCTACTAAAATCCCACCACATTATAATTCAAGATATTTAATCCCTAAATCATATATAAAAATCTTTAGTGTATGTGAACTTGCTTTCTCTGTAGGTTAAACTGCAAGAAACATTTTATTGATGCTGGTGGTTCTTTCAAATGCTCCAGGGCGTGTTGAAAATGAAACACATCTAAATTGATTCCTGTTTGTGTTTTTACACATTAAGTTTGTTCTTTAGTTCAGTTTAGTCTGGATTTAGCTGTGGTTATTAGAATGTCTTTATTTTCCATACTATAATTCTGGACATCATTGAAAGGCAAACTAGTTTCAGAGCTGATACTTAGGAGGGAACGGTTTGAGAAAGCGTTGTTTTTCATTGTCCTGAGGAATGCACGTCACATGGAGCTGAGCTTGTTTTAGTTAACACAGTTTACACCAGGGGCGATTTTAGAGTTTGAAAAGATTGGGGGCTCAGCCCAGCTGTGTTCGTTTAATTACACAAAATTAGCGGGGGATCTGGAAGTCCTCCCCCAGGAATTTTTGAAACAATAACCTCAATTTCCTGCATTCTGGTGAATTTTGGTAGGTCTTGAACAGATATTGAGGATTGGAGTTTAGTGTGCTCTGACTCTGTGCTCTGACTCTGTGCTCTGACTCTCTGGCTCTGATGGCTCTGACTCTGTGCTCTGACTCTCTGCTCTGTCTCTGACTCTTGCTCTGACTCTCTGCTCTGACTCTCTGCTCTGATCTCTGCTCTGTCTCTGACTCTCTGCTCTGACTCTCTGCTCTGCTCTGACTCTCTGCTCTGACTCTTGCTCTGACTCTGTGCTCTGACTCTGTGCTCTGACTCTGTGCTCTGACTCTCTGTCTGCTCTGACTCTTGCTCTGACTCTCTGCTCTGACTCTCTGCTCTGACTCTCTCTGCTCTGCTCTGACTCTGCTCTGACTCTTGCTCTGACTCTTGCTCTGACTCTCTGCTCTGACTCTCTGCTCTGACTCTCTGCTCTGACTCTCTGCTCTGACTCTCTGCTCTGACTCTCTGCTCTGACTCTCTGCTCTGACTCTCTGCTCTGACTCTCTGCTCTGACTCTCTGCTCTGACTCTGTGCTCTGACTCTCTGCTCTGACTCTGTGCTCTGACTCTGTGCTCTGACTCTGTGCTCTGACTCTGTGCTCTGACTCTGTGCTCTGACTCTGTGCTCTGACTCTGTGCTCTGACTCTCTGCTCTGACTCTGTGCTCTGACTCTGTGCTCTGACTGTGCTCTGACTGTGCTCTGACTCTGTGCTCTGACTCTCTGACTCTTGCTCTGACTCTCTGCTCTGACTCTCTGCTCTGACTCTCTGCTCTGACTCTCTGCTCTGACTCTCTGCTCTGACTCTCTGCTCTGACTCTCTGACTCTGTGCTCTGACTCTCTGACTCTGTGCTCTGACTCTCTGCTCTGACTCTGTGCTCTGACTCTCTGACTCTGTGCTCTGACTCTCTGACTCTGTGCTCTGACTCTCTGACTCTGTGCTCTGCTCTGACTCTCTGACTCTGACTCTGTGTTCTGACTCTCTGACTCTGTGCTCTGACTCTCTGACTCTGTGCTCTGACTCTCTGACTCTCTGACTCTCTGACTCTGTGCTCTGACTCTGTGCTCTGACTCTGTGCTCTGACTCTGTGCTCTGACTCTGTGCTCTGACTCTCTGACTCTGTGCTCTGACTCTCTGACTCTGTGCTCTGACTCTCTGACTCTCTGACTCTGTGCTCTGACTCTCTGACTCTGTGCTCTGACTCTGTGCTCTGACTCTCTGACTCTGTGCTCTGACTCTGTGCTCTGACTCTGTCTCTGACTCTGTGCTCTGACTCTGCTCTGACTCTGACTCTGACTCTCTGACTCTGTGCTCTGACTCTCTGACTCTGTGCTCTGACTCTCTGACTCTGTGCTCTGACTCTCTGACTCTGTGCTCTGACTCTGACTTGCTCTGTCTCTGACTCTCTGACTCTGTGCTCTGACTCTCTGACTCTGTGCTCTGACTCTCTGACTCTGTGCTCTGACTCTCTGACTCTGTGCTCTGACTCTCTGACTCTGTGCTCTGACTCTCTGACTCTGTGCTCTGACTCTCTGACTCTGTGCTCTGACTCTCTGACTCTGTGCTCTGACTCTGTGCTCTGACTCTGTGCCTGACTCTGTGCTCTGACTCTGTGCTGTGACTCTGTGCTCTGACTCTCTGACTCTGTGCTCTGACTCTCTGACTCTGTGCTCTGACTCTCTGACTCTGTGCTCTGACTCTCTGACTCTGTGCTCTGACTCTCTGACTCTCTGACTCTGTGCTCTGACTCTCTGACTCTGTGCTCTGACTCTCTGACTCTGTGCTCTGACTCTCTGACTCTGTGCTCTGACTCTCTGACTCTGTGCTCTGACTCTCTGACTCTGTGCTCTGACTCTCTGACTCTGTGCTCTGACTCTCTGACTCTGTGCTCTGATCTCTGACTCTGTGCTCTGACTCTGTGCTCTGACTCTGTGCTCTGACTCTGTGCTCTGACTCTGTGCTCTGACTCTCGACTCTGTGCTCTGACTCTCTGACTCTGTGCTCTGACTCTCTGACTCTGTGCTCTGACTCTCTGACTCTGTGCTCTGACTCTCTGAATCTCTGACTCTGTGCTCTGACTCTCTGACTCTCTGACTCTCTGACTCTGTGCTCTGACTCTCTGACTCTGTGCTGACTCTCTGACTCTGTGCTCTGATTCTCTGACTCTGTGCTCTGACTCTGACTCTGACTCTGTGCTCTGACTCTCTGACTCTGTGCTCTGACTCTCTGACTCTGTGCTCTGACTCTCTGACTCTGTGCTCTGACTCTCTGAATCTCTGACTCTGTGCTCTGACTCTCTGATTCTCTGACTCTGTGCTCTGACTCTCTGACTCTGTGCTCTGACTCTCTGACTCTGTGCTCTGATTCTCTGACTCTGTGCTCTGATTCTCTGATTCTCTGACTCTGTGCTCTGACATACATACATACATACAATAAGTATTAGAAACTGCTTTATCCTTTAACTAAAAACTGTTTTTCTGTTGACTTTAGTTAGCCGTGCTCGTATCCATGTTAGAGCATCTGTTTGTGCGTCTTGTCTGTAAATTATAAACAGCATCTTCTTAGTGAATTATAATGTATGAGTTATTTTGATTTAAACATATATATACACAGTAGTCTCAGCTTTAAATGTTCGCCAAAATTAGTTATTTGGGAGGTCAAATTCTAAAGCCTGCATAATTTGTAAGCTTAGCCTATTTGTACCTTTATTATTTATATTATTTATTTACTCATTATTTATTGTGTTCTAAATAATTATTTTGTTTGGGTTTTGTATTCATTATTCATTGTTAATATATATATATATATATATATATATATATATATTAAAAAAACATCTAAACCGCTTTCATCATTCTCCATCTCATACCGTTAGTGTGGGTGTGGCCACGCTCACAGGTCGTGCAGCATGAGGGCGGGACCACGGCCTGGCTGACACGTCTTTATTCAATTGATTGGAGGCCACAATTGTCAATCAGCCTGATTTTTCGTTCGCGTCCCTCTCTCTCTGGATTGGTTGGAAGAGAAAACTTTGCGGCAGATCGAGTTTATGGATTTTACTCTTTGATTCTATTTCCTTTTATGGATTAAATCAAGTTTATCAGGACCATTTCTTGTGTTGTCGAACAGCTGAAGAGGAAATACTGAGGCCATGATAATGTCGCCTATGTTACTTCACTTCACCGGTAAGTCCAAATCATGTTTGTTATGTTTTTTTATTGCAGCTTTCGCTTTGTGTTTCGGACGGTTTCGCCTCCAACATTTCACTCAGAATGTTCTCAACTGTACAACCTAACCGTGACATGTGTCAGAGCCTTTTACACTAAGACACACTAAGGCCGATACAAATTTCGCGCATGAGGCGTCCTCCTCTCCTAGTGCCGCCGCCCGCTCATACGCACATGCTTTGGTTCATCAAACGCTTCGACCGAGGCCACTGTGATTGAATGGCATTAACCAGTATTTGCGTCGCTGTTTTATTAATGCATTTAACAAAAATATAGCCTGTATTTAATGAAAACCACGAGGAAGAGGAGTAAAAGAAACGTGTGCCAACGCGGCCAGCATCAGACTTTACGCACAGGCATGAACTCTCTGTTCATCAGGCAAAACATAAAACAAACATCAGCAAATACAGGTTTAAAACAGAAGGTTAGCGGGCTGCTGTTTGTTCTTTGGAGCCGCGGTCACAGCGGAGAGAGAAGGCACAGAGAGAGAGGGGGGGGGGAGACACGTCTTGCCTATTCATCTGGGTTAAAATAACTTCCAACCTATTGATCAATGATCACCAACTTATTCTGCTCTACGCCGGTTACAAACATCGCTGTGGGGATGACAAGCCACGGCTCGAGGACGTTTTTTTGGAGCAGAGCGCACAATGCAACAGACGTAATTTTGCGCAAAAAAGAAAAAAAATCTGTCCATCAAAATAGATTCGGGGCTAGAGTGAAAACATCCGGGGCTGAAGCCCCGGTAAAATAGCCTGGCGACGCCGCTGGTTTACACACTGAGCTGCTGCTGATTAGACACGTCTATATTCAAGTCAATGCCACTCGCTGTAATGCGTAACATGGGGCTTAATGATTCTTAGGAATCTGCAGTGGGAGCAGTAGACTGTAAACTGTAAAAATAAAGAAAATTATGATCAAAGGTGAAGCGAATTGAATCCCATGTGAAGTTTGAGCTGGCTCCTTAAAGTCCAGTCGTGAAATTCAAAAGATTATCAACTATCACAACATTAATTAAGTGAACCAATTCAATTATAGACTGGGCGATCATCAGAAAGATTAGCCAACTCAGCTCGCGAACTAATACAAATATTCACCATTCAATAACCTGTGCTGACTAGTAAACAAAGGAAAAACTGATGGGTCAAATAACGTTAAGTGTTTTAAACTAAATGACCTTGACAGAGACAGCTATAGGTTTACAAGATCTGGATTTCAACCAGTCTGTCGCCATCTCAGTGCCTTTCATTTCGAATAAGGAAACAAAATGCTTCATAGTAGATTTCATAGACGGTCATCTGGCAAACAAAGAAACAGCCACAGAAAAAGGTGCTAAAATGCATATGAGCGAGGCTGAGATATTTGAGCGTAGTTACTTGGCACAGAGCCACATTGATTTTCAGTGCAGCACAGAGCTGCAGGGTTTTTATTCCAACTCTTAGATGATTTCACACTCTCCTCCACACTCGCTCGTTTGTCCAATTTCTCCAGAGAGCACCTGCGTGTCTGCCCTGTAGAGACTCCGCTATCGCTAAAAAGGGGAAGAGTGCTGAATGCCTGGTGGGGTCTTGAAAAGCAGCGCCGTGAATGAAGCCAATGCTAAAGGCGAGGAACTGACTACAAACAGAATATGCACTCGATGTGAGGCAATCAAATTCTCGAGACAAACATTTTCTAAAGAGAAAAAAATAACTGCAGGCGTCCTCTGCATAAGCACAGGTAGTGTATAGGGGGCAGAAAAATTATACAGAAATAATAATGTAGGGAGAAATAGTTTGAGTGACTTACAACCAAGATATTCAAGTCAAACTTTCATGTTGTTACAGGGTTCTGTTACTGTGGTTTCTCTTGTGTCCAACATCAGCTCAGTCTAGTTCAACCGAGGAGACTCCAGTTAATAATCAGGAGGAAGCACATGTTTATGCAGGGTTCAGGGTATTGTTTGGGGGAATAAAGCCCTAACCTCAGGGGGCTGCATAGGTTTAATGCTTTTGATACAGTACACCTCCCTATCAGTGTCTGGCTGTAAGTCTGGGTTCTTTATCACTCATATCACAGCAGTGCTCCAGAGCTGCTCCAGCTTTGCTTTTCACAGACCTCAGTCATTTGAAATGCAAAGGCCGCCTTATCTGATACTGCCTGTAGTTCCTCTTTCTGCCATGAAGACAGAGAGCCTGTGTGTCTGAATGAGCTGTAGCTGATCCACGCGCCTGCCCCTCAGGGGAACAGACGTCATTACTGTTACATTGCCAATTACAGTGGCAGAGCACGGTCAGCAGAGGTACACCAGGGGGGTGCCACCAGTCCAGATGGCAATTTCAGAGCCACAGATTGTACCCCTCCCCTGTTCTCTACTGCTCAGCACAGTACCCCTCCCTTTTCTCTTGCACTCATCTCCATAGTGCCACTTTAAATCCATTATAAATTGGGCAGCTCAGCTGTTCTTGAACTCTGTTTTGACTCTGCTCTACCAGATCCAGGCCTAAATCACAGTAAACACTCACAGGCTCTGGTTTGGTCAGTCTTGTTCTCATGAGAAGCACAAGTCTCTCACTGGATGCTACATGTGACTAGCGCAGAGGAACAGCCTCCTGTTATTGCCTAAATGACAGAGAGGGGAGCAGCTGGGCCACAGCTGGGCCCGCCACAACCGCACAGACCCCGAGCACGTGAGATTACAATCGGCGAAGAACAAGGTCGAACATAGGAAGGACCAGGGGCGGGGGGACCTGCTGCTGCAAAATCAATCTGTTTGTCTGTTGTTACGTGCTCTGCCAAACCAAGAGCCATAATGACCCATTAGATTAATGTTGTGTGTAAGGCTGCTCAACACTCAGGACTGGTCAATCAGTGACATTGACCGGAGGATGGGGGATGGGCGGCAGACATCTTGGTCCTTGTGTCATTTCTTGAAGAACACAACTCTTCATCACTTCTGCTCCACATCTGTCAAACTGTCGTGCCATAAACAAGGCTAGAATGGTTCCCAGTGGGCTGTTCCTGTGTGCCCCTAATGATGGGGTCCTGGTCGGCACTGGCCCTTCCTCCCAACCAGACACACACTAAGAGCTTTTTCCACTGCGCTCTGAGTAATTAAATGCTTTCTGTGACTGCTCTGGACTTTTTTTTTGGGTTTCTCTGACGGACAAGGTTACATTTTGAAATCAGTGTCAAGGCTTTCACACCTGAGACCTTGACAGTAAGGAACAATTGGACACCTACCATTGGCCAACCGGGATCATACATCCATTTTCTAAGCATTACATTATTATTGTAATGGCTTCAATTACTTCAGCAGTACAAAATATTACAAACAACAAATTACCCCGTCTCCATGGAGATGAGAAAAGCACAAATGCAGGAAGTTCCCCTCTCGGTGTTTTGCTCATTTAAATTCCCAGCACTTTGAACCCACTGGAGCAGCTGATTCTCAACTCCCCATTCTTCTCTCTCAAAGGAAACAAGCAAGTTCCCACAGAAAACCCCTCCTGTCATTTCTCGAGGACCCCTCCGAGACTGGCATGTATCCAATTAAAAAACCCTCGTCGCGCCCCGAGTTGCCACACCGGCGACCCACCATCCTCTCTATACCCACGTCCCTTTTAACTATTTTTCTATTTCTATAAAACTGCCTGCGGGGGCTTAAAGCAGACAGTCTAGACTCACAATGGCGGCCTGCGGAGGGGGAGGAGGTGATGAGGTTGGTGGCACGCTGTGGTGAGAGACACAAGATATGCCACTGTCTCTTCTCCCGATTGTGTTCTGGTGGTACAGTTAAATGGAGGAGCCCTAGGGTGATGGGCCGGTCTTTACAAATAGAGTTTGCACATGTTTGAATGGTTGGCCTATTAAAATGAGACAACCCCATTGAGAGGGTGGTCCCCTGATAGAGATTCATTGCCAGGATAAATGTTGGGACACTGTAATATGTACTAGGGCAAAAATATCAACATTCTGTCACCCCACAGCCCAAGTATGTGTCATCAGCTAATCATAGAAAACCAGAAGTGAGCCGATTCGAAGTCCTTAAAAAAAAATAATGGCAAACTATTTAGGTGTAAGCAAAGAAGTCAGCGCAAAAGAACAAGTACTAAGCCCCAAAAGCTGTTTTACCAGATGCACGTCGTCATGTCATATACGAGGGGAGTGAGCGCTTTGATTGAGTGCACGACGTGACTGCAGTCGAGTGGAGAGGGGGTCGCAACGCCACCATCTGTCCATTTATTACCGCCACAAGAAACTCTTTTGTCACATATGCAAATAAGTCAATCTTCTTCAGGGCATGCTTCTCTAGCCTAAAGCGACAAATTATCCCTTACCCCAAGAACAATAGCGTAATCTGATATGCGTTGAGATTAAATGGGCCTCTCAGCGCTGTATCAATAATTTGTCTGACGATGAATCGAAGAATTAGAGGAACACTGGAAACCTTTGCTGGGAATCTTAATGGACTGATATAACTCAATATTCCCCTCAATACTACATTGTATAAATTAGCTTTAATAGTTCACACAGATTAATTTAGGTAAGGTGTATGTAAAACAAGTCAAAGTACAAGGAGGAGCATTGTGGTTCACAAAGTGCTACAGATCGAACATTAATTTGCATATAATGACAATGACTAAATGCACGTTGTTGAAACTTCCATTCTCAGACCCATAACAAGATTTCCGGACAGGCTGACAAACATCATATCCTTCCCATCTGCTATAAATGCCCTCTGCTGTAAACAGGATGTCGACTGTATAAGACTGACCACTGCACAATAGAAGGAAGTCCGAGAAGGTCTCCCTTTCCCGTCACTGTAAACACAAAGATTGATTATCCCCAAGTCATAAGAAGGGATAATGCTGATAAAGCTGAAATGAAGAGAAAATATTGATTGTGTGCTATATGCGACTTGTGTCTAAGGCACTTTATAAAAACAGCCCTAAACCCAGGCTTTACCACATGGGCTGATTCACCGGTTTATGTAAGACACTACATTGCCCACACAAATCAGGGCCTTGTGGTCAATATTTCAAAATGTATCATAAGGATAGCTTTCATAACATGCGGAAAGGGATGAGAAATAAAGGCCCTGCTTGTTGGTAAAGTGACAACAATCTTAGGTGTGTCTCTAAAAAAATAAAACTGCTAGCTCCATATAATAAAACACAACAGAGCAGTGGTGACCGCCCAGTTGCCTGAGTGAACTCTACTGTAGCCTCTACTTATAGCCCGGACTACTGCCTGATCTGGTCCCAGCCTTTTCTAATTGGATTACGTTGCCTAAATCATGACCCTGCCAGGCTTCCACACTACTACTACTACTACTACTACTACTATTATTACAAGACTGACCAACCATCAACATTAAAAGATGAAATATTATTCAGTATATAGTGACTTGGAAGAATATGATGACGCACACGATTATACAATAGTTCCAACTCCCAGCAATAGTCACAATGCTTGGTTTATGTGGAAGCAAGGGCTATGAAAGTTTTTTTTTTTTTTTTTTATTACAGAAGCAAATTCCTGGAAGCTCCAAGATCATGAAAGTTCAGCAATAATCGTGATCATGAATGAGGTTTATTCACCCCTATAGCATAAAAGTTTTGTTTAGTTATTATTTCTCCAGCCTTTGATCCTCACATGACAGGATAGTGTACAATTGTGCTGCAAAAAACATATGACTTCAAACGTATTTCACATCATAAATGGTCAATGGTGCGCTCTCAGAGAGGAAAGTTAGTAGGGCTGGGCTGGGCTACTTTGGTCAATCTCAATAATCATCATGGGACTTTATAATCATCAGGTTTACAGCCATTTCTTTGGCAGAAACAGCACCTAGTTTAGGAGTTTGGACGAGACAATGGAAGCTTTGTGTGCGTTAGATAATACTGGAGGAAATTATTTGTTTTTGTTAGAGCTGAGGTTTGTGTGATCTATGTAAGTTCATAAATAAGCTATATGTATTTATTTTAATATTAAAAAAAAGAAAATCGATTTCGCCATATCGTCCTGCCGAACAGTTAAATTTGGCTAAATGGATCACATTAATGGTGGATTAGTGATCATCATGCTATTTATCCTAAAACTGTGAAATCACCCCAATACCATATGCTGCAGCATTACAGTATTCTCCAGTGTACACACTGTCACCAAACTGCCCTCATAGCTTTTATTGCTTGGCTTGTCTTAACATATATTAGTCCATGTGGATTGACAATAACTCCATAGGACCGTCACCACCCTAAAACCAAATTCCCATGACTGAAAGACTAAAGCACCTTTAGATTCCTGACTTTGGACATGCCAGAGCAGGGCTGGTCCTAGGAGAATCCCCGTCTGTTTCCTATAAGCTTGAGCATGGTGACTGCGATTCATCCTCTTATAGGCGCAGAGGGGAGGGGATTTGGGACTTTATTTAGTGCCATTTAGAAAAGATTGCCATTTAACTGCAGACTTGCGGTCCGGAGAATATTTTCAACATCCAATAAAGAACAATGGAAAATAGGGCAACACAGCAGCTGTGGTTTTATCAATGTCCAAACAGAAACAAACAGAAAAGGTATAAAGTCACCCTCAATATCTTTGTTAGATATCCTTTTATCATCTGCCGTTTTAACAGGAACAAAAGTGACCAATCCTTTCAAATGGTACCACAATGGGACGCCTCTCTCAATCACTCCTTTGTCAACCATTATGTACCAATGGCGTTTAACCTGCTCTGCATCGATGACATCCAAGACCTGTTAACCCCGCTGGGCTCAGGCCAACAATGACCCTCCCCTAGGAACACAGAGACGTGAGATTTGACTGAGCTTAACAATATTTAGGAGCTGATTGTCTGTTTGAATTCCACAACCAGGAACACAGCTGCTGGGACACGGACAGACTGGTTACGAGGGGGCAAGTGCAAACGACTCCTGTGAGGTCTACGGCACTGGCCCTAAAACAAACCAAGGAACAGCAGAGAAGCTGATGAGTTTATTTCTTTCTTGACAGAGTCTGACTATGAACAGCTGGAGGAGTGGCGCGCGATGTCACCTGTGAGTGGCTTAGCATCGAGGGATGGTTCACTCTTATGCATGAGGAGTAATGTCATTAACTGCTTACCTCCCTGCTGTACTTTGTCACCTGCCATTTAACCTGATAAGCGTGCATAGAGTGCGGAAGGAGTTTGTAAATGAAATGGGAAAATGGACAATACATTTAGCTAATATGGTTAGGGTATATACAGTGAGGAAAATAAGTATTTGAACACCCTGCTATTTTGCAAGTTCTCCCACTTAGAAATCATGGAGGGGTCTGAAATTGTCATCATAGGTGCATGTCCACTGTGAGAGACATAATCTGAAAAAAAAAATCCAGAAATCACAATGTATGATTTTTTAACTATTTATTTGTATGATACAGCTGCAAATAAGTATTTGAACACCTGTCTATCAGCTAGAATTCTGACCCTCAAAAACCTGTTAGTCTGCCTTTAAAATGTCCACCTCCACTCCATTTATTATCCTACATTTAGATGCACCTGTTTGAGGTCATTAGCTGCATAAAGACACCTGTCCACCCCATACAATCAGTAAGAATCCAACTACTAACATGGCCAAGACCAAAGAGCTGTCCAAAGACACTAGAGACAAAATTGTACACCTCCACAAGGTTGGAAAGGGCTACGGGGAAATTGCCAAGCAGCTTGGTGAAAAAAGGTCCACTGTTGGAGCAATCATTAGAAAATGGAAGAAGCTAAACATGACTGTCAATCTCCCTCGGACTGGGGCTCCATGCAAGATCTCACCTCGTGGGGTCTCAATGATCCTAAGAAAGGTGAGAAATCAGCCCAGAACTACACGGGGGGAGCTGGTCAATGACCTGAAAAGAGCTGGGACCACCGTTTCCAAGGTTACTGTTGGTAATACACTAAGACGTCATGGTTTGAAATCATACATGGCACGGAAGGTTCCCCTGCTTAAACCAGCACATGTCAAGGCCCGTCTTAAGTTTGCCAATGACCATTTGGATGATCCAGAGGAGTCATGGGAGAAAGTCATGTGGTCAGATGAGACCAAAATGGAACGTTTTGGTCATAATTCCACTAAACGTGTTTGGAGGAAGAAGAATGATGAGTACCATCCCAAGAACACCATCCCTACTGTGAAGCATGGGGGTGGTAGCATCATGCTTTGGGGGTGTTTTTCTGCACATGGGACAGGGCGACTGCACTGTATTAAGGAGAGGATGTATTGCCATGTATTGCGAGATTTTGGGGAACAACCTCCTTCCCTCAGTTAGAGCATTGAAGATGGGTCGAGGCTGGGTCTTCCAACATGACAATGACCCGAAGCACACAGCCAGGATAACCAAGGAGTGGCTCTGTAAGAAGCATATCAAGGTTCTGGCGTGGCCTAGCCAGTCTCCAGACCTAAACCCAATAGAGAATCTTTGGAGGGAGCTCAAACTCTGTGTTTCTCAGCGACAGCCCAGAAACCTGACTGATCTAGAGAAGATCTGTGTGGAGGAGTGGGCCAAAATCCCTCCTGCAGTGTGTGCAAACCTGGTGAAAAACTACAGGAAACGTTTGACCTCTGTAATTGCAAACAAAGGCTACTGTACAAAATATTAACATTGATTTTCTCAGGTGTTCAAATACTTATTTGCAGCTGTATCATACAAATAAATAGTTAAAAAATCATACATTGTGATTTCTGGATTTTCTTTTTAGATTATGTCTCTCACAGTGGACATGCACCTATGATGACAATTTCAGACCCCTCCATGATTTCTAAGTGGGAGAACTTGCAAAATAGCAGGGTGTTCAAATACTTATTTTCCTCACTGTAGATCAAAATTATCAGCCATGTTGATTGGGGTGATGAGGGCTAAATTAAATTTCTGACATTTTAATAGGCTGCACCATAATTTAATTGCAATAGTTTTTCCTTCTGGCTTTAGGAATAGCAAAATACGTAATATCTTTGGGATGTCGATTGAAAACCTCTGCATTCATCAGTTAGCACATGGCAAAGTGGCGCCTGCTGAGGAGGAAGCCAGAGCCCACTGCTCAAATTAAGGCAAAGAGCCATGCCGTTACCAAGCAACAGCCATGCACAGGATTCCTCCATCTGCCTGGATGTGTATATTGTGTACAGCAATGGACTCTCCCAGGAAAGCTAATCATTATACTCATTAAAGGGGTGGTTACTCTGGGGTTTAAAGGGCCAGAGTGTGGGTCTCACCTGCTGGGGAAGTATAAGTGTAAGGGACGTACAATATCAACAACATCAGTACAACAGGTTTCCCCTCACATCAATCATTACGGTCTTTAATTACAACAGTTAAATGTCTGGGAATTGTTCGAAATATATTTTAAGCTCACATAGCAAATTTTGGAGGGTTTTGTACGACGCTGTGGGGATAAGAACAGCACTGGAGAGAATCCAACTAGTCAGCAGGTCTCCCAGACAATCTTCTCCTCAATCTGTCGGTGTCCTCCAAAACAAATACGAAAAGTCATTTAATTTACCGAATGTCTACCGATTCTTTTGTTTGTTTAACAGTCTTAGATCTTACAGAAGATTCGCATTTATGAGAACCTGATATGGCCCCACAGTACTTTATCTGCTCCCAGTGACCTCCAGGTTTTCTTCTAGACATGACAAAGGAAGCCAAGCAGGGATGTGGGAAGAATGTGTATATCCAGTTGATAGCATCACCTTTTTCCTGACAAGCTGAAACAGATTTCGGGGTTTGAGGGAGTGATAAAGGCACATTTCTATGGCTTTTTAAAGGGTGGCGCCACGCTGGTGATATACTGCCAGTATAACCCGTTACTCGACCCCATGGAAAAAAGAATGAACTTCTGCCAGGGCTCTGCAAACAATTGAGTTTATTACCCCAAACAGAAAGATGTTTGTGCAGTATAACAAAAAGCAGACATGGGTAACTCAATTCTCTTAAAAATACATAATTACCCTTTGACTTAGTATTGTTGCGATTATATCTCGCACGGTTTCAACTTTGTTTCTCCATTACTTGATTGTGTATTCATTCCGCAGAAACACTGGTGGGCCACTCTGGCAAAGAAATGCATGGGAAAGAGTGCGCAAGAACTAGTAAAACAGCCCCAAGCCTCCTTTGGCTCCGCACAAACAAGCAGTCAGGACCACAGGACGAGAGTTGAATGCCCTCCATGTATTTGCCTTGATTAAAATCACAGTGGGAGTGATGAGCAGAACTCTAGCATAGCAAAACAAGCCCTTTCCATTAACATACAGGCCCCGCAGTATGTCAGACGAGGACGAGAGAGGACTGGAGCATGACGAAATCATCACAATATCTAGACAATGATGGCAAACTCGTGCTAAAATATCAACGTCAATCACAAGCTGGTGACAAAGTACATTACAGCACGTTGGATTCAAATGGGACGCCATAAGACCTGCAGGGAACAAGCCAGACCACTGTTTCGGACTACTAACAGACACTTCCTTTATCTGCTGAGAGCTTGACACATTCTTTCCACTCCCAAAGGTTCAAAACCCGTCTGGTTTCCGCTCCCAACTTCTCTTCTCTGCCGGGCGGGAAGGTTCAAAATTCAAACATGCTCCCACCCCTGCAAAGTTAACTAGTTCATCACACGGGCAGATGATTCGCCGGCAGCAAAGGACATTACCACCGCGAACTAAGTCAAACACATTTAAGCTTCTATGTTAATCACTGTGAAATGACAAGAGCATGCATGATTGAAAAGTGGTGGCATGTTTGCATAAGATAAGCATAGTCTGAGGCAATGAAAGGGTGAGGTGCTGCATACATAAATAAATAATAGGTGACAGTGGGGTGTGGGGGATACCCTCAGCCAAAGAGGAGAGAGGAGAGGAGGGGTGTAGCACAAGCACGGGGAAGCCTATCCTTGACCTTGCAACATTTAACAGCTTGATCAATGATAGGCTACTTCAAGGCTAGTTTGAGCTAAACTGCTATTTAATACAATCTGAGTATCAACAGTAAATAAAACAAAAAAAAGGTCTAAATTATGTGAGTGAAGTACATCTATGACAGCCTCATGAATGTTTTATAGCCCACCACAGCATATTTGCGCCCATATCTCACCTCTTTCAGCTGATCCAGTTCCTGTCTGATGGTCTCACACTCGATCTCCAGCTCGTCGTATTGCTGTTTGAGTTGCTGCTTCTCTTCCAACACCGCCAGCCCGTACTCTGCCGCCTGGATCTTCTCGTTCGTGGTCTCCGTCAGCTCCCGGGAGAGACGCTCGATCTCAGTCCTCATCCACACGGGCATGTTGCCGGGATAGCCCTGGTGGTGCTCTTCCACGGACATGATGCCCGTCGGTGGTGACGTTCAAGCCGACGTGAGATAAGTGGGATGCGATGCGGCGTTAACCTTGAAGAAGAAGCGCTGAGCTTAAATTCGTCTGTATTTGAATTGCATGGTTGTTGTTAGGCTTGTGTTTCTCGTTGCTGGCCACGCGTCTTTGGTCATGTACGTTTCCAAACCCGCTAGTCTTGGTCTGGGGGGGAGCCTGGTGTTACCGTCTAGAAGTGCTCCATGACTGTGGTCCTCCGTTCCCTTCGCCTCTCCCCCGGCTTATACAGTCGACAGCTCCGCAGCAGGCATACCAGAGCCAAGCAGGAGCCAAGGCAGAGGAGAGGAATGGATCACTTCCGGTCCCAGCCTTTTACGCGAGATATAATGTAGCAAACAAGAGGCGCTACTTTGTTCGAGTGCAATTGAAAATCCCAGATGAACTTGTTTTATGCTGGTAACAGTGAATTAAAACAGGGTTTACGAACCAAACATCTTCATTAACCTAACTGTAAGACGATTTGAGTCTTATTTTGAAACTTCAAGCTCACGTTTTCCGGTGTTTTCATCCTACACGCAAGCCGGCTTTGATAGAACAGCTGATGGACGGTTTGCTCATACAAAATGCACTACGCAATGTGCGGGGGCAGCTCCAAGCGCGTTGCAATGCATGGTGGGAAGTGCAGTCTTTATATAACACATTCACCAACAAAACACAGCCATGGACCGCTCAAAATAAACTCATGGTCCCATTACGCTTTGCGAAGGTGCCGATGTGGAGCGCGGAAACCTTTACGCACTTGAGCGCCACCGCTACCCAAGGCCCCCTTGTGTTCATTAGCCTGTATTTTCCTGTTTGTATTTCTCACTAGAAAAAATGAATAAAATACTACACGCATAACGTTTCAGTGAAGAATCCCCACGCATAAAAACAGGTAGCCTAATATGTCGGGAAATGTTTTAAAGAAAAGAGCACTTATTGATTTGGCCGCTTACTTATCTCTATTAAAATATATCTATCTCTATTTACTTATCTGAATACCTCGTAGTCCATGTTATGTTTTACGGTTCATAAATGTAGTGTTTAGTTCTTATTTGGGTTTTGCGTTGGCATTGAGTTGTGTCTGCTGCCATCTGGCGGACAGCAAGGAAACATTGCAAAAAAAAAAGTAGGCCTATGGAACTTCAAACATGGACACTCAAAGCGATTAAGTGAGTATACCGAAATAGTTGATTACTGTGTGACCACGTAAATCAGTAGCTGGGGTGTTTTATTTCGGTATATCATATGTTTTTCATGTTATTGCATTAGATGATGATTGCTGTCATCAAAACGGTTTCATCTTCTTAACGCGGCCGCCTTCCTTCTACACTGTAGCCTTAAACTAACCAGCTTTAGTGAGGTGAAAGCTAAGCCAATCAGATTTTATCTGCTTTGTATGTCGCTTAGGTCCCGCTATTTGTGGAACACAGGAATCTAATTCTGTTCTCGCACACTCTAAACCAAGATATATATTTTTAAATACTGTAAATGAAATTAATCCATTAAACAATATTCATAAATAACTTTAGTGCTTAGTATTGTTCTTGTAATCCTGAGTATTGAAGCATTACATAAACGAGATTAAATATTTATTAGGAAATGCAGATGTTGTCTATGTGTTTGAAATGGCCATTAGAGCACATTGTATTCCTTAAGCATATTGTATAGGGTGCTCTGTTTTTATACCTATACAGTAATAAGATTATAGCCCGGGAGTCTAATCCAGAAAGAGTCAAAAATAACCCACACTGCCCCCACGGCCACAACTAGGACAAGACTGTGCTGGGAACCAGGTACGAACACTCTTCACTTTTCATTTTTTACACATTCCTTTAGAGAAATACATATGAAATTAATTTGTTATACCAGTAACATGCAAGTGTTTCCATGTAGGAGCACACAGGCCATGGTCACACCCAGAGACGCAAGGATAATCTGTGACGAATCACATCAAGGGAATCGACGGGATTGACTCGCCATAGTTCTGCAAAGCCAGAGAGAGAAGTCAGACATGCTGGTATCAAGAGGAGAGGGCAATATGAACATCCTAGTTACATCCTGAACACATATGTTCAACTCTTGCAGGTAAGTGTTTCTCTTATAGTTTTTTTTATTATTATTTATTAAGTTGATCTGCTCTATTTTGATTATACAACCAGCTGTATATTGGCAATTCAAAAACCGTCTGTGTGTAATTATAAGTCAAATAACTGTTCTGGAGCTTATTTTTATTTCTGTATTTATTTGTTATTGCATGTATTGAAAATGAGAGCTATTTATTGAGTAAAACCTGCTGTGTGTAATGTGTGACCAGGTTCTGCTATGACTCTGAGTGACTTCCGAAGTGATATTTCAAATGGCACAGACAGCAGGAGGGGCTCTGATGGAATTCAGTAAGTTATGACAGAGACACAAACAGTAAATAGTTAAATATACAGGTAGGTCTAGTTACATAGTTAGCTTCCTTTTAGAGCAGAGGTAACTGACCTCCATTATCACAGGATTAGTCACCTTAAGTGCTCTGTCACTCATGATCTAATTATTTTGGAGGTTTTGACCACTCAGCAGTGAGGCAGCGATTGATAAAATGTTAATATATCAAGCTATATGTGCTATTGTGATTAAAAACCCACAGTGTTATTAAATGAAGAGCAAAGAAGAATTCTGTGGTAAAAATTCTCCTGTACAGATGACGGGCATGACTGGCTTTGCATTATTGCATATGAAACAAAACAGGCACATGGTACAAGTACTCTCTGTTTGCCATTACATTTTTCATGATTACATGTTTCTTACTATGTTGTGTCCTTGGGCAAGACGCTTCACAAGACAAGGCAACTTTATTTATACCGTGCATTTCGTACACAAGGCAACTCAATGCGCCTATATAAATGTAGTATGTGAGTGAATAGTGGTGGTCGGCGGGGCAAATGTCGCAGGTTGGCTGCCTCATTTTCATTAATCTACCCAGTAATGGTAAGATAAGATAAGGTAAGACAATCCTTTATTGATCTCACAATGCAGAAATTCCCCTGTTACATTCGGCACTTAATAAGATCACTCAGGGTGTGCGAAATTGACAGGAAATGTGCAAACAGTTAAGTAGTACAAAAAGAGGTATCTTATGTACAATGAGTAAAATCAAAAAATCTTAAGGGGCAGAAATATAAGCAATAAGGAAACAAAGAATAAAAGAAAAATATAATAACAATTAGAACAGACTATAAAGAGTAGAATATCAAGGTCGGCATCGACAGTGCAAAGTTTACAGTCCTAGTGCAGGTTGTCAATAAGTGAATATTGTATAGCTACAATATTAGCTGACCATTACCAGGAGCGGACTGAATGAATATGGACGACATTGTAGCGCTTTGAGAAGTCATGCCAATACTATAAATATTACTCTAGTGCAGTGGTTTCCAATAGGCATGGCATCAGGACCTGCAATCACCCTTGGTTTACAAGCCGCAACCCAAATACAACTTAGACTTGTAAACTATAATGTTACATTTTCTTTAACTCAAAAATGTGTTGAAAAAGCTTTAAATAAGCCCCAAAAAACCAACCCAATAACAGTCATTTTAACAGACTCAAGTAGTGATTATACTGTTTCTGTCATAAAACATTTCTTTTAATAATATTAAAAGAAATGTTTTCTGAGAAACGGTTCCATGAACCCACTTTTGGGTCCCAACCCACCAGTTGGGAACCACTGCACTAGTGCACATTTTAAACATGTTCAGGAGCATGTGAATATGAGCATCTGAGCAACTAAAGTAATACAAGAATCACTCTCATTTGAGAACCTTTTGTGTCGAGGTCTAATCAGATTTTATACATACTGTATCTCCTACATTGTAAAGATATTAATCATAATTAGAGGTTTTGTGAGTTAAGAGTGACCATTCAAATTGCTATTTCCATTCAAATGTGATCAAGGCGCAGCCCAACTGTTGCCCACGTCTTCTCTGTCAGCACAAATCAACAAAGCTTTTAACATCAGTAACAATATGTGCGAACCCAAACTGTAAACAACAAATACCTCCATGTAATAGTTAAATTGATAAACATTATAAATGATCTATTTTCAGTCAGAGCCCCCAGATCCAAGTATACAATTTTTGGAGAAGCCATTCGTTATGTTATCCCAGCCCATGTACAATGTTCTTATGGCTGTGGAGGGCAGGCCTGCAAGTATGATAACCCAACTTACTGGAGTGAAGACCAGCAGGCTATACTCGGGCTCTACTCCTCGTGGTAGGATTTATTTTCTGTCTTAAAATCTGTTTTGCCTAATAATGTGCACTAACTAAATATATGCAAATATCTTTTAGGGTGACTGACCACATCCTTGCTTGCTCCAGACCGTCCACAGAAATCATTGAGAAATATGAAATAATTGATCAATTCAGAAGGTACATATGTCAGATAAAGTCTGTACTGTGGTTTAGTTGTGTATAGCTGATGCATTTTTGTTCAGGGATGGGATTAAAACACTGATCAACCTGCAAACTCCTGGTGAACACGCCGACTGCGGAAACCCTCTTGAACCTAAGAGTGGGTTTTCATACTTACCGGAAGTCTTCATGGAAAACAACAGTATGTAACATTTTCTCTCGCTAAATGAACATAATGTAAAGTAAAACTAACATTTTCTTTTTCTTTCCATTGGTAGTTTACTTTTATAATTTTGCCTGGAGCGACTATGGAGTGGGTTCCCTCACGGCTGTGTTGGACATGGTGAAGGTTATGGCGTTTGCTTTGCAGGAGGGGAAAGTCGCAGTTCACTGTCACGCTGGGCTTGGCAGAACAGGTACAGTGATTATCAATGGATATACAGTACTATAGGCAGTGTTGGGAAGAATACTTTGAAATTGTATTTAGTTACAAAATACTGAATACTTGCCTTAAAATGTATTTTGAAATGTATTCTGTTCTTTTGCCTAACCCAAGTATTGTATTCTGAATACTTAGAATACTTTCACGTTGATTTGCTTTATATTCATGCATAAATGTGGAGTATGATTAATGCTACACTTGTTACTCGTCTGCCACAGCCCAAAATAACATAGAGCTAAACCTTTCCCGTGCTGTTGTGATCTTTCCTTTCTTAATGTTATGATTATGGGTAACACTTTATAATAACTACACCTTATTTAGCCTTAGTAAATGATGAGTTAACACTTAATTCATCCTGACCAATTCATTAGTTAAGTGTGACTAACACTTAATAAGTACTTAACAATGAATATGTGAAGTATGTGAAGAACTATTCATTAAGTAGTTATTAAGTGTTAGTCACACTTAACTAATGAATTGGTCATGATGAATTAAGTGTTAACTCATTATTTATTATTATAAAGTGTTACCTGATTATGAAAATGAAATTTAATAATTGAGTACTGTAATGTATTCCTTTAATTTTAAGAAAGTATCTGTTTTCTGAATACCCTTAAATACCCTCAAATATAAGAGTAACTGTACCTGATTACATTTACCCAATATTAGTATTCCAAATAGATGCATTCAGTTACTACCCAACACTGACTATAGACTTGGAAACATTGCAGTGCTGTATTTTACGAAGTTGGCACAGTTGGTAGAGTGGGTCATTTCATGATCAGAAGGTCAGGAGTTCGAATGCCGGCTCCTGCAGGTGCACACTGTTGTTGTGTCTTTGGGCAAGACACTTCACCCACCTTGCCTCCAGTGTCTGCGTACATTGGTGTATGAATGAGAGTGTGAATGGGTGATTGGTTCCTTGCTGTAGAGCGCTTTGGGCCTGATAAAGATAGAAAAGAGCTACATACATTTTCACCATAAATATTGATAAATTCCTAAATTTATAGATATTACATACAGTGAAAATAACAATAAAATACTCTGCTCATTTGTTTTATTTATAACTTTAATCAGTAGATGCATTTCTCACTCTTCTTACTCTTCTTGTCTAATGGGTCATCCTCTTTGAAGAAATGACAATGTTTTCTAAATGTGCAGAGTACTTAAGCAGGTATTTTCATCTCTATTGTGTGCAGTCATACAGAATCTCTCACAATCTTCTATAGGAGAAGATACTATGTGCTTGGGCCTGACGTATACCAAATAAATCGGTTTACAGTTCAGTCCTGGCATTTATTCACTCGTGCTCTTTTTGCTGCAGGTGTTTTGATAGCCTGTTTCATCACCTACACAACCATAATGACCGCCAACGAGGCCATCTCATACGTCCGCTCCAAACGTCCCAACTCCATCCAGACCCGAACTCAGCTGCGGTGCGTGAGGCAGTTTGTGCAGTTCCTCGTCCCATTGAGGAGCATCTTCTCGTGTGCTAAGCCCCTCACCTACCCCGTCACCCTGACTCAGTACCTCTACCGCCAGAGGCACATGCTGCACGGCTACGAGCGGAGGCAACTCAGGTATCTGCCCAAGCTTGTCCAGCTGGTGTGCAAGCTGTTGATAGATATAGCAGAAAATCGACAAGTGATTGAGGAGGACATTTTGGAGGCGCCTGATAGTGAAGACTTGGAGAAGGAGCAAAGCATAATAGAGCAATTAGGCCCCGAGATTTTCTGCAGTAACATACCACGCTTGCCAGGTTCACCCAAATTGCCGAGGCATTTCCACGAGCCGCCCATCTTCTATCACCGCAAAAGTTTAAGCTACAGCGAGTCAGACTTGAGACGGCTCGGATCGGACCTCAATCTTTTTGCACCATCGCCCACATCTCTATCCCAAAACGACCTTCGATTTCCCGCGCCGCACACTTGTGCGCAGCTGAAACAATGGAATAGCAATGCATCTATAGCCACGCTCAGCTCAACAAGCTCCCTGTGGGAAATCAAAAACTTAGAGCACCAAAAAGACGGCAGCATTCTTATAAGGAAAGCCAAAAGATCGGCAATCCGACGCAGCGAGTCCATGGGCTTTAGTGAGAAAAGGGGCATGCTGGATAGGCTGAGGGAGGAGATGGAGACGAACATGAGGAAGGCAAATTGTAAAGAAGAGGAATATTCTGAGGTGCCCTTCATCACGCTGCAAACCGAGCTGTCGCTGGACGCCCGGAGACTTCTGGTCGCTCAGTCACTGGCCGTGGACCTTCTTCAGGATGGACAAGAGCAGCACAAGAGCAAAGTGCTGAAATGGGAGGTAGGGTCGAATGTAGTTGGAATTTCCTTTTGGGTTTGCTGCACTGAAAACTAAAGGAAGCACTATCAAACTAGAGATGTTTTATATTAAATCCATAAACAAATGTGTTAAAATTATCTATTTATTATTTATTCTGCCATAAAATGCTTTGGTAACTTTTCAATAACAGAATTAAATCAGATGAGTTTGTGTATTGCTATAGTAGTTGTGGCACCAGCTCAAAATCTCAACTATAAATGTTCAACAGTTAATTGGAATATGAGATTTTTTATACCTTTTTTATACCTACAAATTGGCTAAGCAGTATTGACTTTTGTTAGCTCTACCTTCCCCTTGTTTCCAGAGTAGACATGCTTTCGATGGCAGCAAATGTTATAATGTGTTGACAGGCTGAACTAAACCAAGGCGGTGCATGGGAGCGTCTGTGCCTGGAGCGTGACCCCTTCATCCTCTCGGGGCTTATGTGGGCGTGGCTGGAGCAGCTCAGGGAACCAGTCATCTCTGCAGAAATCGCCAAAGCATTGGACCCAAGCAACGACTCCAAAACCATACTCAGCCCACTGGACCAGGTTTGGAGGGAGCCTCGCTATTTATTATCTTTCGTTAAAGTTTGTAATCTTTTCTTAAGGCAGATATGGGTAAAGTTACTGATGCAACGGTCACATTGAGTTTCTGAGGGCCAGACCAGTTGCGAATTTGGTTGTTTCAAACAATTACAATTCTCAAATAGAGTGTAAATGACTAAACACATTAAAAGAGCAACAAAATAGCAAAATAATCCCTGTTATTAGGCAATGCATATTGGGCTCGATCATGTTTGGGCCGGATTGAAAGGATAGCGGGCCGCATCTGGCCCCCATGCCTTAGTTTGCCCATGCCTGCCTTAAGATGTAACAGAAGTTTCAGTAACACTTTTCAACTACACTTCAGTACAACACCATTAAGCATTTGTAACATTTGTGTAAATGTTTGGTAAATACATAATTGAAGTCCATTCCTCTTCACAAAACTTTCAGAATCAGTTGTTAATCATTTATAAGCACCTAAAATGGAAGCTGTTTGTGCTGCCACAATAACTGCACAGTGGTTAAGTGGTAATAAGGCAAGTTTATTTATATGGCACATTTCATGTACATGTACAACTCAAGTGGATAGCACTCTTTCCTCTCGGCAACAAAAGTCGTGGGTTCGATTCCCGGACCGTGCAGACCTTTCTATATGGAGTCTGCATGTTTTCCCCATGTCTGGGTGGGTTTCATCCATGTGCTCTGGTTTCCCACAGCAACCCAAAACATGCAGAAAAGGTTCATCCTTCTGACCATGAGCCAAGCTGCCCCAGTGGCATTGAAGGATAGGTCTAAGGACACATTTTCCTTTGTAACTTTTATACAGTACCACCATAGTTATAGCTATAGCTAGTTATGTAGGTTTATTATTGCATTAATTTGATTTATGAGATATCATTTCTGAAGTTCCTATAACATGTTATTAAACCTCAGCTCATAAACTGATTAATCTTCGACTCTCCCAGTCACTAGATCGTTCTTGGTGCCTCTAAAACTGTTCTCTTTCCATAGGGCGCTAAAGAAACGCTAACGTGTATTCTCGACTGCATGGCCCATATGCAATTCATACCGGAGAAGGTTGAAAACGCCTTCCTGAAACGGACCATAAAGACTTTCACTGGGGTATGCACACATCTATTTTCACCAGTTTTGTTCTTATATCAATCATGTACTGTTCTTTGACTGATAAATCACTATTTTGTTAAAACAGATCCAAGACAACACGCCTGAAGGGAGTGAGCTGCACAAGTCTCTGTCCCAGGTCCTTTGTCGTGTCCTGGATGACATGAGATCTCCATTGATCGTATCAGATCCACCACGCTCCTACTTTGCTCTAAATTCTCGTTGATTGTACTAACAACTGAATGTTTGTGCCAAAACATGTGAATATAGCAACAATACATCAATTTACGATCAAGCGATTCTCAGACCAAATGACCACAACATGATACAACTCCATGCCTTACAGGTTGTTATTTCGAAGACTGCTTTACCTCAGCTGGAATTATACGTAGACATTTAGATATGCCCAGGGCTGGACTGGCACACACACAAAAAATCATCCCTTTTGGGTCAAGGACGGCCCTCTATAAAATCAGTCATACCATACGCTGATTTATGTTCTTCCCAGTGGGTGGGGGTCAGGATTGATCTCACAAACTCGTGGTTATGAGCCCCGTGCTCTACCTATGGAGCTAAACGAGCGGAGCATTGCTCTTCCGCAGCACGTAGCTTAATGTTGTGAATCGAAAGTGGTAGCGGGAGCCGCAGTCAATAAAAACTACATACATTTTTTTTGTATGACAGGCAGACCCGGGCGGTGGGAAATGCCCGCTACGCCAGATGGCTGGTCCAGCCCTGGATATGCTTAATATGCTTAATATGCTTTTAATTGAGATCGTATTACAGAAAGTATTAATGCCTTTGTTCATAAGTTTTTAATAGAATACATTATTTTGTAAACATCCCCAATACATTAAGATGTGAATATGTCAAATACATTTCAGGTTTCAATAAAAAGCAAGGTAAACATTATGTGGGTTTATCTTTTTGGTCAGCAAGCAAACTTTTTTAAAACTCTAAATCAACTTGTTAGCTGATGAATCCTCAGTTCCTACTAAGAGTCTAAAGACCAATAAATGGTGTACATTGTCACTTGTTCCTACACACTTCCCCTATCGGCATCTGTTGTTGCTCTATTATCTAAGCCCAACTCCCTCTGCTCCAGTCCTATAAGGTTTCTGCTCGTTCATTGGGGGTTTTGAAGCTTTGGCAGTGGACAGAGTAATACTTGAGATAGCTTTGAGTTTTTTAAGAGGTAAAACAATATGCTTTCAGCACATCTTTTCCATCTTTGCCTTCGACTGAGCCCACGATGCTGGAGTAGTCGCAGATCACATGGGTGAACCCTCTGGAAAAACGAAATCACAAAGATCAGTTCATAGAGGAACAACCTCGCGTATAAATTAATTAGGGCAGATACGTAGCAGACGATGGAGCAACCCAATGTTAATCAACTAGAGAATTGTCAGCCACACTTAAATTACTTTATTAGGACATACACATTTCGGTGCAAGGGCTTTCATCATGGGAAAAAAAAACTTTGATGAATTGTTGTGGATGGCTTGATAAAACTAGTTGTTTTGGGGAAAGGGTGGGCATGGTGTGGAGATTTGTCATAGAGAAAAAAAAGTCAATGAATAAAATAAAATACTAAAAACAAGTGAAATATAAATAACCTTGACATTGTGTGAGACCCTCCCAGTAGATGGTAGCGGCCCTCTAGAGTTTGTCCACCCTCTGTCTTATTCTTCCATGTTAGGACCCGCATGGACAGATCCTGAGAAGCAGTCACTACACGGAAGCTGTCCTGTAAATGTCAAAACATTCATGTATGAGACTATAATTACAGATTGTTTTGTCAAAAATGTCTTCAGGAAAACATTCTGTCTTACCACCCAAATTGCAGAGATTGGCATAGTGTGGTCCGAAAAGTCATGAAGCAATTCTCCATTGAGAGAGTACACAAACAGTTGTTGACCAGCTGAACATACAATGCAGTTGCTGTCTTTCGCCTGTAGGAGGAGCTGTGGTGACCTCACTTGAGTCAAATTGAAAGACTTTGCCTGATTGACTAAACAAGAGATATAATATTACACTTAATGGGAAGTAAACCAATGGGATCATGTTGATGCTTACTCTGGATTTCTGTTTTGTACTTGGACTTTTTGAGACAGATGTCGAACACGGTGAGGACTTTACTGTGCTGAAGTCCTGTGTGGGCTATAGCCAGTCTGGCAGGTTGTGTCGGGACAAAAACTGCAGCTTGGCACCCAGCGACTGGCAAAGACTGGCACAGCAGCTCCTCATCCCATGCCTCTGAAGTCAAACTTTCTGTGTACACCACCTTTTCAGGGACAATGTAGTGTCATATAATGAGAACCCTTTCAACAACGCTAGTACTGAGAAATACACAAGCTAGAAAATACCTTTGCACTAAGATCGTCATTGTCATTTGTCCCAGCGAGAAGCCACTTTTTGTCAGGTGAAATCAGGAGGGTAGTGACTTGAAATGTGTCACAAACCATAAAAGTAGATCTTTGAGTCAAATCTGGACCCACTAATGTAATAACAGATCCCAGGCGTCCTCCCACCTGGAGAAAGCAGAGCATACTTTTAGAATTAACATACAGGAAAGAAAACAAAATCATTCAAAGGCAAGGAGGTTATATACACTCAGAAACCAGTTGTCATTTATGGTGTACTGCAGTAACTTGCTGTGGGAAAATCCAGTAGAAAAGGTTGCCATCTGCTGCCCAGTCTGACCATCCCAGGTAGTGATGAGACCTGTAGAGTCGGCTGTGACCACTAGGTTGCACTGGTCGTCTGTTATCATGTCCGTCAGTGGATTCTGGGATGCTGGGCTGGACCACAATAATTCACCCTGTTGAAATAGATTGGAAAAATAAACTGATATGGTTATTTTATTCTATTGTCGTTATTGTTTCGGGTGTTATTCATTATGCGTCACTTTTTGACTTGGCTTAAAAAAGACATTTAATGACAGAATAAATCACAAATGTTAAGGCAGATTCTTCCACTTAAGGGTCGTAAGTTCATGGGACAAAGCCGAGTTAGTCACAGCACTGAAACACAATGAGAAAACCCTTCACTATTATACACATTCACTTGGGGTGATTTGAATTCCCTCATTCATCTAATCTATGGAGAGACAGAGAGGGATCATAAATTGGCTAGCCCAGAGATTTCCAACCACTATCCCCTCAACAGAGACCTGTCCAGACCTTGTTTCTTTCATTAGGGGGTGGCAAGGATAACAAAATAAATGAATACCTGATGGGCCATGTACAAAAATTCCTAGTTTGTAAACCCTATCACTGACAATAGCATTAAAATTATTCTGATTCTGATATTATAACACAGTATAAAAATGCTACTGTGTCTCTGAGCAATAACACATAAACACTCACATCATGGACTCCCCACGCTCTCACAGTCCCATCTGTTGAAGCGCTGCAGACTGTTGTGCTGTTGCTCCAGAGAGCCGAGGCGTCTGATGAACTTCTATTTAGATATGACAGCCCTATCACCTTGCCTGGAGGAGAACAAGAAGTGAGTTAAAGGACTACAACACTGGACAGGCAAGAGTTATATAAACCATGGCTGGGCTGCACCGAAGAGGTCTCAAAAGATTAAAACAGGTACGTGACTGGGGCTGGGTACCATTAAACAATACCAGTCTGTACTGGTATCGAGAAGATAAAGGTTTAGGTACTACTGATATCAAAAAAATAGTATTGAAAGCAGGAACCGAAAAGAAATATAAAATCTTCATATTCAAGTTTTGATGCTGTTGGTCATCACAAGTTAAAGAAGTAAAAAAGTGACACACAAGTTGAAAAAAATGGAAAAAAAGGGGAAAATTTAGAAAAAAGTAGAATGAAATTTGGTGTAAAAAATAAAAAAAGTTGTGGGGAAATAGGAACATTTGGGGCAAAACGGACAAAAAATTTTTAATTAAAAAACACGTAGAAAACTTTGGAAAAATATGGAAACATTGAGGAAAAAGTGGAAAAACTTGCGAAAAACAAGTGGAAACATTTGGGGAAAAAATTGAAAAATGTGGGGGAAAATTTGGAAAACTTGGAACGTTTTTTTCCCCTGCCCTTTTGTAGTTAAAGGTTTAGTTAAAGTTTCTTTTTTGTTTCAGCTCAAACAAATGATAAAAATGCAAAATAAATTAAATGGAAGGAAACTGAATAAATTAACAGTATTAATCTGTTTTATGGTTCTATCTGACAAATATTGTTAAAAACCAAGTATAGTGACAGTACCGCTATCAAAAATAATGTAACCAGTGACAAAAGTTGTTGTTCTTTTTTTTAAACTGATAGTAGCCAACAGATGAGTAACAGAAACAAAACAGAAAAAACAACAATACAACAAAATGCTTGTTTGTATTTTAGTGCCAGGATCTTTACCTGTGTGCCCCCTGAGACTTTTGCAGGTGTACCCTCCCGTCTTCCCCTCGCTCATCTTCTTCTCCAGATAGGACCGGCGGAGGAAGTATCGTTTCCAGGTGGGCGCTGCCTGCTCTCCGCCTCCTCCCAACCTGACGTTACAGAAGACCCAGCGCTGTAGTGCCATCCTCCTGGAGGAAAAAAAGTCAGGCAATTCTATTATTTCAGATTATATTCCTGTATTTCTTTATTATAACTATACGATATAGCTCACCTCCACAGCCACGGCGTCTCCGCTGCGTCATGCCAGTCCTAAAAAAAAACATGTAATAACTTTATAGTGCAAACTGGCTACTTCCGCTAGTTACTACAGACACTTGCCTTACACACACCGGAGGCATTGATTAGATCTTGCTCTGTCAGAAACGTGAAGACGTGAATCAAACAGTCTGGTATGAGGTAAGTGTCCATGTTATTATCCATCTATGATCTACACACAGTGCTAATATCTGCGCGTGAAAGGGAATCCAAAGCACTGACGAACTACGGAAATCATACAAGGACAATCCGCTGTTTAAATTGCAAGTCGTTTTACTCCCCACTAGATGGAGACATTATAAAAGGCAGCGGAGGAAAAAAAACAGGAACACATGTAGGCAACCTTTATAAAATTGCAAAAAAAACTAATCAAAAGGCAAAAGAGTAAGGCTAGTGCAAGAAAATATTGACTTTGTTTTAGAGCTTTTGTTATACTGTAAGCCTACTTAAATTTACAGACATTTTTGAATCCTTTTTTTTTTTTTTTTTTTTTTTTGCATTATTATTTCAATATTAAGGCCTTACTTATCCGAAGAGGTTTGCGTTTGTTTGTTTTTAAGGCAGCGTATTAGTAATGCTTTGTCGATGATAATCTGTGGCTTGGTAAATCACAGCTACGATAGACAGTTTGGGGAAACAAGTCACCTCAATTAGTCAAGGTGAATGTGCGGAATAATGAGAGTCCTCCTCGAGCTGCAGCTTCAGCCCAGGCGGGATTCTTGCGCAGGGCCCCATGTCTCCCGTGAACACGCCCCAGATAGATGAGCCAGATATAAAGCGAGAGCTGCGGGTATAGCAGAGGAACTGGGAGACAGTCGGAGACAAGCCCCGGGGTTCACCTGTGTCACCCTCACAATGACAAGAAGGCCCTCGGGACGGGGGCCGCTCACACGGTCACGCTCAGTCCGGATGGTATAGTGAAAAATCAAACTTTCTTCCGCGCCTAATGTGAGTTTGGATTGCCTGTTCCGTGGACTTACCTGGAGCTGGGATCGATCGGAGAATAAACGAGTTACTCATCAGCTCGACAGAACGGGGCCGCAATGAGTCGGAAAACGAGACGGTGGATTTTAAGAGTTTTACTTTGTCTGGGGATTGTTTATTTGAAAATTGGGTGAGTTTGGCTTGTTTTTACTTAAGAATTTGGTGCAAAATAAACTTTAAGCACACCTCTACTTTTTAAGGAATTGACCAAGTCGTAACACTGTTTTTGTTGAGTTTTTTTTTTTTTTCTTCTTTTTTTTGCTGCCGGTCACTTTATTATTATTGTTTGTTATGACATAAACCTACCTGCCCTTCTTTACATAAAGTAGTTTGGCCCAAAGGGAACATGTGGCAGTTAAGTGCACACCTTCTTTCTGGTAGTTTCATAACAAGAAAGAAGTTCCAGTTAAAAAATGAACTGAAAACAAGAGTTACATAGACATAAGAATGTGTGAATATCCATTTCCACTAAGCTATAGTTGTAGAAACCGGGCAGGTGACAAAAGCAGAGTGCACTTTTTTTCTTTTTTTTCTCAGTCACATCCATCTTCCATTCACAGTGGCTTCTCATCGGTGGTGGCCCTAGGTGCGAGTATAATCTGTAACAAGATCCCCGGTTTGGCTCCGAGACAGCGGATAATCTGCCAAAGTCGCCCCGATGCCATTATCGTCATCGGAGAGGGAGTCCAAATGGGCATCAACGAGTGTCAGTTTCAGTTCAAAAACGGCCGCTGGAACTGCTCTGCGCTCGGGGAGAGGACCGTCTTCGGCAAAGAGTTGAAAGTGGGTATGTTACCTGTCTGTTAAAGTTTCAAATGTTTAGAGACAATGTTTGTATATTATGTGCTTTCCAACTAGTCTGAAGCGGAACAGCACTGGCCTTTTAAGTTTGATTCAGGCCCAGTGCGTAAAGCATGCGTAAAATGCGCACAACCTTTATAACCTTTATATAATTATCACCACTGGCAACTACACTTATATACCACTACTGCCAATTTAGATGATGTCCCACTTTTCACTGATGCCTTGAGAATGTGATTGAAAAGTTATGTTATTTTTTTAAATAGCCAAACATTTTTATACAATATGCAAGTTATGGCTCCTGGCTGGGTTAGAGTATACAGTGGTCTGTTTCACAATCTCAGTAGACATTACAATTTCAAAAGCCTTTATCTATTAGTCATTTCACCGTAACTACAGTTTAACATAGTGGGCTGATTGATTCCAAAATTATAATGTGTTTGAAACGTAATACCCACTGTTTCAATGCGTAATATCAGATTTGTTTCCATAGTGTTTCCAAAATGACAGACGCACTTGCTAAGTTGTGAATGATCAAAACCTCGCCTAACAACAGCTTCAGAATAAAGTGCAAATGCTTCATCGTATAAAGCACCAGTGTCACTTACATCAGGCCTAGTTTTGCACCTCATTGAGTGTGTGCCTTTCTCTCTGAGCCTTTCTGTATAAAGGCATCTGAAGCCAGCGCGCTAACAAAGCGCCCGTGAATGTTGGCAGCTCGTCCATTCAGGCCTCCCCAGTCTCTGGAGACACATTTTCACTGGTCTTTATCCTGTCTAGTGATGGGTGCCGCGGCTCCCACTGTAACCATGTAGATCTTACCACGGGTATAAGTTACAGTACAGGGAGGGTAGCAAAGGAAAACAGAACATGCTGAATTTGAATAGAAATGTCAAGTCAACACTTATGTAAAGATGCTGGAAAGCTTTAATAATCATGTTGATTGTTGTAACTGTAAGAACATGTTCAATTTAGTGCCTAAATGTTGTACAATGATTACGGCGATTAGGGCGAGGGTTTGACATTAGACTACTTGCCAGACACTAATAGATTTCTTTTGTGGCTTGTTTTGAAATTGGTTCTCTGCAGAGAACACATTTCCCTATGGGGGAAATAAAGTATACAAACAAACAAGCAAACTCTTTCATCCTCACTAGCCACTTTGGCCAGTTAGATGTCGGTATACATCAATCTGATTATATATACAATAGGAAAATGAAATATGGTACACTTATATAGGTATACAATGTTCTTTTTTGTAATGTTGATTTACTGATGTCACAGGCTTTGATTATATTAAAGATAAGCAAAATATAGCACCTAATTGTTGCTAGTAAAAAGTAGAGGCTTGCAACATTCATAAAGGAAAAAATTAAATCCATAATGGCCAAGGAGATAAAAAGTTAATGTCAAGCCCTGATTATGATATGAAAAGGTTAGAGTTGGGCGGAAAGAGGGCAGTGAATTGGCAGATATGTGCCTCAATAGAAAGGATAGACTATAGAACTCATAATAATAATATCAGAATATCAAGATAATAATATGTTTGCGTAGCTGTGTGAATGTTGTGTGGTATAAATCTTGGGGATCAAAGTAGGCATTAGAGTTCTCAAGAGGTTTTTGACAATAGCCAAAACCCTACAGCGCAGCTGTTAGGGACCATCTCGCCATTTCAGAGAAAGGATTATTTCTTCTTGCTTTTGAAACAAAGCTGCTTTGTTTAACATTCTGTCTATTTAAGTGTCTTTACGCCATCAGAGGCTTTTGGTTTGTGTCTCTTCAGTGAAAAGTTGAAGTGCGTGGCTTGGACAGCCATACCTAATAGATTGGTTTCACTGAACAGATTAGGCCCAATGTTCGTAAATGAATGCCATTGTTGCCGCTAAAGACCCAAACTGAGCAGAAGTGCAATTGTTCTTAAACCTGAAAAGAGGGGGTAACCAATGGAAGGCACCATGTTAATGCAAGGTGTATCACGACAGAGCCGTTTAGTCTAGTATTTTTAACCCAGGTCTTGGCTTGTGTATTGACATTAAACTTAAGTTGATATCAAGGGGCTAAAACATAAAGGCGAAAACAAAAGTGGCAGAAGTCTAATCACCTGGCACTCCTAGCTCAAGTCTTGATCTTTTAGTCTGCAGTGTTTTATACAGCTTCCACCTCTCATTACACGCTTCTGAAGGATTCCTGCCGTCTCTTGTGGTGAACTCATGCACTCAGATCTGCAGGGGAAAAATTAACAACAGCGTAGTCAAAACTGGAGACACACCTTCATTTTTGGCCTGGGGCCCACTGTGTGCCTATAAAAATGTCCACATAATTGATGCCTCAATATGATTTTTTTTTCTTCTCCAATAGAGAGAGAGAGAGAGTACATATCCAAGATGTCAATCAAATAACCTGGCAGTGTGTGATAGTGAACCTGGTGCCACAAGGAAGAGGCGTTTGGTGTTTGTTTTGAACAAACAGAGGCTGGTGCAGTTTATTTACACTAAGATGTGATAGATACTGTCATATTGAGGCAGTTTCCCTGTATGCATCAGGACGAAACAAAGATATACCAAGATATACCTCTATTAGTCAATGTATCTTATATCTTAAACAACACAAAGCATAACACTTATTAACACAATTACACAATTTATAACTACTTATTTTTATACTTGCATACATACTAACATATCTGAAGACAGGACAGTGCATGGGGATGAAGAGCAAGTAAAGACATTTAGCAAATTGTTGTACTACACATTATTGGTTGTAATAAAAAGCAGCGCTCAATGCAATTCAATCTTTTTTTGGGGGCAGTAAAATATCCTTTGCAAACAATAAAATACCTTGTGTCCATAGGATCTTTTTTATGTTTAAAAACTGCCAACCCTTTAGTTTAGCCATCTGCCAACCCTCTACAACAATGTTCTAAAATGGACGAGATTCTTATCTTAGTTCAGCAGTTCACATTTCATTCTTACCTAAACGTGAATGATCCTGGATCCTGTAAACTGAATCTTGATTTTTAAAACATAAATTGAACATCTAATCACAACTGAAATGGATTTTTGTACGAACTTGTCCAAACTGAACATGTAATCCAGCTGGTTAAACCTTTACTTCTGCATCATCATTTCCTGGTGTGTAAATGATTAGTCAAAGATAACAAATTGAATATTGTGATGTCAGCCCCTTATGAGCGCACACAGAGCAGGACTCACCCGATCAATAGCTCTTCCTTCTCGACAACCCTCTTATTCATTCTGCTTTGTTTGACTATGCCATCGATGGCCATTTTGGTTCAGGGGCAGGACAGTTTCCAGGTCAGATTTAGAAACACAGTGGTGCTACAAAGATCGCTGTAGTTAATAATTCAGTTTCAGTTTCCTGTCATTTTAGCGGGTCTTTGGATATTGGAAATTATTAGAACAATTATAACCATAGTGACAGGAAAACAACTTAGTAGAAGTTGCTCTGGCACATTGCCTTCCTCAGCATTGCAAATTTGAGTTCCAACATTATTATTACAAATATACACACGTACTGATATAAATAACAGTTTGGAATCCTTCCTGCCTCAATTGTGGCTAGAATTGGCAAAATGTCCAAAGACTCACAGGAGCAGTGTGCACAGATTGTAGCCACCAACCTTACTGTCAAAAGTCAGCCCACTCAACTTCCCTACAAAGTACAAGGCAATGTCTGACTTGATATTTAAAAATTACATTATTCAGTGGAAGTTTAAAAGTTTGTAATGTTTTTAATGATTTTCAAAGGGCACTGGTTGCCTGAAACTGGCATTTCTAGCACCAGTGTCATTGTATATGAACTTGCCATTCCTCATTTGAAAGCTCAGAGCTTCCAGAATTCGATCAGTGAATGCGTGCGAGGCCTGCGCTAGGACTAAATTGGACTTGATTGGAGGAAGCTGCCGTGATTTTGGAAATAGGAGAGACTCCTTTTATGTAGGAAAACTGGTTTTAGCCAGAAGACCTGGCACCCAAAGTGTGGGGCTCATTCTGCTTTGTGACTGGATAATCCCCTCCCAAATACAGCTTCATTGCTGTCCTCAATGAAATGCGTCTAATGACCCACCTCTACATTTTGTCTTTTCTAGGCAGTAAGGAGGCGGCATTTACCTACGCCATCATCGCGGCGGGAGTGGCCCATGCCATAACGGCGGCGTGCACACAGGGCAATCTGAGTGACTGCAGCTGTGACAAGGAGAAGCAGGGGTTCTACAGTAAGGACCAGGGCTGGAAGTGGGGAGGATGCTCTGCCGACATCAGATACGGCCTGGCCTTCTCCAAAGTCTTCATCGACGCTCGCGAGGTGAAGCAGAACGCCAGGACGCTCATGAACCTGCACAATAACAAGGTTGGGAGAAAGGTGAGTTTCAGTTCAGTTCAGTTTATTGTCAATTGTATCACATGTAAAGCACATACAGCCACTCAAAATAGCGTTACCGTAAAGCCCTTGGTGCAAAAGCGACATTTAACACTTCAGTAAATGATTGGACTTATGTATTTAATATACCTAGATCTCTTTTTGTTGATATGTCACTATTAAACTATGCACTGGTCACTTTATTAGAAACATCATACTGATAAAGGGGCTTTTGAGTGGAGGTTGTTGTGTTCAGAATTGGTCTTTTGCAGATCTTTATTGAAACAAATTATTGGCTTTTTGGCAGTTTTTCTACAGAGCTTGCTCTAACTAGTTCTTCCAACTAAGTACATTTAAGGCACTTAATACTACCCTTATCACTGCAGTTAAAATCAAGTATTCTGTGTTTTACTGGGTGGTACAGCGGTTAGAGCTCGTGCCTCACAGCAAGAAGGTCCCAGGTTTGATTCCCACCTGGATTCTCCACGTGTCTGCGTAGGTTTCCTCTGTGTACTTCGGTTTCCCCTACCTCTAACATGCAAAATAGGTTCCCCTCTGAGGCCAGGACTCCCCCGTTAAAGAGACTTAATCTCAGTGGGACTTCCCCGGTTAAATAAAGGTCAAATAAAAATAAAAATGATGCAATGGTTATCATCTCACTGAATATCACTTTCACACCTTTACATAGGTATTTGCAGTCTGTCATGTTTATTCTCTTCCTATTGTCCAACGTCCTACTGCACAGTTTTCTGAAAGGGTTTAGAGTGGACAGATAAGCAAACAGAAAAAGTAAAACATCCCACGACTTTATGCCGTCCATCACAAGGAACGTTTGATTGTTAAAGCTTTCCAGCCACGTTCTTACAACTGTAGTCATCCACTTCTTCAGAGTACACGGAGTCCTGGGGTTTTGGTGCAAATGTCTATTGAAGACTTTTGAAGCGGCTTTACCAGAGTTAACTTGTTTTCCTTTCTCTGATGTTTTTCTCTCTGTGCCAAACAAGCCTGATTCTCACAACTAACACGTCCGGGTCCACAAAGGCACAAAAGACCTTTTCAAACCGTTGTTTTTCTGTGACTTCTTCTTACTTTTTAAACACAGCAAGCTCAAAACATGTTGCAGGTTTAACACAAAATCTGCCCTTTTTCTCACAAATGGGTGGTTGTTTTTAGTGGAATTGGCAATTTATGCAAATCAGAAGCAGTGACATTGGTGCTAAGCAGCTCAAAGCAGACAAAGGCTGTCAGAAGACCTGGCCACACAACAGCTGATGGATACGGGATTGAAGCCAACAACCTTTAAATGATTAAAAAAATTAAAAAAAATGTTGTTTTGCAAAGGCTGTGGATTTGTTTTCTTTTGATTTTACCATCTACGGACGGTCCTAATTTCTAAATACACCATACAATACAAAAATGTTCTTTAGTTGGCATTGGTGCTTGAACTTTGGAAATAACATTCAACTTAATTGAATAATTATCTAATTTGGGGGTTTACAAATCCATAATAAAATTAGAAAATATGTGTGTCTTTCCCAAGGACACAATGCAGCACAGCAGTATCATTTGGGTTATTTGAACTGCCACCCAGCAGAGATGCCGATACCTTCTTACTGTATTCAAGCACTCTTCCTCCAGCTTTTCCGGCGAGATCCCAGGGTGTTCCTGGTCAGCAGGGAGACGTAATCCCTTGAGCATGTCCTAGGTCTTCCCTGGGGCCATGAAAACCCCCTCAGGAAGGTGTCCATCTCAGCTGGCTCCTCTCCATGTGAACGAACAGAAGCTCTACTCTGAGCTCCTCCCGGGGGGACTGTGCTCCTCTGTTTCCAAGGTGCACCCAGTCACCCTGCAGAGGAAACTGCAATCTTGTCATTTCGGTCGTGACTCAAATCTCTTGACCATAGGTGAGAGTAGGAACATAGATTGTCCAATTAGCCCGAAGAGGCAACGTGAGACCACCTTCCTGTAGCCCCCAGCCCACGGGAAGGACCGTAAGGGCCTGGTGCTCTGTAATATGGAAAAATATGTGTTGCATTAAAGCGAATTATAATGCACTTTCACACGTTACACAATGTTCCTGATTATATACCATGGATTGGAACAAGATTGTGTGACGAGCAAAATCCCCAGCATTTACAAAAAGGCTGAGTGCATTTGACCTGGCACTTCTCATTGTCATCGGCGCAGGGTTTAGCGGTAATCCCAGTCACTCGACGCCTTGTACAGTCACTGACATTTGTGTGTTGTGTGTGACTACATACACACAGCTTGAAATCTGAGCCACTATTTTGGCTTCTGTGCGTACGCGATCACAGTGCTATGTGGTGTGGCTGCATTTAATCCTAAACCATACAGGAGTTAGTGTGACAGGCACCTTGGGCTTTCAAGTTGCACTTTTGATGCTTTTGAGTTCAAGTGCAATACCGCACAGGCACATGTTTGGAGAATGTTGTTTTAATAGTCGGTTTATTTAATGCACTGTGGGTGATACATCCAAGAATATTATCCCTGTGAATCACCCAGTTTGTTATGATAGAATATTGAGTATCAGAGCAATGATGAGTTTAGTTTTATGCGAGTTTATAAACCACACAATGAGAACCCATGTCCCCCATAGGTCTTTTCTTTTTTCAAAGACAAGTCTATACCGTCATTGTCACACAGGTATGGTTCTATATTACTGAATGAAATTCAGTATAAACGGATACATAAAACACAAAAGAGTTGACACATATGACCAACTGCATGTTTAACGTTTTAAAAGAAAATCGTATTTTTAGAGGGGGGGAGTCTAAATTTTCTAAAGTGACAAACTGTTGTGCCGATAAGTTTACACACCCTGGTGGATTATTTTTTTTTTTTTTTTTTTTTTTTGGCCATTTCTCTAAGAATGTGTATGAAAACACCCCAAAAAAAATGTCACTCATAGTCAGTGATGTTGTGAAGCCATTTCATCATAGGCCTTGTTGATGAGAAGAATGAAGTGAAGGTCCCGTTAGTGTCAATCTCAGTCTCCTGACCTCAATATCATTGAACCACTGTGGGGAGAGCTCAAACATGCAGTACATGCAAGACAGCTCAGGAACTCATAGGAACTAGAGACGTATAGCTTCACCATTATTATATACAGAACCTTCTCCACAACTACCACAAGACTCCAAGGTGTCATTTATGCTAAAGGGGTCAATACACAGTGTTAGGAACTGGGGTGTGTTTTTTGGTATTTTATTTTGTTATGGTGATTTGAAATGTGTTCACACATTTTTTTTCACAAAAAAAGGCTGACCATGAGAGAAAACAAGGTTTTTTGTGTTTTCATTCAAGTTTGTTTGTGTTTTCATGCATATTCTTTGAGAAATTGCCTCTAATGTGAACGTGTATTTTGTATGACTTCAGATCCTGGAGAAGAACATGCGGCTGGAATGCAAGTGTCACGGCGTCTCGGGCTCGTGCACCACCAGAACCTGCTGGACCACACTCCCCAAGTTCCGCCAGCTCGGCTACATTCTCAAGGAGAAGTATGCCCACGCCGTGCAAGTCGAGCCCGTCAAAGCCAGCCGACACAAGCGCCCCAAATTCCTCAAGATCAAAAAACCCTACTCGTACCGCAAACCCATGGATACGGACCTGGTTTACATAGACAGATCGCCGAACTACTGCGAGGCCGACCCCGTGACGGGCAGCCTGGGCACGCAGGGGAGGGTGTGCAACAAGACTATGATGCAGCACATCAGCGGGTGCGACTTGATGTGCTGCGGGCGAGGGTACAACACGCACCAGTATTCGCGGGTCTGGCAATGCAACTGCAAGTTCTTGTGGTGCTGCTACGTCAAGTGCAACACGTGCAGCGAGCGGACAGAGGTGTACACGTGCAAGTGAGGAATATTTATTGTTGGAAATAAAATCATTTGTGGGCATTTGGAGATCGTGGAAATGACCAGAAGATGGTTATGCTGACTGGTAAATGATGCAGGACTACTTTTTTTTTTTGCACAGAAGCCTCATAATGCATCTTCATAGGCATTTGCTGGACTGTGTTGGAAGAATGAAAGTTTTTGAGGAGAATTTTACGACTGGTGACCGCAATGCAAGTCACAGAAGTGTTGTGTGTGAAGATCCACGGACATAGTGCATAATGTTTTTATGCCATTTTAAATCGTGGGTGTGATGGTCACCTCCCATGCACAGATGGCATAAACTGGAATATTTAACAAGACTGTATTTAGAAAATTAATAATGTTAATTTATTCTGTAAATGAACTACTGATCTTGTCCAACTTGGATGACTACTACTAAATGCTGGGAGATTTCTAGCTTATTTAAACGTTCTTAAACTCCACACACTGGAATAATATTACTGGCTGTAGAAAGCTGTCAGAAACGGGTTTAGTAAATTTAAAGCCATACTGCGGAATATTTCAGTTTATTTGTTTCTACATCACATGAGCAACTAAACTGTCATAAAACACGTATAGATAAAGTAACATCACCATGGCGATGAGCTGGTGATGTCCTGCTGCAGGCAAAGTTAGGTCATGCTTAATGAAATAAATGTATTTTATTCTATTTATTGGGTTAAATGTCACGCAGTATGGCTTTAAAGTGCCTTTCTGACCCCATGAGCTGGTCTTGCCAATGTTTTGCTGCTAGTCCAGAGATCTCGGCTCCTGTCCGCTCTACTGACCGTCTTCAATGGCATTGCTCAGTTTCAACCTGATTTAGCGCTACACTGGACTTCGACCGATCATAACGCAGGCACACTTACCACTTTTGGTAAATCATAGTTTATAGAGTATATTTTGTAAAAGGCTATTTTTATATGAAAGGTTTATTTATGTTTTTTTTTCCTTGCATCTTCCCTGTTCAAATGTTGGCTCCTAATTTTTGTGACAAGGCTAATATTTCTGTATTTTGGCCCCTGTTTTCTTGCCATAGTTGTATATTGTAAAACTGTGTTCAAACATGTGCTGCATTTCATGACTACTGATTGAATACAGGAAACGATTAACACCATGAAAATCCAATCTCATTTCATCATTGTGTTCATCTCATTTTTAAAATGCTGTCAAGTATTTTATAAAGGATAGCATTAGATAGTTTCTGTTTAATGCCGTTCTAATCTCAAATACAGATGCTTTTCCTCACCCTCTATTAGTCAGTCTCATCATGCTCAGAGTGAGTGACGGGTGGATTTAACCAATCACAGGGAAGTGTGAACCCTCAGAAGCAGCAGACGGGCTTTAGTTACCTCTTTAAAGGAACAGGCCACCGTTTTTCCATACTGAGATATGTTCTTACCTGAGCTTAGACGAGTTGATGCGTACCTGTCTGGTCTTTGTGCGTGCGCTCAGTCACGCAAAACGACCAAAGATGTTGTTAACATTTAGCCTCCAATGGACCCAAACGGGGGTGAAGTTAGAAGCGACCAAGCTCTTCCACGCTTCTACCTTCACCCCCGTTTGGGTCCATAGGAATTATGCTGGGAGCTGGGGACTGAGCGCACGCACAAAGACCAGACAGGTACGCATCAACTCGTCTAAGCTCAGGTAAGAACATATCTCAGTATATATTAAGGGAATATAAATGTACAAACATGTACCTGAAATGTCCTAAATATTGAAATCGTAATCTAGTCGCACACCGCTAATTACTTTTGTACAGTTAGTTTAAAGTCAAACTATTGTAGATGTCGGCACCATTTGAAACCAAGCTGTTTGCCGTTTCACGACTAAAGGGCTTGTTTAACGTATGGGAAAGAAACCACATTGTTGGGTAGATTTGCATCAACTTAAACTACAAATTAACTATGACTGATGGCCGTAGTCCGTGACATAAAAGAGACGTTTCTTTGAGAGAGGGGCGAAAGTTCCTGGGGCTTAATGGAGGGCCCTGGGTGCAGACTGGAAGTATCTTTGAATGCGGAGCTGCTCTAATGCTAGGGTCCAGTTTAATGGATGAGGCTGCTCGGGCCAACTGTCAGCGCTGACGGCTCTCTCAGTCGGGGGAGTGGGAGCTGTCAGGGGGATAGATGAGCGGCACATCTGCCTCATTCAGCCCCTGCGCAGCGCGTTGCTACAACAACTCCGGCGCGGGCCCCGAAAATGCAGGCCAGACTCCAGAAAGGGCCGGGCCGATGTGTCAGGCAAAATGTTAACGGCGCCAAAGCCCACAGTCGTTAGGGATTCCGCTCTCAGGGAATTGGGAAGTGCAGGGAAGAGACAAGAGCCGGGGGGTGATGATGGAAAACCTTCTCCTAGTAATCTCCTCCTATTGACAAATGTGGAGACTGTAAAAAAAAATAAAAAATTCAAAAAGTTTCACCTGCACTCAACGCTACCTCGTGGCATTTTCTACAGTGCAAGCATCATCTTTCACAGAGTTGACACAGTTCATGAGGAGAATAATCCGGGGTTAATTTACTGGAGATGAGCAGTATCACATGTCATTGGAACTATAAAGAACAAGTTAGTCTTGGTATTGCCTTTCAGCTTTTGTCAGAAAGATAAAAGAGTGAAGATGGCTTTATTGTTGGGTACACCAAGGCTTTCCTGAGACATACAAAGCCACATCTAAACGTTCTTAAAGGTTGGATAAAAGCTCCCATTTTTGATAGCTAAGAAAAAAATGTGTATTATATCCAGACCCATCTTTAAGCTTCACTGTCCTATCCATGGTTCCCTATTGATTATTTCATACGGATAATTATCAGAAGTCGGTAGAGAAAGACATGGTTTTATGTGGTACTCAAACTATGGTACATAGTTGGTACATAATTTAGTCCTGGTTTAGACCTTTCAGAGTCCACTTTTAGACCTAGAGCTCAACCCAAATCTGGTGCTGGTGATGATTGGATATCCATATACACATAGCAGGAAAGAACTGTACTTCATATGCTTCATATGTATTGAAGTGGTTTAGCCGAGCAATTACTGTTTCTTCTTTTATGACTATGCCAACTAACAACTACGTCTTCTGCTACAGTAACACGGATACCCTTCATGTCCCTAAAGCGTTGGTGCACTTTAAACATGTAGCGTGTGATCCCATGAATCCACCTGCAGTGCGCGCTCCGTCAGGTGCAGCTCACGGGGGCCACGGACCGCGGGAGCGTCATCCGCATTGACTCACGGCGCTAACCATCCCTCTCTTTGATAGTGAGGCCTAACTCAGACACCCTGAAGGATCAACGGGACAGTAATTATACTCTTGCTCCTGTTTCCCCATAAACAGCAAGGGGCCAGTGCCAAGACGCGGAGGGCTGTAATATCCATGTTGCTCTGAAGTGGGGATACCTATAGCCTTTGGAGTGTTGATAAGAAACAAACATAAATGTAGAGACACACAAACATCGGGGCCTATCACCTGTGGGAGGGTAGAGTTATGGGAGTCTGGAGAGCTCTATGTTGTTGTTGCAGACCTTGTGCTTAATCCAATAATAAAACACCAACAATGAAGAAACCTTTGAAGGGCACGTATACAACGGCTTTGTAATTTGTAATGTGTCATCACATCAAACACATAGCTGGAGTTTGCCTAAATAATTTTGACTTATTTTGTGTTTAATCCACCCACCCATAGAAGTGCTAACTTTCTCTCTATCGCTAGAGTCTTGTTTCGTTCATACACGTATCACTACAATTAAATATGTCAGACCATATTTATATCATCTTCTCAAGAGTCCAGCTGGCTTCATATGACTTCCAGTATTCCAAGTGCCTCCACTACAAAACAAGGCAGCTTTTTGACTCTTGTTATTTCATTCTTCATTGTGCCAGTAGTGGAAGAGTAGATTTGTGCACTTGGGAATCAGGACTGAATTATCTTTACCAGTTTGGAAAGATGTGTTTTTATCTATTTTTAACGGGATAATAGAGGAAGTGGGCGTTGTTTAACCTCTTTATCCCTCGCCTTAACCGAGCGCTTTTTCTCCAGTTCAGTTTTACCCAAATCTAAAAGCTTCTCGACCGGAGCGCACAGACTATAGGCCACCTCATTTGAAAGCTAAGAACTTTTTTTTGTTGCGTTGTCGCCGCATTTGTCCATCCCCCCCCCCCCCCCCCCCCTGTATTTTCGTCTCATTTTGTTATTTTTTGTTGCTTTCTTCATTGCTTTTTTGACATGTGTTGGTCACATTTTTGTCGCTTTTTTAATTGTGTACTTGTTGCTTTTCCAGCACGTTTTTGTTGTGTTTTCATCCTATTTTTACGCTTTTTTCAAAAGCTTTTAGATTTGGGTGACCCCAAACTGGACAAAATGGGCTTGTTTCAGGTGGGGGTAAAGAGGTTAACAAGGGGAGTTGCCACTGTTAGTCTGGTAAGTTAAGGGTTAATGCAATGGACGCCATCCTGTAAAAAGCACATTAGTGTATTAGTGTTGATAAAGTTTCCATTGTCATTCTATGATTTTTACTGCATTGATGTCTGACATAAACACTTTAAAACAGCCCTTGTCATTTCTTCAGTACTCTGTGCATCTGCTCATTTGACTTAATTGAAGCCACTATTAGAAGTTTGTTTGTGGAATCATAGGCCTGTGGTGCAAAAGGGTGGGAAAAGCTGCAGTGAAAGAGTTGTTAAAGCACACATCCACAAAGGTCTCATTACTTCAGTCCCTTCATTCTCCCAAACAAGTGGACACGGCTAAACACAATAATTTGAACGACGAGGGGGGAGTTGCCAAATGTGCTCTCTAGTTTTTCTTTCCCCTCTCTTTCCCGATCTCTCCGGCCATAAATCTCCTCACACATGATTATGTCAGCCATACTTTTGTCTTTGCCTCCTGGTTCAGACATGCACAAGCACCCGTGAGCAGCGGCTGCACAGTGAAATTGCAGAGCACAGGGTTGTCTTTATGTGATTCCATAGATACTGCAGAGTTCATTCAGGCCCTGTGTGAGAACAGCCGGCCGTGTGCGTTTGGGGGGGAAGAGAACGATGAGAGGTGGAGATAGTGGGAGCTGACAAAATCCACTCCCCTGCAACAAGAGAGCTATATCACACTTCCCATCTGATTTCACAGGTAAACACATGGGCCGAAAACCGCCTTAGAGCATTGTCAGGGGCTTAGACTTAATCACCAAAAACACTATCAACTTGTCGAATGAACATACCAGCCCACTTTAAATGGAGCCACAACATGTCTAGAACAAAACCTGAATTGACCTGGCATATGACTTATTGATTACGACAATGAAAGCGACAAATATAGGAGAAAGAGAAGACGAAACCAACATTTGGGATATAACTCATTCAACTGGTACATTGTACATTAAAAGTGGTTGAATAGGGGCCTTTGATGTATCTTACATCAGTCCAAGTGTCCCATATGATACTTTTACCTCGGTGCATGTCTATGGAGGGCCCTCATGGCTGCACATCCCGAGCAGAATGTCACCTGAGCTCCAGCTTACAGTAATCCTGGGTCCATTCTGACACGGGATGTTTTCAACCAAAACAGCCAGCTCACTACAGCCCCGTAAGACTCCGAGACGCTTTGGAAATATCACTGATAGCCATCCACTGGCACAACAGTTAGCTCTGTCCCACAGCAACATGGCACACAAACTAGAAGTACTTACGTGAATTTGTGCAGGTTTGTCCTTTTCAATAGTTGTGTTGCTGTTTCTCCATTGCCCTCACCAAGAAGCTGGTATCAATTTCAAATTTGCACTGTTGTTGTGTCCTTGGACAAATCACCCATCTTGCCAGGGGGAACCGATTGAGTGATTGGCCATGGTCAGAGAGACAGCGTGGCTAGCCACCACAGAAGAGGGAATGAAGAAAGGCCTTTAGTGTTTTGACAAGCAAACAACTCAACCCCAAGCCATCAGTTATCAATCATGTGAATTGCAATTACGTGATAATCATGTAAAAACACCATAGTGCAATGTTTTATCTTGCTGACACTTGCTTAGAACAAACTTCATGTATTTGACTGATGGAGTAAAAGCTTCCAGACATTTTTTCAGTTCAGAGAACAGTTGCAATGCGGCCTCACCTCTTGCATCCAGTGATCTGCTTCTTTAAAAAGGGCTTGTGTTGTGACATAATTATAAAAGACATCGCTCCAATGAATTGACTTTTTATCACAAGCATAAACAAAATGGACAACTTGTTTTCTCCAAATAGTAGAGGCTCCTTAGAGGTAAACAATCTCCATGTACTTGAGTGATGGTGTCATAGCTTCCAAACATTTTTCAGTTCAGAAAGCAGTTGCAATGCTGTCTTTCGCTCTCGCACACATCTCCTGCCTGTCCGGACACGCCGCTCAAATGTATCGTTGCAGAAAGCCATGAAACAATTTGAACTGATGCTGCCAGTTTTTGAAATAGCTAAAGCGCATGGTCAGAGCTATTATCTCATTAATCTTCTGTGTGTCTCTCTTCACTCATGCTTTGCCAAGACTTGGAAACACCCTCACCTTTCTACCTGGAGTCAAGTAGTAAAAAGATCCCTGAAAAGTACTGCTAAGTTTGATATGTAGTCAAAAGAAGACTTTCACTCACATTATCTGTGGATCGCTGCACAATTGAAACAAAAACAGGGGAAGGATAGTGATAACAGTGTCATGGGGGATCTTGGACACCTTGGCTCATTGATCTGCTGCTGATGGCATAAACTCTAATAACCACCAAATTCTGCCTTCACTGTTGGCTGTAAACAATGAGTGCGCAAGATGACGTCTTTGGTCATGCAAGTACTGAATGATCTTCACTTTGATGCTTGCAAAATAAATATGACGAATTGAGAAACAGGAAGTGCTTAAATAAATGTAGGCCAAAAAATGGTTTACCCCCTGTAGTTTGCGAGTGGGTCTCCTTTCTTTTAACTTTTCAGTGCTGCACTGGTGCTGCAAACTCTTGGTTGTTATAGCACCAGATGAATCAAAATCAGAATAGTTTTTATTGCCATTGTTTGAGAACAGGTCCACATCCATAAAGAACTAAATTAAAGGAACAGGCCACCATTTTTCCATACTGAGATATGTTCTTACCTGAGCTTAGACGAGTTGATGCGTACCTGTCTGGTCTTTGTGCGTGCGCTCAGTCACGCAAAAAGACCAAAGATGTTGTTAGCATTTAGCCTCTCATCAGTAAAGTGAAGATATTACTGTGCGGACGTCGAAGTGCTCCTAAGGTGTTATTACGCCTTACGATATAGTACCGCTTTTTATCCACTTAGAAAATCGACATGTTTCATTTTGTGTAACTATACTTGGATCGTGTAACTACTTTTGTAACCGTATTTAAATAGGGATAACGTGGAAGAGCTTGGTCGCTTCTAACTTCACCCCCTTTTGGCCCCATAGAGTAGAGGAGGAGAGGCTAACAACATCAGGAACATATCAACTCGTCTAAGTTAAGGTAAGAACATATCTCAGTGTGGAAAAACGGTGGCCTGTTCCTTTAAATTAATTTTGGTACGTAAATTGAGTAAAAATGAGATCAAACATAAAATAAAAAGCAAAAGTTCTAAAATAACTTAAAGTGTAGGATCTACATTAATCATAGTCCCATTGAAGCTACTGTTCAATTTGTTTTACATTGTTGCATTTAAAGTATACAAAGATTATTTACATTGATTACATATTTAATATATTACCTGATGCTTTGCTCCCTCCACAATACAGAGCGTAATACACGGAAGGTAATGAGTCTGCTGATTTCAAAACATTATGTGAAAAACAATGTGTTCTAAAAGCAATCTGTTGTGCCTTTATGGAAAATAGAACTTTGTGTTTTGGCTCTTTGGACCACAACAGTCTTTCCATCAAACATTCGTCATCTTTTGCCAAATTATGAACATATCTTACATAAAAAACACAGACGTAGTTAAATGTTCCGGGTATCACTTTCAGCGTTTCTCCCCGTAGAAACAGTGGCTGTGATTGTTGACTAATTTCCACCCTCTCCTGTTGAATAGTGGGACGCCCTGAGTGTCTGCAGAGCCATAGGGGTTGCACGGTGCCTGGATGATGGTGCGACAGTGCTAGATGACGGTGCGGTTCATCACGAGGTCACGGAGGTTTGGGAGCAGGGCACCGCGGCACAGCTGGATGCCCCGCCGCGAGGTCAGCCTCAGAGATGGTAATGAGCGAAAGAATGGGACAAAGACGTGTGGAGAATGAGGAGACCATCTCACTTTCACTGGCCTTTAATGATTTTACACAGCCTTTATGCCTACAGTACAGTGATTTATGGTGATTCTATTGCGCTACGATGTTGTTGTTGTTCTAACAATAGTGACCCCCAGCAATATAAATGACTCTTTTTTTTTTCAGAAGTGGCCATTCACTGGTGAGTGTCTCTCCTTGGCTCAGTTAAACAGAATAATGGCTGATGGGACTCCTGATGCCTGGGCAGACAGTGGCTAACTCCCCAGGGCTCTGTGCGAAGTCTTTAGATTCTTCGACTATTTAGCGCTCCAAAAATGACCCTCCTGTTCACCGAAAGCAACACTGATAAGGAAGACGGCTTTCTGAACTGACGAGGCGGACGGAGTGTGCAAAAGCTCTGTTGCTCAACAACAGAAAATAATCAACAACAAAAAGTTAAAAAGATATAGTAACAACGGCATAAGCAAACAACACTAACTGGTATCACAACTATAAATGAAACTACAGTTAATGAAAAGTACCACAGATGCTAAAAACAATTAGCTTGGTGCAGGCTGGTATAGTAATGTAGTGAAACATGTTCATAGACTTACCTCTGTGAAGAATTGGGATGTTAGAATTTATTTTTTACCACAACTAACAATTTAAACCTTTTACCCTCCCTTTATACGCTCGACATTCTCTCTTGTTTGAGGTTTTGCCTGTGATGACGTTAATCTGATTTCATTGTTTACAAAAAAAAAAATCAGGTACAGAACCTTTAACTAGCTGCGTTGTTGATTTAATAACAACAATTATACGGTGCATTACCTTTAAAACTGTATCGTAATCTTGCCATCAATGTGAAATGCCAATAGCTGTAATTGTATCTGCTACAAAACAATATATTGAATCTGATCTGAAGTATCATCTGCTCGTCTAATGTCTGGAGGAATAAAAGGGACAAAAGAGTCCGGAGCATTGTGATATACTGCAGCATAAAGCCTTGTCATAAATCATTGTGCGGAGAAGAATGGTGTGTAGAGAGCAGCGCCACAATAACCCTGTCTCCTGTGACACCGAGTCACAGGGAAGTGCTGCTCCAACCCGAAGCCTGTGGGAAGACGAGGCCTGCACCTACTGCCCAAAATGTGTCAGAACTAGCTACAGAGCATGTGAATGAGCATCTGCCACAGTCACAGTGTAAATGCCACAATATAGCAAATTATATATACAGCATATTCCCCTACATATTGCTCTGATTCACGTCTTCTGAGGGTTGTTGGTTCAATCTCAGCTACTGGCGATACATAGATACATCGTGCTGCTTGGCAAGACTCTTTTCTCCAGTATTTGCAAATACTATACGAAATACTATACGATAAGTTACACAATAAGTTAGGTTTTTTTGGGCCATTTCTCAAAGAATATCAATGAAAAGCAAACCACCTCTATATTTCACAGTGGGTATGGTGCACTTTTCATCACAGGTCATCATAGGCCTTGTTGACAAGAAAGTGCATCATATGCTGTGAAATATGGAGGTGTTTCGCTGATGCCAGTGGCTCCAAAAGAATAAAGTGAAGGTCCCGTTAGTGTCCATCTCAGTCTCCTGACCTCAATATCACTGAACCACTGTGGGGAGAGCTCAAACGTGCAGTTCATGCAAAACAGCCCAGGAATTTACAGGAACTGGAGGCTTTTTTCCGAGAAGAATAGGCCGCTTTACCATTAGATTATAGAACCTTCTCCCCCACTACCACAAAAGACTCCAAGCTGTCATTGATGCTAAAGGGGGCAATACACGGTTTTGGGAACTAGGATGTGTAAACTTTTCAACAGGGCCATTTTGGTATTTTATTTTGTTATGGTGATTTGAAATGAGTTCACAAACTTTGTTCACAATAAAAGGCTTCACAACATCACTGACAATAAGTGAAAATAAAGTTTTTGTGTTTTCATTCATATTCTTTGAGAAATTTCCAAAAAATAAAACAAACTCTGCCAGGGTGTGTAAACTTACAGTATATATGGAATGGAATTTGGTTTTGGTAAGTCAATCATACATTATTGACACTGTTTGTAAGGGTCATAATAACCAGATAAGCACATTGGGGGGGAAAAATGTGCAAGGAGCTCAAAGTGCACTGTCAACATTTAACAGGACATTACAAACAAATGCCACAACAAAATACTTACGGGTAAGATGCTGTCCGATAAAAAGTGCCTTGCTTAGAGTTACCACAGCTTGTGCAAAGAAATGAAAGAATGGTGAACAATAGAACATAAAGCGATATCTTTTCCCCGAAGGAAGCATTTCAAATGGCCCTTGCAGTGTGGCCTGAGGCGTCATCAATAATTTGTAAAGTCGATTCAAGAGTCTTGCTTTATATGTGGCCTCCAGGACCAGGCAGAGAGCAGCCAATGATCCTGTTGACCGAGCGAACCACTTTGTTCAAGGTCTTCTTCTCTTTCGGAGTGAGATTTCCAGACCACACAACAATAGAACTGGTTTGGACACTCTCAATCACACAATAGTAAAAGTTGAAAAGAATCTTTGAGTACATTTTTGAAGCTTGCGTAAAAAGAAGAGGCACCTTAGAATCCGTGTATAGACATTTCAAAAGCACTTTTTTATATATTTATCTCATCTTTATATGAGCACAGTATTCACCAGATAGTCAGCTTATAGGAACTGGGGAATTTATGACCCGAGTGTGAGTTGCTGAATGTTCTGCAGACTGTACAGCCCCTACAGTCTCTGTGATCTTTCCTCAGGCCAATTCCTTTCACTGCGTCCCTCTCTGAGCAGACTGGAGATGTCAGTCCACTGTCACATGAAGATATATTTTCTGTGTGTGTAAAATGGAAAATACCTGTATAATGTGCTGCAGAGAGCCCAGGTAAAGCATGGTTATTCTCCATCAGTGTCATTGCTTATTTGTTGATATTGATGTAGCCCGGCAAGCCGCCTGACTTACTCTATGCATTCCAACCATGTTTACTCTGTGAGCTACTTTTACGCAACAAAAACGGAAGGAGAGTTGCGAAGATGATATTTCAACACAGATGTACTACAGTATAGAAAAAGAGCGTCCTCTTCATACTTTACTATATTGACCTAAATGCTTTTTGTGCTCAACATGTTAAGAATCAAATGAAAATTCATTTAAATATGTTAATGAGCTGTATAAAGACATGAGATACTTGGAAAGGGCTGGAGAGCTCCAGAGATACTGGCTGGAGATATCTGGTGTAAAGTGTCTGGTCCACAGAGATTAGATTTCAAGGTGGAATTAAACAGTACAAAGTAAACCAATTGGAGAAAGATAAGTGTTTTTTTGTTGTTGTTGTTTTTTGTTTTGTTTATTTGAGCAGCAACACTCTGCTCAAAAGGAGTGGGCCGAAGCAAGAGCTTATAAGCACCCACCCCAAAAATCAATACAATTAAAATCATCATTTCACAAGAACATAGTGGAACAACAAAGGAGCAAAATAGCAACAAGGAAACAACAGCAAAACAAAATAGACCATACACACCCGCAGCATCCGACCATGGCCGAAATGCCGATTACGTAGCAACTAATTACGAATCAACTATGCTATGCTACAACTATGCTACATACTTACAAACTATTTACAAAGACCTATAACTTACAAAACACTGTTTGACGTGTTCGATCATCAACAGATAAGAAGTACAATTACAACAACGGTCTTGTTTCATGTACGAAGTCTAGTACAAAGCAAGTAACAAAAGGCGCTCATTGATACATTTCTTTCAGATGGTTACCATGCCTAACATTGTTAGCATTACCGAAAGTCACTAGTTTCATGTTAAAAAGACACATTAATATACATATTATACTCCGTGATTATTATTATGTACATTTATTATGTAAGCCCTACACAGTGTAGTGCGTTAAAAAAGCCAGGTGTAGAGCTGGTCAGTTGTAGAGGGCAGTAGCTCCTCATCAACAAACCCCTACCCAGCTGCCCTAACTAGCTGATTTTGTAGATAATGTTCCTATGCTGTGTGGTGCGTTAAAAGACGAGGTTTACGAGCCCGTTGGGAGGGTCCATAGCTCGCCTAAGCTAATTCTCAATTTGTAATTTTGAGCAATAGAATGACAACCATTGACAGCAACAACACTCTTCCTTAATTAATAAAAAGCAATCCTATAGCACCCCCTAGTGGCAACTAATTTCTTCTTCTCTATGCTTTGCAAAAATCTTTTGTTTGAATTTACATTTGAACAGGTTGATGTTTGAACCTCGTTTCATCTCCATCTCCAATTTATTCCACAATTGTACACCATTAACTGTCGGACTAAAACTTTTCAAAGTTGTGCTATGTTTCTGAATCCTAAAGTTCAATTCATCACGTAATTCATAACATCTGTACTGTTTGGAACTCAACAATGTCACAAAACTTCATGATCTTTGATTTTAAAAAATAATGAGTTTGTGTGGTTCAAAAACCCAACTTTATGAATTAATCGAACAGCTCTTTTTTGCAGCATTACTATTGGTTTTAATATTCTTTTATAAGTACTACTCCAAACCACAGAGCAATAATTTAAATAGGGCAGTATAAGAGAACAGTATAAGGTATGTAGAGCTTTGATGTTTAAAATATGCTTTACTTTCGCAATTACTGAAATGCTTCTTGATATTTTAGTAGTTATATATTTAATGTGAGATTTCCAAGTCATTCTATCATCTATAATAACTCCAAGGAATTTGATTCCATGCACTCGCTCGATAACAACACCCTCTATCTGAATTGCTTCCTGAGCATTGAAATTACGGTTACCAAATATCATCATTTTGCTTTTACTCAGATTTAAAGATAGTTTGACACTTATTGACACTTTTGATACTTATTGACACTTTTGAGTTCCAAGTTGACAATCTGACACAGTTGTTGTAAATCGTCTCCTGATGCAAAAATCGTCTGCAAACAAGATACATTTAAGTATTTGAGATGTTTTACAAATGTCACTTATATACATATTAAACAATTTTCAATCAATCAAAATTTTATTTATAAAGCGCTTTTCATACAAGGTTGTAACACAAAGTGCTTTACAGATTAAAAGCAGTTCCCGCCCACCCAACCAACCACTCTTCCAAATGGGTCCATTTTGGGTCCTTTTCCTCAACAGGATTGAGAAACAAAGTCTAAGTGTCTGTTAATTTTCTTCAGTGTGAGTGAGTTGCAGATTACGGCCAAATCCAGGAGCATGGCAAAAAACATGAAAAGCTTTAAGAGTAGCCACGTGCTTTTCTTTTTCAAAAACAAAAGCAAAGTGGCAAAGACAAAAACAAAAAAACAATCTGTGGCCACTGCTTTAAAGCAGAACTAAGTAACTCATGCCCCCAGAGGCCATAAGCGCCACTGCAGGTGTTGCAGCATGTTGCGGTTTTTCACTCATTAATTGTCCGTGAGAGTAAATACTACGTTGACAGAAAAGACAAAGGGAGAGAGGGAGATTGTAGATTGTGCCACAACTTAATGTCACAATGGAGATATTTTTTTTCCCACTCAAACTTGGCTGTAAACACTGCTAAAGTGGCACTAGCCCGCTGTTAGCCTTGCCCGATAGCCTGTTCGCTTCTTCTTCGTGATTCTATTAGCGTGTATTGCGCCTCTGACCCGGTGCAGGGAAGTTACAAGAGTGGTTTTCTGGACAGAGGGAGATTAAAGACCCCCCAATCATCCCATTAACACTTTATTATTCCCAGAGGGACAACGATAATTCAGATACTGTATTTGCTGCATCTCTACAGCCCCCTACATCCACCCGACTTATCACTCGCACTGTGACTGGGAAATCCAATCTCTATGGAGCAGTCCAAGATGAAAACATGTCAGTCAAAACATGTCAGGCGGCTAACCAAGCTAATATTGATGTATTTTGACAAGAAGATTTATGCTTAGCTGATTGACCAGTTCCCTGTGACGCACCTAAGCACCATAATGCCTGAAAGTTAGACGAGTGAAATTGCATATTGCTCATAGTTGGTGGTTAGACAGAACAATCATAGAAAGATACGCTCCCATACTCTCTAAAGCGGCTCAGAGCCAGTCAGGCAGGTTTCAGTAATTACATGAAAAATGACTTTGGTCCCCGGGGTGTTTTTAGCCACGTCTATTAACAGCAGAAATGTGCGTGCCTCAGTACCGAAAATAAGCGCTTGCGCGCGATTGTGTCATTAAGAACGGATTAGCTTTTTTTTTTTTTTTTTACAGGTAACAATAACAAGTATGCAAGCATCACCATGCAATACTCAATGTCATGTGAGGCTAATGGACTTCTACAGAAAAGGTCGCAAGTAATCATCAAAAAAATGCAACAAAACTGTGTTAAAAACAGCTTTGATTTACTGAATTCATGAGCAAATTTTAAAATCGAGGGTTTGTCTTCAGTACACGGACATCTGCGCACTCTCGATTAACACGTCTGTCAACGTCATGAAAGGCCCCGTTTAACAGTTAGTCTGTTTGAGCCGCTGTAAAACTCCCAACGCCACTGGCATCATCAGGCCTCTCTGTGGTTTACACTGCAGGTCTTTCATGATTTGTGTTAAATTGTTTCAGATTCCTCCCTAAATCCTCGTAGTCAATCAAACGCCTTTTCGAAAAAACAAGCCTTGGGCACTGAATTCAGGGGGAAACCCAGGATATTCCAGAGGAGATGTCAAAGCTGGCTTCTGTGAGGCCCACTCTTTCGGTGATTAATCTAATTGTATCAAGAACAACAATAGCGAGATCGAACAGGCTGGCCGAGAGTGACAATGCGCGCTAACAAGGGCTAATCTGCAGCCGAACAGATGTTGTGAAGAGCCGTGATAGATCTGAGTGTGAGCAGAATGTGTTGAGAGCCGAATGCTTCAGTATCAACACCTCTTTTATCACTGAAGAGAGCCATCCGCACAACTATGACAGTAATTCCACCTGAGAGGGCCGCACTGACAGACCAATCACCGGCAACATTTAGGGACTTCTGCAGAGGTGGAAGAAGAACACGAAATACTGCGAGCAGAAGTAAAATCATATTTCAGGCAGATGATTGAGATGCCACAATGGACACCTGTACAGCCTGGACGACAACTTTCAGCACTTTGGTAAAGACGTCAACGGTGAAATTATGACGAATGATGAATGTGTCTGGAAAAAAGCACTCTCCTCAAGACTTTGGATATTGGTGGAGGTTGTGGTGATGACGAGTAGATGGCAGTGTGGTAGCCGGGCGAGACAAGAATGATACCCCTGTGTATTTTTTTATAGGGATCCACGCCCTTGTTGGCGGCAGTAGAAAACTCAAACTAGTCCATGCAATCATATCGCAGAAAACAAGAGAGCTTTTTTTCCAATCGGTAGTAAACAACCAAAAACACATTGAGTTTCGTGATTCATAATCCTGTTTGAATATTAAAGCATAACACCGCATCAACTTCGCTGATTGGTTTATTTCACTTCCTGTTTGCTTCCTCTCTGGAAATGTAGTTGATGCCACGGTCACCTGACTCAAACGCTGGTACAGGTGAGTCTGGGTTGAGGCAGACAAGAGCTGCAGCACAAAGCAGATATAGCAGGATTGAGGAAAGAGAATATGGTTTAGAGGTGAGGGGAGTAAAGTTGTGTTGAATTCTTTACGCAAAACCCTATTTTTATTCAGACTTGGGACTGGTAGAGAGTTCACGGCGTAGATTCCCGCAGTGGCAGGATCTAAAAGTCAACAAAAAAACTTGTGTACTTGAACTTTGAACTTCAACTTGAACATGTAGACATTTTCTTTTCTTTTTTTGAAGGTAAAGATCATTAAACTAAACCAAAATTGTTCTCAGAAACTGCATATCCTACTGCAATATTCTCCTTGTACTTTATTCAAGTATTCAAGAAAAAAGTAGTTACTTTACCTTCTTTGGCCTTTCAAAGAATCCACCCGAATAGTTGGCGCTGTCGGCCAATGTTTGGACTTCCTCAAATTTATGCATTCAATAAAAAGACGAGCAGCGCATTCCTGCCGAGTTCTGTGCCAATCTGCATCAGTGTTTGTTCACCCAGACCCTGCGCCGTGTGGAGGAGTGTGCCAATGAATAAGCCGAAATCATGGCAAGATAATCCCGATACATTAACACCCCAGAAAACAATGATTTAAGAGGCATATACGTAGCTGAAGGTAGGCTACTAACTGGACTATGTGTAATGTGGTTTGGATCTCAAAAACAGACCTAATTTTGCTCTGTTTCAAGTCATATAGGGTATTCAAAATAAGATACTGGACTTAAATTGCCTCCGCTAAAGCATGTACATGTGAGTGACATTTAGCTAATACCCATGCTGCTTATTTTTGTTTTACTTTAATTTTCAATTATGGTACATCACAGGATTTTAAATAGGAGTGTACACATTGAAAGCAAACAATTTATTTTCTTTAAATGGGTGTTAATTGTTTTTATGTACAATGAATTATGTAATATGTAAGCCCTGCACAGTGTAGTGCGTTAAAAAGCCAGGGTGTAGAGCGGGTCCTTTGAAGAGGACAGTAGCTCCTCATTAACAAACCCCCAACCACCTGCCCCAACTAGCTGACTTGGTAGATGATGTTCCTGTGCTGTGTAGTGCGTTAAAGACAAGGTATACGAGCCCATTGGGGGGTCCTCTCAACAGATTTGGAGCTCGCCTACTCTAATTCTCTATTTGCGATTTTGAGCAATAGAATGACAGCTGTTCAGAGCAACAACACTCTTCCTTAATTAATTGAATACATATTAATCCTACTGCTCCCCCTAAAGACAATGCGTTTTTTCTTCTCTGTACTTTTCAAAAGTCTTTTGTTTATATTTATATTTGAACAAGTTGATGTTTGGACATTGTTTCATCTCCATCTCCAAATTATTCCACAATTGTACACCATTAACTGTCGGGCTAAAACCTTTCAAAGTTCAATTCATCACGTAATTCATAACAACCAGTACGTTCTTGGAACCTTCTTTGTATTTGGCCTGGTAACAGTTTGTACCTTGCTTTGTATAACATCTGTACTGTTTGGAACTCAACAATGTCACAAAACTTCAAAATAATGAGTTTGTGTGGTTCAAAAACCCAACTTTATGAATTAATCGAACAGATCTTTTTGTAGCATTACTATTGATTCTAATATGCTTTTATAAGTACTACCCCAAACCACAGTGCAATAATTTAAATAAGGCAGTATAAGAGAACAGTATAAGGTATGTAGAGCTTTGATATTTAAAATGTGCTTTGCTTTTGCCATCACTGCAATGCTTCTAGAAATTTTAGTAGTTATATATTTAATATGAGATTTCCAAGTAATTCTATCGTCTATAATAACACCAAGGAATTTAATTTCATGCACTCGCTCGATAACAACACCCTCTATCTGAATTGCTTCCTGAGCATTGGAATTACAGTTGCCAAATATCATCATTTTGCTTTTACTCAGATTTAAAGATAGTTTATTTTGTTTGAACCACTTATTGACACTTTTGAGTTCCAAGTTAACAATCTGACACAATTGTTGTAAATCGTCTCCTGATGCAAACAAGATGAATCTAAGTATTTTAGATGTTTTACGTTTATGTATATATTAAACAATTTTGGGCCCAGAATGGAACCTTGGGGTAAACCACACACCATTTCTTGACAACTCGACTGATAATCACCTATTTTCACACATTGTTTTCTATTTTTTAAATAACTGGTAACCCACTGTAGTGCTACCCCCAATCCCATAATGTTCTAGCTTATTAATTAATATGTCATAATTTATTGTGTCAAACGCTTTACTCAGGTCAATAAATAACCCTATGGCATATTTCTTGTTATCTACAGCATTAGTTATTTCATCAATTATATCAAAGAGCGCGTGTGAAGTTGAGTGATTATTCCTAAAACCATATTGATTATCAGAGAGTAAGTTATTTCTTTCAATAAAGCTGTCAAGTCTAGAGTTAAAAACCTTCTCTAAGATTTTAGAGAATTGTGGTAAAAGGGAAACAGGCCTGTAGTTTGTGAAGAGATGTTTATCTCCTGCCTTGAACAGAGGAATCACTTTTGCTACTTTCATACTGTCAGGAAATTGTCCAGTTTGCCACGATAAGTTACAGATGTATGTTAACGGCTTAGAGATACTTTCAATAACAGTTTTCATATCTATGTCATAATAATCTGTCGAGGTTTTATTTTTACACCCTTTAACAATGTCCAGTATCTCCTTTTCCTCCACATGGACATAGGATGTGTGTCTATGAACTCACAATTATATTTTTCAACGCTTGCAATTTTTTTTCGGGCCAACATCTACAAAGAATTTATTAAATGTATCGACTAATTCATTCATATTATTAAGAGTTTTATCCTCATCTTTGAAATATTGTGGATAATTGATCGTTCTTGGTTTATTTCTAATTAAACTATTTAAAATATTCCATAAACCTTTAATATTATTCTTATTGCTATCTAACAACTTATTATAATAATCCTGTTTACATTTTCTAATGACACTTGTCAATTTATTTTTATATTTTTTATATGTATCCTCAACTTCTTTTGTTCTGTTATTTATAAAGTTTTTGTAAAGATTTTTTTTTTTCTTGCATGCGATAACCACTGGTTATCGCACCTGATGATGCAATTCCTGGGATTAAACAGTACCTGGGTGACTTAGGCCAGTCTGCGAAGCCAAGTCTTCGAAACTTGGGAGTTATCTTTGACAAAGACATGTCATTAGTCCAGCACTGTAAGCAGCTAACAAGGAACTGCTTCTTTCAACTAAGGAACATTTCTAAATTTAGGAATATGGTCGCACGTAATGATTTGGAGCTTATCATTCATGCGTTTGTGTCTTCACGTTTAGACTATTGTAATGGTTTGTTTTCATGTCTTAACAAGAAGGAGCTCTTTCGACTGCAACTAGTGCAAAACTCTGCAGCGAGAATTCTGACCCGCACTAACAGGAGGACCCACATATCTCCTATTTTAAAACAACTTCATTGGCTGCCAGTGTCCTATAGGATCAAGTTTAAAATTTTGGTTCTAGCTTTCAGAGCCTTGCATGGTCAAGCTCCTTCTTACTTCAGTTTTTTGATCCAGCCTTACACCCCTGCTCGGGCTCTGAGGTCTGTGGATCAAAATCTGCTGAGGGTTCCACGCACTTGTTTTCGTACTAGAGGTGACCAATCCTTCCAGGCTGTTGCTCCCAGGCTTTGTAACGATCTTCCGCCCTCTTTGCGCTCTATTGACTCTGTTGATACTTTTAAAAGCAACCTTAAGACTCATTTATTTGTTCAAGCCTTTAATTAGCTACTTTGGGCTGCTATGATTTCTGTGTTGTTTTGACCCTTTTTATATTGTATGTAATTTTCGATTTTTAACTGTGTTGTGAAGCACTTTGTGGCCTTTGTCTGTGAAAGGTGCTATACAAATAAAGATTACTTACTTACTTACTACTTGCATGCATTTAGCAAACCCTCAGACATCCATGGGTTTTCTTTAATAATAATGATAATAATTTTGGACACTCAAAGACGCTTTACATTATTCGTTCACTCCATACTTGGTGGTAGTAAGCTACTATTGTAGCCACAGCTGCCCTGGGATAGACTGACAGAAGCGAGGCAACCATCTGCGCCATCGGCCCCTCTGACCACCACCAACCACTCACTCACACACTACATTTGCTAGGCTTCCTGGTGTTACCACACGGTCTCCCAACCAAGTACTGACCAGGCCCTTCCCTGCTTAGCTTCCAAGGTCTGACGGGATTGGGCAGAGCAAAGGCGGTATGGCCAGAAAAAACACTTTCTGTTTTTACAATATTTCTTTATTGGGCAATTTTTGTCATATACTTTTTGAAATACTCGTGTAAACTCATCATATGCCTTATTAGTGTCATTCTCTCTGTATACAATACTCCAGTCTTGAGCTAATAGCTCCTTTTTAAATGCATCAATAGTTATGTCTGTTTTAAGCCTTGTAAACCAATACATGTTTTCTTGTTCATTCCTTTGATGATTATTTTATATAATACAAAAACTGAAAGGTGATCACTGATATCATTTATCATTAGTCCGCTGACTGTATTACTTTCTATTTCATTAGAAAAATATTATCAATTAAAGTGGCACTGTGGGTTGTAATTCTACTTGGTTTGGTTATTAGAGGATACAAGCCTTCTGAATAAAGTATTTATACATTTGTCCGTCTTTTTATGTTTATTTGGATTTAACATGTCGATATTAAGATCTCCACAAACATGACTTTCTGATTTGAGCTTGAAAAGTGCTCCTCCATCCAATTAGAAAAACACTCCATGTCAGAGCCAGGAGCTCTATAAATACAACTTACAATAATATTTTTCTTTTTTTCCTTTGTAATTTCAACAGTAAGGCATTCAAGTATCATCCACCACCACAGTCACCACAGCTCAGATTTTATTTTTATTTAGTTTTAATTTTTAGATTCTGTCACCCTGTCGAGTCAATACCATAACATTCAACATCTAGTTCTCTTCCGTTTTATTATTATTATTAGTTTATTTGATATGGACATAACAACTGCATTGGACAAACCAGATACATTGTTTTTAGTGTTATAGCAAAACTGCTAATTTGCAACACCTGTCCATAGGAGGCTACACATTTCACAAAACACAATACAATACAGTACAATATTTAAAAAGGTAAACAATAAACAATTACACATCATTAGTATACATTTCATACGGTGTTACCATGTGAGCAGTTTTGACTTGACTTCAGCCATTGTTTCAGACCTCTGTAAAAACTGTTCATGTCAGTCTGCAGTTTTAAATCAGTGGGCAGAGAGTTCCACAGTCTGGATCCATTAAAAGAGAAACTGGACTGTCCAAATGATTTTGTAAATTTTGGGAGAACACAGTCCCCACTCGCCGAGGCTCTGGTGGAGGGTCTGCGGGAGTCCTGACGCCGAATAATGAGAGCGGAAAACAGCGGCGACACATGACTGTTCAAACATTTAAAGACCAATTTCAGAATACTAAAATGTATAAAGTTTTCGAAAGTAAAAAGATTATGTCTATGGATGATGTCACAGTGATGCCATCTCATAGGTTTTCTGTCAAATACCTTGACTGCCTGTTTGTACAGTGAAACAACCAGCTTGAGTGTGGACGGGGAGGTTTGTGACCAGGATGTGACGCAGTAGGACAGATGTGAAAAAATCATGGCATGCATGTATAACAGGGCGGCCTGATAGGACAGATCCCTCCTGATAAAACGAAAACAATTCAAGTTGGATTTGACCTTTTTACACACATTTTTTACTTGACTTTGAAATTTAAGGTTGTTGTCAAGAATAATTCCAAGATATTTGGTCTCTTTTGCTTCTTGTATAATTTCATTGTTTATGCTTACTTCAAAGGTGCTGTTAGAAGGTCTTGTTTTAATTGAGAAACAGACAGCGACGGTTTTCTTAACGTTTAAGGTTAGGTGAGACAACTCGAGCCGTGTACTAGGGCAAGTGTCAACTGCTGCGCTGCCAGAGCTGGAGTTTTAGCAGACAGATGAATTACTGTATCATCTGCGTACAGCTGGCAGTTGACACCTTGGCAGCTATCAGGGAGGTCATTGATGTACATTGTGAACAACAATGGCCCCAGTACTGATCCTTGAGGAAGTCTTTAGTCTTTAGTCTAGTTGTAGTCGACAAAAATTCAATTTACATTTAGTCGACAAAATGTAAGGTTAATTTAGTCAACTTTGCCCTTTTAACATTTATTATAATCATATTTAATCAAGGTTCTCTGTGTAATGTTTGTTCTCCACATGAACAAAGCACAGACCTGTTCCTCCGGCAAATGAGGCTCTTTCAAACTATCATTGGAAGTTTTGATGATTTCAGTTTCTTCTTTCATTTTTATTTGATCATATTTTAGTCAACGAAAATATCTGGACATTTTAGTCATTGTTTTAGTCTCATAAACAACTTGATTTAGTTCTGGTATACTCTCAGTCATATTACTTTGACTAAAATAATGACAAAATATTTTAGTCGACGAAATTAACACTGCTTTAAATAAACCATAAAGATAAACACAAATGTGTCCAAACATATGAAACCAAAAAGGCCTATAAAGTTATGTGTCACTTTAATTTATAAACGCTACGTATTGATGGTGAAAGAAAAAGAAACTGTCAACATTTGGAGCCTAGATAAACATGATAATATTATGTTGTTTTACCCTGTGTTTGTACAGTCTCAATCATAAAATCAAGTGGCTCCTATTACTTAGAAAGGTAAGGGAATGTGCCAAAAATGCAGAAGTGTGCTCCAAACAGCCTCAGGTGCTCCCTCGACCTATGCTCCAAATTTTATGATAAGAATGATTATTATATTTTTAAAAGGTCTTACTTATATGCATTCATAACACTTGTGATGTGTATTAACTATTGTTGCCATTCTGTGGAGGTCATAAGGCCCAGTTAACAGGTTTGTTTAAGCATACCTGATGTCATATGCATGTCATAACGTCTTGCACGGATCCTGCCTGTTCTTGTGAGCGCAAACATTTGAATTGGAAAAAAAAGTGCGACATGCATAATAGACACATAAAACATGAGATGAAAGGAAACGGAGAAAAGTGCCGTCAGAAATACTGCAATCATCCAGATTATTATATCAAAGCGGTAGATTACTTTACCAAATTATATTATGATGAAAGCTTTGCAAAGGTGCAATTACAATAAACAGCTTCACTGCTGATTAATGCATTTTCATTTAGATAACTGTATACAGTACGTCAGGGGTGTCCAAAGTAAGGTACAAGGGCCAAATATAGCCCTGGGAACACTTTTTGTTGGCCTTGAGGCTTCCTACTGAAATGGGTCAGATTGATTTACTGTAGAACCTTTTCCTGTCAATGCCATATTGATTTGCTATAGGCTACTTGTGATGCACGCACACCTCCAGTATGTAGCCCTCTTCAATTTAAGTAAGTGAGTAAATAAGTAAGTGCTTTATTTGTCATTGTACAACAAAATAATATTCAGGTGTTAGTCCTGAGTGCTTCTCTGATCCTCTGAAACGGTGCAGAGCCTCCTGGGTTTGTCCCTGTTTCAGAGCGTGGTGTCCTGCACTGGTCAGCTCCTCCAACTCCTCCTTCCTCTTCCTCCTGCGCAGCTCCCTCTGCTCCACAACAGTCTTTCAACATCTTCTGGGAAGAGCTTAGTAGATAATCTGTTTTATTCTCCAGTGAACGTCCATTAGCCAGAACACTTGTAGGGACAGAAGGCTTGTGTGGCTTCGCTGGAGTCTTGCCTGGATACCTCCCATGGATACCTCCCGTTTTTGACAATGTAGCACTCGCAAAAGGTTTAGCTGCCCCAGTACAGATTTTGGACTCTTTTATTGTGAGATACAACACTGCATACAGTACATTGCCTGCCCCCCCCCCCAAAAAAAGTGCTACTTGGATTTAAAGAGTTGATCAAGTCTTGGTTCAGCAACACTATGTGCTCAAAGAATGAGATCTGCTGATCAACAGAACACTTTGAATATCCAGGTTATTCCACCAATAGATTTCTTCTTCCCTGATGGCACAGGCATATTCCAAGATGATAATGACAGGATTCATCGGGCTCACATTGTGAAAGAGTGGTTCAGGGGGCAGGATTTTCACACATCGACTGGCCACAGAGTCCAAATTTTAACCTCATTCAGAATCTTTGGGATGTGCTGGTGAAGGCGTTGCACATCATCAGTACAAAGTTTTGGTGAAAAAATATACTACACTGGATCTTTTGACATTACAGAAGCTTATTGAAACAACGCCACAGTGTGCTGGAATCAAAGCTAAAGGTGGTCCAGTAAAATATTAGAGCGTGTAGCCTTTCTTTTGAGGCAGGTGGGGACTAGAACAACTACACAAACATCCACAAACAATAGTCATGAAGAAAAAACACCTTCACATCCTACTCACTCATATGTATCTCGCAGTGAATCAATAGTATTTTTAGATTCAGAGTCCTGCTCCACATTTCCCCTGCAGTCCAACATGCCACAGCACAGTCTCTGACTGTATGACGACTGCACCTGAAGAGGGGAAAAATGCCTGATTGAAAAAAACAAACACTCAGAGCCAGCTCATTACATTCTGTGACATTGTTTCTTCGGAGACAAGCCCCGACTTTTCATCATTATACAACCCTGCCCATTGCTCACCCACAGAAAATTTATTACGCTCACTCGTATCCACTTAGAGCAGACAGCGTGCATTCCAGCGGCGGGTAATGGAGAGAGTGAGGCGTTTCAGAGGAATGCCCTTCTGAGGACACGTCCTATGGAGAACCGTGGCTACCAAAACAATAAATATATATATAAATAAATATATAAATAAATAAATAAATAAAATAAAATAAAGATCTAATTTGCAAAGAAATGCATGCATGTATTATAATAAGTGCATTTATTTATTTCTGTATTTATTTATTTCTGTATTTCTCTTAATGTATGCAAATCATGGGGTGGGTCTGGATGCCGCTGCTGTAAGGTCATTGGTTAATCTTTCTCCATGCAGATTGATTTCAGACACCTTGTCCAGCATAGACACTGCCAAACATGAGCTCTGCTTCAGTCTATTGACAGTGGCACAGATAGTAGAGCGGGTCATCCTGTGACTGTCATTGTGTCCTTGGGCAAGACACTTGCACCCATTGCCGGCGTACATTGGTGTATGAATGAGTGTGAATTGGTGAGTGGAGTGGATCCTTGCCGGAAAGCGCTTTGAGTGCCTAATGTAGGTGGAAAAGCGCTAGACTAAAGCAGAGTTCATGTTTGGCAATATTTATGCTGGAGGCGGGATTCAAACCCCTGACCGTCTAATTATGAGATGACGCGCTCTACCCACTGCGCCACTGACGCTTTTGTACACTCAAAGCGCTTTCCAACAAGGATCCACTCACCCATTCACACACCAATGTACGCAGACACTGGGTGCAAGGCAGGTGAAGTGTCTTGCTCAAGGACACAACGACAGTGTACCCCTGCAGGAATGGAACTGCCAATCCTCTGGTCACAAGATGACCTGCTCTACTATCTGTGCCACTGTCAATAGACTGAAGCAGAGCTCGTGTTTGGCAGTGTCTATGCTGGACAAGGCGTCTGAAATCAATCTGTGTGCATGAAGATTAACCAATGACCTTACAGCAGCGGCATCCAGACCCACCCCATGATGTGCATACATTAAGAGAAATACAGAAATAAATACAGAAATAAATAAATGCACTTATTATAATAAATGCATGCATTTCTTTGCAAATGTGACCTTTATTATATGTCATGGCGACGTGAAAACAGGAAGCGACCTCCCTCTCTCCTTATGCAGCTGAGTTTTTTGCCTTTTTCTGCAAACGACATTTTTGGTTTATGTGTTCCACATTGTTTTTCTGGATACTTTTGTTTTATTTTATTTCCTGGTTTATTTGGTAGGGACAGTGCAAGTTAATGAACAAACCACACCAGATTGTAGCCTTGGGCTAATTTCCATCCGTCGTCCCCCATGCGCACTCTCAAACACACTCTCATACATCCTGACCTATTGTACATGTTTTTATTGGTAGGGGAAACCGGAGCACCCAGTTGTACGCCTTTGCCGTGTTTTTGTGGAGGTTTGGTGGATTTGTTTACTTTGAGAGTCTAAAATGGTCCTGAAGAAGCTTTTTAAAGGTAAAAAAAAAGCTAGCTTATCAACTAAACCCATGTGAGACCTACACATTTCTTCTTCAGAGACACTGAAGAGGCACCAAGAGTCCCACAGCTGCAGCACAGTCGAGGCGTCACAAGAGGAGCTACAGGAAACAAAAAGGACGAACCAGAGACGGTGAAAGACTGTTGTGAAGCGGAGGGAGGAAGAGGAAGGAGGAGGTGGAGCTGACCAGTGCAGGACACCACGCTCTGAAACAGGGACAAACCCAGGAGGCGCGGCACCATTTCAGAGGATCAGAGGAGACAGAGGGCAGCCAGCCAGGCTTCTTCCGAGTGCTACAGTTTCCCCTCCAAGGTCATGCGGGTCAGGTTAACACAGTGGCAGCGCGGCTCAGCCGCAGCAGCTCAGGACTAACACCTGAATACTATTTTGTTGTACAGTTGTACAATGACAATAAAGCACTTACTTACTTACTTACTTACTTACTTACTTACTTACTTACTTATATATATATTTATTGTTTTGGCAGCCACGGTGCTCCATACACGTCACCAGTTACATCTACTGATATTGACCAAGAAAATTAAAGCCACACTGCGTAAAATTTCACCGCCAAATAAAATACCATACTACAAGCTTTATGAGTGAAAAATAACCAAAAAAATGCGTCATGTGTCTTATAGCACTGCACATTATATTTCCAAATTGTCTTCATGTTAGCTGATGCAATATCCATATTGCAAGAAGCCATGATATATCCCAAAATCAATTAGGTCTTCCATGTGTTAAATGCTGACCTGTATCTTTGCTAAATGCAGGACATCGCTTTGACGACAGCCAAGCAATGTGCATTTGTGCATTAGGTTAAATTTTGATATTGCTGGCTAGTTTGTTTATGCAATGATTTCTTGACAGTTAGGTTGCAAATGTTGCGTAGAGTGGCTTTCAGAATTTCTTCACTGACATTGTCTGTGGTTTGAGCAAAATAGTGTAAGAGTTTGGATTACATCTTTAGGTCTATATGTGTTTTTAGTATTTGAAGCTAAATTAGTCTGTGCCATCTTTCGAGAAACCATTAGTCATCAGCTGCACCTGTGAGGACAAGTTATGATAACCCGTTTAAGCAGACGATATTCAAGAGTCAATGAAGCAGAAAGAAGAAAAACAGAAAAACCCAGGCCTGCAGGTAAAAGGATTTCATGGGAAGATCATTCTGCAATAAATATATATAGTGAAAAGTGCACCTGTGACAGAACAAGCTAGCTTGTGTGAATTCACAATGACTAAATACTACAGCATATATTATAGAAAATTGAAGTGGCAATTATGACCACCAGTTTAAGTATTTAACATTGTTAAATTGCATTAACTAATATACTAATTGGCAATTTGATGGATTGACAATACAATTATACTGTATGTGGTCTAAAGTAAAGACAGACAATGTCCGTCTCCAAAAACCTGAAAAAGGAGGTCGTTTCTTTGTTACAAATGATTAAAGTGCTCTGGTTGACTTAGCGTTTGAGCTAAGCCTGTTCCAGACAAGGTAAAGATCGTCTGATTGATCTGTTATGTTATGACTTTGTGCTTATTGTTTGTATTTCGCTACTGAATAATACACAGAATAATACAAAAAGCATGTTTTTGCTGTGCTTTTTTGTACCAACAGATGCTAATGCAGCATACAATACATCTTTAACTCCTGGGCATAGTGGCGCAACAGTAAGCATTTGTGCTTCACAGCCAGAAGGTCCTGAGGATCGAACCCGGGCCCGATGAGGCCTTTCGCTGTGGAGTTTGCATGTTCTCCTTGTGGCTGTGTAGGTTAGAATAGGTCAGAATGAATGATGTGAGAGGGATTGGATGGTGCTGGTCTTGGAGGTCCGTTGTCGCAGATGTGCGTAGCCGTGCCTCTGTTCAGCCCCAAAGGGCAGCCGTGGCTACATACGTAGCTTACCATTGTCTGTGTTTGGAGTGAATGTGAATTGTACCATGTGAAGCGACCATGTCTTTGAATGGCACTATACTAACGAATCGCTTCTTCTGCACATCTCATCAGTTGGATGATCCAGATGGTCACTCATTGCTCCTCTACACTGTCCTTATTGCACCTACTTTTACTTAAGCATACTTAACACGAATTTAACCTACAATGTAGCTACAATTTTGGATAAGGTGAATGAGGTATTATAAATGACATTATATGTTTTTAATTAATACATACTAATTTTTTAACTGCATTTTTTCTTTCTTTTTTTTCTTTTCTTTTTTTTTCTTTTTTTCAGGAGTCAGGCCATTCAAACCTTATCACTCTCACACTTTACAATACTGCAGTCTCATAGATTGTTTTAAACTGGCACACGTGTTTTATGTATTTAATGACCTGTAAAGACCACCCAAAGGTTTGACATCTGTGTCATGGCATTCACAGTGATAGGCTCACTGCCAAAACGTAGATTACATCACCGCTTTCAAGATTTGTCTTATGTTGTTGTTGGGGCGAGAGAGATTCAAAAACTCACCTTATGATGCAGCCATAAACTAAACAGTCCAGTCTGTTTTTAGTTTGAACACTGTAAATAAGCGCCCCCTATGGGAGAGGAGGTAAGGCCACCAACCAAAATTATACAGTTCCATTGAAAGTGTTTTGGTGATGTTAATCAATGTTCATTTTATAACAAAACATTTGACGCAAAAAATAGATATGATTTGTGTTTCATTGATTACTTGAACCCTGCTTTTATTTTTTTGAAGCAACACTAAACATCTTGTTCATGGATAATCATTATTGGCTATGGCTTTTCAGCAACTATTCTACCTTTGACATTTGGTTTAGTTGCCCTTTACAAGAAATATCCAATGAATATCATAATGGTCCAGTTAGAATAAAATTACAGGGTCTGTGTCTTTTTATAGCAACGGTTTTGATGTAGGAATGCCTTCTGTTCATCCGTGATCGAGTCAGTGCATAAAAAAGATGAGACAACTTTTAAATCAGGCAGAAAGGAATGCACATTTACTGTTCGCTCGCCTTAGGGCCTTAGCCTGCGCCCAACATGTTTTTCAAAGCACAAGGAGGAGGCTAATAGCGCTTACTAATAGCCCAATACACACAACTGTGCAGGCTGTTCTGGGGACAAGCTCATACTGTAGTTTTATGTACATTACTCCCACTGACTGAACTAATAATTACCGAGGATATCATAAATCTATTAGCATTGTAAGAGTAATGCCATTTCCACTAATTACCCCACAATTAGATTTCTTCAACGAGGATTTAATAGTAATCCCACAAAATGTCCATGCTCCGAGAAACTGCTTTTTGATCCCATCCTTTAATTTGGAAGCAAAAGGAAGTTGTTTTGTGTAATGCTAGCATGTAGAGGCATGATTATATGCAACTTTTTTTTCCTTCTCGAATTCTGTGTACCCAGAGATGTTTTAACTTGGCTCTAAGGCAAAGTGCCCACTAATTCTGTGAGCGAGAGTTTAAACAAGCCTTTCATGTGAACTCAACCCTTACCAAAACAATCCACAGTTCAATAGTTCTTCATGGTAGAGCTGTAAGTGAGACAGAGGAGGGGGCTCAGATCACGCTAAATACACATGGGTATAAAACTTTCACCTAACTATATTCATGATTAGGTTTTCTTGTTCTTCCTGTTGTTGAAACCATACGTGTCCCATCATTTGGTTGCAAGAGATTATACAAATAAACCTACAGATAGGAAAAAGTATTTGAATCCTTTGGATTTTTTTTACATTTCTTCCTAATTGGTCATAAAATGTGGTCTGATCTTTATTAAAATCACATGAATGAGTAAACAGTTTCTGCTTGAACTAATACCACCAAAACATTTAAATTTTATCACAAGTTTAAATGCCATAACATGTAAACATTCACAGGACAGTGTGGAATAAGTAAGTGAACCCAGGGATCTCGCTGAACCGCAACAGTTTAGTTATTAGTAAAGAGGAATGGTACAAGATTCATCCTGATCGTTGTGGTGCACGTGTAATCTGAAACTACAGGAAACGCAGTTATTGCTACAAAGGAAGGGTCAGCCAGCTATTAAATACAAGGGTTCACTTACTTATTCCACGCTGTCCTGTGAATGTTTATATGTTACGGCCAATAAAATATGATAACATGTAATTGTTTGGGTGACCAATTTAGGCAGAAATGTGAGAAATTCTAAAGGGTTCAGGGTATTTATAGAATAAAGTATTGGACATGGAGACCATGTGTAATATTGTAGGTAAATAACAGTGGGTGTAGTTTTGCATGTGTGGTTTTTAGCCATGGGATCTTTGTCAGAACCTAGATCTGCCAACGGAGCAGGAGTTTTAGGTTGATTTGGGAACGCCAAAATATCTGGAGAAAAGCCAAACCATGCCTCATAGCAAGAAGCTCCCGTGTTTGATACACAAAGAACAGTTTTGGAATGAAACACAGGAACTTTTTGTAGTTAGTTGGTTTATTAAATAAAGTACATGAAGTAGATTGGTGGTGTCTTGCAAACAGACCTATAAACCAAATCTCAGACAGAGGCTCCTAACAGCTCCTTGAAACATAATTGATCAATGATTTTCGTGGTTGAAGTTTTTGGCATTCTTCTGTAAAGCCTGCCTTGTCTCCCGAGCTGCTTGACTCCTAAATGACGCCTGAATGATCCACTGGGGGATTTTGCCATATCACACAAAAACATCCAATTAAAAACATAAAAGCAACAGTTGTCATAGTGAGGATATAAGAGAACGCTTTGTATGCCTGCTCGAATCTGATGCTGCCGCTAAATGAGCTAAATCCTTGATGACAAAAGTTGAAAGGCTGCAGCAGCTTACCCTTAACCTTAATAGTGGCACTGTAGGGACACCTAACATAGAATTAAACACAATTATAGAAAAATGTTTCCAACCCCATCGCGAAAGAGAAACTAGAGAAGCTCTTTTCATTTCTCACAGCCCGAGGTGCTGTAGGATACGCCGGGCCTTTTCATATTGGCAGTTGTTTGATCAGTGCTCCTGAGCCGAGTATAGCACCGCTGCAGGTATCATCAAAACTACCTCATCAGATTCAAAGGAGACGCCGCGTCGCCATTATACCCCGAGCACTTTCCATCGACTCAGTCCAGCTACAGATTTAAGCTCATTCTTCTTGATAGTGTTCCGTCTCTTAATATTTCATCATAGTTTCCATTAAAGCCTAATTTTGCAGACTTAGACTACTAAAGAAAAAAAACAAAGGACACGTCAATATTATTGAAAAGGAAAAAGAACAAGATCCAAGCTCAGTTTTAGATTTTTATTCCAGTTAATCCCTTTGGGGGCCTCACATTTCGCACATTTGTAATTCATGCAAGTTTGTATTTGCTAAAGTGGTTCTCAACACGGCTCCAAACAAGCCCCCATTTATCTTTTATCAAGTGAATTGGCTTTAGATCCATCATTGGCCATCCAGTATCCAGTTCTGAATAGACATTATAGGCCGAGATGTCTGATAGCAGAGTTGCGCTCCTTTGTAAGTGTAAAGTATTTGTATGCATGCACTGTGGCGACGTGAGTGAGTGCACAACAAAGAAACTGAACAGATGAGGTCAAACTGATGCGGCGGCATACCACAGGCTTTATGATGTGAAACACCAAAGGAAGGAAACAATGATCACATTCATAAGACGCCGTTTTACCCTTTCAAATAAGAGACGAAATGTGAACATGATCTTTGGCGTGGACCTTTGTTGGATCCTTTTGAAATTCTGACCAAGACAACGGTAGCCGATAATGAATAAGATTATTCTTAAAGATTTATACTGTCCTTTAAAGAGGGGGTATTATGTTTTTTTCAATCACATAGCACCAGTCTATAGCATACTACAATGATGACGTAACCTTCTGTTGGTCTGTATATGCAGTAAATTAAAATAACTGCCTTGAATAAAATTGCTCTCTCAAAATGGCTGTACTGAACGTCTTGAAATAGGCCTCTGTCTCTTTAAGAAGCTTTGCGACACGCCCCCTTCAGCACACTGCTGTGGCATTTAAACAACAACACTGTGAGGGGAGGGGGCTCTACTGAGCTGAGGAGCAGTGGTTGGTGGCTTGGCTGGTGACGAAAGGTCCAGAGGCGTCTCCAGGAGGTGGGGGCGTTCCTAGGAGGACTGAGGCATAGCTACACCTAAAATGGCTGCCGTCTAAGTTTTTATTGATTACTCAAAAATATGTGAATGAGCCAAGGCAACACTCCAGGCATGTGTTTAATGAGGGAATGACATAATAACATGATATAAAGCTTGAAAAAGTCGATTTTACATAATACCCCCCTTTAAGACCTTTTTTCAATCAAGTCATTTGGGGACACAGTTGCATGAATAAATGAAGAAGGTATCAGGGAGGGGCATTGCTCACAAAAACAAACAAAAATCGAACATGCTAATCCCTTTATTGTGTGTGATCCTAAAGCAGTGGAGTTTTGTGAGTTTTGCCATTAATGATGTGTTTGTCTTTGACCCATTGTCTCATCGACTGGTATCATCCTTGACTCCATGGGTTGATATTGTCTCCAAACACTCGAGATGCTTTCTGAGATTGTTGGTATCGCGACACTGGCATTTGTTAATGTTTTCAGTTTTCAGAGTGCGTGTTCTGTGGCTTAAATTGATCCATAAAAGAAATGATTCACTTACTCATCAGTAATACAAACAAACAGGCGGTGCAGTTTGTGACAGAACCATTGTGGTGAGAAGATGCCTTGTACACCTGTGGATCAGAGAGAGGCAAACCGGGGCAGGCCACAGTGACTCATTGATATTACCGCATTGGCAGTTGGCAGATGACAGGTGATATCATTGACATAATATAAAGTCTGTGCGCTGTGGTGCCTTTAATTTACCTTTGATGAATATGTGAGGGTTAGTGCTCTGAAATTACAGATGAGTGTGAGCATGGGACATTTTGTGGCCAGTCTTTTCAGCACCAGGCATTTAAGAAACTCCATGGTTTGAACGCCAATAAAGGAGAAAGCAGAATCTAAAATTTGGAAAGTGGGGACCTCTACTCAAGCGCTGACATTTTAGGGAAAGACCTGACCTGACCTTTACAGTGGGATATTCTATTTCAGGGATGATGCTGAATTGAATCCAAGCTTATTGGGCTATGATATTGCGTTAAATCGGAATATTCTAGTTTAGAGGTCTATGTGCAAAGTCCTAAGAGTTGTCACTTACTGTACATGATATTTGACCATTTATTTCTGGGGCAAAAAAATAATATTGATAATTGTAATATATTTTAAACAATCATTAAGAGAGGTTTACAGTTTACATCTTTGTATTTGCCTCATATGATCTAGCCGCCTCTGTTATGGCTTTGAAGACTGTTTCAGCACGACCAGAATTTCAGAATTGAAGCTCTGTGTCTTTCTTCATATATTTTTCAAAATGTCTATCAAAATATGTCAGAGGAAGGCTGGAATCTTCAGCACTCTAAATGAGATCCAGGGATAAGGTTATTGTAAGTTCCTAAAGGGAAATTTCCCTCAGGAGGCCAAATGGGCTTGTGGGTTCTGAGTCATACATGTGTGCATCAGTGACAAGTCAAACAATTAGATAGACATAACAACAAATCAAGCTGTTCTTAAAATAATATTTCTTCAGGCATAAAGTGTTGAAGATGACATGATTGATGCTTGTTTTTAAAGAATATGACATTGTCTATTGTACAATAAAGCTCCATAAAACTGTACTGATGCTCACTTGCCACAATCACCATTGAGGAATAATTTATCCACAAAACCACAGCAGTAATGGGGCCCTAAAAGAGAAACTTAATGACCCAATCATATTGAAAATCATCCTGAAATTGCTGTATTGATATGGAGACAAGTGGGCTCCAGTGATGAAGTGCCTTTGCTTTGGGGATAAACATAAACAGTTGTACACAGATCCCACAGTGGTTTAAAGAAGACCTCTCTGGAAACAGAACACAGAGTTTGGAGCTGAGCCGCCGCAGGGGCCCAGATAAAGAGAGTAATAGTTAGACTGCGGTCACATTGGTATGCAGACAGTCATGAAAGCACTGCGCTACCTGTTGCATCTTGCAAATTCATTTGCTGATTATTGTGAAATTCAGCCACTTATATCACCAGAACGCATCACAAATAAACTTCAGTTTTTACTAAATAAGGAAGAGATATCAATATTTGTATATCTTTTTTATATTTATTTTTACTTTTTTGAAGAAAACTACAAGCTTGTGTAGAAACCAGAATATTTTATTTTTAAAAGGCAGTAATGGTAAATGGTCTCAACTTATATAGCGCTTTTCCACCAACATTAGGCACTCAAAAGCGCTTTACAGCAAGGATCACCCACTCACTCTCTCATTCATACACTAGTATGCGCAGCCACTGGAGGCAAGGAGGGTGAAGTGTCCTGCACAAGGACACAACGACAGTGTGCACCTTCAGGAGGCGGGATTCAAACCCTAATCTTCCGATCATGAGATGACCCGCTCTACCATCTGCGCCACTGTCAGTAAGACTAAAACATAGATGACCAAAATTATACATGCTTAAATGACACTTTCAAGTCACGTTAAATTAGGCATCTTATTCAAAGATAAGTCTGTTGAAGTTCAAATCTTGAAACGAGCTACCTTACACAGAAAAGCATGATTTACTTTTTAAAATCTGTTTTATGAGGCTTTAAATGTTGATCCAAATGTCATATTTGTGAGTTAATTTATGGGCAGTGGTCTTATTTTCCAGTCTGTACAGTTGAGGAAAACACAATTTATGGTGTCAGGAGTCACACATGCCACAAATGTCTGGCGTTGCGTAGTGTCAAAATGGCGGTTAACAAGGCAGAGCATACAGTAATCTGTCTCACCTCCTATTGGTCCAGGAGTCTGCTGCCTGTCACCTGTGATAAGGTCTCCAGTAAATCTTCCCACTAGAGAGTTTTAGGCTGCAGAGAGCCCTGGGTCACTGCACCGCTGCTCAGTGTCTCCTATATCACCACCTCGGGCCTGAATCCACGGCCAAGTCTGCTCCTCGTGGCTGTTGTGTGGGTTAAAAGGGAATAAAAACTGTCCATTTGAAGGGTATCGGTCAGGGCTATTCTGTGCACATTGTCAAAAATCGATATTGTTGACTCCAGGGTCCTATCTGCAGAAGTGTGATAAGACACGTCGTATGAGCCCACAGGCTGCTCACAGTGACAGTCAACATTACATACCTCTCCTGTATTCTCCTCTGAGGCAAATTCTTCTCCATCTTCCTCTGCTCTGTTTACCAACCTGTCTTCTCTGTGTGGAAATACTGTTTGTTCCACTTAGATCTGAGTTTGTGATTTGACCACTGATCTCAAAGTTTTTATACATATTTCATTTGGCTCTTGTTGGTTTGGTGTCTCATTAAAATGGTAAGATTTGTATAAGATTGCCAATCATAAGCGTTTATTGCGTTTTGGATTAGAATGGCTTTATTGCACAAATAAAGCGTTCACAGTTATTCTAAAAAATACACGGATCCGAAAGACGTTAACATTGATAACAAGAACATTCTGAAAATGGCCAAAGCCTGAGACATTATTTTGTTTTTGTTGATGGTCAATTTTACTTATTGCAGTCCAGAAAACATGTCCTATTCTTAATCCTGTGCTTGAGTGAAGTTGTATTTTATGTAATTAGCTCTCTAAATCCAAAGAAGCAATATTTGCACAAGCTGTATTTGTTCATCCCACTAAAGGTACATTTCCTAAGCCATGGCCTGTCTTTCCCATAATCCTTTGCTGTTGGGAAAGAGTGGAGGTTGAACTGAAAGTAGTTTCCTGTAGTGAGCACACGGTCCATACTCAAGCATTCAGTAGTACTGTATATTTTTACTAGTGTGCTGCAAAATGTGCATGCAATTTTTGTCTAATGTTGGTCTAATTAGACCAAAAATAGACTACACCCTACACCATTATTAGGCCCGAGCGCCATCAGGGCTGGCGAAGGGGCTCTTGTAATCGTATAGAGTGCGCAGAGCGCACTCCCCCAAAGTGCGCCTCCTCTCAAACATGCAACGCACTCCTCTCGTTGGGCACGTTCCGTGCACGTGCACATGTATCAGAAAACGAACATTGTAATTGGACCCCCAAAGTGCGAACAAAATGCACAAAATGAGCACGAAGCGCTCCCCTCCTCTCAAACACTCACTAACACACTCCTCTTGTCCCGTGCACATACATATACAGTATAATGCAAAAATCAACATTGTAATTGTACAGAGCCCATAAAAGTCAATGGGCAACTGAGAGCCTCTACCATGGCTTTATTAAGGAATGCGCGAGCGCTTTCCGAAAATATATAGTTTATGATACACATTGAACATTGTTTTCGTATGGGAATATTATTCTTTCTTTCTTTCTTTCTTTCGCACTGTCGCAATTTTCACCCAGTGAACATTGACGAAAAGTCACAGATTTTCGCCCAAAATTCAAACCCGATCCGACGCAACTTTTGACTATTTCCACATTTTGAATTTCAAAATAGTGGCGCGCTAGCGCCACCTCCGTTTTTTTTTAACATTGCGAGATAGGACTTGGCTAAAAATGAAGTTTGTCGTAGAATCATAAAAATCGGTACAGTGCATCATGACAAGTTGAGCAAAAAATATTATTACGGCAACGCCGTCCGCCATATTGGGTGTCGGCCATTTTGGATGACAGCCCGCGAAGCGGGAATATTTTTCACTTCGTCCAAAATCTCCTCCTAGAGAGTTTATCGGAACGACCTAATTTTGGGTGGAAAATAATCTTGAGAAGTAGAACTTTAAAAGTTATCCAAATTACTTTTCTAAGTTTTACGTTTTTTATGCGGCGAAGCCGCAAACTGTACGAAGTATTTTGAGATTTTTCGCAAACAAAAAATGGCTCCCATTCGCACATATGAAGCTCGATTTTGCTCATTTTGTTATCAGTTGTTAAAGTCACAGTCCTAAACACTTTCATTTGGCAAAATTCAAATTGGGTGCGATAGTGCCCCTATAGGAATTATATGGAGAGTACAAATTTTAGTTTTACGAAAATTAAAATAATTTGGCACAAAATTCTATTTGGTCGTTCCGATCAGAAAAGTCAATTACACCCATGCCATATTTTTCACTGTGTTGCCGTAGCGATGACCAGAACGTCCCATTTTATTCTGATGGAAAAATGTTAAACTCCACAATTCAGCGAGAAGTGAGGAACCAAAGGTTATCCAAAGTACTTGGATAACCTTTGTGGATTTTCTGTGGCGCAGCCGCAGCCCTAAGTAAAATGTAAAAATATGCTTCAGTTTGCAGATATAGTGTGAACAAATTCATACTAATTTTTCTCTGTATAATGTCTAAATTGAGCGCGGAGTGCGCGTTAGCACATTCCAAAAATCCTAAAACTAAGACCCTTGGGAAAAAGTTAAAAACAAACAAAGGCAGTAGCAATACCATAATTTTAGATTGAGGGAGACAAAAGGGCGCGAAGCGCCCCTTGCTTTAGGCAGGGCGGTCGGCGAGGGCCGATAATCGCCGCTTTGCGGCTATATTTATTATTATTATTATTATTATTTGCTGAAGGTCCACATTGCTCACATTAAGAATGTTGCTTAAGCTTTCATGGCCAGCTGGTGGGCTGTAAGGCTAAGTCAGTGCTCTCTGCTGGCTACTGTATGAAGTGTCCCTGGTGCAGGTTGTTAAGTGAGCCTGATCTAATGATGCATACTTCCCAGTGTTTATGGCAGGAGCAGAGGAGCTGCACTAGCCTGTGCTTGTCTGCTCTCAGAATGCCCATTAACGCTGAGTTCGCCCTCGGGTGATGACCACCTGAGCTATCAAAGACCTGCGCAGTCTGGGGAACTAGACCGCCCCCCCACACCCCCTTGTCTCACCCTCCTCCTGTAACCCTTCTGTCCAACCCTGCCTGGCTTCCAAGTACAGGCCATCTTGGTGGGTCCCCTCGCTTTCTTTGTATGATTTTAGGCATACATCAATAGCCTACAAGCTTTGAGAAGGACCCTGAGGTACCCTTTAACATCACCCCTTTTCCCAGTCCAACGCCCCTGGACACTCTTGTCCCTTATAACTGTCTACCTCTGTACACATCATACCATCTGTGACACTCAAGCACCATATGAACGTGTACGAAATGTTGCAGGTGGGAATAAAAAGGAAGGGATATGTGGTGGAAGATGTTTTTTTTCTCATTTATAATATTGAATACTCTCAAGACAAAAAAAACATGCACAATAGTTTGGTGACTGTAACCATCAGCCGAGCTCGACATCTGGAGATGGGTCCCCGGGCGCTGAGGTTGCCCACTGCTCCTTATGGGTTACCCAAACGACATCAATGGATCGGTCAAATGCAGAGGACAATTTTCTTAATGGGGACAATAAAGTACAATTTAACCTTTAAAGTGTTAGTAAAACTGAAAAAATATGAATATATGAATCAATATGAACTTCACAACTGACAAATCAGTATTGACTTTTCAAAATCCCACAAAACTAAATAATTTGAGAATATGCTTCTGAAGAAACAACAGGCATCGTTTATTTTTATTTATTCTTTACCAATATATATTTATGTATCAATGATAAAATTTTAAGAACTGTGTGGTGGTGTCGCTTTCATTTTTCATACTTCCTGCACATGTTTAAATCAGTGATGGATGAAAGCAGTTTCCTTCTGTAGAACATGATTCACTGTTCCTGTGACATGGGACCACGTAATCTCCTCCAGGCAGATAAAGCTAATTAGAGGAAAAATATACTATATCAATCATAGCTTCAACATCTCCTGTATATTGAAATTCAAATTGCATTTTATAACGGTGTCAGTAGCAAGATTGTAGTAATAATGTACAACTTTTTAAATAATGGTTTAGAACCTTTTTACTCATGAGTAGCCTACAAGTTGACAACCACTTTCAACCTTTCATGTATTTTTACAACAGGGTTTAATGCTAACAATTTTACATGAATAAAAATCAGTCCTATGACCTTTGATGAAATGGCCTTAGCTATAGATATACAGTATCACCATAGCTTCAATATCTTACATGTATCTAAAACTCAAATGGTATTTTATGAGGTTTGTGAGTGATTTGGAGTCTCGTCCATATTCCTCATATGTACCTGTAACTTAGCCATCAAAGAACTTTCAACTATCTAACTATTTTTACAACAGAGGATCAGATGCTAACAATACTGAAGGATAATTCTTCAATTTCTTTTGTTGAAATGGCCTTTACCTAATTACCAACATGTAGGCCTCATCAATACAGCTGTCACTTATGACATATTCGGCTTTTCCGATGGTTAGGGCAGGGCTTGGGGATTTACTGGGACACATGATAACCCCCAAGAGAGCTTCATTTACAAGAATAAATCTATCTTTCATCCCTTATCTCATTGGCAAAGTTCATTTTAGTCTACTGTCAGATTACTGTGTGCGTTACTGCTTTCCTCCTGTAGATGACAGTGTAAGCCTTGGTTTCTATGCACTGAAGAGAGTAACCAGTAGACAGTCTCTCATATGTATTTGAAAATACCATAATTATTTTCATATCAAGGCAGCATGATTATCAGTTTTATTGTCTATCATAAATTGTGGGTGTTGCAAACATGTGAGAGCCGCATGGAGCTCGGGCTGAGTTCAGGGGAAAGGTGTGAACAGGTATGTAAATAGGCATGGATATTTACTGTGGGACATGCCCCAACAGGAATGGATTATATACTTTAACTGCAGTACGGGGTGAAAAATGATGTTTGCTATATACTGTACACTTCAAAGATCATTACCAGAGATGAAGCCGTGTAGATAGGAACAATAATAAAACACACAAAGTTTAAGTTTGTGTATAAAATATGTTCAGGCTATACAGTAGGTCATAGAAATATATTACATCCAGGTAAAAAGTTAAGACAAAATGCACAATCTTGGGTGGTATATCACACTTCAGTAATGTCACTTAGACATAAAAGACATATTTGTCGGATACAGTGGCTACTTGTTATACCACAGGTCAATAAAATAACATGTAACAAGAAAATAAACAATAGCAAGACAATGTACAACAAGAGTGTGAAATTCTAAATCATTAGGTAATCTTTATGCAATGGCTGTTAAGTGAAGCAAAATTTGTTTAAAAAAATGTGTGTAAAAATACAGTAACTGGTTGCTGCTTATCCACCAAGTGCAATCACTATTATTTAACGTCCATTATTGAGAGAAAATAAATATAGCCCATGGTAAGTCACGTATCGCAACAGGGGCGTCCAAACGTTTTTTTCACTGAGAGCCACATACCTAACAACTGTCTGCTTACTGGTCACATATTTCAACACATCGTGTTCGAGAATTTGGCACCTTTCTTTTTTCCGTTGGTCAATTTTGTGGTAAATATTTGAGTATTTTGTCTCACATCAAAATATTAGTTATTAAGGCTGGAGTTGAAATATTTTTTAGAAAGAACTTTATAGTTTTAGCAGGAATCCTGAGGGCCAGCAAATAATTGGTCTGAGGGCCACATTTGGCCCCTGGGCCACAGTTTGAACGACTCTGATCTTGACCGTCAAATTACTTACATCCTAAGTATATAAAACCTTTTTCTTTTCTTTACTTAAGCTATCATTAATAAATGATTATCATTCAAATATTGCCATTGTTGTGACATTTAGTATGAAGTTTTGTGAGGCCACTTGAACATATTGTATACAGTATACAAAGATACAACCTATTGCTTTAGGTAGTGGTATGAATCAGATAGATATAAATAGTAGAAAGTCTATATTACTGCACGGTCCATAGTGTCCACAGCTTCAGAGCTGTTAGAGGGACGATCTTGTGATGAAGACATAGATCCTGGCCTGAAATGTGGTGAAAGTCCCCTGGCGCCACAGTTTCATTTCCACAGTGATGAGGAAGTCCCGTGGCCCTTCCACCTGCCGGTGCAGGTACACCGCACCCGTGTAGGCACTGAGTTTGCGGGTGCTAAAGTAGTTCTCTTCATTGCCCTGGGTGATGCTGACAATCACGTTATCCCCAGAATACGCGGGAGACGGCCCGATTCGGAAGATCTGAGCTGGGATCACGATGTTGGACTGGAAGCTGAGGTAGTAGTACGTGATGCGGAGAGGAGAGGTCTGGCAGTCCAGGTAGTTGGGGCAGCTGATTCGCTCACATCGGCTAGAAAAGAGAATGGGACTGTATTGTCAAACCGCAAACCAATCAGAGACACCATTCAGGTCCTAATTAGTGCTAGTGCCTTCAGTAGATAAAGCTCAAGCTGCAGATGGGAAAGAAATTGAACGTACGTGTCGGAAACTCTGTTGTAGTTCGGGGGGCAGTCGAGGGAGAGGCAGCGGTGCCCCCCTGAATATTGTAGCAGGTCTCAGACAGGGAGCAGTTATGGGTCCCGGTGGTGCACTCATCAATATCTAAAACAAAATTATAGCTATATATTTAAAGAAAGTACATGTGAAGACAGCTTAAAAGACCAAAATTATGTCATCTATTGGGTCATAAAATTTTACAGTGTAATCGCAGAGGCGCCGTAAAAGAAGCAATTATATTTATCAGAGAAAAGCATTACACATATTGCAACTAGACAATTTAAGCCCATTTAAAAGCAGCCAGGTGTATCATTATTGTACATTGGTAGGTGTTTTATGATAGCTTGCCTGAAATACATGAATGTTCAGTACATAATGAAATGCACTGTGTATTTTTCAGTCATTTAGAAGCTTGGCTGTTGGCTCATCACACATGGCCAGGCTTCATTACCAAAGGGAACACTTAGTTCGATTCCTTTCTTTGTTACTTAGTGCGATTTAATTGTAATAATAAATGCACTTCTTTCACCTCTACAGGAACGGCCATTTGGAGACATGGTGTATCCGTATTCAGGACAGGCACAATGGTAACTGCCAGCAACGTTCACACACTTATAGGTGCACAGATGGCCAATGCTCTGTGAACACTCGTCGATATCTAAGGAAAAGGTGAATGATTAAACATTGCCATGAATATGAATGCGGCTGTAACAATATGATGTAAAATACCGTCGCACGAGTGTCCGTCTTCCCGTAGGTAGTACCCCTGTGTGCAATAACACTGGTAGGAGCCGTAAATGTTGGAGCATTCTTGGCCACACGGGTTGGACAGGCACTCATTCACATCTAAATACATTACACAGATTGTTGATATAATTATTATTATAAAGTCAAAAGCAAATAAATACTTTCAATGAACTGCTACAAATTCATTGTCAGATGAAGGTAATCCCTGAGTATAGAACCAAGACTCCAAAGATCAGTGTTTCCCACTTTCCCTAGAACCTTTTTCTCTCATTGCCCCCACCAGCTTTTTTCCTCCTGACCAACAACTGTTTTTAACCCTTTAACGGAACACATTTTCTCAAGTTTAGCTTTACCCAAATCGAAAACCCTCTTGAGCAAAGCGTCAAAATAGCAATAAAAAGTAGACAAAAATGAGGATGAAAATGCAACAAAAAAGCGCCAAAATTGTGATGAAAAAGCGGCAAAAATATGACAAAGGAGCAACATAAAAAGCGACGACAACACAGCAACAACACGAGGAAAAAGATTTAGATGAGTTTTGAAGATCTTAGCTTTCAAGTGAGGTGTTACACCTTATGGATTTGGATAAAGCTGAACTTGAGAAATAAAGGTGGGGTTAAGAGGTTAAGGAAATGGTTTATTAACTGTTATAAGACATAAAAACATAAATATTGTTGTATTAATTCTTGCAATCTGTTGGAGTTGTTTCAAATTAAATCTGATGATCCACAGGGGACCCCAAGTTGGTAATCAGTTGCCTTAAAGCATAGTCAACAACTATTCCTCTACTCTGCAATACATGAGACAAACTTTCCCCAGCCGTTACATGCATACTGTACTCATTTAGGAGAAAAAAAGTACCAGAAAAAACAAATAAATAAAGCAATTTTGGTACAATTAGTAATAGTAATAGCATTGTTAACAGTAGTGGTAACGTTGGTGGCAGCAGTAATGTAATTGCAGTATCCATCATTGTAGCTGCATTTTTCAGATTTTTCTCCCACCTCACCTCTGATGTCAGCCCTGCTTTCCCCGCCACCACCAGCAGCCCCACATACATAGAGTCATAGGTGAACTGTATTTCCATGCACATGTATTCCCAGAGCGTGCGGCGACTTGCAGGCGTACACACATGGCTGCACTCTCGCTCTCACACCCACATTATTCAGACACACAAGTATATAACTGTACCTTCACAGGTCTTGCCGTCGCCGGATAAGCGGAAGCCCACAGTACAGGAACAGTGGTAGGAGCCTAGGGTGTTCACACAGGTCTGGGCACACAGTCGACCCGAGTAACGCCAGCACTCATTTATATCTGACAGAACGCACAGGCAGGCAGATCATCAGAGCTTGGCTAATTTACTTTTAATTATAGTGTATGGTGAGGTGATTTATTAATGGATTCAACTGTACACCGGAAGATATAAAATATGTATATTATATATCACATAAAATTGTTGAGATTGAGTGACAAACCCAAGATCATTTGCTTCCACAGTAATGGAATACATTTAGGTCGTAATGATTTCATTGCATTAAAAATAGCCCTGTGGGGTGAATAAAACAAATGTGGATGGTTAAATACTAAATACTATCCATACACCAGTGACTACATTTGCATAAACAGTAGTAGAGTACTGTGTTTAAATTATCAGTGGCTCATATGTAACGCAGGCAGTTAAGGTGGGTAATTAACCTCTTAACCCCAACCCGAGCCGACCAATTCACAGTTTATTGGCCCTATGCATGTATTGTACAGTAGGATTGTTTGTATACTTTATTGTCCCCGTAGGGAAATGTGTCTTCTGCATTTAACCCATCCTTCAATGCCACTGAGGCAACCCATACAGAGCAGTGGTCAACCGCAGTGACGCGCCCAGGGACCCATCTCCATGATGTGGAGCCAGGCTGATGGTCAGAATCACCTGGCTAGAGAATTCACCTATTGCACATGTTTTTTGTGGTAGGGGAAACCGGAGTACCCGGAGGAGAACATGCAAACTCCACACAGAAAGGCCCCGTCCTGGTGGGAATCGAACCCGGGACCTTCTAGCTGTGAAGCTGAGGCACTAACTGCTGTGCTACTGTGCCGCCCTTCTGTGCGCTTGCCTTACGTGCCTGTGTGCATGTTAACAGTGTGAAGGGTGATGCCTGGCAACAGTATAAACACTTGAGAGGAGTCCATTATCGAGGGTCAGAACACACTGAATCACTAACAGCAGGGGGCAGCGAGAGCACTCTGCGGCCACTGGAGCAGACCGAGGTACAGGCGAAGAATGGTAAAGAGGAGCAGAGAGAGGGCTGGGAGGAGAGGAGTACAGAAAAGGCAAGAAATCTCAAATTCTTCTTCTGATTTTTTTTTGTTATTGTACTATTGGGCTGCGGTGACATTTGTATAAGTCTAAAATGCAAGGCCAAAGAGTAGAATCACAACTCTATACCTGAACTATTTTGGGGGAAACGTACCGGTAATTTAATTTGTGAAGTGATTAACTCTTGTATGCACTCATAATAATGTTTCTCCTAGTGGTCAACTGGACTGGGTGGTTTGAGTTGAGGCCCTACCCCTGCCTCCCCTGCGTTTTTGTCACTTTTTTGTCGCTCTTTCATTGTGTTTTCATTCTCATTTTTGTATCATTTTAGCTAAATTGGAGAAAATGTGCTACAGTAGGTTCAGGTTTGCGTTAAGAGGTTAAGTGTTTAAAGTTTTTACGAACACAAACTGATGACTTGTTCCTCGTGATATCTACAGTAACTCATAGACAAATGAACTAGTTTGTATGTAGATGGTGTCTCAGCATTTTCATTCTAATCAGAACCCTCGACATTCTGGAGTGTCACATAAACTCATAACTCAACACTGACACTCATCTGGCTTGGACAATCTACTTATTCTATATAGCCTATGAGTGGCTTCAGAATATTCATGTTCATAATTAAGTATATTCATTTATTTATTGATATAATATTTATTTTGCAACCACAGACTCGAGGCAAATTCTAGTCCCTGCTGTTTTGTATACATACCTACACACATCCTCTTGAATGAGTCATACTGGTAGCCCGTCTGGCATTCGCAGCGGTACGAACCGGCCATATTGAGGCAGTGCTGGCCCTCCCCACACCTGTGCAGGCCGTTCTGACACTCATCCACATCTGCGAGAAAGAGGCGCTCGGGTCAGATAAACAAATGCCTACAAGATTCCTGCGGCGATAGTCCTGGTTTGTTTGGTGTGAGGAAATAATTTGCTTTGATGCAGGTGGCTCAATCGCAAGGTGTGAAATGAGAAAAGGGTCAACATCGAGCATACATCTTGTTGTCTGCGTATAGTTCACATTCTAATACCAATCATGAAATTGAGATTGCTTTTGTAATAAACTAAGTAAGTAATAAACTAATAGTAATAAACTAATAACAATCTGCATTTAAAGGAATAGGCCACCGTTTTTACATACTGAGATATGTTCTTACCTTAGCTTTGACGAGTTCATGTGTACCTGTCTGGTCTCCACGTGTGCCTTCCGTAACGTAAACACAGCACAGACGGCGTTAGCATTTAGCCTCTCTCTTCTCCTCTATAGCTCCAAATGAGGTGAAGATAGAGGCTACCAAACTCTTCCACGTTTTCCCTATTTAAATATGGTTACGTGAAGTGTTACACCATAAAGTATAATTAAACAATGTGGATTTTCTAAGCGGATAAAAGGGGGAACTATATTGTAAGGCGTAATAATACCAGGAGTAATTCGGCATCCGCACAGTAAAGTGAAGATATCACTGCGCGGATGCCGAATTACTCCTGGTATTATTACGCCTTACAATATAGTTCCCCTTTTATCCGCTTAGAAAATCCACATTGTTTAATTTTGTGTAATTATACTTTATGGTGTAACACTTCACGTAACCATATTTAAATAGGGAAAACGTGGAAGAGTTTGGTAGCTTCTATCTTCACCTCGTTTGGAGCTATAGAGGAGAAGAGGAGAGGCTAAATTAGGGTGACCAGACGTCCCAGTTTACCCGGGACAGTCCCAGTTTTGAGTCCTCTGTCCCATGTCCCCACACATTCCTCTAAAACCATTAATTTGTCCCAGTTTTACACAGGATCTGTCCCAAGTGTCCCAGTTTTTGGCCAAGATGATCCACAAAGTAACAAACTGCTTGAAAATTCATGTCTTTGGGCCATGCAAATGTCCATTACCAGGTAGAAACCAATAAGAAATATCAAGTCTATCATGTTAATGCTGATTGGTGCATGGTGTAAGATAGTAACAAGCAGATTTACCATTTAGCTTAGGAAAAACAGTCAATAAATGGCTTCCTGGTTGACCGTGCAACTAAATCCTAAATAGCGTCCCAGTTTTTTAGTCAGACAATCTGGTCACCCTAGGCTAAATGCTAACACGTCTGTGCTGTGTTTACGTTACGGAAGGCACACGTGAAGACCAGACAGGTACAAATGAACTCGTCAAAGCTAAGGTAAGAACATATCTCAGTATGTAAAAACTGTGGCCTATTCCTTTAATGCAGATTGTTATTAGTTTATTTCATCATTAGGTTGTCGGGCGGCACGTGGAGGTTCACTGGTTAAGTTAGTATGGATGATGCACCCAGAGAAAATAGTGAGTTATAGAGAAAGATGCTTACTACAAGGTTGTATCAGTTTGTTTTTTCCCAATGCCTTGACAGTATCTTCAGTTGCATGTATTCTACTAAAACACGTCTTTTGCCCTTTAGGTGTCTAATTGTGGATCTCACCGATGCATCTCGAACCGTCTGGACTGGAGTGATATCCTCGGCTGCAGATAATCTTCCTGTTGCACACGTATGACCCCACTGTGTTGATGCAGTTGGAGCCTGGACCACATGGCTGGCTCAAAGTGCACTCATCGACGTCTTAAAAGGAGCACATTAAAATTGGTATTAAAATAGAGGAAGAGGGTGCGGCCGGCTTAAAAGCGTGGCATGGGCTATACTACGGGGCAATTGCTTCTATACAAATCAAAGCAGACGCACATCACACAGACACATTCCCCTGTTGACTTTGTTGTGTGACATTTTCTCATTTCTCGGAGCGCTTCTCTTGCTCTCCTCTTTACAGTGTGCACGCTGCCTCGACATGCCTCAGTTCCTGTCCCTGGGGGCTAATTCCAGCGCATAGGTTTGTACGGGAGGAGGACAGCGTACTGGCTTTTATCCACCCCTCGCAGCCCGCTCTGATCTGCTGTCTGTGTGGCATTAACCCCGCTGACACGGCTGACACTTCCCCTGTGTGCCAAGCAGAGGTGGGGAGAGTAGCCAAGCATAGCAGAGCATTTCACTTGTTTCTCATACTATCGACGTGAAGCATGTGTCACGTACAGACTTATATGTAGTCAAGTACATATGTGTTCAAAATTCATTCTTAGAAGTACAATTCTCAAGTAAATGTCATTCCTATATCCCTGGTGCCATGTGGACTGTTCAGGACAACTGCATCTATGTGAAAGTGGGGCAAGTGGAAGCCAGTCTGTTGGTTCTATTTAACCCTAATGCTGTAATTACATCTAATTGTACATAAGTGGAGTTTTGTGGCTCATTTTTGTATTAGACTTGTATTGATTTGCCTCAATTAAATTAGAATTAGGTATTTCAATAATTCCGTGGAAGATGTTTTTAAGTCTAGTTAGTAAGTTAAATAATACAGTATTGTCTATTGATTACTAAGACTTTTATAATATGTCTTTATAATATTCTAAAGTTAATAACTTTATAAAATCTTGATAAGAGAGGTATAGGCAACATAGTAATATATTCTCTCCTTGAGGTGTATTGCTTCATCTAAAACAATAACACAATTGATGGCAAAAATAGATTTTACACAACAACAAAAAGTCAGGTACCCCAGCTTTAAGAAATATTTTGGAAATATTTAACAAATAGTATGAAATCATTTTACCAGCACAGTTTCCCTGCAGGTCCTTGCTGAAGCCGGTGGCACAGCGAGGTTTGGGGTTGCACCTGAATGAGCCTATGGTGTTCACACAGTCCAAGTCTGGACCACAACTATGGCTCCGTTGAACGCACTCATCGACATCTGTGAAAGAAAAGTAGTAGTGATTGTGTAGTGTAATACAAAAAAGGCACCACTGGATGGCACTGCGGTTAAGCTGGTTGCCCTGGATCCAAAATTCACAGCTCCATAGCCTTCACTTGACTTCAATTCAGGAAATCAATTTTAAACATTACAAGTGGCGATTAAATATACTTTGGAAAAACTACAATTAAATGTTCAGTTGGTCTGGAACCTACATTTGTTATACACACAGAATGTATGCATTATAAATTAGAAAATACATTTAGGGGTGGCCAAAAATTAACATCAGCATGTGGTTAAAGTTTTTCATGCAACCAATATGGATGTTTTCTCGATAAAAAAATAAGAAAAATGAATGCACAAATGTAATTACAGCACGGAGGCCAAAGTAGCGGGGCTTGGGAAATGCGTGTTCATTTAGCCTCTTCCCTCTTACACAGCCTTGGCACAGGGAGCCTGATGCAGAGGAAGAGAAGATAGAGGCAGTAAGGACCTCACCGGGGTCACCCAGTTCAACAGCTCGATGCAACTATTCACCCAGTGCAGAAAGATCCAACTGCTTCAGCACAAGTGTCCATCCATCTCTCCATCCTCCTTATCGGGGGTCAGCTATTAGCACTTTAAGCTGAAATGCCCATACACTTCCTTCATGCCAGTTCCTCCAGCTCCACACCCAAGGCATTCCCAGGTCAGCAGGCATCCAAAACGAATGCTCGAGCCATATCTTGATGTGGAGGGTCAAGGAACAAGCTTTGTGTGAAAAATATACAGATTTTTTTAAAGATGGGATATGGGATGATGCTCTGAGGATGTAAGAAGTGGCTAATTAGTTCTACTGTGTGTTTTTCCAATTATAGCACAGTGAACATGTAAGACTTGATAATGCCTCTCTTCCACTCTTGCTTTGTGCTGATGGCCTGAAGTGGCAGCTGTTTGGACACTCACCATTGAACCAGCCTATGAAGTGAAGTGCTCATTTTGCCTGATTAGACAACCATCCAGTTTTCATTGAGTACAAGGAAGATGAGAGAAGACTATTGTCTATAAGAGCTTAATGTGTCTGTAGCCATACTGCAGAGATTGACCCCCATCTGAAGTGCCTCATCAACCTGAAGCCTTAAGACTGCAGCCTGAGCGCCACAGGGCAACCTTATGGAGCTAAAAAATAAGGAGTTTAATATGGGGGTGTAAAGTTGGGCTGCAATTTAAAGAAGGGTGAAACTAGTCCAAAATCAGAATAGAAATGAAAAGTTGTGATTAAAAAGGTCCAGAAACTCTATTTCTTCATAGTCACAGAGACAGCTCATGTTTGAACAAAACATTTTTCAATTTATGGAAATCATGGACCATAATTAGTGACCAATGGAGACTAAGGGCCCGGTTAGAACCATGAGGCCGTCCGTCTGTGGACCCACCACCTGCAGGAGGAGCCATAGGGGGCTGGTGCAATGTGATTTGGGCAGCTCCAACAGCTGGCCCCACGACCCGGCAACGGAAAAATGGAAGAAAATGGATGGATGTATGGATGGAGACTAGGGGCCTGATTTACTAAGCATTTACACATGTGCAAAATAGGTTTTGTGTGCTAAAGTGGTGTAAAAAGCATTATGAATTTCTAACCCTGTCTTTCATAGACTCTTAACCTGTTACTTGCTGTCCCTCCGATCAGGGAGTTAGGGTTAGGTTTAGGGTCAGGGGTTACGGTTATGATTAGGGTTATGAATGGCAAATGTGATGTAAATTGTGTTTCACTCACACAGATCTTACACATAGTCTTAGAAACTAGAAGGCCTTGGTGAGGTATCACACTGGCATTAAGGCTGTAAGCGCTTCAGTCAGTACGCTTTGAGATTTGGATATGCATAATTGCTAATCCTAATTGTAATCCTAAACCTAACCCTAAACTGAGAGGTACAGTAACAGGTTAAAGGCCACAGCAAAAACTCGATTTGCTCCACTAATAATATGAATCAGGTGCAATATGCTATGAAGTTGCATTTGCTAATTTGCAATTTAGCACTTGTCTTAGTTAATCTAAACGCAGGACAATTTAGAAATTGACACAATAATAAAAAATATATATTTTCATCAGAATAGAAATGCATGGCATGAATTACAATTTTTGTATCATTTTACATTATGTATGTGTATATCAACTTGTGAACAAAGTTCGAGGCACTTTAAACTTTTCCATGAAACAACTCGCTGGTCAGTGAGACAACAAAGAGAGGACATCATACAAGCCAAAGTTATGATGTGATGCCACAGATACCACAGATGGACCTACCTTCGCACATGTCATTGACTACGTGGTACCCAGTGGGACAGCTGATCAGTCTCTGACAAGTGTAACTCCCTGCTGTATTCACACAGCGCTCGCTCAGCTGGCAGGCCTGGGCCGACAAACACTCATTTATGTCTGTGGGCGAAAAAAGGACAAAGACAAGTAAGGGATTGTCAGAAATGTTCAAACTGATGCTTTTGTTATCACAAAACAATACAACTGTTCAATCCATGGGTCTCAAATGATGTTAAAATGTTCGACCGTTTTCATACAAAGTCAGAAGTAAAAAACAACAAAATGGTCAAAATTAGGCCAAAATGTGGATCGGTATAGTAATTACATACAGTGGCGAGAAAAAGTAAGTACACCATGTGGAATTTCTCACATTTCTGCCTAAATTTGTCACTAAATGTGGTCTGATCTTCATCAAAATCATAAGAATGAGTCAACAGTGTCTGCTTTAACTAATACCACCCAAACATTTACATTTTATCATATTTTTATTGGCCATAACATGTAAACATGCACAGAAGAGCGTGGAATAAGTAAGTACACTGCTTGAATCTCACTGAACTGCAACAGTTTTGTAAAGAGGAATGGTCCAAGATTCATCCTGATCGTTGTGAGCGTCTAATCTGCAACGACTGAAAAGCAGTTATTGCTGCAAAAGAAGAGTCAGCAGCTATTTAATACAAGGGTTCACTCACTTATTCACATGCTGTTGTGAATGTCTCAGGTTTTTCTGCAAAATATCTTTATAAACTTGTGAATTCATTTTTCCATTGATGATAGCACATTGTCCAAGGCCCTGAGGCAACAAAACAGCCCCACACCATGATGCTCCTGCACCATACTTCACATTGAGGATAGGGTTTGATGTTAGTGTGCTGTTCCATTTGTCCTGCACACATGACGTTGTGTGTTCCTCCCAAACTGTTCAACTTCCGGTCCACTGAATATTTTTCCAGTAGTCCTTCACGATTTATCACAATAGTATCACAAGTTTATCTTGATATTTTGCCGAAAAACCTGAGACATTCACAACATGCATGGAATAAGTAAGTGAACCCCTGTATTAAATAGATATGATAACATGTAAATGTTGGGTGGTATTAGTTCAAACAGACACTGGTTACTCATTCTTATGATTTTGATGAAGATCAGTCCATATTTAGTGACCAATTTAGGCAGAGATGTGAGAAATTCCACATGGTGTACTTACTTTTTCTCGCCACTGTACTGTACATATCACTCAGAAACTAGGACAAACAGTTAAAAGACGATTTCACAATTGCACAATTGAGAAAGCTTAGATTCATAGACCACTGGACGCGCATCTAGACTTTTGAAAGACTCAGAAATAAGGGGTATATGGTATGTAGTCGGGGAGATAAAGTGTGATAATGCATGGGTAGTTGGGATAATCCTTTTGGTGAAACTCAGTTCAGCCAAGAGATAAAAGAATGTCTCTGATTTAGTGTTTTGTCTGGATGGCAGTGTGCTATGGAGAGTGAAGGGGATTAGGGCTGTATCTGCTCTATGGATCTAAAAGCACCGCTGAGAGGAGAAAGACAATTCAGCGGACAGTCTACGTGCCAAGATACTGATACTCAAATGAATGACGAGTGCTTACAATGAACAGTTTTACAGTTAATTTGTATATTGAAGGTAGGTTTGCAAAGTTGTAGCTTACTTATGTGTGAATTTGATGACTTCTGGAAGTGTTTTTAAGCATGTCTTTAATTATAGTGCAATTTTCAAACCAACAAGCAACTACCATATAACTGTGGCAGCACATCACGGAAAAGGAGCAGGCTAATAGGAACTTAGAGGAAGAACATCAGGCAGGGGTCTGCAACCTTTAACACCCAAAAAGCCATTTCAGCCTGTTTCAAACCAAAAGAAATTCTCAAAGAGCAGCAATAATGGTTTTATCTTTATTTGAATTGTACAATGCATATTAATGAACAGACAACTGGTGCTGTAAATATGCCAGGTTTAGTTCAAAGCTCATTTCCATGGGGTAAAAACATGCCACCAATGTAGTATAAAGTATGATGACGAATGAATGAGTTAAAAAGAATTAATTTAATGTTATATCAAAGCTTTCGTTTTGGCTCATATGTAGCCTAATACAACAGCATTCATTCATTGAGCATTCATTCAATCATTCATTCATTCATTGAGCATTCATTCAATCATTCATTCATTCAGCATTCATTCAATCATTCATTATCACTCATAGAAATACTATTTATGTATTTACTTTTTTTTTGTCTGTCATTGATCACCAGAGGCTTTGAAGAGCCTCATGTGGCTCTTGGGGCAAAATTCAGCAACTGCTGGTTACCCTTTCTGGTACTAACAGCATCATTTTGTCGGTAGTACCAGAAAGAGGTAATATAAATTCAATCCATTTTAGCATTATATGAATAAAATACCTTCACAGGAGTATCCATTGGTTGCAAGAGCATAACCAGGGAAACAGGAGCACTGAGGCCATCCGCCCACCGGGGTGCACTGTTGCTCACAGGGGTTGTTTTCTGAAAGGCAATCACACACAAGTTCATTGACATATACTTCAGCATAGAGCAATTTACACTGTGTACGCTTTATAAACATTGCCCTTTTCCTCACTTCTGTTTAGAGACTGATCTCTGACCTGCCCATATTGTGTTTCCTACATTTGGGCAACTGCGCTCAAGACCTCCACCCGGCACCATGGCAACCAAACAAGAGAAACAAAATCTAATACAGCTGAAAGTATAACTTCTAATAAAGGCTGCTTTATGCTAAAACAGACTAACCTTTGATACAATCTCAGCATATGTTTCTCAGGCATTTGCTGCCCTGCCATATTTCATGGTAACTAAATAATCACATGTCAGTTCATGGCCCCGGCCCTTTTCTAAACACCCTTGACAACATGAAGAAAATACGCCAGCTCATGATTGAGACGTGTGAATGAAAGTATCCTTTGTTGGCTGGTGTAACTGGAGTTTGCATGTTCTTAATTAAACAAGAACTGCCTGGCGTGTGTTTACTGTGAATAAACCAGTATAACAAGGTTTATTATTGCTTGGATTCGTGGTTCAAAAATGGGCACTTGAAAGTCTCTCTTTAATGCTTTGTCTCGTTACGTACAGTATATATTATTGCAAAACAATGCTCTTTTTCCCCCCATACACAGAATGGGAGGAAGCGTATTAAAACGTACAAAATCATTATGCAAGATGTAGAGCAAGAAGCAGTCTGCAGGAAGAAGATAATATCATTTGTTGATATATTGTAGACATTATTGTCCCTGAAAGAAAATGAATCCTCTGGATTTGAACCACCCTTTAATCAGTGACTCAGGACAAGTCCAGTGCCATGTGGCTGTTCAGCAGATCCTGAGCCAGGATTACCTGGCTGGAGGATTGGCCTCTTGTGCATGTTTTAGGTTAAAGCTACACCGTGTAAAATGTGACCCAATAAATACAATTGAAATACAAGCATTTATTTAAAAAAAGATATTTTCATCATTGAAAAATACCTCATAAATGTACAAACAAACATGTGTGTTTGCTGTGAGTGGCTTAGCTCTCCTAAGACATGACTGTAACGAGAGGGAACGTCTCCAGCTCGTCTCCATGGAGATGTCGACTAAAGGCAGAGGAATTTTAGATTTAAATAGGTTAAGTTCTCATCCAAATCCATGCTTTGATTACCCGCTGCAAAAATTGCATTTTCTGTGTCGAGCTACTCATTGGGAGCATGTTTTGTATTAATGGCAACAGTATAGTCCAAAATGTTACGCAGTGTGTCTTTAACAGGAGGTGGAGTGCCTGAAGTAAACTGATCAGACACAACAACAAACTGTGTAGAGTTTAAGGCCCCAGCCAGTCCAGAATCAAGCCCAAAACCTTTTTTGAGGAGTGAGAGTTCTTGCCACCCTATAGGGCAATGTCACAAGTTTACAATATTTAGGAGCCATTATTATGTCAATGCATAAATTCATGACTATATATTTATCGCTTTTATTAGTGCTTGTTTGAGATCACGTGGCTTATTGGTATTTTTAGGCAGTATATTGGCAGTAAACTGATGCTGTCTGCAATGGGTTGGTAATAGATTTGCATCTGTAAACTAAGTGATATACTGTTTTTATGTGGCTCTAACCTTCACATGGGTTTGAGACGGGGGCCTCAGTGGGTGGCAGAGGAGGTAACGTAGACTCGGCTCTCTCATTCTCCTTCAGTCTGTTCTGATCTTCTATGGTCTCTGCAAAAACACAGCACATCACACTGTAATCAAGACATCTCCATGTACTTACAGGTGTGAGCAAATCCTACATTTCCAGTTTTTTCTGAAGTTGAGATAAAATAATAGCCGCAAGTCAGACAGGAAAACGTGTCGCCTGCAGTCAAAACATTCAGTTTTATTAGTGAATCTCATCCTCCGCTGCAATCTGAGTCTTGTTGAGGCAGGTTGGTGAAAATGTACAGTAACAGGAAATTCATCTGTCTTTACTTGAAAACACTTCAATGGGATACAAAATTTGATGTTAATGATAATGGATTTCATGCACTCTTGACGGGGCTGCACAATTGTGGAAAACTATTTAATTGCAGTGCAAATTTTGGGAAGATGTCCAGTGGCATCAACATTTAAGACTGAAACATGAACTGATACAAGAACCATATACATTTCCAAACATATTTGTAGATGTCCAAAGGTACTGTAGGGGTAAGGTGGATAGAGGGTCGAGCAGGACAAAACAAACAATGGTCTGAACAACTGTATGGAACCCACAACTGCAAAACATGTCTAGACATGTCTACATCATTGCTCACTAATGTGATTTGAGCATATACAGTAAATGTGGTGTTTACATACAGTATATTGTATTGTTTTTTACTGTTACCTATAGCACAAGTGACGGCATCGTCCTGGAGGACGTATCCAGGGAAGCACTCGCAGCGGAAGGACCCCAGCGTGTTGACACATTTGTGATGGCAGATGCTCCCCTCGTATATCAGGCACTCGTCCATGTCCTCCACTTCCACCGGACTCTCCACAGCATTCTCCCCATCACCACCCTGTCCCAGAGAGAAGGCCTCTTTGGGGAACGGGCTGTCTGACACTGCAGAGACAGTTATGAAGACTATAACAGAGCACACCTTTAAGGACAAATATACTGTCCCTGAGGGTGTCTATGGTCCTTTAGAGGTCGTAGTAGTTTATGTAACAGAGACCATCTGCAAACATATCATTCTTCAGAAAGAAACCACATTTGTATGCCTCAGCTTGTTTCCATTACCACACTTCTACCCTACAACCAACTAATCACTCTACTTGGGAAAAACTAAAGCAGCTAGTACATTTCCTTTAAGGTATGTCTTCTGTACTTTTCCCATGTCTCATCTTAAGTCATTCAGACAATGGTTGTTCAAAAGGTCAAAGCAATTATCCTACTGTAATACATCCAACATGGCACCGATTCAAAAAACAGTGGGGTTTAAGTGGCTGAGTAACACAATAGGATGTAGAGTCAAAGAGGCCGTATATCTTTAAAAATTATAGATGTGGCTTAAACTTCTGGGTGGCAAACGAGCGCTGCAGCCTCTCAGCGTGGCAGTGAAACACTAATACAATTCTCCCTGTAGGCAGTAAAAGTCTGTGGTGTAAATCTCCCCCTCCCCTTGGCACTGCTGCTCAGGTGTCTGCAGTGCGCCGAGTGGACTAGTGTTGTGCAGTGGCCTCTGAATGTTGTTGGGGATTTTTTTAGAATAAAGAAGAGCATTTTTTAGCGTCAGACTTCAACATATTGACATAATAGGAACACACAGAGGGGATATGAATACTTCCTGAACCACTGTACCTCTTTTGGGCAGTGCAGTGGGGTCCATGGCAGGTCTTTCCCTGATGGGGTGCCAGGCGTTATGACCGTTCTCCTGCTCCCCCTCACAGCAGGCCATGAAGATGTGTCTGCAGTGGAAGCCCAGTGAGGGGTGGGCCTCACAATTCATGCCGTCAGCACGGAAATGCAGACCCAGAGAGCAGCAGCCACAGCACTCCTGTATAGCAGAGAGATGTGGCGTTAATGCATGCCACACAGTTGGGGGAAATACAGTTTAATGGATTGGCAGACACAAATAAAGTGTAAAGGGACTTTATTAGCGTTTCCTATGCAAAAAAGTACTTGCAATATTCGCAGAAGTGACACTTCCAACGGCAAGGCAGTTTTTTGTTTTTTTATCTTATCTCAGACCTAATAGCTAATACTAAATAAAGTTTAAAAAATTAAAGACAAGGCAATTTTTTTAAATTAAGCTTGTTTATATTTTGGTGCTATTGTGAGTGTTTAGTGTTAGCCATTAGCTATAAGACAAAAACACCTACTATTAAGAACACAATTTGCTTTACATCAATTGCAAAGTTTTTAACATGTTGCCAATGACTGTCTATTAGTTTATGTAATCTTGAAATGTTTATATATTTTGTGCAAGACACTGCTGATCTCTCAAAGAAAAATAGCGCGAGAACGCTAACCAATGAAATGTCCAGTGGAAGTCACATGGCTTCTGGACATAATGCCTTTTGTTTTACTTTCAGTATTGTTCAGAGTTGTGTCACTCTGGGAAATTGATAATACAGTAACAACCGCATCACAAACCAAGTCTTATCACTCCTATACATCTCCAGTGTATGCTTTTCTGAAACGAAATCAGTAGGTGAGACCACAAAGACCCAGAAGTCCTAAACAAACAAAATAAGAAGCTGTGTAGTAATTATAGGGCTTTTGAAGATTTGCATCACATAACCTCAATTCTATAGATTTTTAAATGAACTTGCCTGTGTACTGTGCAGGGAATTGATAAATACAGGCCATAGTTGCAGCAACTGACCATTGTTCTCGACGCGTATCGAGAAAAAGTCCAATACCTTAAAGGACTGTGGGAATGCGAGAGTAACCAGCCCTGACTTATTCTATCCAAACTGAATTAAATAATCTAATAACAATGAATTGGAGCTACAAGAGTCTTAAAGTTATTCCCCAGTTAGTCTATCTCAGGACCACCACACATGTTTCAAACTCTGCTGTGACCAATGTGATTGCGCATTGTTAATTTGGGCTGCATTAGGGTTTAATTTGAATTTTGCAGGGTCATTAGGTTTGACTGTGAGCCTCGGTGAACTATGAGTGGCCTTTTCTCCGGCGGATACTGGCCTTGAAAGAATTGATCGCGCATTTATCGCTGGAGTCCTTTTCACATGAGCCTCCCGCGGTCGCCGCCTTCACTCCGGATAGACACTGCTGCTCGCGGAGGGAGCCCAAGCAGCACTGCTGTTGGGACGTCCTGGCACAGAGGAGAGACATGGAAACAACACAGTGGACAAATGGTTTGGACGGGCACCACGGCACTGCAGCAACAAGTGGGACCATTAATCATGCCTTTCAGCAGCTATTAGACAGCGTGCAGTCATTAAATAGAACAGCAAGTGAGGACAGAACATTGTGTGAAATGCAAATACTAAAAGCAGAAAAGAATGACGTGCAAATCGCCAGGAAACAAATTGCTATTACGGATACATTTTATGGGAACAGTTGTCTATTTTCTAATATGCCGTGAGAGCTTCTTAATTGGAAATATTGACTACTGGCTTCTTGAGGTTGCCTATTAACATTTCTTAATTGTATAGCAGTAATAAGTCTCAGAAAGGATCGGGACATGGCAGAGGCACCTTTTTTCATCTAATTGTAATTCGGTCACACTTTACATCACAGTAATAACATGGTAAAAAGATGTGGGGGAAATGGGTGGCAATAACAAGAGATAATTTTGTAGCGCTGTTTTTAAATGATTAACAAGAAAATAAAAGATCAGTTCTTAGTAATTTACGGTTCTTATACTGATGATTAATCACTATAATCATTAAATAAAATAAGTGTGTGTCTTGGTTATATAATTACCATGTTTTCTCTTAGGTACCATGGCATTACCAACCATTTCATAAAGTAAGGAGCTGCTACCTCTTATTAGTATAACTAATTCATGAAACTGCAAACAGATCGATAAAGGCCTTGGAATGAGAATGACTAACATTAAAAAGCATTCATACAAACAGTTATCAAGTAAATGGCAAACAACCTACTCCTACTTATTCCTACGTAAACAGGACAGAGATTAATTACAGTGCGTCGGATGTAATGATGATAATGGCTGTGCTGGGCGTTAAATGGCGCTCACCAGCAGATGGAGTGGCGGTCCTGAGTGGGAGGCTCCATGCTGCTGCAGTGACCGTTCACCGAGGCCCATTTCTCTCCCGTCTCACAGCAGCTTCTCAGCAGCTCCTCTGAAGACACTGGGGATAACACACAAACATAATCAGTGAGTTTAGAAGCGCTAACCCAACTTTTGACTGAACATTGGCCAGCATGATTTCATATGATTTCCTAGAGCGGGTCAGGCTATCTATTTTTTGTCCATTATTTAGTATTTGTGAATGGAAAAAAATAGTACAAAATTACAGTGTTTCTTCACACAATAACAGATGTGGAATTTGACATTGTGACATCCTTAAATGAACCTTGGGCTGGGCATTTGACAAATCTTAGTAAAACCATTGATTCCTTTGACTGCTGGAATGAGGAATGGCAGTTCTCCGGAGTATTTTAATAGGCAGCATGATCCCTAGCTGTAGAATTGTGTATACTGCATATGGTGCTTTTCCCATGACCTACAAAATAGCTGTAATAGATCATTATTTGGGGATCTTTTGAAGCCATATAGCTGCACTTTCTGATGGAAAGATAGCTGCCGTTCTGCTGCTGATCCTCCATTCACCACCAATCACACACACTAACAAAAAAATAAATATGAAAATAAGATAAGATAAGATAAGATAAGATAAGATAAGATAAGATAAGATAAGATAATCATTTATTGATCTCACAACGGAGAAATTCACTTGTTACATTTGGCATTCAGTAAGATCACTCAGGGTGTGCAAAATAGACAGGAAATGTGCAGACAGTTAAATAGTAAAAAAGAGGTATCTTATGTACAGTAGGTAAAAGCAAAAATCTTAAGGGGTGGAGTTATAACAATTAGGAAATAATCATAAATAAAAATAGAATAAAAGTTAGAACAGACTTTAAAAAACTAGAATATCTAGGTGCAAAGTTTACAGTCCTAGTGCAGGTTGTCAATAAGTGACGCTGGTACAGGGAATAAAGTGGCGCTGATATAGAGATTATTGCACATAGTTTTCCAAAGGTGGGTTACTGCACATGTTACTTTAGCGTCTTGTTGTACAGTCTGACAGCAGTGAGGATGAAAGCCTTGCGGTAGCGCTCCTTCTTGCACTCAGGGTGCCTCAGCCTTCTACTGAAAGAGCTGCTTAGTACCTCTATAGTCCCGTGCAGTGGGTGGGAGGTGTTGTCCATGATGGAGGTGAGCTTGGCTAATAACCTCCTGTGCCTCACCTCCTCCACAGAGTCCAGGGGGCAGCCCAGGACGGAGCTGTTCTTGTCCCGCTCTGTGCTAACCTGGCAGTAGCCAGATTGATATGTGTAGAAGACTGAAAATTCAGATCTCGCGACAATCCAGCTTGCAGCGCAACGTTAGCTCTGTGCTGCCCGGAGCCAGCACACGGCAGCGTAGTGGATAGCAGAGGCTACCACAGAGTCATGAAAAGTCCAGAGCAGAGGCCTGCTCACTCCGAAGAACCTCAGTCTCCTCAGAAGGTGGAGGCGACTTTGGCCCTTCTTGTACAGGGCGTTGGTGTTGTGGGACCAGTCCAGTTTATTGTTGAGGTGAACACCCAGGTACTTGAAACTGTCCACCACCTCGATGTCCTCCCCCTGGATGTTTAGCGGTTTGTGCGGTAGTGGCTTCCTCCTGAAGTCGATCACCATCTCCTTCGTCTTACTGGTGTTCAAGCACAGATGGTTGCGCTCACACCAGTCCACAAAGTCTATGATCTCCAGGTCGTTCCCCTCAGACACGCAGCCCACAATGGTGGAGTCGTCAGAGAACTTCTGCAGATGACAGCTGTCTGTATTGTATGTGAAGTGCGATGTGTAGATGTTGAAGAGAAACGGTGAGAGGACGGTGCCCTGAGGGACCCCAGTGCTGCAGACGTCCACCTCAGACTCACAGCTGCGCAGCCGCACATACAGTGGTCGGTGTGTGAGGTAGTCGATGGTCCATGCAGTGAGATGTTCCTCCACTCCCTCCAGCTTCCCTCCGCAGCAGCGCCGGTCTGATGGTGTTGAAAGCGCTGGAGAAGTCAAAGAACATGACCCTCACAGCGTTCCCGGCGAGCTCCAGGTGGGTGAGCGCCCACTCCAGCATCAAGAAAAGGATACAAATAATACTGCTGAAATTTAAAGCAGAACTAAGTAACTTATGCCCCTACAGGCCATAAGCGTCACTGCACGTCTTTTTTTACTCATTATTGTCCGTGAGAGTAAAATACTATACGCTGACAGGAAAGACAAAGGGAGAGAGGGATATTGTACATCGTGCCACAACTAAATTACACAATGGAGATATTTTTTTCCGCTCAAACTTGGCTGTAAATACTGCCAAAGTGGCACTAGCCCACAGTTAGCTTTGCCCGTTAGCCTGTTAGCTTCTTCTTCTTCGTGGTTCCGGAGGCAGGCAAGTTGCGAGCGTGGTTTTCTGGCCAGAGACACCGGGGGAGATGAAAGACCCTCCAATCATCCCATTAACACTTGTATTACCCCCAGACTACGAAAAGGATTTATTAAGGTAAACACGTTACTTAGTACTGCTTTAAGATATCAATTCAAATTTTTAAAGACACGGGTCAGTCCTGGAACCACACTAGCATAACCGAGTGCCACGCCAATGGAAAAAGTCAGAACTTGCCCTTGCACTGGCACCCTCTTGTTGTAGACAAAGCGGGTGAAGTGTTTGGGGTCGGCCCACTAGTCCGTCAACTCATCAGAATGACGTCTCATTATTCCAAAAATGTCCCATTGAGTAGGGGTTGAAAAATAAAATTAGGTTCAGGCAAGAGTCCACTGACCTTAAGGTTAGGGCCAATGGTTGTATATGGCTCTCTAATCCACAACACAACTGGGTTAGAGATGTCGGACTAATGGCACCTCTGCTCAATGGTAAATTTTCAGAATAATGAGACATCGGACCAATGGCATGGCATCAAGTGTTTTGTCCAAGGACACAACAACGCAATGCCCCGCTTTAACTGGAAATAGAAACACAAATTTGACTGTTAACGGGTAAATGCTTCAACCAACTGAGCTGCAGTTGTTGCTCAACTTCTTTAAAATAAATCCTCCTATTAGTGGTGGCTAAGTATCAAAGGCAGGCTGTGTTTTGCATACAAATTTCCAAATAGGTCAGAGAGAGGAGAGATGAAACACTCGTAATCTGGTTTACAGGGGGAAACTTCCTTCAATAACAGGCCAGTGCACTCCCGCTTTGATTTGTGGCCTCTGCATTAGACACTCATGACATGGTGTTCTCCTCAGCAATGATGACATATAGAAAAAAAAAAAAGGATGACTCCAGATCAGAGAAGGGTCTGATTACAGCATGTACCTCATTGTTCCTGATAATACCTCTTAACGATCTTCCCTAAACAAAATGAAACGAGCTGCCATAACTTCCATAATTTAAAGGCACAAAGGAAAGCGAAACCCGGACGGGCACAATGACGCTTTGATATCTCTAACTCCGGCATCTTCCAGTCTCTTTGAACTGTCAGAGAGTATATTAAAGGATAGGCAAAGTAATTATTCATCGTTCCTGCTTCCTATTCATTTTCTTCAGTGGACGTCTTTCTTGTATATATTAGAAACAAAACAGTGTTGGTATCATGGGAAGTATGGGTGTACAGGAGAAAACATTTGTACACAAAAGTTCATAAGGTGTTATCTGTACTGGGTTATTTCAGTGTTGTTGTTGTTGTTGTTGTTTCACCTCAAAAAGATCATTAGTTACTGACGGAGGGAAAATGTAGTACAGATGACGGCTTATGAACTTCTGTACAACTGAGAGCACACAAACAAATGATTTTCTTTTGTTCTACTTCATCCTTTCTACAATGCCGCAACTACGTACTGAACAATGAACCGGGGTGGAGAAAGAGCTCACTAAAGTGCCTTTAAATTATCTATGAATAAACAGAGATACGTAAATCACTACACACTAGAGCAGTTATGGCCAAAGTCAAGAGCATGGAGAACTCGTAATAGATCAGATAATCCCTCATTGCCTTACAACATTTTGGGAAACACTGCACTAAAGGGTGGATCATTTACTATGGTAATTTAGGAGGTAAAATTAAATGACTGTAATCAAACAAAGCAGTGAAAGCACAGGTCCACCCCACTTCACTCTTAAAGGGATATTTTGGGGATTTTTGACATAGGGCCTCATTTCCTAGTTATCCAGAGTGTTGTTGATGTCTGGAGATATTTTTTTCTTAAATTCATGCAGTTCTTATATTTAAAGAGCCTAGTTGCGCTAGGCTAGGGCAAGGCTAAAGCATTTCTACGGTAACAGCTAGCATGCATTAAAAACAGTCTGACCCACTCCACAGTGCACCTGAGGTAAATCCCTTATAACGCCAGACTAACGATATAAATGTCTGTATCGACAGAATAATTGTAACCATTTTGCATTTAAAATAACTTATATTTGAGCAGCATCAGCTTCGTGGTTGTAAGCTAACACAGCGGCGGAGTGATCTGCGAGAAAATACTGTAGTCCCTCAAAATGCGGTAATTCATGTGATACAAGGTCAGTTATATTTCAAAAATTATTCTATCGACACAGACATTTATATTGTTATGAAAAAAATATCTCCAGACATCAACAACACTCTGGATAACTAGGAAATTAGGCAATCTGTCAAAAATCCTGAAATATCCCTTTAAAATGCATATGACACATGAGACACATTAAGTGCTAAAACATAGTGAACACAATCATATTTAAGATTTTGTGACAAAATGTATCCAGCTTTCCTTAGTTTTACTATTTTTGTGATGCTTATAGTTTCCCTTCCTTATTGGACGCTGACAGGAAGTGACATAGATAGAGACAAACCATTTTATATACACTGTTGCCGTGCCAACCATGTTATGCTGATGGGAAATGAGTGAGTCAAACTGTCATGCTATGTCACTTCCTGTCAGCAGCTGTAAAAATAACGTTTCTGCCGAACATTTCTTCATTTATTTGCTGCTTCATGGAAATAAAATGACAATTGTTACTTACAACAGATGTTATCCGTCTAAATAAGTCATATTTTCAAAAGTGCACTTTAAGCTAAAAACACGTGTTTTGTTTTTCCTTGAATTTTCTCAGTTACTTAGGGAATCTGCTTAGTAAGAAACAGTATTCGGTTACTTTCTGCACCAATGATCCCTTGACAGGAGCTTAAAAGCGTCACATCTTTTCTTTGTTTTTAGACCTTCCCCTGCCCTGTAATCATATAGGACTATCAGCCTAGCATGAACACCAGATGGTTTTCTCTTGTCCAAATCCAAGACAAGTGACATCACATCCTTTAAAAATATAGAATAACGTTTTTAAAAAGGGGGCAACTCTGGACATGTCTGGAGGCGTTGGGTGAGCCTGGTATCTCATCCTTTGTGGCTGTGATTTACAATACAGGTGGGTCTGGAAGAGGTAGGACCATGGGTCACTACACATACAAACTTAAGTGGGGAGACTTGACAGATGATTGATGCAACAGGCTTAAAGAAATAGCCAACATGCTTCAGTATGTTTGCTTCCCACTGTGTGAGAAATCCAAGCAATGGTCCTCTCACCTTAGACGTTGAACTCGCACAGATAATGTGTCATTTGCAATCGCGGTCCAAAGACAGCTGGCTATGACATAACACGGAGGGGGATTTTCTCTGTCAAAACTATGATTTCAAACCCACAAGGACTAATTCATTTTAATTAAAGAAAGATTTTTTGGTCACTTATGGGGGCCAAGATATATACGCCCAAAAGCGTTGATGGTTTAGCGGTAACATCTCTTATGTTCCGTATGGTTACATTGACGCGGTTGCAAATATCGAGTTAAAACAATAATATACAAATGTCAAAACGTATGTGGACTGTTAACTGATAGATTGATTGATAGATGTTTTACATTTACTTTTTGGATCACTTGTTTCTACAGGCTCAACATGGATTTTTATGGTACGCATCTTGTGTGTTTACTTTATTTGCCTCTGTTTGGGCTTGTCACAATAATGTGGTAATTTGGCACTTGGAAATGCCTTTTACTGAGTCTCAGAAGCCTTAAACATTTGGTTATCATAAAAAAACAAAATCAGCAATAAAAGTCCAATTCAATGTCACCCTGTGGGGAAAAGTCACTCTTCATTGGACATAATAAATAGTTTGATGAGGTGACACACCTTCGTACAGCTCTTTCCTCAGTCCTTCATATGAACCTGTTTTCATTGCCCAATTATACACTCATAATGTCCTCAGTGTTGAGTGTCACAAGCCACTAGTTTCTGCCAGAGATGAAAATCTGTCCAAATCCTGATTTTGGACTTGAACACAAACAGCATTGAAACCAGTCTAGCCTCTTACTTGGCAGGAACTTTTTTGGCTCATTATAGCTGAATATTTTCAATAGAGATTTAGTATACCCTCCAAGGCTTTTACATTTTTCTCTTCTCTGTCTTTGCATTGGCATACACATTAGTAATCTGCCTCTTATATTTAAATATGTTTTTCAAATTACCATACATTTACATAATATCTTATGCCAGATGCCTTTCCTGTTGCCATTCTCTCCATTTAAACCGTTTTAGTCAAGGTGTCGGCAAACTTTCATATCCAAAAAGCTAACCCTTCCCCAAAACAAGAGCCACAAGCAATTTGGATTAGTGAGTTTACTGTGGATGGACTGAACCAGGCCTAAATTTGGTCTAAACAAGGACTGACCCCAGATTAAACGCTGACAAAAACATGTCCAAATTAGGACTAAACCATAGCACCTTTCACTCGACTCTTTAAGAGCTGCATGAGGCTTTAAAAACATAGATTTCCAGGCCCAGCTCTGGGTATGGGCGACCGAGGCGGTTGCCACAAAAACAGCCACAAAAAGTTGCATGGAATACTGAAATTAAGTCAGTAGTAGCTATAAATACAAATCCATCAGTATACCAGCAATGATAGAAATAGCAATGAAGTTTTATCCAGGTTTGGGATGGTGCACTCATGACTTCTATAGTGACTGTATTTATGATATCCAAATCATAGAGCACAAATAAGGCGGGTCCAAGTTGTCTTAACAGTTTTCAGTCAAATAGCTGTCGCCTTGAAATTATTTAATGAGCGGTTTACCAAATCTTGGGAGCAGATGTTTTTTTGTGTATTTATAATCACTGTCGACAAGCACTGTGGACATTTATCAACTGCAGGGTATGTTTCAGATGGCTAAAAATTCCAGGAAATGATGTGGAAGACACCCCAGATTAACTATCTCCTCTGCTCTGGCTTCCACAGTAGTGTTTCAGTAAATGCACAGGAATTCACCCTTCCTTTCATCCTCAAGAAAATTATACATGTGTGAAGATTACTGCCATATGGAGCGTGTTGTGACAGCGCTACTGACAAAACAAGCGCTTCATTTATGGATTGTTAGCTTATAGACAGACCGGCTAGACAGTGCAGGCTGGACATGGAACAGATAACATTGCCTATTTTGGAAAACGTCCCGACATATTACTGGTATTATGATTTATTGGCAAGTGAGGCCCCAATGACTTTACTTCAATTCATCTAAATTCTTGATTTCATTTGATGCATTATTCATATTGGACAAACTGGTTATAGGCTTAGAAATACTGTAAGCGATTGCAGATGGGGTGGGATTTTTGAGTTTATGCTATAGTTTATGTATTTCAGAGTTTCTCAAACTTTTGGGGACAAGAGAGCCCTGGACGTCCTCCACTACTTCTCATCAGTGTGAGGATACAATGAAATCAGGTTTAAACCATGTATAAAACCCAATTTGTTTTTATCAACATATAGAAACATTTAAGATTAAAACATATGTTATTAAATAGATAATTCAGAGGAATTGAAATTTAGTATAAAGTTTGCAACATTCAAAAAGTAAAAAAAACCTAATACAACAGTTGTTAGAGGTTGTTTTAATATTTGTATCTTGGCCTGAATGTTGACATGAACCTACGGTACATGAACTCATATTATTTGAATATTTTGAAAATGGACTGTAAGCCATAATCATCAAAATTATAACAAACAAAGGCTTGGCATATGTCACTTTGCATGTAATGAGTCTATATCATATATTAAGTAAGTAAGTAAGTAAGTAAGTGCTTTATTGTCATTGTACAAGCGTACAACGAAATAGTGTTCAGGTGTTAGTCCTGAGCTGCTGCGGCTGAGCCGCGCTGCCACTGTGTGTCAACCTGACCCGCATGACCTTGGAGGTCGGGGAAACTGTGGCACTCGGAAGAAACCTGGCTGGCTGCCCTCTATTAGTTTCACATTTTAAGTTTAATTACAGAAATAAATGAACTTTTGAACGATATTCCTAATTTTCCGAGTTTCACCTGTAAAGCACCCTACATATGGCTCAGGGACCCCAGTTTGAGAATGGTAGTATTATTAAATACAGTTAAAAAAAATAATCATGTTTTAGGTACAAATACCCATGAAATCTATAGTAGAAAATAAAATAGAATTTAAATTAAAAAACAAAAACAAAACAATAACAACAGTGAAATGTACCATTAAAACTTTTAAAAGAAAAAATGTAACGCTTGTGATAAAAAGTTTGAAATACTATTAATATGATTATGCCTGTGTTGTTATACTTTCAAGCATCATATATCAAACTAAGTGGTCCAAAATGTTATACCATAAACCACCAATCCTATATGTCCTAATCCTAGATGTCTCTTCTGAAGTCATATAGGATAATGTCATTTAGCCTGTGCAGAGGTGTGTACATGAGACTGGGGCAGGCGCAGGGGAGTATGGGTAATCAGTGCGCAGTGACCAGCGTCTGGCAATCACGCCACAACAGAGCTCTCATTCATCACTGCAGCATTATAGCAGCAACAGGTACAGCCCCAGAAATCCTACCCGGGTCCCGCCAAACGACCCCCTCCCCCAAGCTGTGTCTGCTTTTAGACAGGAGGAACAAACATTTATCTTGGCTTGTGTTCCACAACAAATTAAGTTTATGTTTTGTGAAATGGATATGGAGTTCCTGTGGTTTGCACCTTCTAATGTTTTCAGTCCAATAACTCGGTGCATTGATGAAAAGCCCTGGAGAGTCTAGTACCACAGGGGTTTGTTGTTGAACTTGTAATGTCTGAAAAGCTCTCCTCGGGGCAATGACCTTCATCACTGAACCATTACATGGTGTTAGGTGGAGTCACGAACTGACTTCTGAATGAGATAAGAGGACCAGGGCAAAATGATTTTTGGTGAACAGCTACAACAAGTGAGTTAGTGAGAATGCAGTGTCCTTAAGTAATGAATTTGGATTTATAAGTGACTTGATTTATTTAAATAATCTTATCAAAATCTTATAAGACCCATAGAGCAAAGTATATTAATAAACTAGTCAGTCACAATCTCCATAATGATGTATAAGAAAAAACAATGCTCTCACCTCTGTCAGAGAGAGATTGTAGTTTGAATAATATCTGTTCTCCACATTTTTCAGACTGATCCACAGTAGTAACATTCCATCTCCAAATGCAAAAGAAAATAGTTTGTCCATCAGCCCTCTTTGTAGTCACTCTTTGTAGTAGTAATGGCTTTGACAGGCAGCTCTCGGCTCCCTATTACCAATACCACACACTACATACCTACAGTATAGGAGGCCAGGTACTGAAAGCAACAGAGCTCCTGACACGTTTCAACAGCAGTCATAAAGTTGTAAACGCTGCACCTCTCGACCGCCATGTGCAGGACAGAATGCTTCCACTAAAGCATAAGTAACATTTTTGTGACTAAACAATATACTTGGAAAGCAACAGAACTTTTTACTTTTGTCTGGGCATGTTATACTTCATTTTAGAGGCATTTCTATTTGTGTACACTTTTAAGGTTAAAAGAAACCCTTCTATGACTTTGTTGCTTATTTTTGTTGCTAGAAACAACAAAAATAACACTAACTTTTTGAGTTTTACCCATGTATATATGGTAGTGGTCTCAACTTGAATTGCGTTTTTCCACTTTCAATGGGAGCTTGAAGCACTTTTCCAAGTCACAGTATAGCTGCTGTGGTTTGTAGTTGTTTGGGCAGTTTTATTCGGAAATAGTAAGCAGTAATCAACACTTTACAACACTTTGCATACATCGCATTGATAACATCATTTTTAAATACTTGTATCCCAACTTGAGAGTCAGAATGAGTACGTAACTCCTTAAGACTATGGAACAGATTTGATGTAAACCTGCCACTAATAACTGACACCAATAAAATAATGAAATTAGATATTTCAACTGAGCCATTGTGTCATAAAATACAAGGAATTTATGATCCAATTAAGATTTCCTTCACCCATAGGTAATCAGTCCTGGAAATATATTGTTTTATACCTGATTAAATTAACTGTTAAATATAGAGGAATGAGCAGAGCTGTCATAAAGCAAGAATAATTGCTAATTCCATTGTTCCTGTTGGAAATGTGAGCTTCAAGGTTAGGACTTTCCACAGTTAAACCACTGGAGCAGCATAAAATGAAAATTAATCCCAAATTTAGCAGTTTCTCTGAACAAGGTAGATAAACCCTATCTAGGGAAAACAGGCTGGGGTGGACAATTGTTTTTCCTGGACTGCTGCCAAATATCAAAACACGTAATTGTGAATTTTTTTCCAGCAAAGACAGGAAGGATGCGGCTAAAGAGTATCACCATATGTCACCCCTTAAATCATCGCTCATGATTTGAACCATCGAAACCGCACGTCGCCTCTTACCTTTTGCATCTTGATGGTTGAGAAGTGTCTGGGCCAGTCTTCTTGGCTGTTCTCCAAAATCCCTCATCCGCACTGGTGGTTTGCTGGTGGGGCTGAACTGTATTGCAGGATAGGGCCTTTCCGCTTGGTTTTTGACAGATTGAGGTCCATTTTGGCCGTGCCTTTGGTGCTTGGCGGCGTTCCTGCCAGCCTTGTGCGCTCGCGTGGAGTTGCTCCTTTCACTGTTATGTCTTATGGTCCTATCCGCGCCCCCGTGCTGTGGTCTGTGGCCACTTGTGGTCTTTCCCGGTGAGGTTTCGCCTGTTTGAAGGGATTCCTTGTGGGATTCACTAACTGTTGGATTTGGGTTAGACGATACTTTGGCCCGGCCACTTTGCTCCGGATTAGGCCTGCCATGTGTCTGCTTGGGTTCACGTCTGCGCTCGTCATGTGAAATGGAGGTCGACTCTTGGTGAGGTGGTGGTAATGTAGTAGATTCCGGCGGCTGTTCCAGGTTTTGAGTGGAAGATGTGGGCCTTGCCAATGTGTAGTCAGAATCGCCGGTGCCAGAACTGGGTGGGTCTGGCTTGTACAAAGGTAGAGTGTTTCCAAAATTGGACGTAGATTCGGCTTGATTTGTCTGACTAATGTCTCTCAAAGGGCCTTTGTTCTCGCTGACACAGCCCGGGATGATTGAGCACGTCAAACTCCCACCGTTATTGGGACAATGACAAACTTGACAGCTCTCAATCTGAAATGAATGCCCCGCGTCATATTTTTTGTTACCGTGCACGCATCCAATCCGACCACACTGAGGGCATCCGTCTTGGGGCTGCATAACGTCTATGCAGTTGGGGGGAATTTCGGGACAAGGGATAAAGTGGCAGCTGATGTTCCCTCCCCCTCTAGGACAGGAGCATTCAGTACTTCCGAAATCCACAAAGTAAGACTCTCCTTCTGGGACTTTCCCGCGTCGGAATCCAGCCTGGATGCAGTCGTAGTACTGGTAGCCCTCACAAGTGCAGCCCCTCCGTGAGCAGGTGGGGCAGCACGATCCGGTCTCCAATACAGTCTCAATACAGTGATGTATTGTGGGACAGTCCACACCGGTGCAGTCTTTCTGGGCATAGGACATGTCCAGGTACAGGATCAGCAAGTATAGGAATGTTTTCTGGGGCCTCATGTTGCCTGAAAGATAAAACATGGGTTATCATTTGTTAAGAAGTTGAACACATTTTGTCATTGTGCAAAGTTTGTAATTAAAAACAAAAACAAAAAAACATGTAGAATCAGAAATAAAAGATTGTTCCTTTGTTTGACCTAAGATTAGGATTAAGGAACATTTATATCCCCATTTTGCCCCATTGAATTTGACCCAACATTCAGCGCTTCTGGGGAGCCAAACAGAGTTAGGTTTTGCTACGACTACCATAGTCTGTCACATCAAAAACTGAAAAGAACTGTTTTCAGACCAGTCACACAGAACGGTATAATGAAAGTACCCAAATACCATGTGACTGTGTGATGTGAATTTAGATCTGTGAAACATCTGCTTTCTATTTTTGTCCTGTTTCACTTCACTGTTTGATTTGTCCACAATACTATCTTTCATTCTAATAAACAGTTAACATGCTTTGGTGTTTTTCTAGTCTCGGCTCTTATCTTATTTGTCCCACACTCCATGTCCTTGTAACGAACTCCCACTAAACAGACTTTTGGCAAGCAATAAAACATGTCTTCAACTCAAGTGCTTTCAAATCTATTTAAGCTATATTTTTTTGGAATATCACAAATAGTTTTATATGCCAACATTAAAGTGAAATAGGGCCACTTGAAAAATCCATTTTCAGCCAATAACTTGGAAAGAAAACTAAAGCTATAACAGCCAGTAAGTTGCAAATGTTGTGAATAAAAACCAACAGCATCTGCAGCAAATGTCTCCCCAAAATGCATTATGGCTCCATTAGGGAATCAATGCTGTCTTTGTGCTCTCTCAAAAATCATTTTAACAGATCTGAAACCTCTATCCAACAAGTGGGCTGTCACAGTCAGAAGTCAAGTACATAATACAGTGGGCAGCTCTTAAAAAAAAAAGCTTGATGTGAAAATGGTCTGATATGTCCTCAGTGTTTGACCTTAACATCAACTATAGTAAGTTAAGAATATTTCTCACAGACACTGCAGGTGCGAATCAAACTAAATCTTAATAGCCTATTTCCTAAACTCATAAACAGTGCATTTAAAAAAAGCAATACTCCACACAGGAAAAGTCAAGGGTAGCCTATAATTGCTTTTCTTTATTGCAGATTTTACAACTAATCTACGGGTACAAAAGTAAGCGTAAAGGCTTTACCTACACATTGATAGCGCGTATACCAAACCGCGAACCAAACAGCATCTCGACTCGACTTAATCTCGTTTTAATAATTGCACAGTGAAGTCCAAAGTTCCAGTCACTGACCAAATAAAGCATGAAAACCGCGTTTACCTTGTGTTTCCTGCCTCCCAGTGCGTTGAACTCCACGGGGAAACTTGTGCGTAAAGTTAGTGCCCGGACTCAAACTTGGGAGCGCTTCTTTGGAACTGAGGGCGGGGCAACATGTTCGTGGAAATACTTTCTCTAATCCCGATTTTTTTCTCTCTCCTCCTCATGTGTTACTCATGAAATCGCCCCTCAGAAATTACTTAAGGTGCACTGACGTAAGGGTTAAAAAAAACCAACGGATGAGTTAGCAGCTTATGTCAACGCGGGGGACACCAGAAACAGTTTATAATATCTAGTGCTCCTTACTCTATGCAGTTTCATTGAAGAGTGCTGACAATTATTCCTGAACATAGGAATACTAAATGTTATCCTCCTTCCTCCCTTCTGTCTTACATGTATTCATCTAGAATTGATATTTGATTGGAATTGCACACAATGTCAAATTGCTGTAGTATATATGAATTTCCCAGTCATCATTTGTATGCTCTGTGTTATACAAATGAAATGGACAATCTTGCACGTTGCCCTTCACATTTTCACTTTTCCATTTGATCTTCAGGGTCGTTTGGTCAATTTCCCCTAAATAAATAGGAACAAAAGCGGCAGATGATTGACCTGCAAATGATCATTGGAGGCGCAGGGCTGACTGGGGCACTATGGTCACTGTGTTCCAGGAGTCTGCTATGACTAATCAATGTCAGACAGAAGTTAGACACTCATTATAACTTCTCTCTGGTCTGCATAATCAAATTTACCCATGGCTCTGTCATGCATTTCAATAGGTTTATGACTTCTTAGTATTCTGCTTGACTCTTGTTTCTCTGTTGGATAAATTAAGTCGGCCTATATCATCAAGACAAGAGCTTTAAAAAAAAAAAAAAAAAAAAAGTACAAAATGGTATTCTAGTCTTTAAAGAGGAGGCAAGACCACTTACGTTATTACTTTGAAATAAACTATAAACATATGTTGAAATAGAAAGTAATGACATATCCAAGTACATTTTTTGTAATAAATAAATAATTCACTTTCCATAAACATATTAATAAACTTTCCACACTTTCCACACTTTCTCCTTATTTACCATAAGGGTACTTCTCATATTATAATTACTATGTCTTAGTTTGAACTCGGTGTTTGTGTCTTCCCTCCTCTAGACCCTCCACGTTGACCATTCATAACACTGACTCATGTAATAACACTAGGGGGTGAAACATATTTAAAAAGTAAAAAAAAATCAATCTTTGCACAGTAAAAAAAATCAATCGTTACATAACACTCTTAAAGGCCCAATGGCAAATTGTTTTGACTATGTTGTGTCTCCAAGGTGGTCTTAGAAGCTTAATGTAGATCTATTTCAATTAAAGTACCAAATTCCTAGTATGTTACACCATCTGAGGCACTCCTAAGGGATGCCCCCAAAGCTGACCCGCCGTCTCCCCCTTTTTCCTCTACGCAACTAATGACTCTTTGGTTGCAAGATAATGCCAGCTGACACGCACAGATTGGGCAGACCTCTATTGTAATTCCCCATTCATGCATGGCTAAAAAGTGACTTATGCCACGGCTAATTGACCGCGCCGGATAACTGTCTAACCTTGGCTCTTCATAACACGTCTTAATGGGGATGTCTCTATTCCATGCCTTAGATACTGAATCGCTAACTAAGGGAGATGCTGTTTATTATTTGTTCCCCCAGATCAAGTGATGTAATCGTTGCATCAGTGCTTTGGTTTTCATTAAAAGAGGTGCCAGTGATTGTGACATCATTGTCTACTCGGGCCCATGTTCAGTCTATTGTGTGATGCACGGGCCGATTCCCTGTTTAAACAGGTGGTTATAGTCTCCCTGACCCAACTTTAATCATTGTTAAGTCAAGTTATAATTACATTTTAATTAGAACATTTTAAAAAGTGTTGATAGACAAATGAATAGACATCTTGCATTTAGATTGCAGCAATTTGGTTGTGAAAGATAGTGTAAATGGTGTGTTTCATATGCTCAAGTTCAATATTCTCCAAATCTGAAATGTGTTTTGAATTATGTCTCATTTTGATCAAATAAACAGAGAAAAGCATAATTATATCTGAGCATTTGATATCATTGAATACACTAATCCAGTCTCATTGAAACAATTCTAATCAAAGCCACCATTTTATTCTGCCAACATGTGTCATTATAAGTTCAGCTTTGTCCATGGTATTCACAATACAAATTATGGATGATATTTTCCCATCTGGTCAACAAGAATACTCAATGATTAAAGAATGTTTTAGGCCGAAATCATATTGTTTTTGTCCATGTTCAGTTGTTCAGATAGGTTCAAAGTGGGGGTTTTGAATAAGCATTTTGGCTTTTCTGTTTGATCCTACATGTGCATAGTATTGCATTTTGGCATTGCCTGAATTTTAATGTGACCATAAAACAAATGCAAAATGGAAATGTGTCTTTCCTTCTATTCTTTGAACTGGTTTTGGTCTTTAAAACTGCACACAGAAGAAAAGCGGAAGCCATTAACAGGCGAATTCTCAATGCCGTGGCACTGCAGTGGGCTGAGAGAAATTAGGAACAGTGAGTAAATAGGGTGAAGGGACTCCCCACCTGGGCCTTGTAAAGTCTTTCCAGGCTCTCGTTAATGGGACGGCAGGTAGAGCGGAACATGCCACAACTTTAGAGTCAGCTAACAGGTCACAGTTACTTTATGTATTGCAATCAAAGATAACTTCAGTGATTTCGAATTTAAACTTGTTAATGGACCACAAATTACTATGATAAAATTCTAAATATATAGTGGACAGACTTTAATTTCTTCTTTGGTGTACTTTGTTTATCCACAAATTACTTGGACACAAAATCCCTAGAAAACACATGAAAACACTGACACCGTATAAGGATCTTGGCCTTGACGACGTTTTCTTGTCCCAAACCCACTATTTTTCTCATTCTGATTTCCCGTTTTCTACTGTGTCCAGAGCAAAAAATACTCATCTTCAATTAGAGAAAATCCTGATTCTGCTAGATTGCTTAGACCTACAGTGTTTTTGCATTTTAATTTTCATTAGAGAGCCTTGTACAAAAAATAAAAATACATTTTACAAAACAATGCAATGTGATTTGGGGAGCTCCAACGGCTGCCCCCACGACCCGGCAACGGAAAAGTGGAAGAAAATGGATGGATGGATGGATTTACAAAACATCCATCCATCCATTTTCTTCCACTTGTCCGTTGCCGGTCATGGGGGCAGCTGTTGGAGCTCCCCAAATCACATTGCACCAGCCCCTATGGCTCCTCCTGCAGGTGGTGGGTCCACAGAAGGCAACGGAAAAGTGGAAGAAAATGGATGGATGGATGGATTTACAAAACAGTAACTTAAAAAAATGAAACACCTGACTTTTCTTGTTATAAAGCAACTCTCAATAGCTGATAGCGGTCCTTCACATACCACTAAATCTCAGCAACTGGAGAGTGATGATCCACAAAGGTTCCAGAGTCGGCACCAGGAAGGATGAGACTGCTGATGCATACCAGATGATAGCACAGACTTATAAAGATGGACAGCTGCAGACTAAGACTTTTGTGTCATAAAGATGACACAAAAGGAACCGCCTACTGAAGTATGGTTGACAGGAAATTTAATATTATGGTCTCTCCTACAACTTCAGTATGATATGACCTCTGCTGTCTATGTTAAACCCTTAACCCTCGCCTTAACCAAGCACATTTTCTCGATCTCTGTTTTATCCAAATCTAAAAGCTTCTCCACTGGAGCTTACAGCCTATTAGTCAGTAACATCTCATTTGAAAGCTAAAACCTATAAAACTGATAGTGACTTTTTTATTGCGTTGTCGCTGCGTTTATGTCACAATAACATTTTTCTAATTATTTTGTCGTGTTTTTGTAATGTTTTTTGTTGCTGTCTTCATTTCTTTTTTTCCTTACTTTTTGTCACTTTTTAGTCATGATTTTGTTGCCCATTAATTGTGTTGTTGCTTTTCCTGCACGTCTTTGTGGCGCTTGTTTTTGCTTTTTCATAACTTTTTAATTGAGCATTTGTCGCTCTTTTGTTGCTTTTTTGGGTCACTCTTTGTTGTTTTTTCATCCTCGTTTCGGTCGCTCTTTGACACTTTTCAAGAAGCTTTTAGAATTGGGTAAAGCCAAACTGGAGATAATGTGCTCGGTTCAGGTGGGATTTAAGAGGTTAAACCAAGCATTAATCATTAACATTTGCATATGAGCCATATGAGGACAGAGAATCTTATTGTACTGTGGACAATTGCCTGGTAGAGCAATATTTCAAGCAGCTATTTAAACAAGAAACCACATACCAGGTGATGTGTGTTAAAAAGAAAATTCTTCAATATGAGGCAAATCATGCAATGTAGAAATTAATAGCAATTAACCTCTTACCCTCCACCTGAACCGAGCACATTCTTTCATATTTAGATTTGGGTAAAGTCAAACTAGAGAAAATGTGCTTGGTTAAGGCGGGGGTTAAGAGGTTAAAAATAACTAAAGAATGGATTGTATTTATAATATATAAGCCTATAAATGATCAAAGCCACCCACTTCCAACATACTATTTCAGCAAGCTGGCAAACGTAAACAAAGGCACACTGTTGCTTTAAGAAATGTCGTCATCAGGTCGACGCCAGCCCCCCACGTTTATGACGTCTCCTCTGCCCGGCATGCTCGCTTCAAGTCCAATTATTGCTAATGGCGGGTAATTGTACGAAACATGCGCGTTTTAAGCTACTGTACATCTCCTTTTTGCACTATTAATGCACCGGGTACTAGAGATTTATTCAGTTCGCTAATTCGGAGTCATTGCGCAGGTATTACAATGCCTGAAGCAGAATTATAGGACTTGGAGAAGAGCCCGTAACTACTATCTTCTATCATGAGGCAGCTGTATTTACCATTCTGTAACTAAACTGAAATTAACCTTGCATAGGAAGGCAGCATTTATTTGAATATTATCATTGTTTTTTTTGTTAAGCTGTATTTACGCAGTTTTGTAATACTTGGATGGTAGTCAAGGGAGCACATTGAGCAGATCGTTAAATATAGGAAATCTGGCGCTGAGCGGAAATGAAAGCCTTACAATATTTCCTATCAATGATATTATTATTGTTGATCTCCGCTATAAATGTCCAGGGCAGCTCGAAATTAAACATCCCCAAGGTATTGTTGCCTTTAGCCAGAAGCACACGGATTAACTTTACGCTTGAAACGACGGAGGGCTGCTACCGATGGTGAGTATATAGTCTAAAAAACAGCGTGAAGTTTACCTCCATTAAACAGAAGTAGAGGCGCTGTGGAGACAGTAGGAGGAGTGTCATGTTACAAGACTGAACAAATGGTCAATTGCACTGTTGACTCAAGTCTGGTTTCTGCACAGCATGGGTATAATTATTATGAGAAAGTTCTACTACTTCAGGAAGAGAGGTTTACAATGCAGTTTGTATAGTCAACTCAGGGGTTTTGCAATATTTGTATTGATTTTAGTCTACAGTATGGCTCTAGCTTTTACCATTTTTAATCTGCACATTTATGGTGTATTATTTTTGCATAATTATATTGGGATCTCAACCCACATTCAACTTATTCCTTTTAAATATTTGTGATAATATATTATAATCAATATAAGAATACAGGGCTTATGTCACCGCCTGAGATGAGGAATTCAGCTCGCAATTTCTTGATGACAACAAATAAAAATCTGATCACACAATCACCATTTATTTCCATCTAGGACATCAACCAGACCAGAGGTTGCCAGCATCAAGGCTGTGGAGGAAGACACAAGCAGAGGATGCTCCAAGAAAGCTCTTCTTCAAGCTATGTCGACTCAGCCCTCCAGACTAACTAGCATCATTTTGGCAGAAGATGTTGGTAAGTAAACACAACAAAGTTATTAGTTCATATAGTTTTTTTGTTGTTGCTTATTCTCACTTAGTTTTTTCTCCACTGGGGTAGCAATACAGGTTTAGTTTTCTTTTGGGACAGTGTAGACAAGTTTGGTGATTTGATAGTCTGGGTATAATTATAGTTGTATTTTCCTTGCTACAGTTACCGGACAGGTGCTTCGTTGTGACGCCATTGTGGACGTTATCAACGAAATCCAGGTCGTCTCAACAACAAGGGAACTGCATCTGGAAGACTCGCCGCTGGCTCTTAGGATTCATGCACTGGATTCAGAAGGTACATTAAGTATTGAAGATAAAATGACAATGCATTTTTTGTTTTTTTTTACTTTTAGGTCAAGTTGTATCAAGTTTTTTATTTTATTGTACTCATTTATTTTTATACTACTTCATCCATGTATCCACAATGGCCAATATTATAGCCCAGAAGTAATTTTGTCCCTGTTTGTCAATAAATGTGACACAAAACATTGTACCTTTTTAATCTAGGAAACACTTTCAGCACCCTGGCAGGCCTTGTTTTGACTGGACTTTGGTGAAGGATGTTGGTACGAATGGATTCTCAGATTCATATAATTCACTAAGGTTGGTTTTTGACAAACCCAAAATCCTAACGCAAGATTTTACACGTGTTCATGTGCTATATTTGTTATATGTGTTTTCAGGGTACTTAAGTTCTCTGAGTCCACCTACACTCCTACGTCGTACATATCTGAAATGGAGCGTGTTGGAAAGCAGGGTGACATTATTCTTGTATCAGGACTGAAAACGGGACATGCCAAATTGAAGGCCAAATTACAAGAATCATTGTACAAGGTAAGTTCATTAGTATCTGCTACTCACTGTGTAAAAATGTAGTGGGTCACTGCTACTTTTAACTGTGGTAAGAATTTATAATTGTTTTATTTTATGAGCAAAAGTGAAACAAGTTTTGAAACAAGAAAAGAAAAATAAGAAACATTAAACCAGGAGGATCTTTTTATTTAATTTTTTTCTTTGTCTTAACTATGTTCTCCTGAAATGGATTGTCTAATCTGTCCACTTAAGTCCAATGATGTGTATAAATCTGTAAAACATGGGTGTGCTTTTGAATAGCACAATGCTACTTGCATATTGATAAAGCAACTAGTTTCTCTTGGTTTGATGTGGCAGGAAACTGGCAGACTAGTTTGCCGCCGTAACCATGGTGTTTTGTGTCACAGGATGTGGGCGCTGCTGAAGTGAGACTGTTGATTTTGGAGAACATCATGTTGAGCCCTGCCTCTGACGTTTACCTCCTTGTTGGGACTTCTATCAGATATAAAGTGCTGAAGATACGACAGGGCACAATAACCGGTCGGTCATTCCCTTTTTCACCTTTACCGCCAATATAACCACTGTTTTGCGTGCAATGCAGCCCATTTCCTGTTCATGAACTCATATCTTCTCATCTCTCATTTCAGAACTTGTAATGCCCTGTGATCAGTATGAGTTGCACCTTGAGAACAGTGTAGTTGACTCCAATGGAAATCCTGACCTTGCCGTTGCCCGTTTGGATCAGAGCAGTTCAAAAGTTACTGCGGTTCAGCACGGACATATCAATGTGGTTCTGGATCATAAGAGTATCCTTTTTACAAACTACCCCAGGTCTACTGAATTCTAGAAGTCTACAAACATTTACCCAGTGAGCCACTTATAAAATAAAAATACTAGAGAGCTTCTTTTAAATAATGAGAACTACTGACCTCACACCCTGGACATTTAGTCATTATAGTAAATGAAGAGGTAATAATGATTTCGGTTTTCAGATTGTTTTGAAATGTTTGAAGAAACAGTGTTTTTTATAATTTGAGCTTATGAATCAACATCTTATTAGGAGCACGCACATAAAGCTAGTAAAGTTAACTTTTAGGATGCTTTTGTTGAGAATTTTTCCTAAATGAAAGTAACCAAGGTCTTCGAATGCAAGGAGTGTCTCGCTTACCCAACAACACCTTGTATGTTGTTGAACCTGGATATTTAGGTCCGTATTATGCACAACGTACATAACATGACATCCATTCTATGATTAATATTATTTTTTTACTTTTAACTTTTGTTTTGCAGGCTTTAAAATTTATCCAGGTGACACTTGGGTCCTTGAAACAGGCAGAGTCTATGACATTGCAATTGAAGTATTTGATAAGACTGGCAACAAAATTTACCTTTCTGATGTGAGTAGCTTTTTTTTTTTTAAGTAGCTTTCAGCCTAACAAACCCCACCCCCCATCCCGACTAAGTCCTCTTATTGCTATTTTGTAGAACGTCCGTATTGACACTGTGTTCCCGGCGGATTACTTTGAAACTCTGGACTCATCACTGAACGGATCATACCACCGCGTCAAAGCACTCAATGAGGGCTTAACTCTAATTGATGCAACTTTGAACGCTGTTGTGGGAGAAGTGAGTTTTGTTTTTCATTTGTTGCACCGAAAGTCACGTTTTAAACATTTTTTGTTTCTTTTATTTTTCAGAACGGCGAGGTTTTCACCCTATCTAACCCCGTCCATAATGAGCAGGATGTGGAGATCTATAACCCTATAGTTTTGCGTCCAAGCATTCTCACTTTTCCATGGCAGCCAAAGATTGGAGCTTATCAATACACAATAAAGGTAGTTATCATTTATTATTATATTGGAAAAGGATGAACACATGTAATACCAGCCAAAGTAAGTATTATAGAAAACCAATAACAATAATTTTATTGATAAATGATATGATTTAATGAAATCGGTACTCCTTCACGTCGAAAGGAGCCAGCTGAGGTGGCTAGGGCATCTGTTCCGGATGCCTACTGGCCGCCTCCCTTGGGAGGTACTCCAGGCATGTCCTATTGGGAGCAGTGTTAATTTTGACAACATATTTTAATTTAGTTTAGTCTTAGTCTTTTGACGAAAATTTAATTACATTTTAGTCGAGATTTAGTCAAAAAAATATCTTCAATTTTAGTCTAGTTTTAGTCGACTAAAATTGCAAGTCAATTTAGTCGACTAAATTTAAGACAAATTTAGTCGACTTTGCATTTATAATATTCATTATAATCATATTTAATCAGCTCCTCTGCTTCATGGAGCTGCTCCCACATGAACAAAGCTCAGAGCTGTTCCTTTGGCAGAGAATTTACATGATTTGTGGCTCTTTCAGACTGTCAATAGAAGTTTGGATGATTTTAGTCTCTCCTTTTCATTTATATTTAGTCTTATTTTAGTCGACTAAAATATCTGGACATTTTAGTCATAGTATTAGTCTCATGAAAAACGTTTAATTTAGTTTTAGTCCAATTTTAGTCGTCAAAAATATCAGTTTGACTAAAATTAAGAGTAAATATTTTAGTCGACGAAATTAACACTGATTGGGAGGAGGCCTCGTGGAAGGCCCAGGACACGCTGGTGGGACTATGTCTCTGAGCTGGCCTGGTGTCACCTCGGGGTCTCCCCAGAACAGCTGGAGGAGGTGAAGAGACCGCGACCTGGCCCCGGATAAAGCGGAGGAAAATGGATGGATGGATGGAAATCGTTTTGACGGCAGTTATTTTATTGCATTCCTGTATTTGTTGCAGGCTTTTGGAGGCAGCGGGAATTTCAGCTGGTCTTCTTCCAACAAGGCTGTGGCTACGGTGACTGTGAAAGGGCGGATGACGACTGTCAGTGACATTGGTCTGAGTGTGGTTTATGCACATGATCTACGGAACCCGCTGCATTTTGGCCAGATGAAGGTACGATGGCGATGGGATGTGGACCAATATTTAATTGCCCCGAGTGTTCCTCTGGCACAGTACAGTTCATTTCTATGCATTGTTAATGGCTTAACTTTTATTATGCTGTAATTCATTTTTCTTCAAAGTAAATTAAAACTCTGGCTATAAAATTCAGTGTTTCCCTTTGGTGACATTAGGGGGAGGGATTCGGTGCCTTTTTGTACAAATGCGCTGCTCTCATCATTCAAGTTCTAATAGCCTTTCAGTTATTTTAAATGAAATAAACTATAATAGGAGATACATAAAATACATCCTGTCAAACATGCCATATGCTCAAGTACACCTTGTTAATCACAGTTCTGACATTTCATTAACTCTTTTGATACTTGATCCATGTAATATTCATCTTTTTATGTGCGCTGATAGTTGAAAGAATCCATTTATAACGGAGCTATTATTCTCTGCCTCAGGTGTACGTTGTGGAGCCAGTTGCCATGGATTTTGCTCCGTGCCCGGTAGAGGCCAGGATTGAGCACATCCTAGAGCTGCCCCTGAGGATCTTCGGTCTGCTCGAGGAGATGGAGAAATACCAAGTGATGCTGAGTGACTGCTCCCACTTTGACCTGCAGATCGAGGAGGATAACCAGGGGGTCTTTGAGCTGCTGGATGGTAAGGATTGGGTTCATCCAACTCATTAGAATTTTGTAGAATTGCTGTAAAAAAAAAAAAAACAGTTAAATGTGTGTTAAAAGTTCAGTCAAAGCATGTGGTCACAGTGGTTCTCAAACTGTGGTTTGTAGTAATGCTAAAGTTTTTTTCTGGTTTAGACATTGTTTACATTGAGTTTTGGCAAAATTAAGTCAAATTTTGGTGTTTTTTATTTTTTCTTAGACCCACTTAAGTCATTATTTTATATGAATCTAGGCCAGGTGGTAGAGTCATTGAAAGTGGGGTGAAGGGTGCCCTCAGTGTTCACGTCTAGGAACTGCAGCTAATAGAAACTTGTATGTGATGGAGATGTATCACATACAGATGTTATTGCATGAAGTTTATTGATATAATCTGTGTCTCTCTTTCAGAGAGGTTGTCTCCCGGTCAGGACCACTGCAGTGGAGTGAGAGTGAAGGCTGTCTCTGCAGGATACACCATGCTCACAGTGAGCTATACCCACGGAAATGTCCATCTTAGTGCCAGAATCACCATTGCTGCGTACCTTCCCTTAAAAGTGAGAACATTATTAATGCAATGTGTCTTTGATGAACAAGCGCAGAATTTAACCAGTATCTTTGTAAAATGATTCCTGTTATAGGCTGTGGATCCGGTCTCTGTGGCGGTGGTGACACTGGGGTCCTCTAAGGACATGTTGTTAGAGGGAGGACCCTGGCCCTGGGTTTTGGAGCCGTCTAAATTCTTCTGTAACTTGACTTCTGAAGATAACACTGCTGTGAGCCTCAGTCTCATCGGCCCTCCTTCCTCAAGCTCCAAACAGCACTGGGTCAGAGCCACATGCAGAGCCCTCGGGGAACAGGTACAGCTTTAAGTGTTTACTAGTGGAAGTTTACTCCTCAGCTTTCAACATAAAAGGTCTTTTGTGAAAAAGGTACTCAGCTGCATCATGTGTGTGTTGCAGGTGCTTCAGGTGACTGTGGGGAACAAAGCCAGTGTGACTAATCCGTTCCCCGCTGTGGAGCCCGCGGTGGTTAAGTTTGTCTGTGCTCCTCCGTCGCGTCTCACTCTGGTCCCAGTGTATGACAGTCCCCAGCTCGACTTCAGCTGCCCCCTGCTGCAGCAAAACAAACAAGTTGTGAGTCTCTCAACATACAAACGTTTTAAATCATACCAGAGTAACTGATATAACTGGTGTTTAATGTATCATTTATTTGAAGGTCCCTGTTTCCAACTACCGTAACCCAGTTTTGGAGCTTGCTGCCTTTGATCATCAAGGGAGGAAGTTTGATAACTTTAGCTCTTTGAGTATGTTTTGGGAATCAACAAAGGTTTCACTGGCTAGTATTGAGCCCAGTATGCCCATGGAGCTTCAGCTGATTGAGGATGACAACAAACAGAAGAAACTTCATGGTTAAAAAAATATATATTTCCCATATCTACCTATTCAAATAGTTTTTCGCTTCATATTACTAATAATATTTTTAATTAAAATCAGGACATCAGACTGTCCTCGTCCATCATCAGACTGGGATAGTGGCTATTACTGTGACAGCGTTGGGTTACCAGGATTCACATCTTGTAGCAGCTAAAGTTTCTCACCTTGTAAGTAAATTATAACATTATTTTACTTTGATTCACAGTCTCAAAGCTAATTTTTGATTTTTCTGATTTCTCAATAGTATGAACCTCTGACCTCCGTATCTGCCACTCTGGAGCTTCTGTTGGTGGAAGATGTGAAAGTTACTCCAAACACAGTAACAATGTATAACCATCCTGATGTGCGGGTACGACTGAGCTGTCCTTTCTGATGTTTTTGCCACTTTGAAAGTTATTTTTAAGAATATTAGTTTGGCTTTGGTATAATTTGAACCCTGTATTGCACTACTTTATCTTTCAGATAAGGCTTGCTTTGCTGGAGGGCTCCGGGCACTTCTTTGTGAACACTAGTAGTAAAGGAATAGCAACTGTCACGTTTCAGGAAGCGCTAAGAACTGCTGAGGTAATGAGTTTTGTTGCACACTTCAGTTTAAGGATGCAAACGTCTTAGTCATAGAATTTTAACTTCAAATTCCTCTTTATGTACAACTCCACAGGTTGCTCCCCTCCACTCTGGGATAGTGAAGGTGATGGTTCATGACCTTTGTTTAGCGTTTCCAGCCCCTGCCAAATCTACAGTTCATGTGTCAGACATTTTGGAGGTTTATGTCAGAGTGGTGGACAAGGTCAGATTCTCTCGTCATATGCAAATGTGAATGAGCATTGTTTGTTGCCTCAGCGTTAATTAATAACATCTGATTATCAGGTGGAGATTGGTAAATCTGTACGAGCTTTTGTTAGAGTATTGGATGAGAACAAAATGCCCTTCCCTATCAGCTATTTCAAATACATGAGCCTAAAACTCAAAGCTGCTTCACAAGCTGTCTCTTTAAAGTAAGTGTTCACCATTCATTGACTTTGCATTTTTCTGTTGGAAAAGTGTGTTAAAGGTTCTTTTCTCCATAGGCATTTGGTTGAATCATCAGAAAAAGACACTGCTGTTTTCCTCGTGAACGGTATCTCTATTGGGCAGACCACACTGTCTGCTTCAGTAGTGGACCAAAACGAAAGGAAAATTACATCTGCACCACAGCCAATTGAAGTAAGTAGGTTTTATTTTAACAGTAAAATTAGTAAAATGTGGATATCTTTTGCCTACAATTAATTTTGATATATTTTGTAGGTATTTCCGCCCTTCAAACTAATCCCAAAGAAGATGACTTTGTTAATAGGAGCAATGATGCAGGTAATTGTATGTCATGGCTGTGACACAAAACATTATCACACATTTCTGTTTGAACTATTTTATTTTAATTTTATTTTTTGTGTATCTTATTATTTCAGATCACATCTGAGGGCGGACCACAGCCCCAGTCCAACATTATTTTCTCTGTTTCTAATGAAGAGGTGGCTTCTGTCGGTTCTATTGGTCATGTTAAAGGTGTCACTGTTGGCAATGTCACGGTGACTGGGCAGGTTCAAGCGGTCGATGCTGAAACCGGGAAGCTTGTTGTCGTGTCGCAGGTAACTGCAGTGTGACATTACCACTACAGACTGTTGATAATTATCAGTCTTGATAATCATTCCCTGGGCTATATCTGTTTGCAGGATCAAGTACTTGTTGAAGTTGTGCAGCTGACTGCAATTCGTATCAAAGCACCCATAACGAGGATAAAGACAGGAGCTCGGGTATGTTTACTATTTGTAACTATTAGAGCACGACATTCAATATGCCGCCGTTTTAAAGTCTAAACATGAAATGCTTCTTTTCTCTTTGCAGATGCCGGTGTATGTGATTGGTCTGACCAGCAGTCAAACCCCCTTTACCTTTGCTAATGCTGTACCAGGCCTCACCTTTCATTGGTCCACCACCAAGAGAGACATCCTCGATGTCCAGTCAAGACACACAGAGGTGCCCTTCAAGATAATACACTTCTAGCCGTGTGCTCCAATTGATCGGTCACTGCTGACGATCGGCCATTCAGTCTGATCATATTATACTGTACTTTCCAGTTGGCTATATTATTCTGGTGTGAGAAATGGCAGTTTATAGTAAACCTTCTGTCACGCTGGCTCTGCCCAGGAGCTACAAATGAGCTTGTAGCGATCTCTGGTCTGTGAATCACATTTGTTGTGGAATATTTCTGCCAAACAAATGAATGAGTCGTAATAGAGTCTAGGTCAATTAAAGCCCATGTGATTGGTATTGGCTGTAATCCATGTCGGCCAAACGAAATCCTGAAATAATTCTTATTCACCTACGTTTGATTATGTGTTATATGTTGTATTTTATAGTTCGATCCATCATGTTGTTCCACTTCAGGAATAGTCTTGGTTCATAGTATGATCAGAGTGTGTCTGCTTTGCCAATGTCCCTGTTGGTGTATCCTCATCTCTGCTTTATTTGATTTGCTCTGGCTATTTTTAACATTCTCATAATGCTGTATTCTTCAGTCTAATGTGGAGCTCCAGGCAGAGCATAATTTTGGGATGAGAGTGACTGGAAAAACCAGAGGGCGGACTGGACTGAAAGTGGTTCTGAGGGTTCAAGACCCTAAAGCCGGGCAGCTCCTGGACTACTTACAAGAGCTCAAAGATGAGGTTCAGATACAGGTAAATTGATATTCAACATGTAGAAATACACTGACCTGTCATTTTACATGCGTCATGTGTATGTCCTACTGGAATTATGCTTTTTAAAAAGTCTATGGGATTACTGAAACATTTATGCATTTTAATGACAAACATTAAAGTCAATAGAATGAGTCAAGTTGCTGAGCTTTGGAAAAGCATAAATAGATTGTAAAGTGGTAAGACTGCAGATGGTGGTGAATCTATCCAACCTCAAATGATGACGTGTCGCTTTCGCCTAAACATCAAAGAATGATTAAAGCCTTTTAATAATTAGGGTTTCAAATTTTTTTTGCTTTGAACAAGGTCTATGACAAGCTGCGCATGCTTAATCCTGAACTGGAGACAGGAGAAATATTGATGGCACCAAACTCGGCCCTCAAGCTGCAAACTAACCGGTAAAGTACAATGTTTTTGCACTTGTATGTGAGTTTTATTATTGACCTCAAAGTGTTTTTGGAGAAATGTGTTTCTGCTTTTTTTTTTCTTCTAACTAATGTGAGTTGTCCAACAGAGATGGTGTGGGCCAGTTCTCCTACCAGATGCTGGATTTCCCTGACCAAGTTGTTGTCGCACAAGTCGATGATAAAGGCCTCCTCTCCTCCTCCTCTGTAACTGGCCTCTCGTCTCTCCTGATCACTTTACAAGAGACCTTTGGTGTCAATCAAACGCTCATCCTGGCTGTCAAGGTCAGTTGGAGATCTGCTGTTTCTAAGATTGTTGGTATAATAACTCGCGTCATGCTTTTATTATTGACAGTTAAATTGTTTACTGACAGTTTTGTGACAACATTAGCTTGAAGTGTTATGTTCCAATGATCACTGTATTCTTTAAGATTGTTAACATTCACGACAAGGAAAGCATGTTTAAAGACAAGACTCAATGGCGCAACATAACATATTATGCCTCAGATGGTTAAACAGAGGAGTACAGAAAGATAAAATGGATAATCACTCTTAAGCTCTCTGGTCCACCAAGCTGCAAGCAATTAATGGCAATTTCCATCCAACCAGCATTGGCACTTCTATACCTTACCCTGTCTTCTCTAGTGATTGATGAATGATTAATGCAGCTAACTGTATCACAATCTTGAATTCGTCCTGTTGTTTGTTCTATAGGTGGTCCCTGTGTCCTATGTGCAGTTCATAACCAGCCCTGTGCTGCCTATGGCCTCCAGAGACAAACTGAGAGCGTTTCCTTTGGGAGTATTGCTCACCATCAGTGTCCAGTTTCACGCCAGCACCGGAGAAACTCTGCACAGCTCCAACACCCGCCTCACCTTCGCTACTAACAGGTCTCTGCACACCTCGGTGTCATTTACAGCAGACCTATTGTTGGTACTCACTAGCACAGTTTCTTAGCTACAGTAGTGAAGTAGAAGATTATTTTGCTGTCAGTACCCCAAGGTAGAAAACCTACCATCTATCTGTAGAGGGTATGCCCATTATGTCATTAAATGGCAAAAAACCTGCTTGAGTGGTGGTAATGTTGAATTATAAAATTTGTTATTTGATTTTGCCAGTCAGTCCAGAGTGAGGGTTCCATTTCAAATGAAAACCATGTTAAGTACATACCTTCTGTACTAAAAGCTATACATAGAATAAACAAACACGCATCGAATACATTATATTTTGTTTTAATCCATCCATTTAGAGATTTGAGTGATTTACTCAAAAAGCTCAAAAGTTGACTCTTTTTACTAAATCTCTGACGCATCACACTGTGAGGATTAATGTCTGAACAAGATGTATATTTATGTCACTTTGAATGAGAGGTCATTTTGCCAGTTCACACCATTAATTCACTCGGCTGTTTCTTCAGCCTCATTTCAGATGGAACTGTTTCCACCTCAGTGCCTGAGCTAAATTAATGGGAGTGTTGGGCAGGCGCACAGTGATCCCATAGTGAGGGACGCTCTCATCAGTTCACACAATAAATGATTCTATTAGCTTGTTCTCAGGTGCTGCTGACACACTGCTGTATTTTAAGGGAAAAGTATCCAAATCACTGCAGTAAACGGCTTATAGTCTGGACAAAGGACTTTTCAGTGATTACCAGTACATCAATTTTGTCCCAAAGGAGTGCGCCATTTCCAAAATACATACAACAGTCGAAGTATTCAGATAGCAAATAGATTTCAGATTTGTTCATATTGAAAATTCCGTTCACACTGCACATTTAAACAGACTCAGGAGCCCTTACATTTCAGAGAAGACTAAAATTAACTATTCAACTAATACGAGAACATTTCTGAAGAGTTTCTAAAAGTCTGAACTACAGAGTTAGAGGTTTACACATGCAACACTCCAATGAGCACTACTAATTATTATGTTGTATATTTCCTAAAAACCTGCAGGCTTTGCGATTTGCTAATTGCACCATTAATATTGTAATTTTTATTAAATTGTGATTGATTGTGCCGCCCTGGCATAGGACAATGATTTAGTGTTTTTTGGCACTTCTTGTTGGTTTCCTGCGAGGTTTGAAAAGCCTCCATCTTCATGCTCTCATATGTTTGCCTGTGTGTCTAGAGATGACCTGGTGCAATTGGGATTTGGAGCTGATAACCACACGCTGACGGTGCGGACGGTGAACGTCGGACTCACGCTCCTCGCCGTGTGGGACAGTGAGAACCAGGGCGTGGCAGACTTCATCCCTCTACCAGTGGAGCACGCCATCCTCCCTGACGAGGCCACGAGACTAGTGGTGGGAGATGTGGTCTGCTTCAGTGTCCCTCCTCTCAGCACAGATGGTAATAATGGTTTTGATGATAACTAGTAAATGCATTGTAACTTATATGACTGGATTTGTTTTCTTTACATTTCTTTTTGCAGATGTTCATGGCACTTGGAGCTCCTCTTCTAATAGTGTGCTTCAAATGGACCCTAAGAGTGGTGCAGCTGTAGCCAGAGACTCCGGGACAGTGACGGTGTACTATGAGATATCTGGTGTATTGAAAACATACAGAGAGGTATTTGGTTTTGGCTTGATCTGAAATAAATCCATATAAACTAGACCTGGACGCAGACTACTTAAGTAGCAGAACGTTCTTTAAATCTCATCCCTGTGAAGAATTGGGGAAGATACAAATGCATTTGGAAAGCCAGGAATTAGTTTGAACCACAACTATTTCAAATTTACAAACTTCCTTTTTATTGTTTGTACATAAAAAATAAGGGATAATCTAAGCACATTTATTATTGCAGGTGGTCGTGGAAGCCAGTTCAAGAACAACGGCTATGGCTCAAGAAACACCAGTGCAGAGCAGAAGAGGAACCAAGGTTTTCATTACCACCAGAGAAAGAGGGACCAACCTTATTGGTAATAATGTGGCTCTCATTATTAATAATAAATGTAATTACTTCATCTTGTGGCTGACATGTTTTGCTTTTCTTTTCTTTTTTTTTTTAACTTTAGGGACTTGTTCCTCGGCTCAAACTGAAGCCGTCTCTCAGCTGCGCCCTGAGACCTCTGTCAGCTGCCTCCTGAGCTTCACAAGTGACGCTGTCAGCTTCTCTGCAAATGATGTCTTCAAAACACACACTGGCTTTGACTGCAGCACGGGTAAAGACCTTTTGACTTCATCACATTTCATTCTATTCCATAAGGTTGGACACCAGTCAAAGGAAGTATTGAAATGGTACTTTGACTAAAACGTGTACAATATCTGTCACTGTGATGGCATTTCAGAGATGAATATCAGACCAAATGTTATGTATGTCTTAAAGCATTGCAGTTTGTAAAACCTGTCACAATGAAGTTTAGTTGTATTAATCTCATCTTCCTTCTTATATTTGCTTTTGGTCTTAAACTTGAGAGAACTGAATTTATGCATATGCTCAAAGGGCCCGGAAAGTACCATTTATAAGGGTGTAATCAATACCTGTTTTGCCAGTGGAATGAATTTAGCCGGTGCCATAAAAAGTGTCATGGTGATGTATTGGGCTGAAGAGGGTCCTTGTTGCTTTCTCTTATAATTGTGTTTGGGGTTTGGGACTCCCACTTATTGGTTTTCCTCTTAGGACACTCTGAAATCATTTCACTCTAAATATACATTTAATCATTTACTTTTCTTTGCAAAAGTTACTCAATCACATCAACTCTATCACCATGTTTTCCTTTCTCTTGTCCGCAGGTCTCTACACATGTTCCCTGACCTTGCAGTCAATGTCGGATCAGCAGAGCCGTGTACTCAGCATGTCCATGACTAATGTGCTGGTGAGAGCAGGGCTAGAGGGCAGTGCGTTCTCCGGGGAGCAGGTCAGCGCACTGCTACCTGTGGAGCCCGGCCTGTACACTGACCAGACAGAGCTTCTGCTGTCCACCCTGCATCCCTCTGCCGAGTTTAAAGTTTATGGTCCCATGGCTTCCCTTTCCAATATCGAGGTCAGGATGCAGCTTATGAACTTGTTATAGTGACATCATTTGGCATTGTGTATAACAAGTTCAGAAAGATTTAAGACAACCTTTGTATGCTGTATGCAATGCCTGTATTTGTAATCTTGCATGTCCATACTGTAGGTGACATCTTCATCTCCAGACATTTCCGTCAAAGAGTCAGAGGTTCACCATGACTTTCCCAGTTTCATAAAGTACTTCGTCACGGCGGCAGAGTCTTCGGCTGCAGTTTCTGCCTCTGTTTCTATAAGCAGCTCCTCATCAGGCCATCGCCTGATCATCCCCGTCACTGTGATGCACGTCGCTGAACCCAGTGCCACTAAACAAGGTTAGGAAGTAATTACAGGCCCTTGCCTTAAGCCAGGAGGTCATTTTCATTTAATGTAGCTTTGTCAGAAATCATTTCACAAAGTAGGCATTGCAAAATACACTATACACTATCTAACAGGTATTCTGAAATTCATTTTATCTTATCAATGGATTGTTCTGATACTGGTAGGAAGCAGATCTTCTGCTGGTTCTACAGATTTTTGGCACTGGTATATCAGTGAGGACCTAAGCCAAATCACCAATCCAATTCCCTTTTGTATTTTTCTTAATAATTGTCCTTCGATCCAAGACACCCATGTTTACAGTGCATGGCTAGTGCTATTGCTAACGCCTGAACAGCTTAAATACTGGCTTTGTTGGCCCTGCAGAATGTAAAACTGTAATAATCACAGTGAAAGGAATATTGTGAGCTTTGATGCCTTCACTTAGTCTTTAGATTGAAAGCTGAACTTTTAAGCTTACCTTATTTTATGGGCCTCGCTGTTGTTTTTATCCAACCATGTGGTATCGGACTGCTACTCTGCATCAGCAGCTACACTGACCCTAAATGCATTGGATCGGTTTGGGGGAAAAACAAACACAACAATAGTAGCTACATGGAAACTATAGGAAACTCTGTGTTTGACAAACATAAAGGCTTTTTATTTGAGTTATTTGAATCGAGTTGTAGTGTTAGCAGTAAGAAGTGTCGTCAGAAAACCATTTGAAGTCCAAAAGATATCTGTTGCAAGCCCTTGTTATCCCAGTGTGTCTCGTCTCATATTAGTGAGAGCGCTGCTCAGTACAGTGTTTGACAGGCTGTTGTTTGATCCCCTGCACCCTCAGCAGCTGCTCTTACAGTCGGGAGTTTCGAGGGGAGCTCGTCTCTGTACAGCTTCATCAACAGCTACCAGATGATGTTCCTCACCCTGTTCGCTATCCTCGCTAGTACCGCCATCGTCATCATCGGTAGGTCACTCTTCTTGGCAGTGAGTCCATTTATTTGCATTACTTAATCAGCTATAGAATCTTGTGTGTTTACTTATACAGAACAAGATTTAACAGTTATTTTGATATTTCTGACACTACAATTTGGTTTTGCAGTACTCCACTCAGTTTTTACACCCAAAGACCAGCCATATCATCCAGCTTTTATCCAGAGAACCCCTCCTGTAATGGGTAAGATATTGGGTTGCTCCTTCAATAAGAAAGAGCTATGAAAGAAATAAGAAACTGTGTCACAACAGAAAACACTGCACAAAAAGGAAAATATCCAAGAAGCTGAAAATGCACTGAAACATGCTTTTTTCTAATGAACCCCATTGGTTTTAATCAGAAAATAGATCAATCATGCAGCCGGAACCTGCAAAATGAATCACACAAGCGTTTAGTTATGCCCAAACATCCATGAGACCCATGTATGTTCATTAACATGCACTGTCCTGACCAAATAAACCAATACATAAAATAATTTATGAATAAACCTACACTATTATCTTCAGTAATTATGGATTAAATCTCATTTTGATGTAAAAATGAGATTGTAAATTGTTAGAGATTAAGTGTTTGTTGAAACCATTTGTCAAAATTTAGAAATATGCTTTTTTTTTTTTATTTAAAAGCAAATAATCAGTGTTCCAAAACCAATCAAGCTTTGTACATCATAAAAATGCTATCTAAACTATAAACATTTGGTGCAGGTATCAATACTTTGCTGTCTTTTTCTGCACCGATGACACACATAGAGCAGCCCCTTTCTCAGCTTACACCAGTGCCAGAGAAGTGCACAGGCAGAGTCACAGATTGCACAAAGTTCTCAGTTTGTGTTGAAAATTGCTTTATAGTCTTTAGAACAGTTAAGTGGTTCCAAAACTTTTTACTGTTATGATCTCGGGTTGCTGCAGTTGGTCAGGTCTAGGTTCAGCAACACTATGTGCCCAAAGAATGAGATCAGCTGACGACCTGAGCAGCCTGAATGGCCAGGTTATTCTATCAATGGAGCTCTTCTTCCCTCATGGCACAGGCATATGCCAAGATGATAATGCCAGGATTGATTGGGCTCATTGTGAAAGAGTGGTTCAGAGAGCAAGAAACATAATTTTCACACATGGAATGGCCACAGAGTCCATAATCTTAATCCCAATGAGAATCTTTGGGATGCATCACTGTATCTTCGACATTACAGAATCTTATTGAAACAATGCCACTGCGAATATGTGCTTTAATCAAAGCTTTTCTGTGGTGACTTTTTTTTTGGTCAGGTGTTGTATAAAGAAAGTGGTTTCATTCATATGTAATCATGAAATAAAAAAAAAAAAACAATGGTCTTAGAACTGCTGCACTACTTGCTGCACACTGTCTACCGGTCTCTAATAATTTGTCCTCTGCTGCATTAATATCTGTTCTTTCTCAGGATTGAACCCCTCAACAGGAAACTCCTTCAATAATTCGGCCCCAAGGTGGGACATGAACAGGACTCCCAGAGCGCGCCTCTTCTCTCCCGACTACAAGTCCTGATGCTGCCCTCTTTAGTGCAGCACTGTAATGGGCCTATAATACTTGTGTTGTGCCTCTCCCTCTCAGCATAAGTGCTTTGTGTTGTGTGACTGAACTCTGTGAATACCATGACTAAAGCTTGATAAATATGCACATGAGTAAAAGAACTGTAAATGATATCGCTACATTTGCTTATTTTGGAGTTGCTCGCTTTGCTGCATCTTTTCAGTCTTTTGCCGAAGACTGAAAATATGCAGTCTTACTATATTTTGCCTATAGTACACTGCTTTTGAACTTTTTTGTTTGTGTTTTCAGATGTGAACTTTGGTAAGAACAACATTCTCCTGTGACGATAAGCAAACATTACCTCTGTATTTAGGACAGAATAGCCCCGTGTGAGGCTAAAATGTCTTATTAAGCAAATACATTGTGACAAATCCTACAAATGTGCAGAAACGAAATTGGATTTTTATGTATTATTTTTTGCTTTTGGGCATTATGAATGAGAGCATCACTGAATTTTATTATAAACTGACTGATTTAACCAATGTGAACTAGTTGGCATGTGAAACGTTTAAATTTACTTGGACATTTCTCTTTTCAAAGCTTTGTTTTGCAGTGTGACCTGTTTCTGTATTAAGCCCAGATGTCCAGGGAAGGATTACTGTAGCACTGAACCGCAGGGACACGAGTGGAGTGTGACTTGATTTTCAATGACTGCATTTGATGATTGCCACTCGAAGGATAATGTTTCAAGATTTTCTTTTATTTATTTGTATCAAATCGGATGGAGACAATGATAAGATGAAGGTGTTTTTTGTTGTTTGTTAAAATCTGCCATGTGTACAGCTCCTACCGGTTTGCTTGTTTGTATAAACTTACTTTTGCTAATTAAAAGTTTTTATTCTTAAATGTTGTGAGTGAAGTGCAATACTTTTGTGAAATTAGAAGAACAGGCGCAATGCTGTGAAGAATAGAAAGATATATTCTCTCTGCCTTCAGTTCATTCAGTATATTACGGCATGTCAATTTTAATATTAGGGATGCGCTATGGCAGAATAAATCTTATATTGAGCCTCATGGAAAAATTGAATTTCAGCTTCCTCCCCCAACTAAATGATATAACTTAATGGTGATGCGTTTTTGGCCTGGAAAGCTAGTGTGACTCCAGGTATCTTATAGTGGGTCAGGCTGGCTTTCCATCCCTGGAGCATCTTACCCTTTTTATATACACATGTAGCTATCGTATGAGCATCTCCCTCATGCTCGCAGCTCAGCTTTCAAAGAAAAATGATAATGTGTGTGGCTTGGATTCTCTCCATTCCCCAAAAACATTGGTACCTTGAATATCTGCTTAATGACCAGAATCTTGATAAATCTCCAGGCATCTGTGAGACCAAGTGGTTAAAATTAATTGATGAATGGTTATGCAAAATGTCATCTCATTGTTATTCAGTGTGTTTAGTCTCTCCTTTGTTGTGCATTGCAGAAATCGCATCCCTGGCTGAACTTCTGTTTATTACTATCCCCTATAGTACACTACATCGCGACAGTGCAGTAACAAAACGGAAAGAACCAGCGATATCCGACTCCCTGAGGATGTGTAAAGGCATGGGACCCATCTGCCACCTCCTCTGCATGCAGCTGTCACACTTCACTAAAGGTACATTCATAACATCTCTCTATACCTGAGCGTTTCTCAGAATAGGCTTTGCTTTGTTGTTCGGAAATCACCACTCCGCAAGAAATTCTCAGAGTTTGGTTAAGTCTGCGCTGAGGAAAGTATGTTTACTGAAACCCACAAAAGCCCCCAAGTGTTTAGCGCCACATGAAGAATAATCCTAAGTGGGACATGCACAGAACAGGCTATAATCTTTGCATTATTCTCCTGCAGTGCTTTATTTCTCAGAGGGTGGCACAGCCTTTGCTCATAGCCCTGAGGTGTTTATGAGGAAACGCGGTTGTGTAGCTTTCTGTGTGGTCACAACAGGAGCTGAAGGGCATAATGAGGACTATGGGCTGGAAAGCAAAGTAATGTAAGTGCTAAGGGTGAAAGAAAATGTCATCTGTGAAAAGTACTGAGGAATAGAGAGTTCTGATAGAGAGGAATAGAGAGTGCTGATATCAACACAGCCGCAACATTGTATACAACTCAGTGCAAGTGTTGCATTTAAACTTTTGCACAACAATATTATCACAGTGACTTAGTGGAAGTTTGTTTGTTGAAATTAGTTTCGTATAATCCACAGAGGAGCATAACAAACACATACTAAACCACTACTTTTACAATTATGGATGGGTCACAATCATTTTTACATGATCTAAAAGTTTGGTGGTATAGGTACAGTGGAAATTATATATAGCCTATGGTGCTTTCCAACCTTTTTTCTTCGTCATCCTTTATTCTTTACCATTGGTGACACCGACACCCTTCTCCAATGTGACAAACCCAAAAAATAAAGCTTGACCATAATGATCAATTGAAATGTTGATCAAAAGTTTGGAAACACTTTTTATAATGTATTGGATTTTCTTTCTAGACCAGTTACATTAGAGATTTTTACTTAAGGCATCCAGTGAACACATAATGGAATTATATTTTAAACAAAAAAAAGTGGTAACACCTTACATGACGACCCCGTAACTGCCAGGTAATTACCTAGTAATTACAGTAGTAACTACTACTGTAGTAAGAAATATAAATAAAAGTGGTAGTTTTGGGTAATAAAAGTAGTAGTTAATAGTAACTATGCCCAATAACTGCTAGGTAATTGTCTAGTAATTACTAGTAATAAATGTCAATTAAAGTGTAGGGTTAGGGTTACGCAATTACCTAGCTGTTATTGTAATGAATTACTATTAACTGCTACTTTAATTACCCAAGAACTACCACTTTTATTGATATTTATTACTAGTAGTTACTACTGTAATTACTAGGTAATTACCAAGCAGTTACTGGGTCGTCATGTAAAGTTGATATTAATTATTCAAAATAGCCTTTTGCTTTGCTCACTGCTTTGAACACTTTTGACTTTTTCTCTAAGAGCTTCACAATGTAGTAACCAGAAATGGTGTAACATAAATATATAACATAATATATTTTCAGTTATTTCACCCTTTTTTTGTTTCCGACATAATCCCATGTGTTCATTCATAATTCAATGTCTTCAATGAGAATCACACAATGTAAATAGTGTTGAAAATAAAGAAAAGCCAAACATATAATGTGTTTCCATACCTTTGATGGGTACTGTATATATTTATATTATAATTCTATCTGCATAGTTCGGACTTCTTTTTGGGGGACTGTCCTTCAAGTCTCACTCTTATTGTAATCGACCTGTTGCGTCACCCGCCAGGTCCTGTTATGAGACGCATTGTGATGTATACAGATGTGTAAATGATTGCCTCCTCTAGTTTAGAGCACACCTCTTCAATAGTTTAAATTTAGCATGATGAGATTCAGAAGTGGAAATGGCCACAAGCGCAGGCGACGAGTGGCTTTTTAAACCATTCAGTATATCTATAGCTCATTAGGGTAGCCATCCATGTTAAGCTAAAATGACACCCAATTTATTTCCTCGATTAAGGCGGAGGGGGGGTGCATAAACCCCACCTGTCAGGCTCGTCCAGTGGGAGCGCCTTTGGGCGACCGAGCGTCGGCGCGTCCCCGGTGAGGCCAAAGTACCACTGTTCCAGATGGCTGTGCTGTCAGTGGAGGGCAACAGACAAAAGGCCATTTTGAATGAGAGCTGACAGGAATGGTAAGGATGTTTCCCCACAGCGGGAGAGGGAGACAGGGGCTGTGTTGAGTGTCCTTCTGTGTGGAGTTAAAAGTCACATGTTTACGCTCTCTGAAGTCAGGACGCATGTTGACAGCAATATTGGCAACTGATATTGATTAGCACTTAAACACGAGTTGGACTATGGGCTACTGGGCCTGTTTGTGTTGTCCTTGTCGTGTGTTTTTGTGTCGATGAGCCAAAGACGATAAAAATCTGTTCTATTCTACAAAAACTTTGAGGTATAATGGGGGTTTTGTGAGTCAAACTTGGCCCTATCTCGCCGTAATGAAGACATGAGGTAAATGTAGGCTACTTGTCTGTTTAATTGTTTGATATCCATCTCAATGTTGAATTTCAAACTGTTAAGCTTGTGCTGTTGTGATGTTGAGCGTTGCATATAAATTGAATTGAATCATTAGTATCTTTATTATTGTGAAATATGGCCAATGACTATGTGCATTTACACCTGGGATAATCTTGTTTAAAATCTATTGTGCCACAAAGCGCCCTTGCTATATTTCACTTTGGTAATGGATCCACTAAACTAATACTTTTCTTCTTTAGACGACTTTTTGTGTCTGACATCGAGCACGCAGTGGTATGTAATTTTAGACATTCCTTTTTAAACAAAATCCTTAAACAAGCCCAGCACATAATGTGAATGAATGCCTGTTTGTCAATGGATGGCACCACCTCTATGTTACTCTATTCAAGTAACTACTCCAAGGTTTTCCTCAGCTATGGCCCATAGTTGTAAGCACCATTTGACCTTTTCACACACACACACAAAAGTTTTACTATGCAATATTTAGGTATTTTTTAATTTCCCATAAAAAAACACCTTCCACCGGTTGAATGATTACACCTGTCTGCTCTCAGTTGGCATGAGTATCTGTGCCCCTGTGCTAATAAACGAGTCCCCTCCACAAAATAAATCTCCCTGGCCAACCCAAGCACCCACGCTGGCACCCACATGCGACCGAGCGGCCAAAAGGAAAGGGGAAGAGAACCTAAGAGCATAATAAGGACAAGCAGTATGTTTTCAAGTGCTTAATATCCTGCAGTTCACGGCAGGCACGTCCACAAATCACAGGCTGCAGTAGTTTCCGAGTACACCGAGCCACTAAGAGAGTGAGGTGAGGTTAAGATCGAAATTACAGCTGTTCCACCCCACTCGGATAGGATATTGGGGCCACTTTCTCATACTTAAGTTATAGAAATAGCTACCAAATGTTACAATGATTTTGGTGCATATGCAATTTGTTCCAACTCAAGGCACTAAAAATGTAAATAGTCTTTATGCAAGGGCTCATAAAGCATCTCATAATTATATTCGAGAAATGAGAAAATGCTGTGGTATTCCCAGGTGTTCAGTAACCAAATACATTCACTTGAGTTCTGTTTTCAAGGATCTTTGCTTTACTTGAGTAGTATTTTTGTTGAGAACATTTATTCCACTACATTTTAAACATACAATTCTACTCCACTATATTCCAAAAAAGGCAACATATTTTGTCCATAATACTCCTTATAATGCACACTTCAGAACAGTTATATTGTATCTATGGTTTGCCCCCGTAGAGGTGGTAAATCTAGGTGTAATGTACATGTTTTTTGAAGCCGCAAATCATTTATTTATATAAACTGTACTTTTTACTCTGAATACTACTATAGCAAATACTTATTACTTGTATATAGTACTATTTTACCAGTGCTTTTACTTACTCTACTTTAATTAAATCAAGTACTTTAACCACCACTGGGTATTCCTTATCCAAGATTATGAAAAGTATTAGGAACATGGTGTAAACCCGACCAAATCTTGTTTAGTGTTTGAAAACAACTGTAATTTAGGGCAAGTGAATGGTTCCGTTGTCTGTAGTTGTTGTATAATTATGAGATGTTAGTTTTTATTTTATTCTTAAATATATTATAGAATTTTACCACTAAAGAAGAATTTTGTGTGATTTTAGTGTCAGACCGCTTCATACATAATAAAACAAAAATTATTAAGAGACCTAAAACCTTTCCGCACATTCTGCACATCCGTGAACCTTAGTTAATCAAAAAGCTGTAAAGAAAGTGCTAAAGCTGTCTAGATTTCTAATATCCCTTGTGTCCCATTTTCTTCTGATGTGTTAATGCCATAAGATCAATTCCCAATCTCAAGTGGTCTACCTCCTGTCACCTGTCTTGCTTTTTCCCCCCCCTGCATTTCTAACAATAGCCTCTCAAGCCGTCACCTTTCTGCACTTTCCTTCAGCACCAACCGTATCAAGGCCCCATTTCTCAAACGGTCTCATCTTTACTTACAGAGTCAGTGATTCATTTATTGCATCTTTGCCGTTCAGTGACTACGCATATTTTTGTAAATTTATGCAATAAATAAAGGCACATATTTAATTCATATTCAAATAGAATTGAATATGTGCCTTGGATTATATGCTCTTCGTTCATCTTATGTCGTGTGCACCAAAAATCCATTTACAGTTTTGTTTTAGATTTGTACCCATTTTGGGGAACTTAAGACAATAAGGTGTTTAACAAATACTGTAAACGTATTGACAAATGTAAAGTGCATAACTACTAGGTGTAATCATACTTTGGGCCACTCTGTATTTTCTCTATTGTGGTCTCTCCTTGTTAAAATATGATAAGAGAACTACCGCACTTATACTGTATATAGTTTTACTTCAATACTATGTTGCTTTTGTCGCATTGTTCCCACAGAGGCCAGTTTGTCTAATGATGTTGTGCTTCCTATATATTTGAACCACCGGGAACCATAGACAGCCTTGGATTTGGGACATATATTTCCTGTGGGTGGCATGTCAAGGCCTGTTGTCCAATTTGGCCACTTGCCGCTGGGATTAGGTTATCCTCACACAAAATAACAGTTCATCTATACTCCTTCTCCCTGAAGCTTTTCACTTATTGTCACCATATTGATGCGCCTATTCCAGTTTTACAAGTTACATGAGGAAAAGTTTCGTGTCATTCTCACCGGGCTTGCCCCACACATGAACTGACTGTGCGGGAAGGAATGCAGAGCGCTATTGTGTTGTTATAGGACAGGGGTGTCCAAAGTGCGGCCCGGGGGCCAAATGCGGCCCTCAGACCAATTTTTGGTGGCCCTTTGCCTTCTTGCTGAATCGGTACACATCATCAGAGATGGTCTTTTTATTTAAAATGTAATAATTTGACACAATTCTAACCTAACAACTAACATTTTATTGTGAGACAGAGCTGGCATGACAGCCAGCTCTGTCATGCATTTGTCTCCAGCAGGTTAGACTACTGTAACGGCCTGCTCACTGGCCTTTCTAAACCAGCTGTTAGAGCTGCAGTACATCCAAAACGCTGCTGCTCGAGTCCTGACAAGAACCAGGAAATACGACCACATTAGTCCAGTGCTCCGGTCTCTGCACTGGCTTCCTGTCACTCAGAGAATAGAATTTAAAACAGCTCTGCTTGTGTACAAGTCTTTTCATGGTTTAGCACCAAAGTACATCTCTGACATGTTAGAGCCGTATGAACCATCTCGGGCCCTGAGAACTTCAGGGAGGGGTCTCCTGGTGGTTCCCAGAGTCAATAATAAACACGGTGAGGCTGCGTTTCAGTTTCATGCAGCTAAAATCTGGAACAGTCTTCATGAGGATGTGAGACAGGCCTCAACTCTGACAATGTTCAAATCCAGGCTGAAAACAGCTCTTTTTACCCGTGCATATGAAAACTGAAAGTATTTTATCTGCACCCTTGCCTTTTGCTGTAACTGATTAACTTTATGTTGATGTTTTATTGATTGATTTTTATCTGTTTTCTTGTAATTTTATGCAACTGTGAAGCACTTTGAATTGCCTTGTGTATGAATTGTGCTCTACAAATAAACTTGCCTTGCCTTGCCTTGCCAAGGTTTTAAGCATAACTAAAGATGTGGGGCATAATTTAAACCTCTGCTAGTCAAAGGTTTCGCGGTACTAACCACCAATTTATGGCCCTTAACCCCGTGTTGGCTTCAATATGCGGCCCCCAGGAAAAAAGTTTGGACACCCCTGTTATAGGAAGTACATAGTTATGACATCTTTTTAACCTGAATCCTGACCCTGACAAAACTGATAACATGCTTCCCTTCTCTTCTTGTAATTGAAACTCTAACTTCCACTGCAAGTAGTTACTCAATGATCTTCTGACTTTTAACATCGCCTTGGAGAATATGTTTCTTACAGTATGGCTTTGTCAGACATGAATGAACAGAAATCTTGAATTTGGTCCAAGTCCTAGAAAAACAAATCAAATAACAATATAAAGGTTAACTCTATTGCCAAATAAAGACTACACTGTGGACCAAATGACTTACTTACCACATCTAAACCAGGCCTCATCTAGGATTTACATTAAACTAGTCTAATTGAGGACTAGGAATCATTCGACTGGATCCAAATCTGAGGAATCAGCATTGTACGAGGACTACACAGCTCTAAAGCAGGTCTGGTTTCATTTAAGTTTAGTTCTGGTTAGTTAAAACCAGATTTTGGACTGGTTATACCTGCTTATAGACAGGCTTGTAGTTTCATTCTTTGGACGAAACCAGGTTCTGACCAGGCCACCGGGACAAAACAAGATCATCAACTGAAACAAGAGCCACACGAGGACATACTGTCTTCTTCAACGCAAGATCGAGATAGAAACCAAGCACTGAATCAGCCTTCTCCTTCCCTCTGTGTACCATCAGTTGTGCGTACCACAGTTTGACAACCACGCATCTCTCACTGCTCACAGTTCAGTTACAGCTTACCTCCCAGTGATGCCGCTGAGACCTCAATCTGTCCACTATTGCTTTATAGGGGGCATATTGAAGACTCAGGCAAGCAGAGCAAATGGCAAAGAGATAGCCAGCCATAAAAGTTAGATGATGCTTTCCTTTACCCTAATAGCTAGCTGCTCCAAAAATATGTGAGGCTACAATTCCAGTCGAAATCCAGTTCTGTGCTTCCAATAATGCACAAACATTTTAAGAACGTTTATCTACTACACATATAAAAAAAAAATCAGGCACTTCTACTGTAGGCTATATATTTACTTGCAGTCCAAATCAGATGATAGAAGATGTTGGGTTGGTTTTGTATCAAGTATTATATCACATTTAAAGTGTCTTATGACAGGTTTTAATGCTTTTGAAAATATGACTTATTTAGAAGGATAACATCAGTTCGAAGTTCATCAGTTGCATAATTATAATTTTATTTCAGTGAAACAGCAATGAAATGAGGCTCATTAATCCAAACCATTAGTCCGACGTCTCATTATTACAAACATGTCCCATTGAGTAGGGGTTGAAAAATAAAATTAGGTTCAGGCAAGAGTCCACTGACCTTAAAGTTAGGGCCAATGGTTGTATATGGCTCTCTAATCCACAACTGGGTTAGAGATGTCGGCCTAATGGCACCTCTGCTCATTTGGAATAATGAGACGTCGGACTAATGGGTTGTCGGACCAATGGCATGGCACCAAGGAATGTTGGGCTGAAAGGTTATTTTTATTTGAATTTTGAAGCTGCTGACAGGAAGTGACATAGATAAAGGTAAAGTTCCGTAGCAGTTTGCCTTCATTTATGTCACTTCCTGTTGGTGTCCAATAAGGAAATGACACTATAAACATCACAAAAATGTCAAACTAAAGAAAGGTGGGCACAATCTTTAGCAAAATCTTTTGTATAACTGTGTTAACTATGTTTAGCAAAAAAAGTGTCATATGCACTTTATATGAATATAGGCCTAAATTATATTTTAATATTTTTAAATAAGGCTATTCAATTTGCTACCACAGTGATCTTTCTCCACTGGTGGTGCTCAAAACGATGATAAAAAGGATACCCTGAAAAATGTACGGAAAGTTCGCGACTCCAGGTGGAAGACAAGAACGGGGAGAGATAGAAAAAATCCCATTCCGTCGGCCGTCTCCGCATGAGGAAGTGTACACTTGTTCTCTGCCCCGCTGTGTGTGTCTGCAAAGCCATTATGCGCCTAATGCGACCTGCAGATTCATAAAACTTGGATGTCCCGCCCACCTGACAGCCAGCCAGCCCTGCCTGCCTGCCAGTGTTTACGAAAAGTCACGGGAGCGGCGTGGAGCGAGAGACACCTCCACCTCCGAGGCAGGAAAAAAAAATGCCACACCATAGCGTTGGCAGCGAGAGCACAAGGAAGAGCCTCACTCCACGGAACTACAACCTTCCTCACTACCACTTTGTGGTCGGTCTGGAGCGCTTGACAACACTCCCCGTTCCCATGACGGATTCATTTAACCATATCAGGAGCTTCTAGTTTTGTTTTTCCACTTGAACTTTAATCAAGAGGAAGTGTTTTTGATTTTTGTTTTTCCGATCGCCGACCGACTTTGTTAAAACAATGACGCGGCGTAAAAGGCGCAATCTTTTCTTGGATTGTTAAAACGCCAAGCAGAACCGACCAGCTGTGCCTGTGCCGCCGCTGCTGAGAGCACACGGACATGGATACCTTGGCGGAGAACCCAACGCGGGCTTCGGAATATCTAAATGAGCTGAATAAGATCATAGAGACGCAGCAGGAGTTGTTGGAGAGGCAGAGGGGCAGGATAGAGGAGCTGGAGCAGCAAGTGTCTGATTTGTGCACGGAGAACGCCTGTCTGAAGGATCAGTACCAGCGGCACCTGGCGATCTGCAGGCTGCAGCAGGGCAACAGCCTGAGCGCACTGGGAGCCATCAAGGAGCACATCACACACGAGAAGTAAGACACCAGTCCATAACCCCTCTTTATGAGACACAGTGGAACTTAAATCAATTAATTGATATTGCTATGCCTCCACTTATGCACTGTTTTCTGCATACAATAAATACACACGCGCGCGCGCACACGTACACGCACACACACACACGCACACAATTGGTTGTATACTACTCAGAGTCAGCATTTTCCCCCAACTCCATCCATGCTCAATGCCAACAGTTTACTGCACTGATGCCAAGATGTTTTCTGTAACACATTTGTGCATTAAATCAAACCAGGTCATAAAGCTGGGCTATAGGAATCCTCACATGTTAACTTTTCTTCTTACGCATTTGCAGATAAAGCAGTTACATTTTCATTGTATTGCCCTTTACACTGTCTGCAGTGGAAATCAGTAAATAGACACACTGGTGCATATTAACTGGCTATGCTTTCAATATGACTATCTTTGCTTTCTGTAAGCATACTGTCTGCGCTTACCTACTTGCACAACCTCTCCAAGTTCTTAATGCTTTAAAGTCTATAGTTCTGCGTTCTCCTTCTCCATGTGTGCATTGGGTATCATTATGTAGGCAGATCAAGTACTTGGAGATGTGAGACTAGCCGTACTGCTTTGTCATCTTTCTCTCATCTGTAACTTTAAACCCCAACTTTTCTCTTACTTCATCTGTGATGTATGGACTTAACAGCGCTCCCCATAACCTCTGGGACCAACCTGGAACCGGGATATAAATGCAGTTTTATTTTAAGAGTTGCATGCACTGGCTTAGCCTCTAGCGGGGCTGAATGTATAGCTCAGACTTTTACATCAGGAGTGCAGCTTTAAAGACCTTCATAGAGGGATATAGGGGACTCTGGGGATTAGCCGCTAACCTCTGGCTTCACACTCCAATGGCCAAATCTAAAAAATGTCCCGGGATGTAGACGCTTAACTCACTGGTGACAGTTCGCTGAAATCCCATGGACGCGCTTGACCTTTGTCTCCAGGGTCATGTTGGTGTCATGAAAACTAGTGGCAGCAAATCAATAGAGATGAGTCATATACAGTACGTCTTTGGCGGGGATTCGAGGAGATTAGGACGTACTGTAACCTTTAGCGTGGACCCTCAATAAATCACAATATATTGCAAGGATAAAAGCTGGCAAGTTTTTAACATCTGTGTTTGATCACTGTCTGGATGAGATTATAGCACAGTTGTGTGGATCATGTGCTATCCAGTGCCCCAAAGTAAAGGTTATGTAATCTGATAGATCAAATAAAAAGTAGCACAAAGGGGAGCTATAGGACGGCACAGTATTAAGGGAAAAGATATTCAATAGTTCTTGTATGTATTTATATTCTTAAACAATTCGGAGCCGTGCATTATACCGTTTTAATGCACAACGTCGAGTCCTGTTTGCTTTTTTTTTAAAGTTCTGGGAAGGAGTTATTTCACTTTTTAAGTTATTTTACCTGAAGCTAGTTCCAGCTTAATTGTTTGTCATTACAATGGAAACAACTGCAGTGGAGTGATACAGAACGTGATTTAACGCACCCCAGTTAGCATTAAAATCCTCACTGACCACGGTATACTGTGAATTGCAATGATGATACTATTGCAATCGTTCAATGAATCATACTTTTTTATTTTATTTTCAAAATAAGGCTTACAAGAACACAAAATCAGGACCAAGTGCATGTAAATTAGAATAATCATGACTAAAACTGAACTTTTTTGGCTGTGTCTACAAAAAAAGTGTCAGATTGAAGACTTCAGATATTTGTGATATAGATATTGTGTTACGTCACCTAGATGATCATAAGCAAGGACTAACCAAAAGTTCTGCTAATTTTAAGAGTTTTATTCAGACTGCACATATCTAGCCAAGTGCATGCAGTCAGGGTACATGGCTTTAGATATCGCGTCCATTGTTATTTATTAATAATGAATTTGCGAAACATTTTGCTGCTTTTCATTTAGATTTGTGATATAATCGAGCCTCAGATGTCGTTCACCCACCACCTTCATAGAATAGTCGTTCAATGCCTTGCCTGTTTTAATAGGCGTTCATTCCTATGCGAGTCATAACACGGTATAGAATATAGAATTGTGTGTAAGAAATTGCTCCTACTTTTTCATTATGTAGCACTTCACCATCATGTGCAGAAGGGAGCTCAAGTGCCTAGAAAGCATCGACATCAAATGGTAGAAGCCCACTCAGATCATTGGTAGTCAGTCAGTGTAGGAATCTTACCCACAACCTCTTTGCTGAGAAGACCTTTGCTATGTATAACAGTACTATTTGGCTTGGCATCATGTTAATATAGCAGTGCATGTGTAAACAGGCTCAAACACCCCAAATCTGTAAACGTTTAGTGCCGACAATTTTATATCACTGATGTACTTTCGTATTTTCCATCCCAGGAGTGTTGTAGCAATAAACTGCATCCTGTATCAACAACATTCACCGTTTTGTCACAGCTCCGGTGCCAGCTTTATCTCTTGTGGATGCCATGAGCCGTGTGATCAGGAAATATGAGGAAGAAGCTTTTTTATATTTAGGAAGTGAGGAGCGTCGTTATGGTTCCTGACATATGTGGCGAGTGTTTCGAAATATCATGATAACGACATATTTGATGATAGAATTAACAACGGACAAATTCCCACCTTTTGGGAAGATTCATTCAAAGATATTTTATTTTAACACCATGCTAATTTCCTCGCAAATATGATCTACTCAAGCAATTTTCATCCTCCCTGTCTCAGTGTTTTTTTAATTATTATTATTTTGTACTGTGTCCAGTGACGGACTGGCCATTGGGCAATGTGGGCAAATGCCACTGCGGCCGCCTGGTCTCATCACCTGTTGTGGCCGCATCACAAACAAATAAATAGGCTAAATAAAGCGAGGAAGCGGCCGCCTATTGGCGCAATGGCTGCAAGCGGCAGCACCACCAGCGGCTCGCTCGCCGCTCATCACAACTTGTGGCGCACAACCATATAAAAAGGCTAAATAAATAAATAAAGCGGAGATGCGGCCGCCTTTTGGCGGATTGGCCGCCCGCAACCGGCAGACAAATGTGGCCTCTCTGCTAAAATTGCCAGGGCCTCTTTTGGTGCCAGTCCGCCACTGACTGTGTCTCTATCTAATGGTGCCTTCTCAGACTTCCAAGTTGTATGTGATGGATAAAAGATTTTGTTCCCCCAAAGTTATTATTTTTATTAAAAGTCATGCATGTATTGGATAAATTGATGGCATTAAAGTGTTACTATAGTGAAGGAATTTGCTTGAAGGCCAATCTGCTGAGATAACCCTGGGTGAAAAGGCAACACTGTGGGTGAGTGGTTAGTACAAAGATCTGGGGTTCGATTTCTGTATATTGTGGGGGTGTGGGCCTATCTGTGTAGAGTTCTCCCTGTGTTTTTACAAACAATGTAAGCAATAGCAACGTCAGCGTCTTGTACAATGTTTTTGTAATCGTGACTAAAACAAACATTACAAAATATTATCAGGAAAACAAATATTTGATTTGAACATGACTGGGGCTGGGTCATGTTTTTGAAATATTTCATTCATTCTTATTTTAAGTTTGTCTAAATGTGTCAACACACTGCAGTTACACCCCGATTGTTGTAAACTGTACATTTTTCTCACTTCTACTCATGCATTAATTCAGATGACTACGCAACTTTTCATTTTGCTTTGGTAAGACTCTCTCTCTCCGTCCCGTTGAACAAGTTTTGAGTTTAATTCAAACGAGACTTCGATCATTTAATGAGCAGTAGATGCGAACTCCGTCTCTCAGCGAACATCAAACAAGCATTACCATGGAAACAGCCTTTATACGGAGCAAAAACATGAACAAACTACTTTGCTTTTGAGTCCTGTTTTCCTCCATCTTGTCAATAGGTCTCACTTTAAGTTTCCATGGCAACAAAAGGTCCTAGTAGTTACCCTTTAATCTAGAGGATCGCTCCCGAAATTATGTGGATGTGCCTGTTAAGTACAAGTTCGTAGTTTTCCTAAGAGGACAATGCGCTTTCTGATCAGTATCTCTTCAGGCATCTAGACAATGAGACACCAGCACGCAGCCTGTATTTTGAGATTTAGGGAAATTTTAGGAATGCGCTGTCGAAGACAGATTAAAAAAAAAAAAAAAACCTGGTCTGGTCTTCTGAACCCAGAGACTTGTAGCTTTTGGGCAGAATGTTAACCTGCTGAGTTCACACTGCAAGTTTTATTGGATTGAAAAATATAACACCTTTTTGCTGCCACTTATTTAATCACAGCCTCAGGTGAGTGATAGTTTGGAGGTTCATTTCAATTGGATTCCTTTCAAAGTTCAGCAGGCTGTACATATTACAATAATACAATGAATACATAATGTGTACAGTTATGCCAGACCACCACCAGAGTGATGGCAAAATATGGAATTGCTGCATTATTTGTGGCCTATGCAAGTGTTTTCATCAAACATGTGTGTGCAGGCGGCTTCAGTTGTTATTCAAACTTTGATCAGTTCTTTGATAAGCAATTGTATTTAGTCTTTTTCTTTTTCTGACTGATTCTTGTTTACAACTGCTTCAGTCAGAAGTTGGACCTGGTTTAGCCCTAGTTTACACCTGATTTAGCTTGTGTTTTTGATCAGATTTAATCATCCTATAGACTTACTTTTAGAGAGAATTGTTTCTTACGTGAAAAAACGATGGACGATACAGCTCTAACATCGTTATTTGGACATCGTAGGGCTGCATTCATCATGAGCAAATCAAAATCTCAACTTTAATGAGCAAATCTCACTAACAGCAATTATTTAACCTCCTAACCCCCACCTGAACAGAGCACAATTCTCCAGTTTGACAAAAGAGCGACAAAAACGCAATAAAACACGACAAAAGCACAACACAACTAAAAAGTGACAAAAACATGACGTAAAAAAACTGCAAAAACAAGAGAAAAAAATACAAAAAAAGAGATGATCAGTTTTGTAGGTCTTAGCATTCAAATGAGTCGTTACTCCGGCCTATAGTCTGTAACTTTCAGTCAAGAAGCTTTTAGATTTGGTTAAAACTGAACAGGAGAAAATTAAGAGGTTAAGTAACTGAATAACCTCTGAAAGAAACAAAAACTCTACTAGGATGGAACTATAATGAAATTTGGGGTCACGATTTGTTGGCCAAATGATTGCGAATAACGATATTATCACAATATTTGCCTATGGTTTAAAAAAATCACTGAAACTGCAGAAATGATGGGGATTGGGCAATTGTTTAATATTCCTCTTCATTGTCTGCTGTAAATGTCATATTGAGTGAGACATAAAGTTCGTATTTAAAGGCAGGCTGTGTAACATTTTGGACTATACCGTTGCCATCAATGCAAAACATGCAGCTAATGAGCAGCTCGACATAGAAAATGGTATTTCTGCAGTGGGTAATCAAAGAATGGATTTGAATGAGGAACTAAGCTACTGAAATCTTTAAATACTGCTGACTTTAGTCACTCCCGGTAAAGTTACCAGCACTGGTTGTCTGATGGATTTAGCGATTATCTTCTAGCACGAAAATAACGATTATCAAAAAATGTAGCAATCGACTAATTGCCGCATTTTTTATCGCGATTAACAATATTATTGTTTATCGTCCCGACCCTAGTCGGGTACTTTTCATGGACTGTTAAACTTAAAGTATTTAGTTTAGACTTTTATACCTTTCAATTGCCAGTGATTCTTGTACTAATGAAGCTGTATCATACAGTACCTCAGTCTTTTTTCAAATGCTAAAACTCGGAGACTTAAGTTTAACGTTACTGGAAGTAGTCCATTTTAATTGTAATGAATCAAGCAGTCTCAGAATATCTTTTAACCACTTTTCTTAATTGTTGAAAATGTCAGCATTGTTTCATCAGATTAAAAACTTTATATCACATAATCAGCAGCCAATTGGATAAAGACCCCTCAGTCAAGAACTGCTGGATACAGTAAGTAGTAACACAGAGAAAGAAGCCTTTACTCTTATTGGCACCTACACTAGTTACAATAATGACTCATGGCATGACAGTTGGCTGATGTCGGGAACTTTTAACCTGTGTTGTTCTTTTACCATCAACAAAGAGCGGAGAGGAAGTGCAGGAAATGTGATGCTCAGCTGATAGTTAACCGATGCTGCCAAGTCAACACGTTTCTCTGTGAATGTCTCTGACCCCCCTCCATCTCCGTCTCCTTCTCTCTCCCCTCCCTTTCCTGGATGACACACTTTTGGCCATCCATGTAGAGCTATTGGTAATCGCAGAGCCGGTGCTGGCCCTTCTGCGGCCCTAAGCAAAAATCCACTCGGGGGCCCTACAGTACACATCCCATGGCTATTCGATGAAGAGTGAACATTTATGGTCAAAAACAGTTACACTGTGCAGTAGTGCAGGGCGAAGTGGAACATAACCTCAATTTGGGCCCTGCTCCACTGTGTGAGAACCACTAACCACTAAGCCACTGTCAGACTGGAGTTTAAGACACCACTAGTCTATTTTCCCCCACATTTAAAATGGTAAAAGGTCACTGACCCAGTTGGGAACCACTGACTTTAAAACTAACTGAAACCTGCACCTGACGGTTATATTTTATCTTACCACTGAGAATCAGCCTGACAGTAATTTGTTTTAGACTGTGCACATTCCGAGAACTAGAGTTACTGAAATTAACTGCGCTCATGAGAACCGTGTGGATTCAACTCCCATTTGAGACAAAATGCTTTTTGGCTTTTTTTCTCCTCTATTCACTGCAGGAACTGCAGGATGTGAAATACAAATTAAAAATGTCATTATATGTCGGACAAAGGAGGACAGATCACTTTAAGCTCTCGGGGAACATCTTTAATGTATGTGATGTTGTCAAGTACCTTGGCCACATCATAACTGATTTCATCATCTCATTTAACAGATGAGGCATATACCGTCAGTGCAAGCGACGGAAATTCTCCTCCTGCTCACCTCTGTACACCGCACATCTGTGGGTGAATTATAAAAAATGCAGTTTCCAGAAACTTACAGTTGCATGCATTGAGAATTTTATGGAAAAAAAAACCCCGATGGTCAAGTGCCTGTGAACTCTTCGTGTCGAATGAGGGAACACTTTGCGTGCTGTCTTGAGAAACCAATCTACTGGCCTGATACTCTACAGTACTCGAAACAACAAGATAGTTGCCCGGTCCGAGCAGAGTAAACATTAGGCGAGCAGCACCCGGGCCGGGAGACTGGAGAAACCCGCACGGGATGCGAGCATGAGGCGAGGCGAACCCCGGGAGACGGACCGAGTGGAGACGCGAGCAAAGAGGCACTCGCGCGTTGGGAGTGACAGGAGGAAGGCGGTAGGTCTCTCCTGCTCATCCACCTCAGCAGACTGCTCCATTTCGGTGTGGTATGTGGCAAAGTAGGCGGAGAGTGAGTGAGCGCTGCCTGTCAAACAGCCTGTAACCGTAACAACGCTCATTAATCAGTGAAACACCGTGATTTGACTGAGATGCGGGGCCCTTGCAGCAGTGGGGGCCCCTACGCACCTTGCGTAATCTGCGTATAGGAAAAAACGGCTCTGGGTAATCGGCTGGCTGCTCACTGACCCTAATGTGGATCCATAAACTTCTTCCCCTCCTGGTGATTACCCGTAAGGAGCACTAAAGCCACCTCAGCACCGGAGTCAGTCTCAGCACAAACCCCCCTTTGCCACACACTATTTATGCTGACCATATGCAGTTCCCTCACAGCTCTCTCCTCTAACGCTGTTTGTTTCTAACAGCTAGACCATGGCTACTCATACTTGTATCTCACTCACGCGCTTTCCTGGGCGAAATGACAAAACGCTTTGCAAGTTGTTGGGAAGCGCATTGGTGATAAATGACCCCTTTCATTGTCAGTTAGCTCAAATTGCAAAGACACTGCAGCACACGTCTGATGGTAATAAATTCTCATCTGCTTCCAGGTGTTTTGTGAAGTTTTGAAAATGCTTCGGCGCAGTTAAAGTGACTGTTTTAATCGGAGGAGGAGATATAAAGGCATTCACTGGGTCTGCAGACAGAATTGTGTGATTTCGTTCCTTATCTGAGCGCCAGCAAATGCATCTGGAAGCCCAGCGTTTAGCATTCAGGCCCCGTCCTAGGCCCAGGATAGCCGACCGCGTGTAAACAATATTGGAGATGCTGACGCGATCGCTATCTGAGATAATGTCCTTCACATGACAAAAGAGCTGCTTCTGTTTTTCATGTGGGAATAGTGCCGGCTGCACAGTGGTATTTATTTTCTAGTTGATGTTTGAGAATCTAAATGGTTTGGTCTGTAAGTTGTTGTTTTGTTTTGCAAAAATACAGCTCATTTGCTGCTTGTGTGCTGTTTTAGCACAATGAATATTGAATATGAATATGAATATTTAATGGTTGTTTATAATTATACATGCTAGCTTTTTAAACTGCTTTTGGACACCTTAGTGTTTCATTTTTCATAATTCTAAATATTTTAAATGTATAAAACAGGTAAAAGTCCTTGTTATTGAGAATAGAAAATGCCTAGACTCTAATAGCTGTTAGATATGGGCAATAATTTATTTGTCATGGAGGCGATTTGAGTGCTGAACTGTCTCGGCTAATAAATTCCAGTAAATATGCAGGTTTTAAAACACAGAAAGTAATAAACGCGCTAATTGACTTCAGGGTGAAATTTTAGGATTAATGAACCATGAATTACACAACTCCTATAGTTTTTTTTGGTTAGGGTTGCTAATTCATTATAGTGTATGTAGATGAGCTGAGCAACAGCATGGCAACAGAAACCAAATGAGTGTCAATTCTACATTATTATTATTTATTATTATTGACAGTCAAAAGCTTGAGGGTTCTGTTTAGAAGGAAGGGTTTACATAAATTACATACATGCATGGAGTTTTATGTGAAATATCAGGAAGATTAACACGTGGGATGTTTTATTGTGACCACCAGGTTTTAGTTTAGTTTTGTTTTTTTGCACGATAATAATTCCGACTGAAGTCTACTTTACCTTCCATACGTCATCCACCTTAACCTAAAAGATGGCTTCCTTCATCTTTACCTCCTAGAATCTCATCCCTCAATTGTGTCGTTAGCCCTGCACTTAAGATTTCAGATTAGTTTGTTTACATGTTTATTTAGTAGGCATAAATTATGCATTGAAGTGTTAGTAAAGGTGCTCTAATCTTTAGATGTTCAAATACTGCTGAGGGATGTGACAACTCCAGGACTCCCTGTGCGTTAATGCTTTAATGGAGCTGATATGGATGTTTCAGATGGCCCCGCTCTCCTTGAACCTGTGCCAAGTCAAAAACCAGGAAGTGTGCCAGAGCTACGCAAAGTTAACATCTCTAAAGAGCTGTGAAAGCAGAAAAACACCAGCATACATCCTGTAAATCCGTATTTGGTCGTAGTTTACATTCCCGAAGGTGATTACCTGCTGCACAAACGCAAATGGACGCACAGTGCTGCTGGTTTTTGAGATAAAAGTGGTGCCCCTGTGCTTCCATGTTTGTTATTTATCGTTTTATTTTTAATGTGTTGAATAAATAAGACTATTTCTGACCAGAATAGCAAATTAGGGACCAGTTTGTAGCTGTAATTTAATATATGTTTACTTCTATACTTCTATAATTTGTCAATGATTAACAGCCCAGCTTATCCCCATAGTGTAGACTTGACTCATGTTCGTTTGACTGACACCTTCATAAATAGCCCGCACTGCTGTAGCATGTGTTTTGGGAATCAGCGGGCACAAAATAACAGTGTGAAGGAGCGTGCTGTTGTAGCTGTCCAGTCATTTGCGGCCGATCTGCTGAACAATCAGAGTGCCAAACAAAATTTATGAGCACTCACGAGTCTCCCTCTCCTCCGCATCCCCCCCCCTCTAATGAAATAACCCCCGCCGGATTAATGTCCACACCGGGATGATTTGCATTCGAGGGCAGCCATATATCCCCAGCAATGACCAGAGACGTTTTACTAGCTACAACTGACCAAACTTCTTTTTTTCTCATTTCTCTGTTGTTTTGTGGCCACAGCGGTGTGTGGCCCCCGCTGACTCCCATTAGACCAGTCCGGACAGACGTTGTCCTTTGATGTGTCTCCTAAATGGCAGCGATAATGATGTCTGTAATGAGGATGTGCAGGTGGAGCGGGGAAATGGCGCACAGCTGGGGTGACGCGGGACAGCTTAGTGGAACTTGCCAAAATTTTCAAGATTGCCAAAATTCAGATGGATTTGGCGGGAAGATGGAGCTGTGACTTTATGTGGCTCGGATGCAGTTAAATCTGGCTAGATATAGCAATTGATGTTCTTTACTTTTTTCACATTTCAGTGACATTTAGAGCCACAACAGTCTGCTCATTCTTCTTCTGCTTTCACTCTGTTGTTTGGTGGACGAGCTGCAAGGTTAATTGCATTGGAATCACAACAGCTGCAAGTATTCTAATGTCCTCTGCAGAAACTACATATTCCCTGTCTCAAATGGGTTCTATTATGTATAAAACCAGCGAAACCTTTTGTTAAACCTCTATAAAACATGTCTTTTTATAATTCTATCAAAATGGTACTGGCATCATGTTTCAAATGTGCATTGTGACCTGAATATTGATTTTGGAAAAGCACATTTTTAATTTATTGGCAATCCTATCATTAATTGAAATTAAGTTTTGTTTTGTATTGTTTTTTTCTTGTATCTCCGTAGTTATCCTCGAGTGTCAATTTCAATAATTTGATCATTTTCGAATGGTGTCATCACCAAATCATGATCTAGTTCTACACGACTGAATACATGAATACATTTTCTGATGTGGAACTTTGTGAATCATTGCCCCCAATTAATAGCTGCAGTCACTGTTATTGCAACGCTGATTCAGACAGACAGTTAGCAACACACTCCCTTTGTACGGGCAATTTATATTCACCTCACAAAATCTCGTCATTAGACAGAGCGAGGAACTTCAGCTGAACTAAATTACTGCTTATAAGTTCTATACTACATGTCAGTAAGAGCCTCTGACATTGCACCTGTGTAGCTATTTATCTGTGGAAAGTTAGATATTTTTCAGCCCAATTGTTTTGCCTGTCTCTTTGAGGAGCATCACATTTTTTTTAGACAGCATTTTTTAGACAACTTCCAAAACGAACTGATAAGCCTGTAAGGATTTGTTTGCAAACGTTAAATTGCTTTTTTTTTAATGAAAATGCACTTGTTTTCCACATTATTTAAGACTCCTTTAAGCACAGCTAAAAACAATAGAAAACAATATAATGCTGCGTTTCAGGCAACTGGTATCTGGGATTTTTCCTATTGTGTAGCTGAAACAAACGGCTACTGATGATACAACGGTTATCTAATAAGATGCTAACGTTATATGAACGTTTCTCTACACTAGATATAATTCAAAACATGCTACATAACAATATACTGAAGGCTGTGAACAAGAGTAACGGTCACTTCACTGATGCAGTGGTTTTGTTATGTTTTATCATTAACTGCACTTTGTTGCTGTCTTCACCTCATATCTGAACTCGGGCCACTCTGATCATCTCAGAGTTTAAGTTGTAATTACCAACTGGAGCGACGCTTCAAGGCGTTTTTCCAAGTGGAAGGCTAGAAATGTATCAGTTACCAGTTGCCTGGAACGCAGCAGAATATTGACATCATGTGGAGTGCAGTATCCATGGTGACACATTATTTTATTTATCCTTTATTTATACAGGTGGTCTCTTATGACTCAACTCATTTGCAAGAAAGACCTTTTTTACAATTTCATTAGAATTTACAGTATAATCAACATAAACAAACATTCAATTAAAACAACATTAACAAAATACTTAAAAACAAGTAGATACTCCATTACAAGGAGCATACACGGGGCATAACAGTTCACAGTGGTTTTTAGACGCTTGACAACTTCATAATTCATGACACAAACTACAAAATTGTGCGGGAACTGATCCATAATATGTCCCGTTCCTTTCTGATATTGTTTTTTACATTAAAAATTACTAGTGCGACTGAATGACAGGCGCTACAGATAACACTAGCTTGTGAGAAATGTATACAAATGAACTCATCGGCTACGTATTCATTTAGAGTTCGTTCTTTGTGATGAGTATAATTGTGGTTGTTTTGACCTCCAAGAATGTCACGTGACCACCACGAGCCAAATCCAACTGATGGACTTATAAAGAAAACATGTCAAATTATAATTTAAAAAAAACTACACTTTTTTATAACCTATTAATATATAACACTCGTCAGTCTTTGTGATTTCATTAAGTGAGTGCAACAGGTGGTCTCTTACTTCCATGTTTATTACCCTCTCTTTATTAGCGCTCCAGAGGTTGAGATTTACAGATTTCCATATTAAGTTCACCCTCAGCTTGTATTCTTTGTTTATTTTGCGGGGTTCTGAGCCTTCAGGCCCTTCTGAATCCTTGCCTTATGTCTCTATTTCATTTGTATCCAATGTAGAGTGGCAGGTAGAATACTGGCTCCATCTCAGGGCTCAGCGCTGCAAGAATTGGCTTCAAGGTTGAATCTACACGGTGTTGATTTCCATGACAACCGGCCGGGTCCTATTTGCATGTTATCAGGGCTCGGTAATATGTAGCATGTATAGCATTACATGTGTGGAAAAGTGTCTTATCAGGGACATATAGTACTACGAATGAAGCAATTGGACAACGTCATTTTCAAATGTGCCTCCAGCTGATGCCTTTAAGAAACAATCACATGTCATTATTGCTCCTCTGTGACAGGACTGATGTGCTTCCGATAAGAGTCATGTCTTGTTCTTTATGTTCTTCTTTAGTCGTGTATGGTAAATATTATGTAATGTTATTCATGTAATTAGCAAAATGGTAACCCGCGCATGGGAGTATTAACTAATGCAGCTTTACTACAATAACTGTACTGGCTTGACAGACAAATCAAATATTTAAATGAAGTACTCAAGCAAATTACGTCCGTTATTTTTCTTCTCCGCTTTCGTCTCCACTGTGTCACAGTGAACCATCTGCCTCTAGGAGAGCAGTAATTTGTATTTTAAGATTTACTTTGATTTCACACCCATTCTCATGACATTTCCCATCCGTTATTATTGCGATATTTAACTAAACCATTTAAGAACTGTACATTTTCATTTTGTTTTGAATCAAATTGTGTCAAAGGAAGACTTGCATAATACTAAATCTGGACCAAAACGAAACATTTGGTGATGTATTGCGGGTAATGTGTGGTCCATCCATCCATCCATTTTCTTTCGCTTCTGTCCGGGTCGCGGAGGCAGCAGTCTGAGCAGAGATGCCCAGACTTCACGATCCACACACCTCCTGCAGCTGTTCTGGAGGGACCCCGGGGTGACACCAGGCCAGCTCGGAGACATAGTCCCTCCAGCGCGTCCTGGGTCTTCCGTGAGGCCTCCTTCCAATAGGCCATGCCTGGAACACCTCCCGAGGGAGGCGACCAGGAGGTGCCCGAGCAACCTCAACGACTCTACTCCGAGCTCCTTCTCTCTCTGTCATTATACAGATCTCATAACCACAGGGGAGGGTAGGAACATAGATCGACCGTTAAATCGGGAGCTTTTGCCCCCCATCTTGGCTCCCTCTTCAGCAGTACAGTCTGATACCGCACCGATCCGTCTGTCGATCTCACGCTCCATCCGTCCCTCTCTCGTGAACACGACCCCGAGATACTTGAACTCCTCCACCTAAGGTAATTGGGACGTGGTAATGTGAGAAAATTGTATATAACACAATGTAAATTGGCAGGTTTGTTATCATTTTGCCTGTCAATTTTTTGGCGGTTTCAGAGTAACATTTACAGTATATACCTGAAAATATTTGTGTCGTCTCATTACTGTTTTTGTTCCTTATCAGATCTGACACATTTGATAAAACAGTCACAGCATCATTATCGCTTTCCAAAAGAATGTCCACGTATATCAGAATCAATCCTAATAAAGTCTTTGCATTTCCTCATTGCTCCTTTCATCTAAACTATCTGTGATCACCAAAGCAGTCCCATGTGGAGAGTCCACAGGGCCACAGCGCGGCCCCCCGTTCATTCCGTATTTTTATTTTTATTTTTCACAGTTGAACCAATTATCCGGCTTGCAGCTGTCAAAAGCAGCTGATGCAGCAGCTGAATCGAAAGCAATTTGTAGCTGTGTACCTGTGGCGAGCGCTTAAAAGGCTGCTCCGGATCTGTGCCAAGTGGGAGGAGATTCTTTGGTTAGTTTTTGTGCGAGGCTGACTCAACACATCCAGATGAGAAGCTAGAGCACGGCGCATTCATCTGAGCGCTGGACTGGTCTGACGCAGCTTCCTCCACACAGCAAGCGAGAGATCTGACAGCAACAGATCTGAGAACACAAAGTGGGCATTTGTTTGCTTCTATTTGATGTTGTTGCATAATGAAACTGGTCCTTTTGTGTGGTAACCTCGGAGAACTTTTCAAAAGAAACATCAGCGTTTAGAGAGCTGCATTACCTTCGATGTGTTTGAAAAAGGAGCCACTTTCTTTTCTCTTTATAACTTTTGTTGTACTCTGAGATTGTTTATGTTCTTGTAGAAGGTAATTGGTTGTACAGGATCCAGACATTTGACCTCTAAAATTGTTACGGCCTAATGAAAAAGTTGCAGTAATGTCAGTTTTATGGCAACTTCTTATCCTGATATTCACTTTAGCCCTTTTAGATGTAAAATATGATCAAGAGATGGCTATATGCAACTGGACCCATGATACTTGCAAAACTAATTATGCTACATGTAGATACTAGTTATTATGTGCATCATAATAGCCCTGTGGTTTTGTTGCTGAACATATGCATATGTACATATTGGCCCAGAGTTTGCCTCCCGGCTGCAACAGTTTCACACCACTGTCAAGACCAACAATTATCTACCGTAATAATCATATTAGATATTATAGATAAATAAATAAAACTGTATAATTGATTGATATGTTTATTTCGAGCTACACAACACAGGCACAAAAGCCAGAAAAAATAAAAAATAAAAGAAAGAACGAAATAACATTCTAGCTTGAAAAGGAGTGGGAAGAAGACGAGCTTATTGACTCCCATCCCTGTTCAAATATGAATGTGGTTGCAACAATAACAATGTTTAGTCCTTATTGTCTTAATAAACAATTAAGTTGGTTACATATTTACAACAAATACAACAATGCATTACATTAAGTCAACATTCACAGTATGTTACACTTTATAACAAGTGTATAATTTTGTTTCCTATATCTATTTTATTACCATGTTGGTGTTATTGTTATTCACCATCATCATCACAACCCATATAGCATTACTTTGTATCAAAGTGCTTGAATGATACATAACATACTCCACATTTATTCATGAAAGGTATAATAATAACAGACTGATTTATGCTCATGATAACAAGATTAATCTTAATGATGTGTATTAAAAAGGAATCGAGGTTCTTCTTTTTTCTTTCCTGTGTCTGGACCTGCTGCCAGAGGGAGCAGCCCCCGAGCAACCGGACCATCATTAGTGTCTTATGCTGTGCATTAAAAGAGACATAATTTAAGAGTCTGCTGCCAGAATCCGGCCCCCACTTGTCTGCCCTGTACTACGGGTTATGTTGAATGCGGAGTACATGGTTATGTACATGTTATAGCTTCTAAGAATTTAATTTAATTCCTTTTTATTACCATCAGCACCAATACCAATACCGCTGTCTGAATAGACTGTTAAAATAATGATGATATTAAGACAACAGCAATATCAATGGCAATTACCCCACCTAATCAATTCTTATACTAATATGTCACAATACATTATTAATCACTATCATTAATAAAATAAAGAAAACAAAAAAATAAAATAAAATAAAACAACAACAACAATAAACAACCAAGTCATATAGTTGATATAAGATATTACTAATACAAGTCACTTAGTTTTTCTTATTTACTGAGTTTCGTGTTATGTCCCCTTACAATAATAATAATAATAATAATAATAATAATAATGATGATAATGATAATAACAATAACAACAACTACAATAGTAACAACAACACCCTGGCTTTTTAATGCACCACACTATGCAGGGCTTACATCATACTTCACATATAACTCAATTAAACAAATATAATAATAATGATGATAATTAAACCCAAATTAAATTATATTGAGGATGGTAATGACAACTGGAAGTAGCAAGATCTCAGAATATAATATGTATTAATGAACCTTTATAACATAAAAGTAGCACATTCTTTTGTTCTTTGTTCTTTATTTTGCTGTTGTTTTTGTTTTATTCTTGTTCATCATTTATTGTTACTTTGCCCTATGTTCCTTTGTTTATGATTTGCTACCTTGTAAATATTAAATGTAATGTTATTATTTTTATTTTGGGGTGGGCGCTTATAAGCCTTTGGCTTCAGCCCACTCCCTTTGAGCAGGTTAACTGCTCAAACAAACAAATAAACAATAAACAATAAACAATAAACAACAATAGACTTCATCATTAGCTTGATCTGTCCTTTAAAGTATACAGCACTTTGTAACACCCATTTAGCCTGGCTAACGCCAGACTAAAATCACAAGTGATATTTAGTCTGGGGACCACCAATTCATTTTCTCGTAGGAGAGGTGTTGTTTACGATTGTCCATAGCCGTTTATTGGGCGCTACGAATGTCTCTCATGCACGTCTCTCATGCACGTAGCCATAGCCAATTGTATCATGGTATCAGATGACGTATGACGTACCTGCTGTAAACTTTTGAGCTAAACTATTTAGAACACGTTCTAAAGCTTGATCGAAAGATGGCATCGCGTCTGCTGCTGTCATGTTGGATCCGTAAATATATATATATATTTTTTTTATCCCTAAACAAACTACAAGCTTCTGTATGTCAAATAGCGCGTCATCGTCTTACTGTCCCTCCTCGTTCTGTGATTGGTGCCCAAATCCATGGAAAAATGTCGGCCATGGTCCCCAGGCTGTTGTGAAGTTCGAAAAGATTCGAGCGCACACAGCAGTCTGGCGTTAGCCAGGCTAATACCCATTAGCAATCAAGTACCCATTTCCTCCTTCCTGTACTTTGACCATACCATTTTTTTATATCTTGATTTGAAATGTTGAATATTTGGACATTGCTTGAGCTCTGCCCCCAATTTGTTCCAGAGTTTAACTCCACATACAGACACACACATACTTTTTCTGGTGGAAGTCACTGCTTGAATCTTAAAGTTATCACACCTCCTCAGGTTATAGCCCCCTTCTGTGCGTGTAAAAAGCATTTGTATCCTTGCAGGTAGCACACTTTTGTTAGCTTTAAACAGAAGTTGAGCAGTAGAGAAATCAACTAAATCATACATTTTTAACAGTTTAGACTGCAGAAATAATATATTAGTGTGATCACAAAATCCTACTTTATGTATAATTCTTACAATGCATTGTAATTTAAGAAGAACTTAGCTTTATTAATGATTGAGACACTTTTAGAGACTTTACCTTGTATGTGTCTTATGTGTGGTTTCCAGCTTAATTTACTGTCAATGGTGACTCCTAAGAATTTAATTTCTGATACTACACCGTCTATATTTACTGGGTCTAGTTTTACATTATAATTACCAAAAAACATTACTTTTGTTTTATTTAAAGGTACACTGCGTAACATTTTGGGCTATGCTGTTGCCGGCAAAACAAAACATGCTCCTAATATCCACCTCAAAACAGAAAATGCTATTACTGCACTGGGTAATCAAATAATGGATTTGGATGAGAAACTAACTTATTTAAATCTCAAATTCGACTGCCTTTAGTCACATCTCCATGGAGACGAGCTGGAGACGTACCCACTCCCGGTAAAGTTTACAGTCATATCTTTGGAGAGGTGAGCCTCATAAATGTTTCATTTATCATTTATCAATGATGAAAATATCTGTCATAAAATAAATGCATGTATTTCAATTTTATTTATTGAGTACAATTCTACGCGGTGTGGCTTTAAGTTGATTGTGCGATATTAAGTGACAAAGATATCCAAGCTGTTGCAGACAGCTATTATTTCACGTGTGGAATACACTGTAAATTTGTTCACATGGTGTAAGCAGAACTAATTGAAATAAATAAATAAATACATTTTATTCCATAGCTGAACTTTAAGGTGTATGGAGTGTATGGAGGTGAGTTCATTTTTATACTCACTACTGCCACCTCAGGTCTTACGTGTAACTGCAGTCTCTATATTAAGCTATGCACTTTGGACCCGAATTAACACCTTTTTGAGTGACAGTGCAGGATTTTAGAGGCAGTTGTGGTGAATAGGTCTGAGCTACACATTAAGACATTGCTGGAACATGTAGGGGGAGGAAAATACATAATCTTAACATTTATAAACTCCGTATAGTCCCTTTAATGTCTGCTTTTGTAAGATCATCACCTCGTCTCTGTAGATACATTTCCAGTGTATTAAACAAACCAGCTTGTCCATACAGTAGGACAAGCTGAATGAACCTACGTGCATACTCTGACCTTTCCTGTCGGATGCTGTCGTGCTCTCGCTCAGAAGCGTTTGGTGTAACGCGTTGTTCTGCTCTGCTGCTGTCCGCGCCGCTTTACGTGTTCTCTCTAACCCAGGACTTTATTAGAAATCCCGAGAGCCGAGCTAAATCCAGCCAATATGTTCAGGAATGCAGTTGGAATGAGCTCTCGAGGTATTCAGCCCCCTGTGAGAAGCCGTGACAGAAATGAACAGTCTAATATTTTTTCTGCTGGGACAAGAGAGCAATGGATTTATTGATATGCCTACTAGATCTACCTCAGGGTTTTAATGTGATGCATAAGGACCCTGTTAGGGATGCACGATTCTGGACCCAATTCGGCCCAAGTTTGAGCCAGTCCTGTTGTTTCGGTAGTGAAGCTATCTTTAATCCGGTGATACACAGAGGTTGAGAACCACTCCTTTAGATTATTTGCATTGTGTAACATATTTTGTCACAGAGAAAATCGGCTTACAAAATTATGGCAAGCTTAATAGGTTAATAACGCTGTATTACCTGAAAGCATTGGTCGGGTTTGTTACTACAGTACATCAGAAATCACCAGTTTGCACTCTTCTCTTGGTTGTCAATCAGATACGGTTGTGTAAAATATGTTTTACTGCAGTGTCTATTAAAACACATATTGTCATTTGCCTGTAACCACAGTGCTGCTCCTCTCCCTGACACTGAGTGGGAGTCAGGACGGCAGATGGAAATACCACCGGTCTATCCATGCAAATAAACAAGTGTGCAACAAACCTCTGGGCAATTTGGACGCATTAATTAAACCATCTCCTCGTTCCACCTCCAGAAATCCCTCTATAACGTCCCACAGATACCTTGTTTGGCGGTCTAAACTCTTAATAGCACATTTAGTAATCCGAGTGTGCGTTGGTTTGCAAATTTCACCTTGGCACGTACACGCCGCCCGAAGCCCAGGCTGATAAAGAGGGGGGGGGAAATCTCCTGTGGGTAGTTGAATGGCGCACGACTTGACAACAATACTGATGAGTGACAGGCCGCGGTCCATCATTCCTCAAGTCCGCTTCCCTGGCGTTTGTCAAAATAAACTATCGCACACAAGATCAATGTAAAAGGAGGAACGAATGTAGCAGCTGGAAGCTGGTGGAGGGAGTTTATGGTGTGATTTGTGTACGTGAAGCTAATGGGTGTCATGCTCCACTACTCCTTTAGAGATCCAGGATGGACCATTAATTACACATGTTTACAACCATAAACATAAAGATTTTATTTAGAATTTTGTACTGAAAGTTCACACACAAGTAACAGACAACTGTGAAGTGAAAGCAAAATGATATTTTTCAAAAAATAGAAAACCGAAAAGTGGGGCGTGCACAAGTATTCATACAGCATGAATTAATACTTTGTGGAACCCCCTTTTGCTGCAATAACAGCAGCAAGTCTTTTGGGGTATGACTCTACAAGATTTGCACATCTAGAGACTGACATTTTAGCCCATTCCTCTTTACAAAACAACTCAAGCTCTGTCAAATTAGAAGGAGAGCGTTTGTGAACAGCAGTTTTCAGGTCTTTCCACAGATTTTCAGTAAGTCAGGACTTTTACTGGGCCATTCTAACACATTAATATGTTTGTTTTAAACCATTCCATTGTAGATTTAGCTTTGTGTTTAGGGTCATTGTCCTGCTGGAAGGTGAATCTCCGCCCCAGCCTCAATTCCAGTTTGTTCCAGAGTTTCACTCCGCATACAGACACACAGAAGCGTTTACGAGTGTTTTGAGCTCTCGGCAATGAAAAATATCCGAAACCTCTCAAGTCATAAGCTCGTACTGGAGTTATAAAAAAACGTTGTAGGTTAGGCGGTAATAATTTGTTGAATGCTTTGTATAAGACTATTGTACTATATAACAGTTGTCTGTTACTTGTGTGTGAACCTTCAGTAAAAAAAATCAAAATAAAATCTTTATGTTTATAGTTGTAAACGTGACAAAATGTGCAAAAGTTCAAGGTGTATTAGTACTTTCGAGCAGCACTGTGTATTGTGAAGTCACATTGATTAGAAGTCGAGGAACTTGGAATATGGTAGAGGGCCCCTGATCCCAGATCAGAGACAATAAATGTCTCTAACAATAAATGCTTAGAAGAGACATTAAATTTATTGTTTTGTTTCTTTGTTGTGCACATGCGTCATAACTGTAGGCACGACTTATCAAAGATGCATGCAAGGGGTTTCAGTTTTGATTTGTCTTAAGAACTGTACTCCGTACCTTGTCGTCAAGAATAGAAAGGTGTTCAAAAATGTCAGACTTCCCAATGTTCGTCTAAACCGGGCTGTCAGCCGGAGCGAGTCCTTCAGTGCACACGCAGGTTCACGTCATTGATCATTCATTTTAAAAGAGAATTTTTGAAAAGTTTTCCTTCAGATAAAGTGTTGGTATAATTTCGATCTCAAAACTCAGAAGTTAGATTTTCTAGCATCAAGGGAATTATGTACTTTGTGTTCTTCAGCACAGAGTAAAACATTTGAAAAACAATGCTGCCATTGTTTTTAGCTTTTTCTTGGACAGATCTCTGGTCATTGGGCAATCTTGCGCCCCCTGCCGACATTTGTAAAAGGCTCACTCTGCTCTAAAGTATGCTTATCAGAAGATTAAGTGTTAAGGTGTCCAAAGTAGTTTAAAAAGCCTGAATACAACATAATACAAGACGTCTAAAGTGACAGTTTGTTGCATATTGAGGCTGAAAAATGTGCATTAGGTTATAATATTATGCTTGATTGATTTAAATGTGCCTATATAAAGCCCTCTCTTGGTTTCGACTGAACAAAGATATAAATATTCACTGTTCTTGATTCTTTCAGTTCTGCTTTCCAACCACAAATGTGATCAAGTCCCAGCAGCATTTTCTTCAAGGCTGAACTCCACTCAATATTTGACTGAGGGAAAAACAAAACAAATAACTGATTCATAATTACTTTCACAAAATGTTTTTCGCTGAGGAGCAGCGTAAACAGCCCCGGGGGAGAAAAGCGTTTACTGTATAAAGCACTGTATTTCAAGCGCTTGAAATGTAAGGCAAGCAGAGTGGAGTTCTAAGAGGAGTACCTCAAACTTTTCCCAAGCAAAATACTTCACAAGTAGAAAAAGTGTGACGTATTTATGCAGCCACAGACAATAGATAAAATGTGCATATCTTGTATTAAAGCTACACTACCCATTTGCTAATGCTTTCAAACCGTGAAAGTCGGATGTAAGTTGAGCGTCACCTGTTAGCTGCAGCCTCGACCCGTTTCTGGCTACACAATACCAGCCGCACATATGCATATGTACAGCTTTGGAAGATGTAGACAATCAGTTCAGACACGGACTAGACAGTGATTGAAATACTTCCACATTTGCGATTGAAAATATGTGTTATAAAGGGAATACACTAGTGGAGTTTTAGCCCAATTTACCCCTCCGTGGCCAATAATTTTTTTAGCAGGCGATAATTTGTCAGATCGGAGCCTCCAAAACCTCAAATTTTAAATAACAAACAAGTTGGATATTTAAGATTCTTGCTTGCGATTTGAGTGATGCTACTGAGGCTACAGCCAACAACTAGGAAAGGAGCTAATTTCCACTCACATCCACCTAGAGCTGCACTGACCATCGCGAGCACCAGGTGGACCGAAGTGCGTTTGGGCCAGTCAGATCAGGTCTGTGAGAGCGGTCACACTTACTCTACTGAGATAGCTTCGGCCAACAACTAGGAAAGGAGCTTGTTTCCGCTCACACTCTTAAAGGAACAGGCCACCGTTTTTCCATACTGAGATATTTTCTTACCTGAGCTTAGACGAGTTGATGCGTACCTGTCTGGTCTTTGTGTGTGCCCTCAGTCACTTCGACGTCCGCACAGTAATATCTTCAGAATTCTTTAGGAGTGAAGATATTACTGCATGGATGTCAAAGTCCTACTAAGGTCTTATTACTGTACGCCTTACAATATAGTACTCTTCTTATCTGCTTAGAAAATTGACATGTTTAATTTTGTGTAACTATACTTGGATCGTGTAACTACTCGCGTAACTGTATTTAAATAGGGACAACATGGAAGAGCTTGGACCCCATTTGGGCCATAGGAATATGCTGGAAGAGGCTAAATGCTAACAACATCTGTGGTCTTTTAGCGTGACTGAGCGCACGCACAAAGACCAGACAGGTACGCATCAACTCGTCTAAGCTCAGGTAACAACATACCTCAGTATGGAAAAACGGTGGCCCGTTCCATTGCTCTTTCATATTAAGTTCTCTTTTCATTAACATCAGGTCTATAATCTGCGATCCACCCACTGCAGTCACAAATTCCACTCAAGTGTATTGTTACTTCAGAGTATTGTTAATAAAGTACTAGTAAAACGCATAGTGGAATGAAAATAACTATAAATTCAGAAGTTACTCAAATAGTATCCATAAAAAACGCATGTTTCATGTGTATAAACACTGTCATTTATTTACTGCAGAAGCACTCAGTGATGTTCATGGTTCATTTGAGACGAGGATCAGAGTGGTGATTCAAAGCGCTTGTGTTCGTTTGCTCCTGCAGAATGGCAGATTGATAAAGCCTGACTCAGCGGTTTTCCATGTGCTGGGTGTTGCCCCCTGTCCGTTTCCTCTGCCACAACAGGAAACAGGCGCTGGCTTCTGTGACACGGATTTTCCAAAAGATAAAACTGAACACTGCAACAAAGAGAAATCGACAGTTTAAGTTCAAATGGTTTAAAGGGTGAGATATCAATGTGGTCTCGCCTTGGGCAAGAATTCAGAATAGTAATCTCATTCTAAAGGGTCACTGTCATGCTAAATCGATTTATCCATGTTATTACTATACGTTTTATCTATTTTATTGCTTACTAGACACCTTTGCCAAACTTGTTCTGATCATGTCTGTTGTCAAATTCCCTTTCCTGCGCTGATACTGTAAGTGTGTTTGCCTGTATAGTCAATATTGCGACGTTTCATTTTTGCACCACTGCCCTGGTCACAGCAAGAGTACACAGTATTTTATAAAATGGCAAAACTGAGGGGTATTTTCAAGACACAAGCATTGTCAACACCTGAGTAATGCATGATACAGTCCCTTTAAGTTTTGCCTTGAGTTATATATTTACATATTAGGTTTGTGTTTGATTTAAAAAAAAAAAAATGTATGCCTGAAGTTTTTGTTTGTTTTTTTAAATCCATTTTGTTTAGCCTTTATTTAACCAAGTTCAGATCTAAGATATTTTACAAGAGAGACCTGGTCAAGAGAGACCTGGCCAAGACGGGCGGCGCAAGTTTCCATTACATTAAAACATACACAGCATTAGTTAAAACATTTACACACAGATGATCTGATCTGGACTGGAATGACATCACAAGACGCTTACAAACACAAACACTAACAAACTATGCAAAGAAATAAGGTCTGCGATTTTTAACTCTTCCTGCAGTATGTTCCATGTGAATGGGGCTGAGTAACTGAAAGCCGAATTTAGTCCACACTTTAGGAACAAAACACTGCAAGATGTTTAAAAGACATAAGCTTAGTCTTCCAAGAATCGCCTTGTAAATACTACCAATACCAATGAGAGAGTCGACGAGCCTGAAGGTCAACCCATTTCTCTTTGGAATTTAACAAACAGTGGTGAATAAGAGGCCTACAATTGGTTATGAAGCGCAGAGCTCCATGATACACACTGTCCTTTATCTCAAGACTCTGTACAGGAGCATTCACGTTTTCATACTCAAAAGTAGGCAATAATGTAGATTCCACCAAACCTCATCTTTTACAGTGAAAGAAAAGCAACATTTATTTCTATAGTAGAATCCTAATTAAACGTTTTAATTAAATGTCGGATGCGCAATTTAAAGGACGATTTATCATCAATTATAAAACCCATATACTTAAGACTAGAGACAAATAATTAGATTTAGTATAGATTGACCAAGACTGATGTTCTCTTTCAACAAGCATTCAGTCATAGCTGGCACAACTGATCCTGCACTCCATCCAAAGCTGATTGAAGATACTCACTTTGCAGGTCTGGGAGCTGAACAATAGATCATTGTTTAATCGGCGTAAAAGTGAAATTTAGCATTCGGAATCTTTTGTCCAGTGCTATTTACATACAGTGTGAAAAGCAAGGGCCCTAGTATGGACCCTTGAGGCACTCCATGTTGGGTCAGCAGAACATTAGCCTCCAATTCAACACTTTGGGTTCTATTAGCCCCTAATCCCCGCCTTAACCGAGTCCATTTTCTCCAGTTCAACTTTTAAGACCTACGAAACTCATTTAAACTGATCTTTTTCCTCGCGCTGTTGCCACATTGTTATCACTTTTTTTACTTTTTTTATTGCTTTTTTGTTGCACTTTTCACTGTTGCACTGTTCCAAATTCCTGGTCTGAAAAACAACATGCTGACAGTCTTTGGGCCAAAGCTCTGTGGTCAACGGTATCGAACGCTTTTGTAAAATCAACCATAAAAAGGGCCGCACTGCATTCCTTATTATCAAGAGCTTCAGTTGTATTGTTTAAAACCTTCATAGTGGCTGTAGTTGTACTGTGCTTACGGAAAAGTCTACACTAATCACAATTACATTTTTTGCTAAAATCATGAAGCCTCAAATCAAATCTAGGACTAGTAAGTAAAAAAGTATCAAATTTACGCAAGATATGTTATTATATACTACATTTTAGTCATTCTGCCTGCAAAGTGTGTCATTTAGTTAAATCTGGAGCGTTGTTAAGGTCTATAGATTCAGTTCTAATCTTAGCTGCTGTTGTGGAGCCGGGTGTAATTCAGCTGGTGGAAGCCGTCCTGTTGAATGATAGCTTCAGTGGGATTTGGCACTTCATACATTATTGAAAAGGCTTCGGGTGGACCCAAATGAACTTTTGCCCCGCGTTTTCTCAACAGGCTAAAGAACAGAAGTGTTTGTATTCAATCTGGACACTGTATATAACCCTGTAATAGCCTCTTTAATAGTTGTACAAGGTATTCATTCAAGTCGATAACCCTCACCTCCAGAACTGGCTTATTCTACAGACTATAAAAATACAAGGCGCAACATAAACAGAGGAGAAATATATGACCCAGTTTTTTCAAACACACTGCTAGCCTACTTTTAAGAGCAACACAAAAGCATCTGGCACTTTGATGTGATGTATACTGTATGAAAATCACAGGCACTAATCCCATTGTAGCAAAGCACTGAGTTTAGAGCTACACAATATATTGTCAAATTATCGTGATTGCAATATTATGTTGTTCATGCAAACAAGCCACAACCTATCACAATCCCACCAAGGTGATCCATTTGTCTACACTTTTTTGGGGGGTTAACGCTATAAAACCAAAACTAATGTTAACTAGACCTTTCAATATAAATACTCTATATCAACTTGTCATTCAATAAATGAAAAATAAACACTATTTTTTGGCTCAATACTTATCAATACTTTCCTGCCTCAATATATTGAACTTCAGATGTTATGACAGATGACAGACCTAATGGTAACTTAGTAACTCTAAAATGTGCAAAAGCTCAGTTGGTAACACTTTATATTGCACTACCCCTGATACATTGTACCTACCAAATTTAGAACAATATAATGTGCTGTGTAACATTGTGTAATAACTTGTACCTATGGGTTACTACATACACGGTGGAATAATCTGTATTTGTAGTTTGAAGGTACATGGTGTAATAAGAAAGAAGACCCTAACTCTAACCCTAACCTTAAGCTCTAACCTTAAGGGTCTTATGTCTTATAAAATGATGTGCCTCCAAACTACAAATACACATTATTCCATTGTGTATAAACTACATAGGTACAAGTTATTACAGGTTGTTACAAAGCAGACTACATTGTACTAAATTCAGTTGGGTACAATGTATCAAGGTAATGTAAAATAAAGTGTTACCACTCAGGGATTGTTGTTATTTTCCAAATTTGCTTCCGTTTTACTCTATTGATATAGCTTAACAGCTTTTCACCATGTTAAAATTGTTCCCTCAACAAAAACAGATGTGGAGTCAGAGTTGAGTAATCTTTGAATCTTCTGTGGGGACTAGGGCTGGGCGATATGGACCAAAAGTCATATCCCGATATATTTAGGTTGAATATCGATATACGATATATATCCTGATATTTTTTCTGCAAAGTGAGAGCAGTGAAATTAAATGTTAAGTCATTTATGAGTAGCCAAATAGCCTATAAAGCCTATAAAATAAAATATAATAGGTCACTCTTTTTCTGAGGGCAGCATTCATATATAAAGAGATGAAAAAATAAAGTGCTCAGTTTACGATAAACTTTTTTAAAAATCAGCTTGAGATGACCTGTTTTTGTTAACTTAGTAGCTTATCTGAATTTGAAATATCCTGATAATACGCGATATCATCTAATTCCATATCTCATTTAAAAATATATCGATATATCTCAAATATCGATATATCGCCCAGCCCTAGTGGGGACTATTCAAAGGAACACCGTGCCTGCCCATACAATACTCCTCCAATTTACCCCAAGCTCCTCCTGCAGGCCCCAAGTATCTTAAGTGCTCTAGTTACCTTGAACCATATCTTATTCATCCATCACAGAGCACCGACAGGCAAGGCAAGGCAACTTTATTTATACCGCGCATTGATATGCAAAATTACAATGAGGTTACGTGAAGGTAAAGCACATATAGATACATCAAGACATGGAAAATACACAGTGTAATTCCATCACTCGGTCACTCCCTATTCCAAAGTGCTTGTTAATTTTAACGGACAGCAGCGTGGTCCGATTGCAAGCTGCTGTCATTCCAAATTTCCGATAATCCAGGGCAGTCCATCCAATAAGTTGGTACCCTGTTATCAAGAGTCCAAATAAGTAAATATCTTTGATGTCTCCGACTGACAGGACCGCGAGGCAAACGACATCCATCGCAAACCGAGCTGACAATCCAGTCAGGGAAGACGACCTCCTCCGTGGTCTCACTTTGTAAAAAAAAAAAAACGTATCAATTGCGCTGAGATTCCAGTTAATCAATTCCATAGTTTAGCGGTTCGGGAGGACAGCGAGCAGGTGGTCCAAGAGGAAAAATAAAAGTCAGACAAGAGACTCGCAGAGGCAGGAAAAAAGCACGAAAACCAGGAGAAGTGAGAAAACGCGTCCGCACTCGACAGAGACAGGAAGAGACGGGCAAAAACATCCACCAAGAAAGGCATGCATGCTCTGATAGCACACTACTTCCGCAGAGCCAGACTACAGGCTATGCTACAGTTTGGCATTTGAATGAAAAAATAATAATAATGTAATAATATTCAGTTCCCTTTATAGGTCAACTCATTCCACGTTTGAGAAATAATCAAATGTATAAGTGTATACAGCACCGATGCCACTCAAAGCACTGCCACTATTACTGGGTGACGCACAGACAGCTGATAGCATTAACTTCTGGCTCTTTTGTCACTTTTCACACAGCGCTGTGAAATGAGGACATGAAGAAATGAAGTTCCACTTGACTAACAGTGACTGATGGCTTTAGTCAGGAGAAGATGTGGCTGACACTCTCCATCTGTCTTCTGCAAAGTGTGCCACGTCTCATACAGGAAAGAGCTAAAAATAAAGCCCATAATTATTTAAGTTTTTACAGTCACTCTAGTGGGAATATCCAAATCCCATATTGACAACTATTCACTTCAGTGTATTTACTGCAGTGTTGTCACAGGGTTCACTGTGAAAATTCGACTAAAACCATTGTCTGGAATACAGTCAAAAGAAAACTGTTATGTGTTTGAATTGTATTATAATAATTTCACACAAGTAATTGGAAAATGGGCACATGAACATGACCAATAATTTCCGTTCATTTGTCTGAAACAAGGGGTGTGAAATCCCTGGTTGATCATTCGAGCTTGAGATTGTGTCGTCAAAACCGTTAAGATTTCTGGGATTCCTGGTGCACCGCATAATAAAACCAGATAATGTGGATTTTAAAATGCAAAATACTGGAGTTATCGTTCACATAAAAGCACTTGGGCACTACAGAGTTGTACCGCGGCACTTTGTCATCTTTTTATATTGTTTTTTAGGTAATGCTGTACGTTCTAAACCAGTGTTTTCTAACCAGGGGCACAGGGACCCCTGGGGGTACTTATGCACTTAGCAGGGGGTACTTGAAATGACTTTGGTTTAAAAGAAAAGGTAAAACTGGGTAGAATTTCAATATTACTTTTAAAGAACAGTTATTTTTAAAGCAGTACTAAGTAATGTGTTTACCTAAATAAATCCTTTTCGTAGTCCCTCTGGGGGTAATACAAGTGTTAATGGAATGATTGGAGGGTCTTTCATCTCCCCCTGGTGTCTCTGGCCAGAAAACCATGCTTGCAACTTGACTGCCACCGGGGCGGAGCAACCAATACACACTAATGGAATCACGAAGAAGAAGCTAACAGGCTACCGGGCAAAGCTAACTGCGGGATAGCGCCACTTTAAACCGTATTTACAGCCAAGTTTGAGTGAAAGTTTGACTGGACATTTAATAAGGTAAACAATCGTAACTTGCTACGACACCTGCAGTTGCGCTTATGGCCTCTAGGGGCAAGAGTTACTTAGTACTGGTTTAATAGTCAAAGGTTTGACTTTGCGAGTATTATAGTATTATTTTAACCTAACACTCTACTAAATACGGAATAATATAATTTTAGTTGATTGCTTTATAGAAATTCTGGCATGATCTTCGAGGTATGGGGTACTCGGAAGATAAATGAACGGCTCAATGGGTACGTGAGACTAAAAAGGTTGAGAACCACTGTTCTAAGTCTATGGACAGTGTTTGCTAGTACCCACCCACCACTGCGAATTTCTACAGTAACGTTCAATTCATAACATTCACTACCGCTGCCCTTAAATAAATCAATAGATCAGGGTCTTTAGCCCCGTCTGCTTTCTCACAAATGTAGTAAAACTGCAATTTAGATCCATTTGACAAATTACAAACTCGCTTGTGAGACTTTAGTCATTGAGATGGGAGGATGTTGCCCAAATGTGTCCCTCCTCCGATTTCAGTAATACTGTAGGGCTATTTTCTCTTGAGGGATTTACTGAGGAGCTGTCCAGGGTACTGACTGGAGTCCTGCTGACCATGGGCATTTCTGAAGGAAGTTGCACATTCGGGTGGGCCACACTAAATGATGAACTCATCGCTCAGCAAAAAGATTTCTGAAATATACGGTTTGTCCCGATCATTTTTCCTGTGATGCATTGTATACACAGCAATCGATGGCTTCGGTAATTGCCATTGGATCTCCAGTGCCGTATGTGTGTCGATGAATCTCACTCTAAACCACTGCGTCTTATTGAACCAGGGAGGCCCAGCTTCATCTCACTCTTGGTCCACAGTGAACACATAGAGGTCTGCTCTAAAGATGCCACATCATATACCGGGCTGTAGATGCTGAGGTGTGAAAATGCTCTTATTGAAGTGCCACATTTTTAATGATGAGAAGTCAAAAATCAAATGCATTATTTATCATAAATATTCTCATTTACGTTCTTGGTTACATCTTTTTATGCCATTAGAATTGTCTTAATTTTATTCATTTTGTTCAAAACATTCTAAAAACTTGGTTTGAGTGCAGGTCTGGGCCCTAGGTTTTCATTAAAGCTCATGTGGACCATTGCTTTGGCAGATGTCTTTGAGCACCATTATTTTCCTGTTTGGACTTTTGCCCATTGATTTCTCTCTTTGCTGCAAGGCTCTTACAGACTTTTGCACAGTACTGTATTTTATTTTCCGAGTAAACAAATAGTGATGTAACAATCAAGAGCAGATTTTACAAGGCTCTCGTGGGCCGCTATGAGCCTATGCAGCAGCAGAAAGAACAACTAATTAAGTAGCACGAAGCAGGGCTCCGATTTCCCTTAAGCGAACTCCACTGAAGCCCTCGCAGTGTAACAATTACCTTTGCGCACTACGGCTAATGGCGCAGTCACTCATAGGCCTGTCTTTGTCCATGAATACTTCATTGTTTTCTCAGAGTGTGAAGTGAAAAGAGGTGACAAGGGGTCTCATAAATTTGCGTTGGTACGGCCGTTTTATTGCCCCTTAGTGCTGGCGTGCACAGAACGGACCACATTTTATCCCTGCAGCTAACCGCACACCTTTATGGGCGAGGAGTGCAGAGCGGGGTTTCAAATGGGAAAAGGCCGTTTTAAGTACAAAGTTGTGGTATGATGACATGGCAGCACATTTGTTTTGGTCTTGAGGGCTTGGTGTGTCTGCAAAGCCTCTAAATCACAGAAATTGAGGTCATTCATGGTGCCACTGTCAGCGTAGTACCTGCATAGTGTTGCGCCTAATTTAATGTTACACCAAAGCACTCTACTAGGACATGGTTATATTGTGTGCATTTGTTATTAGAATTACACATAATAACCACAAGTCAGTTTTCATTCCTCCCATGGACATTTTGAAAATCTGTGTGCTAAGAGTTTTAATTGCTCAATGGGAAATATGAGAGACCAACAGGCCCGGTTAGAACCATGAGGCCGTCTTTCCGTGGACCCACCACCTGCAGGAGGAGCCATAGGAGGATGGTGCAATGTGATTTGGGCAGCTTCAGTGGGTGCCCCTACGACCTGGCAATGGACAAGTGGAAGAAAATGGATGGATGGATGGGAAATATGGAGTAGTAATTTATAACTATAAAATGCAACATAATTACTGTCTACTATCCTCACGTCAGCTTTTCATTTGACCTGCAGAAACGTCCCTTATTGTATACGTTTTAAAGGTAGGGGAGGACCTGGAGAAAAACCTGCAGGGAGAACTTGCAAACTCTACACAGACCTGCCTCCATGTGGCCCGGGACCTTCTTGCAGTGAGGCGAGAGTGCTTGCCATTGTGCCATCGTGCTGCTCAAACACCTGCTTCATGAAAAAAATAAGATGTGTTTGCAGAGTCTCAAGTCCAGATCAATATAAGACTTACTCTAAATTTTAAAGCTTTAAGTAGTTTTCCAATGGTGGGCCTCAGTGAACTCAAGTACGCAAAAAATATTTAAATAAACAACCCCAAACCTTTTGGCAAGGGTGACTGACAGGTGCACTGGCTGATGTGGGAATGGAATGGGTTCCAACTTGACAGGCAGCGCGTGCATGATATGACATATAATATTTTCTGCCCTCTCCATGGCACCCCGAAATTACAAAAAGAAAAAGAAGTGCAGAACCACTGTGGTTAAATATGAATTTCCAAACGGACTCATTTATTGAGCTTTTAAAAAAATAAATAAATAAATTAATAATAATAATAATAATAATAATAATAATAATAATAATTTAAAAAAACAGATTTGGTTTTATATTTTGCAGTACAAGCTTTTCATAGAACCAATGTTGGCCTTAATCCATTCACTCTCCACACTTAGTTGTAGATCGGGAAGTAGCCGCCTTCAGGCTGGAAATATGGCCAATCTATGCCAAGGGCTTCTCTTACCACAAAGCAATCACGCTCTGCATCCACTAGGGTGAAGGGTCTTGCCAAATGACACATGTCTGAGCTGAATTCAAGTCTCCTGTTTTTGAGATAATCGCTACTGTTCCCCTTCGCCAGTGTGTCCCACTAAAGTAAAGAAGCACCTGAAAGTTTTCATTCACCCGTTGTGACTTCATTGTTTCTTATGCAACATATTTAATAGAATTGCAAAAACATTAGTTGTGGCCTAATTGCTTGACTAACCCCAAAATGTAAAACCATGCCTGTGTGCCATCCCTTTAATACACCCAGTATATGATGGATGCATTATTTTATGTATATTGTCACTTTGTGTCAAAGAGCAATCTGCCTGATTGTGTTTCCCCTACTCCGGGCCTCTCCTTTAATAGACTTGCTGAATCAAGTGATAGTTGCATCGGAGCATTTTACAGTGTGTCACGTGCATGTGTTTAGCTACACCCTCATTCTGATCTATCCTCAATAAAACCATAGACTGTACAAAAGAATAGACAGCTCCTCCTCACTCCTCCCCGTTTCCCATAATGACCATGTTCGAGGGGGAAATCATGGCGGATTTACAGACTCCTCCTCCCCTGCTCTGACGAAGCATGTTCCTAAAAAGGGCATAAGGGCGGGATCTTCACTGTCGACTCGGCCCTTGCGTGACGTGTAGCTCGTGCAGCTCCATTGCTAACAGTCTGACCCTCATTAGTACGAGATTTCAAAAAATGTTCTTTCGAAAACCAGCCTGGTTTCTTTAATTGTGACTAACCCAGCGTTATCTCAGGATATATGTAGCCGTAGAAAGTGTTTAAAAAATAGAAACCAGGCATTAAAGTAGTTTTTAACGTGTCTGAAGTCCAATGCTTTTCAATGGGGGCCTAGCGGCTATATGGAGGTAATACAGCAATGGCGGAGCAATGGCAGCCTCCAGTGTTGCGGTCGTAAAGCCAGCGGCCATTGAATAAAACCCACTGAACCATTATTTTTCTCTTCTGCAGGTCTGACAATGACACAGCCCGAATTGTTAGGTATGTAGTATTTCAATGACTTTCTTGTATTCACATAAAGTATAATGGCTGATTACATGATGTGGAGAATGTACGTGTTGTTTGTCACTATTATAGGGTACATAGGAAATAATAAGGGTTTATGTCAAGTGCGGTGCAAGGTCATATGGTGCTACTGTATTGGTTGGGGTGGTGATTTGTAGGGTTGTCCCGACTGACGCTGGAGAGGGACACTGATTTAAAACCTCTGTATGAATCAATCATTGCCGTCAAACGCGGCATGAAATATAGCAGAGAGTAAATATGGTGCTCACAGCTCAACCACACCAGAAACTGCATACTGGTAATTTATAGGTGTTGTATAAAAGCAATCACAGCATCCATATGGAAAGAATGCATCGCCATTAGGTTATTTTTGCCTCATCTGACCTGATTTACTGTGACAGCCAGGCCTGAATGATTTGAGGAAAATATATCTAATTGCAGTTTTTCTGACAAGTTTTCTGGCTGTGATTAGATTTGCAATTTGTGTTACTTCACACGGTGCACATTTTAAACATGCCTCGGAGCGTTAACACTGAAGAGAAGTTAAAACTGAAATGCAACTTAATACAAGAATCACATGCATATCAGAACATTGTAGAGGTGTTCAACTATAAGGTTAGCAGATTTTATACAGCCAGAAAACCTAATGGACCACGGAGGACATTAAAATGCCGATTGCAGTTTGTGCTAATGCAAATGTGTGATTTCTGAGGGATTTGATTCAATTTGATTTAATCTAAAATTCCGTGAAACAAACTTGTGCTTTGCTCTTAGAAAGTAGTTACATTGACTATGATGCACATCGGATTTGATTTCAGCATTTGCCTTGTCCAAGCCAGACTTTAGATTTTCAGATCTGGATTTGATCCTGGGATAGTTTTAGGTTAGATAGGCCTTAATTTAATCCTTGGCAGTCAAATTGAGTGCTGGTTTATGGACTTACCTTAGATAATGGCTTGGTTCATTCTCCTCTGAAAGGGTGCAGCACCTCCTGGGTTTGTCCCTGTTTCAAAGCATGGTGTCCTGCACTGGTCAGCTCATTCACCTCCTCTTTCCTCTTCCTCCGGTGCAGCTCCCTCCGCTCCACAGCAGTTTGTACTGCATCTACTTTGTCCCTTTCTTGTTTTCTGTAGCGCCTCTTGTGACGTCTCCACTGTGCTGCAGGTGTGGGGGGCACATGGTGCCTCTTCAGTGTTTCAGAAGAAGAAATTAATTGGTCTCAAATGTCTTTAGTTCAGTACATCTAATCATCAATTAGAAGTTGGGTACTGACATTTGTGTTACTATATTCACCCTTGAGAGTTAGCGCTTGGAAGATATTTCAGGACAGTGAAAGAAAATAACTTTTTAATGTTACAAAAACAAAAAGTAAATGTATATAGCCTTAGTGGAGCTACAGTACCTGTAGCCCCTGAGCTACTGGTTTGGAGATTCCAGATTGAGTGTTTTAGCAGATTACTTTCAATGATTTGAACTTTCTATGTTTGTTGACATTAAATCCGGTACGGCGTCCGCAATCTTAGAAAGTCATTAAAACCAATGTTGCACACTCACACTGCTCCGCGAAGTCCGGGTCCGGCTACCGAGGCCATCCGGCGGCTTTCCGGCGGCAACGGAAAGAATCCACAAAAAGTCTATTTTTGCTGGAGACCGGAGCCCCAACGGATCAAGCTGACAGAAAAACACGAGCCAAAATCTGTCCGCTCACTACTCATTTGGTCTCGTTTACCACCTGTACACGCGTGTAACGTCGGAAATGTAAACATTTCTCCATTACCAGTGACACAGGGGCACTAGTGTGTTGCAAAGCATCCACTTCACTGGGAAGAGTCGTTGTACTTGCAAATGGCAAGGCAAGGCAACTTTATTTATACCGCGCATTTCGTACACAAGGCAACTCAATGCGCCTTACAAAAGAAGATATGCGAAATTACAATCAGGTTAAGTTTAGGCAAAGCACATATAGAAACATCAAGACATGGGAAATACACAGCACACGAGGTCACGTGCGGAATTTTTTCTTGGGAGGGGAAGGACGACCAGCCATTGACCGGGGGTGGGGCTGAGGAAACGTGTTGAGGCAGACGCAGAACGACGGGGGCGTGGTTAGGGAGGGGTATGTGTGTGCGGTTATTTACAGTCTGAAAGTCAGTGTTTTGCAAAATATGACCCAGAGAGCTCAGTCCTTATCAGGTTTAGCTCCGTGGTTTGGCCTTGAAGACAAGTGATGACGGCGTAGGAGAGATAAGTGGTCCAGCTGCTTCAAACCTCCTCTCTCAGGAGGAAGAGAATTATTCCAGCAATAGTTCATACATTTATAATGAATTAGCTTTTTTTCTTGGTCTCAGCATTAGTTCAGTTCTCCAGAGCAGGTAGTTCCCTTCACAGTTCAACCCTGTTCCTTCCAAAATATAGTCCAACTATTGTCCGTCTCCACAGCGAGCTGCCAGGTCGTACATAACAGTTTATCGTTGTGCGTTACTTTCCGGTGTAATTCCATCACTCGGTCACTCCCTGCTCCAAAGTGCTCGTTAATTTTAACGGACAGCAGCGTGGTCCGATTGCAAACTGCTGTCATTCCAAATTTCCGATAATCCAGGGCAGTCCATCCAATAAGCAGGTACCCTGTTACCAAGAGTCCAAATAAGTAAATATCTTTGATGTCTCTGACCGACAGGACCGCTAGGCAAACGACATCCATCGCAAACCGAGCTGTGAAAATCCGGTCAGGGAAGACGACCTCCTCCGTGGTCTCACTTTGTGAAAAAAACGTATCAATTGCGCTGAGATTCCATATGTCTTTTGTTTACAAAAACTATCTATATATGGGGCTACTTATCACGTGAACTCGCACCAAGAGGGAAACTCACGTGCACTTCTGTTCTCGCGAGGGCCATTTCTGTGCCTGGCGCAGCATCTGGCGCCGGAGCTGGCCACAGTGTCAGCCGGACTCACTGTGAGTGGTAGTTTGGGGCAAACCCGGACCGGATCAGGACCGAACCCGGGTTAATGTGTAGTTAATGTGAGCCGGGGGTAAGGCACACATATGAACTTATACTGTATACATTTACTAACTATAATGTTAGACATGGAGTTAATGCACCTCACATGAGGTTGAGTGAGGTGCTGCATCTCTCCTCTCTCTGGTTTTAGGCTGCTGTTTGAGAGTGTCCCAGCAGTGTTTATACCGGCAGCCAGGGAGCGCATCTAGTCTTGTGCTTAGGTGTTTTCAGGCCAAGTCATTTTTCTACTAGGTGCTCCCCATCTCCTCAGGCCTCTTTCCTTCTGCTCTAAATGTCCCATTGCGAGTATGAGGCCAATCCAGGGCAGCCATAGATGTGTGTCAGTCTGTGTCTTTGTGCTGCCAACACAAAGTGATAAAATATATTTGGGGATTAGAGTAGCTTGTCCTGACACAGAGTCGTCCAGGCCATAAAAGTGAAATGTCTGGTCGATTTTACACCACAGACCAAGTGGGCAAGAAAATTGTTGTAAAGGTTTTGACATATAGTCCTTGTTGGTAACGGTATACAAAAACTAAAGCACTAGTAACACATCCATAAAGCATTGGTAAAATACTTAATTCATTCTTCTTTAAACAATCAACAATGTTTTCGTCATGGTTAATCATATCTATGCACCTAAATGGATGTGTTGCCTAGTAACACTGCACACCCTAGATACAGACGGTATCTTCGGCAACGCACACAAATGGCCACAGCTGAAGGGGGAAACTAAAATGACTCCACCACTACTTTAACAAATGCTGAATTATGGATTTATTTTCTACCAAATAAAGAAACACAATGCAAAGTTAATGCAAAGTTAACGTTCGCTACATACAGTACTACGGCTAACTTTGACTAACTTCTAGTTCTTCTAGTGGATGTTCTGCTCTGTAAAAACTTTCATAATGACTCGATTTGACTTGCTAATAGTCCGTCAGAAAATGTCTAAAAAGAGTGCAAAAATAATTAATTCCATAACTGACTGACTTCCCCCTCGCTAAGCCATGCCCCCTAGTATGCAGCGTTGCCGTCTGTATCTGCATGTCCCTGTGTCTGCATGGTTAATTCAGGAGTGGCTAAGGTTTGTCTGAACATACTCGTGGTTTGAGCAATAAGTCCATCACTGTTTTTGTGCTTGGAAATAATTAAATGTTTTGACAATGGTTTATAGATGATGGGATCAAGTATTTTGTCACCACTGCATTACAAGTGCTTTACAAATGCCTAATATAGTGTGCGGTTATAATAAATTGCTACCGTTGTTTTCTTGTGTCAAAATGCAGTGATTGACCGTGTGCAGCTTAAGTTTATCCTGCATCATCACATGGCGATCCATCTTTCTGCTCATGTTTGTTGACTCTGAAATGCCACAGTGTGTTTGAGCCTGCTGTGATTGAAATGTTAAATGTATTCTAATAAGAATACCATGTGTGCTTCTAATTACATCAAATGGCATGAATAATATGCTCATCTTTAGCCACTACTGCTACTGCTGTACTGCTGCTGCTACTACAACGCTTCTTTAATCCTGTCTTATACCTCTGTCAGATGGCAGACACAGGCGAGAGATTCTAGGCAGGTAAACCCAGAAGATAAGATAAGATAATACTTTATTGATCTCACAACGGATAAATTCACTTGTTACATTTGGCATTCAGTAAGATCACTCAGGGTGTGCACAATGGACAGGAAATGTGCAGACAGTTAAATAGTAAAAAGAGGTATCTTGTGTACAGTAAGTAAAAGCAAAAATCTTAGGGGGTGGAGTTATAACAATTAGGAAATAATCATTAATAAAAATAGAATAAAAGTTAGAACAGACTATAAAAAACTAGAATATCTAGGTGCAAAGTTTACAGTCCTAGTGCAGGTTGTCAATAAGTGACGCTGGTACAAGGAATAAAGTAGCGCTGATATAGAGATTATTGCACATAGTTTTGCAAAGGTGGGTTATTGCACATGTTACTTTAGAGTCTTGTTGTACAGTCTGACAGCAGTGACACAGAGTCCAGGGGGCAGCCTAGGATGGAGCTGGCCCTCCTGACTAGCTTGTTCATTCAGTCTGTTCTTGTCCCGCTCTGTGCTGCCCGGGGCCCAGCACACGGCAGCGTAGTGGATAGCAGAGGCTACCACAGAGTCATAAAAAGTCCTGAGCAGAGGCCTCCTCACTCCGAAGGACCTCAGTCTGCTCAGAAGGTGGAGGCGACTTTGGCCCTTCTTGTACAGGGCGTTGGTGTTGTGGGACCAGTCCAGTTTATTGTTGAGGTGAACACCCAGGTACTTGAAACTGTCCACCACCTCGATGTCCTCCCCCTGGATGTTTAGCGGTGTGTGTGGTAGTGGCTTCCTCTTGAAGTCGATCACCATCTCCTTCGTCTTACTGGTGTTCAAGCACAGGTGTTTGTGCTCACACCAGTCCACAAAGTCTATGATCACCGACCGGTACTCCAGGTCGTTCCCCTCAGACACGCAGCTCACGCAGCGGAGTCGTCAGAGAACTTCTGCAGATGACAGCTGTCTGTATTGTATGTGACGTGAATGTTATGTGAAGAAGGGAGGAGTGACCCCATCATGAGAGGGGTCCTGCAGAACTTGACCTAAAGATCTTAAAATATGGAGCTCTTGACAATGGACATTGGGATATGACAACAAAGGGCAACAAAGAGGCAGTTGGCTTCTGGGTAGGTTACATTGTAAGCATTTTCAGTGCCGCATTAGTCACCATCCGCAAGATCATGCACAACTCGACTCCTCGCATGGTTCAACAGAATGAGTACATAATAGTGCACTGCATCACATGGATTTGGTTTCTGCAATACTACTACAATTGCTACTGCCATTACTATTGCACTGGCACTACTATTGCCACTGTAGCTCATGCTGCTATCGCTGACGTGATGTTAAAAACACACCCACGTGCACAGAGCCCACTGACCAGTCTGATGCTTTGATGTGGTTGGGTTGCTCCCAAATGGCACTTCCGCGTGCTTCTTGCATGCTTCTTGCATTTGGGCACGGTCTTTGGTGCCTCTCCGTTCATTAATCCAACATACTCTCTTTTTATTATGTGCGTGATATAGAGCCAACTTTCTCTTCTCACCTGCAGAGCCTTTCAAGACTTCACATGTCAGTGACTGCAGGGAGTTCCTTGAAGGCACAATGCCTGGAGTCCATGGACTGAATCGATCGTTTCTGTTGTTTAGCTTTCAGCCTAAGAAGAGCTAATGGCTCTGATTCTGCACGTCAGCAAAAAGACATGAGACGAGCAACTCATTTTGTTGATGGTATAACACAAGTGTCCAGTAGGCCGGCCAAGATTTAATGGCAATATTTGTTTTTTAAATAAGATGTGAAAAATCTATTATATTAATGAAATTACCTTAATGCCAAATGTAGAGGTACTGACTCCAAGTGTATCACAGAATGGGAAAGAATGAGAAAATTATTATCTGTAATCCAGCTGCTTATTCCAGATATGAGCTTGTGTGCAAACAAAGGTTGGCAGTTCACATTCAGCTCCAATAAGTGCTTACTATTGTGTCTATGAACAAGGCACCTTGCTTGCATATCAGTTTATGCCAGAGCAGCTGTGGCTAGTAGGTTACTAGCACTAGAATGAATAGGTAATGCACAAAATTGTAGCAACTTTTAACACTTGAAAAAGCGCTATATCAAAGACTAAGACAGACACCAAAGCATGCAAACTTATTCACTATGAGCATTTAAAGCAGTACTACTAGTTGTTTATCTTAATAAATCCTTTCCGTAGTCCCTCTGGGGGTAATACAAGTGTTAATGGCATGATTGGGGGGGGGGGGCCTTCATCTCCCCCGTTGTCTCTGGCCAGAAAACCACAATTGCAACTTCGCTGCTACCGGGTAGGTGTCACAAATACACACTAATGGAATCACGAAGAAGAAGCTAACAGGCTAACGGGCAAAGCTAACTGTGGGCTAGTGCCACTTAAACAGTATTTACAGCCAAGTTTGAGTGAAAAAAATATGTCCATTGTGTAACTGGATGTACATTACAATCTCCCTCTCTCTGTTTGTCTTTTCTGTCAGCGTAGTATTTACTCTCACGGACAATTAATAAGTAAAAAAAAAACGCAACATGCTACGACACCTGCAGTGGCGCTTATGGCCTCTAGGGGCAAATCCAATCAAAGCATGGATTTGGATGAGAACTTAACCTATTTAAATCTAAAATTCCTCTGGAGACAAGCTGGAGACGTTCCCTCTCGTTACAGTCATGTCTTAGGAGAGCTAAGCCACTCACAGCAAACACACATGTTTGTTTGTACATTTATGAGGTATTTTTCAATGATGAAAATATCTTTTTTTAAATAAATGCTTGTATTTCAATTGTGTTTATTGGGTCAAATTTTACACGGTGTAGCTTTAACCTAAAACCTGAGAGGCCAATCCTCCAGCCAGGTAATCCTGGCTCAGGATCTGCTGAACAGCCACATGGCACTGGACTTGTCCTGAGTCACTGATTAAAGGGTGGTTCAAATCTAGAGGATTCATTTTCCTTCAGGGACAATAATGTCTACAATATATCAACAAATGATATTATCTTCTTCCTGCAGACTGCTTCTTGCTCTACATCTTGCATAATGATTTTGTACGTTTTAATACCCATTCTGTGTATGGGGGGAAAAAGAGCATTGTTTTGCAATAATATATACTGTACGTAACGAGACAAAGCATTAAAGAGAGACTTTCAAGGCAAGGCAAGGCAAGGCAATCAACTTTATGTTTATGTTGATGTTTTATTGATTGATTTTATCTGTTTTTTTGTAATTTTTCTGCAACTGTGAAGCACTTTGAATTGCCTTGTGTATGAATTGTGCTCTACAAATAAACTTGCCTTGCCTTGCCTAGGGGCATGAGTTACTTAGTTCTGCTTTAAGATTAAGCTTTATTAAGCTGAGAATTAAAGATTGGCAGACTGGTAAATTCTTAAACAAACTCATAATAGAGTAATACAGTATTCTCATGTACTAGCTTTGAAATAAAAGATAACCTAACTAAACTGAATATTCACTTATTACAGTAACACTTTTGCATCATTTGCGCTGCCGCATCAAAAAAGCATTGAAAAGTCTTTACTCCTGCTCCCTATAGCCTCACTATTTCAAACCCCAAATGGAAACTGAGTACTGTGTATAGTAAATGTCAGTATGAAACCCTCTCATCCTATATCTGCCACTGTTACTGTCACTGTCTTTGGCACCCTTCCTATTTTGCGCTTCAAATCTCTTCAGCTGCCAAAACGTGCCACACACACACACACTTTACTCACAACCGCATGTGCTTTCACTTAGATCTCTCCCATCGTTAATATCCCAATCTCTGACATCGGACTTAGGATTTTCTTGTGATACACGCCTTGGTGGATTTCATTATCATTAATAATAAAAGAAGCAGTGAACTTGGCACAGACGCTATAAATAAATAAGGTCTTCTCCCTCCCATAAGGATTGCTCCGGGTTTGATGGAAGTTGAGGGAAGTGCGAGCGATGACGGCCCTGTTGCTGGCAAAAGAGGTGTGCGCCCGTGTGTGTGCTAGTTAATGAGACAGGAATAACAACATGGCAGCTTTTAATTGGTGTTCTGTTGTGTAATCAGAATGGATGGCTTGATTCAGATGTGATTAGGAGCCCAAGGATAGAGAGAGGCAGACGCATTCTCGACAGACACCCCTGACCTGCTTTTATTGGATTGTTCTTCTGTCGGCAACAAGTGAAGAGATGCTTCTCGTGCTCTCAGAAGATCTAAGTCAGGCCGTACAGTGATGTGGAAAGGGAGGGAAAAAATGGTTTATACAGTAGTGTACTTTTAATGTGCTGAACAAGAATTGCAGTATATTTTTAATTATATGTCATATAGTTGAGCCAAGACTCGGTGAACATAAAATCACAGTCTTTGGCCATCTTCTGGGAAGGGCATAGCAGACGAATATAATCCATCATATTCTCCAGTAAACATACGTTACAGTGCTTAGCTCTTACAGGGAAACATCTCAAAATACTATTAGTGGCACATGTACAATATTTCATGGATTCTTATTGAACATATTTGCATATTGAATTGGACGTATTGAACGTTTCAATATAATAAGTTCAAGGTTATTATCATATATTATGCATTAAGTACCGTATTTTCCTGACTATAAATCACACTTTTTTTCATAGTTTGGCTGGAGGTGCAACTTGTACTCAACTAATATAAATATAATAATTTCACATGTTTGTTATTTTCACACTAACAGCAGCTAGAGGGCGCTCTATGTACCAGTTTCTGCTTCTCCTATACCACTGAAGATTTAAAAAATGGTAATCGAGCAGGAGAAAGAAAGTTTGGAGGGAGCGAGAAACTAGTGAGGGACTGGCGGAAAGCGGAGGTTACTCATAAAACAAAAAAAACTACTCGTGGGCTAAAAGCTCGATGGCCACAGCTAGATAAACGAGTTCGTAAATGGGTGCTTGAACAACGTGCTGCCGGGAGAGGCATGTCAATGGTGCAGTTATGCTTCCATGCCCACTTTGCCAAGGCTGTTGCCACTTATATGATTTTTTTCTTCTTCATTATGCATTTTTTGGCTGGTGCGACTTATACTTCGCAGTGACTTATAGTCACTGTGAAAATACGGTACAAAGATATTGACAATTGTTGCATCCTAAATAGCCTTGAGGTAGACTAACAGAAGCATGGTTGCCAATCTGCTGCTGCTCTGACCACCACCAATCACACAAACAAGGACAGTGTGCAGTAGAGTAGGGATTGAACTAGAAACCTTTGGACTGCACACTATAAGAAAACATATATCTGATATTATTTATGTACCTTTATATTTCAAAACTGTTTTGATATTTACCAAATCATTTTGTCTCAGAATGTTCCAAGTATTAAAGCAAAAATCTAAATAGCAATGTTCAACTGTGTCAAAATGAATGAAGCACCAAATGACTGTAAGACCATTATGTGTATTGAGGATATTGCTTATAGGCGAATAATGAAATTACAATAATTTGGCCCTTGTGAAAGTTCTATCATTGCACCTACAATCTTATTAATATAGTCAAAGTATTTAGTAACTTTCTACTGCTCTTCTCCATTATGATAACACTTTTTCAAATGTGCCCAATGAGGACAGTTTGAACTGAAAACTATACTTTCTGTTGTGTTTCTCATTTATGCTGCCATTATTTTTCCCCGTTTATACGTCCTGTTGTGATGGATGGCACAAGTCTGTTCAGCGTCACACCGGAGTGATAGGCTAATTGCAATTTCATATTGTTTAGAAGAGCATATCAGAGATGGTGCTTTGAGCGATCATCTTTTGGTGCATGCGGACTCAAGAGGATGGTTAGAGTAGCAGCATCTCTCTGGGCCTTCTGCAGAGCTTTGGCAGTGCCTTTTTATTTGCCCGTAATTCTCTCCGGAGAGTTGGAGGGAAACTGAGTGGATGGGATTATAGAGCCTCCTCTGTTATAGCCAGGACAATGAAGAGAATAAAGCTGTGCCGGTTTTGATTGTTGAAGGGGTCAGAACCTTTTAAATAGTTTCCCCCGAGGAGAGCCAGAAAGCAATGTGGACCTAATCAAGTAATGTATAAAACAATGATTCAGTTGTATTTGCTGTTTTATGGGCAAGCCAGCACAATAAACAATAAACTAAAGACTGTTATCATTTTAAAAGATGCTACTTGAAACTAGAAGCCACTCAATTGTCTGTCAGTGCAGGTCTCTGCATTTGCAGGCGCCAGTGGAACTATCCAGATGGCGTTTCCTGTTTCATTTGATGTTGCCCAATATTATGTCTAAAAAGGCTTTAGAGAATTGGGCAAATGGTACAAAAGGGATCTACACTAATATGATTTGTCCTATGTACAATTTGTTAGTAAGTTCGAACCGATTTAAACATAGCAATCAGAGAAATGCCTTTAGCTATCTGAGCCTGTTCCTACAAATGCGCACATTTTGTTAGCCGTTATATCACGAACTAGAGTCAAATTGAATGTTCTATCTCCCAAACAAAATAGGGAAGGTTTGTTTTGTCCTATCCATGGGATTTAATTATTTTCTTTCTTCATTATTGACATATTATGAGTAGAGATGTAACGATTCACTCAAGCCCCGATTCGATTCGGTTTACGATTTTAAGTTCCCGATATCGATTTTTTCCGATTTTTTTTAAACCTTTTTTAAGAAAAGAATATGACCCATTCATACCAATGTTTCTTTTGTTTTAACATCTGCATTTTTGTCCTTGTAACAAACTCCAACTGTCTCAGTAAGAGAACTTTACATTACAAAAAATTACAAGACATGAAAATGAACTATAATCATTTTGACATGTGTGCTTGTAAATTTACATGTTTTCAGCATAAATAAAATGTGTAGCAAAGCAAACATTTTGAGATTATATTTATTTTACCAAACTTTTTTTTTTTTTTTTTGCAGTTTGAACATAATACTACCATTTAGAACTGATTTTACAGTGCAGTTTTTTCACCCTCGAACCCCTCACTGCCTCCCGGTGCAGCCTTTGTAATCATAAGGAGGAAAAAGACATGACAGCTCCTGTAGGTATTGGATTATTTGACAAGCGGACATTTGATGAGGATTTCAGCAGAATCAGAGCAGGTTGGTCAGATGTTTGTCAGTTTACGATCTTTGGTAAACTTCTGTCAAAATGCTAAACTCTGCGTTAGCCGCTAACGCTAATCTCGTAGCGGCTAACTTTAGCTGCGTCTGCTGCTTCGATGCCTACACGTGTATGTGTTTACATGGTGTGGCGTGTGTTGGGGGTGAGGCGGGGGAGGTGTGGAGCTTGTCTTGAGAAAAAGTTAACGTCGTTAGAAACAACGAGCTATGTTCCGGTCTATTTCGGTCGCGCAAAATGGAGCAGCTGAGGGTGGCTTTAAAATCGATTCTTTTATTTTTTACATCGATTCACATTTTATGAATATTAAATCGATTTTAAATCGATTTTCGATGAATCGTTACATCCCTAATTATGAGATGATATTTGTGGCCATTGGATGTGTATTCGACAGCATGAGTTAGCATTTAGCTCAGAGGACATATACTCTAATTTGTATCTTAAAGGAGCTGTATCATGCTATTTTAGCCATTCCAAAGTAAAGTATAGGCATTTATATGATATATTGTGCCACTATGGAGTACTAATTTTTGAGAGAAATATAAGTATTTTCTGGGGGTATTTTTCAAACCCGGAAGACAAGACGCTTCGATTCAGTTAACTCCGCCCCTCTCTCCGCTCATTCCACATTTGCAGTATTATAAATATAAATATCGCTGCAAAAAGTGAAGTTACTTCACATAATGCAGTTATAAGGAGTTGACATGTGCAACACAGTTTCATAAATGGCTAACACACGCCAACACGCGTTTTGATTGACTTACCGCTCAGTCTGGGCTCCCATCATCGGGTGTTTACGTTATGGCACTCGTGCTGGTTATAAAAGTGAATCCACTTTGATTCTGGCCAAGGTTCACCAAGCATCAGGTTGGTTGATATAGTAGCTTAATCCCGGAAAGAAATTCCAACTTCTTGCGAGTGCACTCTTCTTTAGGAAGGTAGTCCTCTCTAGCCAAACCATGGATCTAATAGAGCCAAACGCGCATCCGTGACATTATTGTTAGGTAAGAAAAAAGAACAGGCGGTGTCCAGAGTAGGTTAGAAAGAGCTCCGTCTTCAAAAACATGACTTCTGATCGGATCCTCCAGCCGAGTGTGTGTTTGTTTACCCTCCCGGGACAGCACAGACGGAGAGTTCCTTTTTTTTATTTTTTATTTTTTATTTCTCTCTTGCAACAAAAATAATGAAAATGCTGTTTTATAAATTAAAATCAGGCCTAAAGGCAATACATTACAGACGTAGAGCACTTCCGTTCCTTTCTGACAACACAACAGAACAACTCAGTCGTTTACCAGGAGAGGGCGGAGCAGCTGCTCAGAGAGCAGGATTCAGGAGGATTGCTTAGAACTGTGTGAATGAAGCCAAAAACCGCTCTGGGGGAGTTTTTGATAAGGAAATAGCATAACAACATGGCTAAAAGCTCCAAAAAGGTGATTTTGCATGATATAGTAGGACCTTTAAGTAAATCTCAACACGTTTGTTCATTAATGATTTCTAACTAGGCTTTGACCCAAATGTGGTCGATGGGTTGACAACAGCTGAAAACCTCTGGATTGTTCATAATTTGCAATTTTTTATGGCTAATGCTAACGGCTATAGGAAAAGTACATTGAGCATGCTAACGGACTCCAACTTTTTTACTGTCCACATAACTTAGGATCGAACGCTGCTTCTACTTTTTATTTCTGTGGATTTAAATCTCATATTTGGCTGCCTTTAGTCAACATTTCCATGGAGATAAGCTTGAGACGTCCCGCTCCAAGTCAGGTCTTAGGAGAGGTGAGCCGCTCACAGCGAAGTGAATGTTGGGTGTGGTCATTTTTAGGTTCTTTTCAACAATGAAAATATCTAATAAAATAAATGCTTCTGTTTATTGGGTGAAATGTTATTTGGTGTGGCTTTAAGAAGTTAAGTTATCAAATATAGCAATCTTTTTTCTTTTATTATGCTGCCTGAATGGTCTCCATATCACGCTCACAGGAGAGTCTCTCTGGCTACCTCTAACTCGCACAAAGAATGAATGTTGATGTGTTATTGCTAATGCCTTACACTCATTATATACAACCCTAGTACTCCCTTGGCCTTCATGTACATAAACAGACATTTCTCTTGTGAATTCCCGAAGCCAATGCCTTTGTCCTCACCACTGCAGTGTCAGTGCGCGTCAAAACTGAATGGTGATATTTGTCTGTTGGGACCCGGGGTGACAGTGGCCCTCCTCAGTTCTGCCTCTCACCCCTGTCCTGCCGTGTGCCACGGGGACTGCACCGCCAGAGCCATCCCTTTTCCCCTGTCTCCGGTTGCCATGGTGAGGGATGCTTGAGTACCACAAGGACCTGTCGCTTCGTTCTTGTGTGCGCATTCATCTTTTCTCGAAATTCAACTTTTTTTTTTTTTACCAGGCTTTGTGACACACACAAAGTATTGGGGCGATAAATGATGTGCCGTCCCCAGTGGGAAAGAATAGCATTTGGCGAATCATTTGTTATTGCACAGACAGATACAGACAAAGCAGTGTTTCAGTAATGGAAGTGAGAGACAGTTACTTATTCAAGCTTTGCTGTTCGCAAACAGAATTAATTCATTCCCTTTTGCTTTATTCCCATTTGGGTTACTGGAGCATATCCCAGCAACTACTGTATGTTGCTACACCATGGTAACACAGGGAGGGATGATTTAAGACAGACCTGATGCTAACAACAACGTCGGAAAAATATTGTCAATTTCTCTGACGTGTATTGCGATTAAATTTGAATTTCCTGTTAAAAATAAATTAAATCCATAATCGCAAGCAAGCAGTGTTTAGGAAAAACCCGCAGTGTAATATTGCTCCTGCTCATCGTTTAAAGTTTTAATATAATATAATTTTTCATCTAGTTAGTGGCCACAATCTCTAGCGATTGAAATGCCATAAATCAAATGTTATGTGTAAAATCTGCGTGGTTGTTGCAAGCAGGAAGCATAACTACTTCATAAAAGATGTACTGTACATTCTAACACATAGACACGCTATAGCATCAAGATACTTTTCTGACTTTTTCACACCAAGTACGACTCTAGAAAATATATGGCTCTCAGGATATCATCTATAAGTCCAGAGGGCTATTTCACAACACTGGCTCAGAAAAGCACGGCTTCTCTTTTGACTGAGCGTAAACATAGGAGACCGTGCGCGGTCTGTTTCACCACACTTATTCAGGCGTCCCTGACCTGCGCTCAGCCCAGTCCGACTGAACGAGCTGCGTTATCGCCCTGCACGGGGAGCCCTCAGGAGAGGAGCCAAGATACGATTGAGCAATGCAAGACAACGGAGAGACCCACATCCACCAAAATCATTTCAAGACACAGAGGAGCGTTAGAGACATTTTACTGTTACAAAGCGCAGAAACACTTTGATAATAAGACCCACTCTGACCAAGATGTTAAAGGACTACATAAGTTTAACCACACATAAATGTATACAAATTTAAAATGTCTTCCTCATACATGCTCCAGCAATGCCCTGGTGAGTAGAATGAGCCCTGGCTTTTCACCGCGATTGCCTCTATATGCCTGTAAAGTCACTTGAATAGTCTATGTTCGGGGTGAACAAGCAAACAGCGTAATAACGTCATGCGCGTTCACGCTCAGCTGTAGCGTTAGCTAGCTATCTCTATACTGACGCTGCCGAGTGAGTGGTAACTTCGGAAGGATGGATTTAGCGGAAATAAGAAGAGACTTCAAGCACCATCGAAACTCCAGCCCAGACCCCAACTAACGTAAAGAAACGAAGAGTTTATTCGAGTGTGACAAGAAAGGCGAAAGTCGAGTCTGATCGGCGTAGACAAAGAACCAGAGTAAACATCAGAAAATGTTGAGAGAATCTCTCAAAAGACCCGCAGCTTATTTTTTATTTAATCATATTTGGCAGTTACCAAATAGTTGATCTAATAGTTTTATACCTACAGAGAAGTTGTGTAGTATTAGTAGCAGACTAGTAGCGTCAGTAATAACAGTAATTGTGCTGTACCTACAAAACATTTGAGTAGTAACAGTGGTAATGGTGCTGTATTTACAATGGCAAAAATAATGCTGCTAATGTTAGCTTTTCTTGGCCGCAAAATAAGCATGACTGTTCACGGATTTATAAGTAGAGAAACGACTACAAAAAGTGGACATGTGCCGTTTACAATATAGTTTACGAGTTGGCTACGCTAACTTTAGGCCCAGGAAATTGAAGAGACGATTTTCACTTTTCCTAGTATTTTATTTCAATTAGGCCTGCGTTTATGCATACAAAGTATACAAGTTTTTTTTTCTCCTTCAAACATCATTCATTCGTTTATCTGTATTATTTGGGTTCTTCTCTTAATTCACTTTGCTGCATTTGCTCAAGTATCACATCTTGGAAATATTCACTGAAACTGATTTGGTCTAACTATCTTACAAAACAGTAACGTTTCTTACCTCAGTTGAAGTCACGCCTGCAAATCTGTAAATTGACCAGGACGGGACTGTTTTTTTCTGGTGCTCGTAAAGCCTGAGCGCCTCATGCATGAGCTTATCATCGAGGCTGCAGTTACGCGTTTGGCCTGAGGGGCAATTGCGAGTACAAAACTGCCAAACTCCACAGAGCCCCTTTAAAGTGCTCCTTTTGTTTGCACAGTTATTGATTTAACATAAAGAATATGGTAACAATAAGTAACCATATGTAAAGGCATATTGGTTAAATACAGGATAGAATGATTAATGAAAGCTGAAACATAATTTTCACTCCACATTTTCCATCCATCCATACATCCATCCATTTCTTCCACTTTTCCGTTGCTGTTGTCGTGGGGGCAGCTGTTGGAGTTGCCCAAATCACGTTGCACCAGCCCCTATGGCTCCTCCTGCAGGTTGTGGGTCCACAGAAGACTCCACATTTTAAGTTCACTAAATATGTACATATTTATTTCTGTTCTGGACCAGGGTAAGTTCTCTGACTAAATTTCCGTAGTTACTGAGCCAGACTAAGCGAGCCTGATTCATGAAACTGAAATGGAGACAAAATAAGCAAGACATGGCCAAATAAGCCTAACCTTTATGAAACAGCCCTCTGGTTTTGTAATGTTACTGACACGGCAAGACTAGCTCTGAATCAGGTCTATAATCGGAGAAAAACATGACTTGTGTGTAGTTCTAAACAAGGACTGATTAATAAGACATTAAAATGTCTCTAAATAAAACAAAAAACTAGACCGGCTATAGACTCAGAGTACCACCTGAAGGAGTTGTGTACTATCACCAGTGATCATATATAATAATCTCTGTTGGTTTACTAACTGAGAATTTGACGGATTATGCCAAAACAATCCTAATATCTATTGTCACTCCAGATGGGGGTCAAGTCCATAACTACTGTTCAAAGCTAATCACTCTGCTCTATTATGCTCCGTCATGTTCAGTTTAATGATTTATTGACTTGTACAGAAATGCGAAAAAGTCGGCTGCCTTGACACTTAACCTACACTGTAGGATATTTTTGCACTTGTGCTCATCTTTTACACTCTATGAAATGGCCATTATGCTGTTAAACAGCATAATGGCCAGATGTGTCTTGCATATCTGCGATGAAGAGCTCTCCCATGGAGAGATGGAGAGGCGGCTAGTGTTTGACTTGGGGTTGACAGGCGGAGAAATGCGAGCGGGACTTTTTAAGGCGAGATGCTCCGCGGTGGCACGGTTGGATGAAAACCTTAACAAACACTAGATGAGAGAGGAGCGTCTCTGTGGAAACTGAGATGGGACATGTCTGAGCAATGATGAGTAGAGGACAAAAACGCTGTAAGTGGAAGCGACTGTGAGGCATCGTATATCAAGTCACCAAAGTCACTGCAAAGAGACCGGTCAATGGTATTCTCTACACTCAAGGATGAAGGTTAATTTGGCCAATTTAGAAGCAATTGTGATCATTAATATTGTTTAGATTTGCCCATGTGGATGATGTGGATCTTTTTTGGAATGGGCGGCATGTCTGTATATTTAATCAACCCAGTGATAATCTCCCAATTTGTTTTTTGTTTTTGTTTTTTATTTCATTAAAAAGTGACAATTAAAACATGAATAAAAATCTATACAATATTATACAGTGTGTTGTTGTGCGTCTAAATAGGAAGTCAGAGGCTAAATTAGCACAGTGTTAGCATTGGCAGTGTTAGCATTAGTTTAGTTTACTCTTATTTTGTATCTATTGTCTTCGATAAAAACATGGATTAAAGTAATGTTCTGCATTTAAACGGCAACCTGATAGAACTGTGAATGCAAACCAGCATTTTTGCTAAAACATGGGACATGAAGTATCTCCTTTTTGTAGGGTTAAAGTGTTTGTGTGCAATGTCCCTGCAAGTAAATAAACTCATTAATAAATAAAATAACAATTGGTCAAATGCAGAGGAAATGCTTGTTTTCCACTCTTTTGGCCTTGTTTTAATTTGCATAGTTACTTAGTTGGTTAGTTTGGTCAAATTAAGGGTTGCGTTTATTGCATTTTTGATTTAAATTCAAGCTCATTCCAACAAATAAAGGTGGTAGCCACACAATGAGAACTCTAACCCTTTATTAAAGTGACACTTGATGAAAAAAAGGGTGAACAAGGTTTTGATGATGCAAAGTCATTACTTCAGTGTAGGAGATTATGTAACACGCAGTGTACACATACTGTATGTACTGTACTGTATGATGCAACAAAATATCTGGGACAAAGACAAAATAAGAATGCACACTTACTAAGCATTTTCAATATAGTTCCTGCAGGTTTGCTGTTTTTGGAAAAACTTTCCTATGCTGGTGTTTTCTGAAATAGGTCTTTACATAAAGTAGTATAATAATTCATTATATTTGAATATGACATACATAATTATGTAAAAGTCAAGTCAAATAGTTGAGTTTATTTACTCCTTTCTTAATACATTATTTTTAAAATAAAAGTGCAATATGTACTGTATGTGATTGTGTGAAAGAAATGAAAATTAGATACCATAGGCACTTACTGTATGTGGAGTTCAAGTACCTTGGGGGTTCATGAAAGCAGCCGAGCTGTAGAGAGATTGACAGACAAATTAGCGTTGCAGTAGCAGTAATGTTCCAGTCGGTCACTGTGAAGAACGAACTGAGCTGAAAAGCAACATCTTGATTTACCATCGATCCACATTCTTACCCTCATTATGAGCTGTAGATCAAGACCCTGGAGAAGTTAAAGCGAAGTGTCTGGGGAGAGACTCTTTAAAGGGAATATGTTAAAAAATTATTAATCCCAGTATTTTACAGATTCCCTCTACAGAAAAAATATGTGTTATTGTCCACGACATCTATACAGATTTTTGACAGGACTTTGTAGAAGTGCACACGTTTTGTGGACCAAATACTGTACCATCAGGAAAAAGCTGAATTTTGTAACACAAATTTGACCTTAAATGTTTTGTCTTCCTACTCCTATGAGACCAATATGCTACATTACTTTTGATGTAGCTCCTTGACATACAAACCTCTCTTTTTGGTGCCACTAAAATATTCCTCTCTTGAAATATTACGCTGACAGTGTGTGAAAAAAGTCACCCAAAAGTCAGCGGGCCCCAGAGGAAAACCTCACAGGAGCCAGAGTGATTACGATGCAGCGCGTTCTCCTCTCCCTCTCACCTTTCCTTCCTTTTACCCTTTCATGTCAGAACCGCAGGAAATGCATTCGGTCCTAATATGGTCTGTCCTTATTTTTTGTTATAGGAGACATGCCTCTTTGCCGCTGGAGGTCACGGAAAACCCCGGGAGGTTACCATCATCCACGGCTGGCTGCAGGAGGGCCACACCATGCCGGCAATGGAAATCTGCGTCTTTTGGGTACTGTAAGACCTTCCATTTTTCACGTTACAGAACCTATCAATCAACTGATGTCAAATAAGGATATTGGCATGTTCTCCTTGGCATGGTCAGAAGTCCTTAAAATACCACATAGCTCAAAAAAAGTCATGTGACTAAAATCATTGAAGCGGTCTGGACTCTCTCCACGTTGTGCTACAAATGCGTATTTGACCTCCTGGAGTTGTTGTTTGTGTCATTGAGCATTCTTAAAGCTGTGGGAATCAAATTATGTTGTGAGAAAAATTATGTTTAGAGAAAACTTCAGTAAACAGTGCGTTGCTGTGTGTCTAAATATAGCACATTTTCCTCCACTGCTAACCAGGAAGTCAGAGGCTAAATTAGCACAATGCCACAGTCTCCTCCCCAATGGCACTGCTCTCTTGTCCCTCTGTTGACAGGTTTAAGCCGTGTATTGGAGGTCAGTCGTGTCATGGGTCATCAGAGTGAACAACAGAGGGATCAGCACACAACCTTGGGGGACTCCAGTGTTCAGTGTGATGGTTCTGGAGCTGTTGCTGCCAGCACTTACTGCCTGTGGTCTCCCCGTGAGAAAGCTCAGGTGCCCCAGATGTATTGAGCCCCAGGCGTACCCGTTTTTATGAGGTGCTGTGGGATTATGGAGCTGAATACTGAACTAAAATCTAAGAACAGCATTCTAATGTAGGAGTCTTTTGTTTGAAGGTGTGTGAGGGCTGTATGGAGTGGTGGAGATGGCATCAGGAGTTGAGTGATTGGATCAATAAGCAAACTGACATGGCTCCAGTGAAGGGGGAGAACAGATTTGATATGGTACATGACCATGGGCGTAACTTCCTTAAGGTAAATGCTACGATGCTCGAATGTTTTTAAGCCCTGCTGCTCCCACTGTGATGTAAGGGGCATAGGGGGCACGTCTTCTCATTGGGCGATCTTTCACAAATGCTTTACACTGATATTGGCATGTTATGCTGGAGAGAGGATGGCCAGCATCACAACGCTTTTTGTTTCGTGTTAATTGGTGAAATATTTACGGAGATGTTCACATTTCGGGTTGCAACTGCCCTACAGCACGTTTATGGAGCTTATTTACGTTCGCTGCATTTATGTGAAAACACGCGATGTCTGTAGTTTAATTTTGATCAAAAGCTTTTACTCATCAGAAAATAGTTCTAATGCTCTTTCCATTACTTAGTTTTATTGAGAAGTCAAGTGCGGGAGGAGAGCGGTGTGTTCCTTCCATAGACTGTAAGCGCAGCAGTAAGGGGAGGGGCCAAAGGGAAGGAGAGACAGACTCACGTATCAACAAATATATGTATATATTACTCTTTTTTATTATTTTTGCATTAAAGACAAACAAACAATTACCCCGGGGATCTCAGCAAAAATAAATAAATGGATAGATAAAGTAAAAATAAATAAATGAATGCGTGTACACACATGGATAGCCCACTTGCAAAAGCAGATAAGTGCCATTTTAAAAAACCTCAATGTAAGTTCGAATAATTCTTTAAATAGCAGTGTTTTCATTACCACACTTGTTTCAGTGCCTTAAAAATATAAAGTCATTTGTTCTTAAATTAAATGCACACAACTTTAGTTTCATAAATGGCATTTTTGGAGTGTCAATAAGATTGATCCGTCCTATCATTGAAATAGGTAAGAAGTTCCATCTGTCCAACAGTTCCTCGATTTCTTCACAAGTGGATCGTAATTGGCTGTGGTAATATTCTCAATATGTGGAGTTATTTTTATATATTTTTTATACCTAAATATGAAACCCCTCAAGACAATTATTACATTTTGTTTGAATTGGGGGATTAATCTTTCAGAATTGTTCAAAAAAAGTAGGTGGCTTTTGCTATTATTAATTTTATAGCCTGTAAACTGACTAAATTATTCTAAAATTTGGTATAGCGCTTTAAAGGAGGTCTCAAGTTTTGTTTAAAATAACACAATGTCATCGGCAAATAATGCCAGATGGTGTTCTCTGTTTCCTATATTAATGCCTCTTATTTCAGTTGAGTGTCTAATAGCTAAAGCTGAGGGTTCAATAGCAAATAAGCATAATAATGGGGACAGAGGACAACTCTGGCGAGTAGATCTGCCAAGACTGAAAGGTTGTGAGATTTGGTTGTTTGTTGAGATTTGTGCTAATGGGTCCCTGTAAAGTAGCCTGATCCACTTCGTAAAATTATGTCCGAATCCAAACCTCTCCAGAACTTCAAACAAATAGGGCCATTCAATCCTGTTGAATGCCTTTTCAGCATCGAGTGACAGGATTGCATGGTCTTGGGCATTGTGTTTAATATGTAAAATATTTAATAGACGACGTATATTATGAAAAGTCTGTCTACCAGGGATAAAGCCACTTTGATCCAAGTAAATCGCAATGAATTATTTTTTCAATTCTTTTAGCCAATACTTTACATAGAATGTTTGTATCACAGGACATTAGCGAAATGGGTCGGTAGGATGTTTGATCAGAGGGAGATTTTCCTGGCTTTAGCAAAAGGGAGATTATTGCACATCTTAATGATTGTGGTAATGTCCCTTTTTGATAGGATTCATTAAATAAACGTAACAGATGAGGTATTAATTTTGTTGAAAATGTTTTATATAGTTCCACTGGTAACCCATCCGGCCCTGGTGGTGTTCCCATTTTCATGCCTTTTAAAGCCTCTAATAATTCTCCGAGTCGTAAGTCATTGTCCAATTCATTTATATATATATATATATATATATATATATATATATTGCTATGTCAACCACCACGGCTTTCCTCTGCTCTTTGTCCACCACTACAATGTCCGATTGGTTCGCCATTACCATTCTGTCCGTCTGTATCTGGAAGTCCCACAGGATCTTGGCTCGGTCATTCTCTACCACCTTTGGAGGCGTTTCCCACTTTGACCTTTGGGTTTCCAGCCCATACTCTGCACAGATGTTCCTGTACACTATTGTATATATATATATATATTAGGGCCGGGACTTTTTCGATTAATTGCGATTAATTAATTACATGAGGTTTAGTGCGATTAAAAATATTAATCGAAATTAATCACACTTTACTTTCCACACTTCAGTTTCCTTTTTCCTGCAGACGCACAATTAATGGCAATATTGCACTGGTCTGTTGGACTTGGTTGAACAAAAATAAACAATATTTTGTTGCTTAAGCTTATGTATTCAGTCATTATTCAATGGTATACTAAAAATCCTTATGAAAAAACTTACTTCTCACTGTTCCCAGGTCAAATATGTATATGCGATTAATTTCGATTAATTAATTACAAAGCCTCTAATTAATTAGATTAATTTTTTAATCGAGTCCCGGCCCTAATATATATATTAAAGTAAAAAGGCTTGTTCAACAAAAACGTGTCCCCCTCCCTTTTTTTTGGGGGGGGGGGGGGGGGACATTGACTACAAACCTACAAACCTACACCCTTGTACATGACTATCATTCGAAGCACCTCATTAGAAGTGCAACTGGGCATCATCCCAGTACGAAAGAGGTCACTTCCCTCCTATAGTCATATATGACTATAGGAGGGAAGTGACCTCTTCTTCCTATAGTCATATATGACTATAGGAGGGAAGTGACCTCTTCCGTCATATATGACTATAGGAGGGAAGTGACCTCTTTCGTACTGGGATGATGCTGGTTTCATTGAGGCACATTGTTGTTAAAGATGTCTTGTGTAGACATCAGTGAGGTCTACAGCGCAGTTGTCAACAGTCAAAAACAGGTACTAAGACCTGGTAGTGAGACAGGAAGTGAGACATCGCTTACAGTTAGCAAGACTAGCCATCTCTGTGACTGTTTGCATGGATCAAATAGTTTTTTTTTCAAGGAGCACACTTAGAAAAGTTGTGACTGTACCTGTACAGCACTTTGGTCAACTGAGTTTGTTTTTAAATGTGCTTTATACTGTATATAAAATAGACATTGATAATCACATACGAAAGGGTATCTTATTAATTAATTAATTAATTGGATAGTTTGTTTAAAAACGGAATTTCCCAAAATAGAGAAACTTTGGCCCTGCTTTCAATCTGAAATGATGACATCCTGAATTTCTAGAACATGAACACAACCCATTACATGCCCACATTGCCTGGTGTCTCCCTTGGGTGCCACTAGAACTACTTTATCTTGTTGCTGCTCATGTTCATTGTTGATAATTAGCCTCTCTGTGGCAGATGGGTCATGACAGCTTGACAGATCCGAAGTTTGAACTGATTCTTAGCAGCTGGTCTCTTAATGGCATAGCGCTTTGAGTTGTGGAGAGTAAAATTTGGTGAATATATTGTGAGAGGACCTCATTATGGTTAATTAAGTATGATGGCGGAGAAAGTGAAGCCACTATTAGCTTGTGCTACAGTGCCTGGAGTTGGAAGCAGAGACTCAACGGGACAGATACTTTGTACAGTGGCACTAAGTTTTTCAAAGGTGTTTATTGCACCATCATTAAACAGCATTGTCAGCCGCAACCGTAGCCTACTTTTGGCTTGTGTGCGGGCTAAAATAGAGTATCGAGGAGATGGGGCTATATTTAAAGATGCTCTTGCTGTACAGTAGTTTTGATGAGTAAGAACATCGGCACCGGTGTTCTATCAAGTCTCTATAGGTGTTTCAGTACTTTAATTTTGGTTTTCTGGAAAATTATGAAAGCAAAGTACTTTCAATGAAAGTAAAAAATACTGCTGCATGTTTTGGCTGGCCTTCCTAGTTGATACATTTAAAAAATATGCCCTTAAAATTAATTATAGCAGTTTGTTTTTTGTTTTCACTTTATATAAATCTATAAAAACAAGCATAAACCACATGATTAATTTGTTGCAATGTGTCAGTCTTTGTAAAAATGTTAAAGCCTTCAATGTTTGAAATGTCCTTAGGCTAAGAGTTTCATGGAGTTTCAGGATTTCATTCCTCTGAACATAATAGCCTTCTGTCCAGTCTGACTGTTACACGATAGAAGAGTAAAAGGACCGTTTACTGTGTGTTTGTATTAAAGTTATGTATGGAACAAGTACAAATCGTACAAAACCTTAGGCCGTTTTAACACAAGAATCTTTCGAAAGAAGCAAAGGGGGGAAAATTTAGTCTATTCTTCACCAATGTCCGACCTAATGTTTGGTGCATGCTTTGAACATTTGTATATTTTGTCTCTTTCGGAGGCACTGGACCTCACCATTAGTCCAGATTGTAAATAGTATTAATCACTTGTGAAATAAAGATTTTGGGGAAGATAATTTGCATCTTCTGATAACCGCTAATTCTCTTCCCATAACAGCAACAGTGCGATCAATATGCTAGGACACAACATTAACACAAAGTTGAGTCTGCAATTAGATGTATTGTCCCATGATATTGTTAAGAGGACTTTTGTTATAGCGATATCCTGACATGCCATTCACTTAATGGCAGAACATATTGCTTACTTGTCCTCTTGTGTAAGCTTGTGGAAAGTTTGTAAAAAGCTGAAGTGCAGAATTAATTGTTGCCTGTTGTTGGGAATGTGATCACACTGACAGGCCCAGTCATCATGCTTACTGCCGAGGGGCGTGTCTCCGGGGACAGCCTATCACGTCGCGAGTGGAGCTGTGCTGCTGCTGCTGCTGCTATAATGTAATAGAGGAAACAAACCCCAAGGATGGACTGAGACCATTTCAATGTTTGATATTGTCTTTATGTATTATTTTCATGTTTGTCCTTGGCTTGTTTTGCTCAGAAACTGTTCCTTATCGCTGCCTTGAGCCCAAAACAGTGAAATGGGAGAAATAGTCACAATTCAAACTATTTAAATCAATCCTTTGTAGCTTCAAGATGATTAATAGATGCTTGAAGTGATTGTGAAAAAAGAGCTTGAGTTTAATTATGGGTTGAAACCCATATTGTAATTGACACATTTATCTATGAATAACTAATTGCAAATCTGATCTTATAACATTACAGTTATGTCTGTGTGAGCTCTCAGTCATACAGGTGTTATTTCACACTTATTTTAAACATTAAAAGTACATTTTGAAAAGAGGTGACAGCCTGTTGAATCACCACCAAATGCTAGACACAGAGCACTTGAATTCCAGTAGTCATTTCTACAAATGTTATACAAGGACATGCTTGGTTATTAAAAGTGGGAAAGAGGTCTAAGCCAATAAAAAGAGCTTATTGCACGAAGATGGAATAGTAGCGCTCGGTGCACTGTTTATGAATTGAAGCAGAAATTGTTTGCAAGGGCAGGTTGCTCAGGTCCTGGTTAGGAAAATGCAACATTTGACACGTGTCCTGTATTTTGATTAGCCTGGCTAACGCCAGACTGCTGTGTGCGCTCGAATCATTTCGAACTGCACAGCAGCCTGGGGATTATGGCCGAAATCTTGACATGGATTTGGGGACCAATCACAGAACGAGGAGGGACGGTATGACGATGACGCGCTATTTGACATATGAAAGCTTGAAGTTTTAACTGATCCAACATGACAGCAGCAGACGCGACGCCATCTTTCGATCAAGCTTTAGATCGTGTTCTAAATAGTTTAGCTCAAACATTTACAGCGGGTACGTCATACATCATCTGGTACGATTGGCTATGGCTACTGCAGACGCTTATGATAGACATTTGTAGTGCCCAATAAACGGATATGGACGATCATGAACCACACCTCTCCTACGAGAAAATGAATTGGTGGTCCCCAGACTAAATATCACTTGTGATTTTAGTCTGGCGTTAGCCAGGCTATATTTTAATCAGGGCAATGTTCAATAAATGACTTTAAAAACATGAATTGATCTTTTTCTCTCGTCTCTCGCTGTTGTCTCTTCCCCCTCTCTTTCTTTCACTTGATCTCCATATTTTTGTGATTTAGTTTTACATATTCTCTTTATTCTCTCTTGAAAACGTTTGCTGTGTATCTATTAGTCGTTCCTTTTATGTCTCTAAAAACATTTCTCAAAACCAAACATTTCACATTTCAATTGGGAAAATAGATTGCCTCTATATCAAGTTATAAATCGTTCATTATTTATTCGAATTTTCTGTAGAGCTAATAATATAACAAAACAATAATATATTAATCAAATTAAATAAGAGATGCGTCTGTGTTTTTCCATCAAGCAGACTATAACTCTTATCTTTAATATACTGTATTAATCAAGTCGGTTTGCGTTTCTTGCTACTTCAGCATTTTAAAGAGCTTAGAGCCTTTTTAACATATTGTTCTCTCATGTATAACATACCCGGAGCTGTGTTAGAATCCGGTAGCACATGTTGGAGCAATCTTTGCATCTTTTTTAGCATTGCGGCTACAGCTCGCATAAAGCTCCTCCTGAGGTCCTATACGTACCCAAGAAATGCTTTCGTCACCTCTCGACTGTGAAGTAAAAACACTCGTCATAGCTTCACTACAGCCACATGGGCAAGGGATCTTTTTATTTTAACTCTTTATTGAAAGGGCTGCAAAGTGAAGTGAGTGGGAGGGGTTTCAGCTGTTTTCGATCAATGTTGCATTTTCTGACCAACAAAGAATAAGTTGGTGATAAATATGTCTTTGAGATTATTGTGAAATACCTGGATAAAGCATAATGCCACCATTCACTTTTCTTTTCTCTAATGCAGTGGTTCCCAAACTTTTTGGAGCCGTTTACCTCATGAAGTTTTAAATGACGAGTTGCGTACCCCCTACTTTAACGCGATTGAAAACACTGGGAATATCACATGTAATATTGTATTTATTTCCTCCATTATTACAGTGAACTCAAGCAAGTTTTCCACTTTCAATATGATTAAGGCTATTAAGAATGTGTAAATACAAAACAAATTAAATGAAAATTACTAGTTTTTATTATTTTGAAAACAAGCTGTTAGTGTGAATGGGTAAAGTTGAGTGTTTTGCTTTGTCCCAGTGACCAGCTCATTCTGAACATCAGACTCTGCAGGTTTGGACTCTGCACTCTGGCCCCGCCCCTCAGTCGTACTGTCAAACCAACGGTACAGATTCAAATGCGCTGGTTTAAGCTTTTGTTAAAGCGAAGTTCATGTATACGCAGGACATTACCATCTTTGCACGTACATTTAAATGTGTGTGTCAGATACAAAGCCACGGGTTTAGTGGCAGAGGAGGCAATGACGCGGATCAGAATGAGAGGAAAACTCCCGTTTCAAATCGAAGTCACCATCAGTCTGACGGCACACACAGGCTCCTCTCTCTTCATGATCAATATTACAGAAATTGCTACTTGATCAAACTTTGGCGCTGTTCACGGTAAAGGCGCTGCTGTTGTAGTGAGGGCGAATGCAGCCTCAGCCGCGCTCCCGGCCTCCGGAGAGTTTTACGCACTCGGGTCCAAAGCGGCTCTTAAGGTTCGGTTCTCGAGCTGACATATTTAGGTCCAGAACAAGCTCATCCACGTCTGAATTATAAGACTCTTTCGCCTGTATAAGCACTTTCCCCGTGCGGCGGTTTAACGGGTCATTATCGAACAGATTGCGTCCTGCGTACCCTCGGGGGGGGGCGTCCTGCGTACCCTCGGGGGGGGGCGTCCTGCGTACCCTCGGGGGGGCGTCCTGCGTACTCTCGGGGGGCGTCCTGCGTACCCCCGGGGGTACGCGTACCACAGTTTGGGAACCCCTGCTCTAATGCATGTTATATGATGTTGCTGTAAACCTTCATTTCAAAACGTCAAAACATATAACCCAGGAATGTATTTCTTTAAAGCCATTCTGCGTAACATTTCACCCAATAAAGAACATGCAGGGTTAATTTAATTACAGGTGAATTCCTGTATTGTTGATGTACAGCTGATCATTAGGGGCATGTTTATGCCATTTTGGGACAGTTTAGTTGATCTTGTGAAGGAGCCACACATAACCTGGAATGTTCTGGTGTGTGGCTTTAAGTATAGTCTTCTAAAAGCTTAAGTGGAAATCTCTCTGGACTGTGGCATTTTAATCTTAACCTCCATTTAATGTTTAGCAATTGTCCTCTATTTCCTCTTCTGTGATGATCTCTGAGCCCACTACCACTGCCATAATAACACTGCACATTTTATTGATTTCTGCAACTGACTTCACCCCTTAAGTGACGGGGGTTAATACAGTGGACACAGTGCACAGAGAAATCATGATTTCAATTATTATGATTAGGTCAACAACAATGTTTATTTCCTAGAAGTATTGATCTCATTTCTTCATTACCTCAGTCAAGGAGGAATTGTTTTCTCTACAGCGTGTTTGTGTCTTAAGCTCTTCAATATGGAAACTGATTGTGAGATGTTTGAGCAAGTAGATTTGAGACATTCACACTGTTCAAGACTTTGGTCGTACGTTGAAGCCAAAGGTTTGGGTGATTTTAGTATCATCACTATCAAGTAGTATGAGTGTGAATGTGCCTCACTTTTTCCCCTTTAAATTAAAACCTCAATGGTGTAAAACTCATGACTGATAAGCAACGCAATGACATCCCATTAAAGTTATAATTTTAAAACCTAACCATGAAAACCTGTCATATGCACTTTAATCTGGAAACACCTGAAAAATAAAGTTGCCCGTTTTTCCACCATGCCCCACTATGACGTGTTGTATATTGAGTCCAGGTCTGGATAGTGTTTCTACACAGCCAGTTTTATAGTATTTTCTATTTAAAAGAACAACATCGACAAAACAGCCATGAAAATGAAATCTCTCTGTAACATTTCCTCTGCTGCTGTGCTTCCTTTTCCCGCACAGGCCATGGCACCATCTGAGGTCATAAGGAGAGGGGCTTTACGACACAGTAAACATTTACTGCATGTGGCAGCAAACAGTCCTGCTTCAGAACATGGAGGAAGCCCAGGATTTAAAAACAACAACAAGCGCACGCACAAACTGCAGTCGCCTTGAGCAATTTCCAAGCACTTTTTCTGACGTTATGGACCCTTTTTATTTCCGGTTGTTAGCATTGTAAACTTTAGATTAGAGCAGATGGGATATCACAAAGACAACATTTTAACAGGGCTGTGAAGTGGAGGGCTCGCTTCTGTAATGTTTCCGCGCTCTTGGGAAAGCGGTCTGGGCCCCTTTGATGTTTGCTGCGTCTGTTTCGTCATTGCATTTCCTAAGAGTTAATTACGGGCCTCACGCTGAGACGGAGAAGCCGATCACTTTAACACGAAGTTAAGAATAAGGGCCCTGTGCGTCGCTGGGGTAAAAGATTAGTTGTTTATAATCTTGGCCAGGGCTTTTGGGGCCAGTTAATTTGTTTTCTGTATAGGGCATAATCTGTACCCAGCAAGTGCAGCCCAGTGACTACGAGGTTTGTAATAAACTACACTCAGAATAAGGGTGCACAGTTTTTTTTTTGCTCTGATCAATTAATTATTGAAACTGTTTGACCTCATTTTGCATCACATTTTACATAAACATTACATTTCCTTCCAGTATAATCATTAACCATAATTTTAAAAGCTTATTATTGTTACACATTAGACTTGTATATCCACAGATGATACCATTACCCTTACATTGCATATCGATACATTGTAGTGAAGTGTTTACCTTAATTGGATAAGCTTATTGCCAAGATATAAACAATAACCTGTTCATTATGAAAAGCATCTTCTGTTCAACTGTTTTTCATGTTAAAAGATTTTTCAGGTGTATTTTTGTTTTACCTTATTTACAAAGACGGCATTAGTGTGTTGTAGTTGTCATAGCAGTAGAAAGTACAGCAGTAGTTTCAGATTGTTTCAGCTCTACCCAAAGTTTCCATCACGGCAAGTGTATTGGGAGCCAGATAACATTCTTTTTGCAATTTTAATAGGCAACTAGAAAAGTAAAGATTGTGTTTGGAGTAGATTGGATTAGTTTGATTGATTTACTGTTTGTGAAGTTTCTTGTCGAGTTTCTCTTAAAGGAAAGACAATATGAAAACTGTGTCAGTATAATCACCAACTCAATCTCCAACTTTCCATTTTGTTCAATAGTTGTGTTAGTCTCAAGGCACAAAGTTTCTGGCCGTTATTGGAGTTTCAGAATGGTGCCGTCTACACTGGATAATTTAATTGGTACCAAATGCCCCTTGTCTCTGAAGCAGAAGTCAGTGGATGTGTGTGTAGTGTGTTGTGAATATTTTCTTTGACACCTGTGGATCATTAATTTTCACTTAGTGGTGCTAATAGATTTAAGCGGACAAGAACATCTTGTCACTGCTCTCTCCAAAAACCTCTCCCTCTGTGCTCTCCGTTTTCGTAATTTTCATTATAGCATCAGCAAACCACATGATGAGACTTTTGGCCTTCAGTTATGTTGCTGCTAATGCTGACGGTAACTATGGTAACGACATGAGTTAGCTCAGGATAAATGAAGCCAGGTTTGCTGGCTGTTGTTGCAATCAACTGTGGACTAGTCCTGGGGAAAGGCACATGAACAGAGATAATTTTATGTACATCTATAATTTTCAGTCTGAATGAGTGGAAGTATTTTTTATGTCAGGAAGACAAAGAGTTTGCCAAGTTACTACTGGGGGCAGAGCCAGAAACAGTAGCAGTAACCTAATAGGCATATGCTATTACGTTAAGAGTAATGGCAGGTACCGTATGTTTTATAAAAGTACATGCAACACTAGCTTCAGTAATAAGACAGGAGAAGTAATGGCAGCAGCGGTGCACATTAGTTAGATCAACTGATGCAGTACACAACTAGTCAGTTCATATTTAGGGGGTGCTGTGCAACACAATGTTTCCCAAAAATGCTTTTTTGCGCTTATTTTCTATTATTATTGCTGCTGTGTGCAGAGCCACCTTTGAGGAGTTACTGCTGTACCCATAGCACTCCTACTTCCTGCGGCCTTGGCCTGTAATGCAATGTTAGAGTAATAGAGACTGGGATTGTATGGTTAAGCAATGAAGATTAAGTTAGTGTTTATGTGTGAGTGGTTGGTGGTGGTCGGAGGGACCGTTGGCGCATTATGTGAGCAGCCTCGCTTCTGTCAGTCTACCCCAGGAGAAACTGTGGCTACAAATGTAGTTTACCACCATCAGCATGGCGTGAATGAACCCCCCTCCCTTTCATGTGTGAAGCGCTTTGGGTGTGCCTTGTGTCATATGCAAAGCGCCATACAAATAAGATTCCCTTGCCCCTTCCCTTAACAACGTGTTAGATGTACTTTATTTAAGATAGTAACCGAGCAGTCACCTGACTGGTTCCACAGCTCATTTCTTCACTATGTTATATTATCTTGGCTAATGTCAGTTCTCTACGGACAATGCCAGCTTGCAACAAACATGGCAGATTTTTGCTTCTGATGTTTATTTTATGCCGTAATATCCCAATCTTTATACAAAGTAATTTGGTCTTTACACTTTCTATGTATTAATTGATTATGTGTAGTTTATGTCATTTTGATCTTAAGGCAGCAGTTGCTTTATGTTGGCTGGTCTGGGATAACATTCACACTGGTTACCCGGCTGCTAATACAACTGTGTAGGACATCTTGATTATCTTAACCCGATGTCAACTCTCTCTGGGTTCAAAGTCTGCTCTTGTGTTTGTAGTCACACAATGCTGTTTGTGTTGGATACTGCACCTCCAATTTGCCCGCTTTGAAAGCCTTTGATTATACCTCAACACAACCCTCTGTCATACCCACCACAATGTCCCATGACACCCTATTATCATTGTAATAAAGCAGTCCCCCATTGCTGTAACCTCAAACCCACAGCCGGCCCTATCAGTGACATAATCTATAAAATGGTCATGCCTCCACGCACTGTCCCGAATACCAATTTTGCTATTACTCTCTTTGGAATCGGCTGCGTGCATGCATGAGAAAGTGGCACAATTATAAAAGGGAATGTGCGTTTTACTGAAATGCAGCTGGAGTGAGTGCTGTGGTGGTAAAAGCTCCCATCGGCGCTAATGGGACGGCTCACAGATGTGCGTAGACACAGCACAGGTGTTGAGGCAAGATCATGTGTGACATTGTAGCCCCAACACAACCGGCAGCAACTTTTTTTTTATTTTTCACTCAAGAATCAGGAATATTTTTTGCATCCTACAACCAGCTGCACTGTTGTGTTTTAGGAGATTTGTTGTTCCGTATTATGGCAGTCTGTGCCAGTCCTACTTTCTGGTCAAGCTATAGGCAAATACACAAATGGTGTGGAAGTACTTGATGAGAGCAGATCTATGTATGTGTCTTTGAAGGTTTTTTTGGCCTGACTTTGGAGTGGAGCTTGGGGTCGAATTCAGGTCAGGGTTTCCATGAGTCTCAAAGCAGTGGTAGGCAATGTCGGGGCGAAAACCGGCCCCTAACGATATATCCTGTGGCTTTGAGAAATAGGAATGTGAATAACAAAGGTCTAAAGCAGTGGTTCTCAACTGGTATAAATATAATGTAAAATATTATCTTTTCCTCAATAATTGTTGTTGAACAAGCATTAAATAAGCCATAAAAGCTTAAATTATGATCAAAACAATCTGATAACAATCGTTTTAACAGACTCAAGTACTGTACTTTTCCTGTACATAAGTAATGAAATAAATGTTTTCTGGGAAAGGCTCATTACCCACTGAAAACGGTTCCCCGACCCACCAGTTGAGAACCACTGGTCTAAAGTTTGGGCCATAATAGGGAGGCCTGGCCTCACATCATTAAAGATGACAAAAATCTTCCCACCACCAAGCAAACTTGTCAAACCTACCGCCTTACAGCAAACAATTGATATAATAATAATACTGATCTCTTGTGGTAGCAGTTTGTATAAGGCACACGGTTTGTCTTGTGTTGGCTATTTCTATATATGTTTTTGTTATAATAGGCTTTAATGATTATATGAAACTGTTGATTGTAATCTGTGCTTTTGAAGTGAATTGAATTGTATTGTTGTCCTTACTCTTGGAATCCACTGGGGGCAGTGTGTTAGGAGTCAGATAGCGCAGACGCAGAAGAAGTGTCAACAAGGAAACGCCTACTTCCTTTGTCTATAAAAAGCCAGGCATGGAGCCGCTCCCTCTCTTCTTGCTCCGACCCCTGGCTGGCCACCCAAGATCACCATATAGCCTTTAGCATAGCTGTTGTTTTAGAATGTAAATTCAGGGAATAAAACAATGATTTTGATTTTAATAGAACGAGCATCCGTATTCTTTTCATCCTTATTTTTGAACACTTCTTTACTTGCTAAATGGTGTACTACTGAAAACAAAGTAACAACACCCTTACTTTTATTTGGTGTGCATTTTGTTTGTCATATGCTATAAATAATTCAGACAAGAGAGGGAATGTTACAAATGTATTTCATTCTTTGTGTCAGCCCCAAGCCTGGGGGAAAGCAAGACTTTTCTCCACAAATCGCAATGAAAGTCGACAGGCAGATTATTACCCGTGATCACCTCAAGGGAAAGCTTATCATATTATCGGCCAATCATTAGAAATAAGATCTAAATAAAACATTGTACAGCTACCATGTCTTAGCGGCTTGTTTATATTTTTTCTATCCAGACAACCAGCGCTGTTTCCTTGACTCCACTCGGCTGCACGCGCCTTTCTCTCTCCCTGGAAAATTAGATCTAGTGGCAGATTAGTAATATTGTCGTTTTCTTATCCTTTCATCAGCTCCGGGCCTTGGTAATATCAGCCTTGTGAGTGCTTCAGATCTATCTCCCGCTCTGATACCGGGCATTTGCAATTCCAACGCTCCGTATCGCCGCTCAAATCGAGAATAGGGGAGAGAGTAGGGGAGGTGGGGGGCACTTCCACACAGGAAAATAGGGCTTGAAGAAGAAGTGATTTGCCCTACTACTCAACAAGGGGATTTGGAGGGGTGTCTGAGTGATGAAATATTAAAAAGGATGCTGGGTGGTTGTAGGTCCAATCTGGCGCTGTGCAGGGGGTGTGACCGGAGCGAGCGGGCTGAAGAAAGTGCTGATTAGATGACTAGGATTAAGGGACAATATCCATAGATGGAGTGTGAAAGAAAGCAATTGGAACAAGCAATGATGCCAACTTATGGTGTGGAAAATATAGGAGGCTGTAAAGTCCGGGAAGCCACAATACAAATATCTCTGTAAGTTGGTTGATTGGTTAGAGAGTTAGCTCAAAGATCCAATTTTCAAGAGCAATGTCAGAATGAGAAAACTCCAGGGGTTGTTATTATGAGCATTTGTCTTCGAGTGACGCAGTAGTGTCTCACCTCAAAGCAATAATGTCCCAGGTTTGAATCCGGAGCCAGGTGGGCCCTTCCTGTGTGGAGTTTGCATGTTCTCCACAAAGAGATGCCTAATTGTGGCTTCCGTCATTAAATTAAAACATGCAAAGTAGCTTCGGTACTGCTTTGAGGTCACCCAATGCTCCTGACATTTTTGCCCAAATGCACTGTTTAAAAAATACATACACCTTTTCCATATTGACAATAAAGATGACACTTCATCTTTCTTTACTATATACTGTATACAGTATATACTACTGCTCAAAAGTTTGGGGTCACCTAAAATGTTCTTATTATTGAAAGAAAAGCACTGCTTTTTTCAATGATTACATTAACGTAATCAGAAATGGTTAATGTTGTGAATGCCTATTCTAGCTGGTGATTTTTAAAGCAGTACTAAGTAACGTGTTTACTTTAATACATCCTTTTCGTAGTCCCTCTGGGGGTAATTCAAGGGTTAATGGGATGAGTGGGGAGTCTTTCATCTCCCCCTTGTGTCTCTGGCCAGAAAACCACGCTTGCAACTTGCCTGCCTCCGGGTCGGAGCAACCAATACACACTAACAGGCAAAGTGGGCTAGTGCCAGGGCTAGTGCCACTTTGGCAGCTATTACAGCACCGTTTGAGTGGAAAACATATCTCCATTGTGTAATTTTGTTGTGGTACAATGTACAATATCCTCTCTCCTTTTGTCTTGCCTGTCAGCGTAGTATTTTACTCTCACGGGAAATTAATGCGTAAATAAATACACAACATGCAGTGACACTTATGACCTGTAGGGGCATAAGTTAGTTAGTTCTGCTTTAATGGAATACCTACAGTACATAGGTGGGCAGAAGTGCATTTCTAGCAACCATCTCTCCATTGTTCTAATGATACGGTTGTGGTCAAAATAATAGCAGTGTGTTTAAACACAAAATCTTCATAATAGATTTATTTCGATGCATTGGAAGCATTGCCCATGGTTTTCTAAATCAAAACATGAAGAGAAATGTATAATTTCTTCAAGTACTTTGTAAAACATTTTAAAAAATGAACATTGGGCTGTAGTAGTAGCAGTGTCTGCATTTGTCTTTACAAGCTCAATATGTACTACATAAAAATAAATTCCCCATAGGATTTAGCTTTCCTGTGAATCAATAAACTAATATTTAGTTGTATGACCACAGTTTATTAGAACTGCTTCACATCAGTGTTGCATAGAGTCAACCAACTTCTGGCACCTGTCAACAGGTATTCCAGCCCAAGATGCTTTGACAACATTCCACAATTCCTTGGTTTTGTATCAGAAACTGCATTATTGATGTCACCCCACAAGTTTTCTATGGGATTCAGGTCCGGGAATTGGGCAGGCCACTCCATAACATTAATTTTCTTGGTCTGGAACAAAGATTTAGCTTGCTTACTGGTGTGTTTGGGGTCATTGTCTTGTTGAAACACCCATTTCAAGGGCATTTCCTCTTCATCATATGGCAACATGACCTCTTCAAGTATTTTGATGTATCCAAACTAACCCATGATCCAATGTCTTGAACGACTCATTTTTTCTTCAGGATTTCAAAGTGAAATGCATGTTTAACGTGCTGATTTCCTAAAATAAGGGCCACCTGATTCAAACCTGTTTTTCCACAGAATGATTGACCTCACCAATTGAACTCCCCACTGCTATTATTTTGAACACACCCCTTTCAATTGAATTCAACTACACAGAAGTAAGAGCATGCATACCATGAATGCTGGGTCTGTCTGTGTTTATAAGAATGTACTGCACCTACTGGTAAATGTAGTTCATATGATTTATACCAAAACTGTGAATAATCTGGTTAGTCATGAGACTGAGCAACTATGTATATGATAATATACATAGTTGCTCAGTCTCTTTTCTGCACATTTAAATTAACGACTTGATAGTTGGCCAATGGCCATATGTTATTTTGATATTACAAAATTATCTTTGTGTCAGATTGTTATTCTTATTCTCTTGTGGGTGCAGTGTTGTTGAATGGCGCTGCCGACCCAGTGAAGTGCATTGTTTGTCTGCTGATGAGAGGCTCGTCTGTCTTGTGGCTCTGATGTCGCGAAGGCTTTGGGCCAAGTCGCTGACAGAAGGAGCCTTTGCAGCGCACTGTGCCCTCTGCCATAGACACACACAGGCCCTGAGCTGCTGCTGCTACTGCTGCTGCTTCATATAAGAGAGAGGAACTAGAGCCATCCCTCTATGGGCCAAATCAGAGGCAATGACTGAGGAGGGCTGTACAGATGGAGTGTCTCATATACTGCACTTTCGAGTTGTCAGTCTTTAAAGTAATTGTGGTTGAGATTTGACGGCTTTGCAGGGTTGTTGCACCATTTTATATTTACACAATGTCACAAATGCACAGTAATTATGTAAACATGCGATTTAGTATGTCATTCATGTGAAGTTATGGGACGGGGAGGTGGTATGTATAGATTGTAACATGGTCATTTGCTCTGTATGTAAAGTATTGAGGGCTAGATTTCATTTGCAAGGGGAATTTACAGCATTTGTGTACACGAAGTTATTTCAAGTAATTTGCAGAACAGAAAGGATGTTTTAACAGAACATGTAACGTGTTACTGTAAGAGGCAACCGTGATTATACTGTATTGAACTATGTCGCGTCTATATTTCGTGTTGCATCAGCCTTTGTTTTTAATTATGTGTACTGTATTCATTGTATGTTCTGTGGTGTAGCCTATTGTCTGTTGGCATCTGTTCTTACCTCATGGGACTACGGAGGGTAGGGCCAGTGTATTACAGCTACAGTCTTTTACAAATAAACAATAAATCCAATATTTGCTAAATCAAGTTTCTAGTAGGTGGCTGTCTTATATTGTGCTGGTAATTTTATTTGCCATGATATAAAAAAGATGGCATTTGTTTCATTTTTGTAGTGTTTTTTTTTTTTTTTTACCCAATATCAATATAATATAAATCCAAATATGTCGGAAAATCACAAAATATATCACACCAGTTTACTTCCTGTGTGAATATTAACTCGATCATTATATGTGGTCTGTGAATGTTACCAAGAGCACTATCATTCTGTCTTTCTTATTTATTATGTCTGCCTTCTTGCCTAATTAACCATCCAAAGGTCAACATTTGACTAATGTTTCTCATTTCACCCGTGTTCACTTGCTGTTCTTTCCAAATAGTTGCCTGAGGGATATTCTCTTACCCTGTATTGATTAGGCCGTCATATGCAGAAGAGGTGTACACTGCCATCTAGTGGACTATAAAAGGTTGTGCAGCATAAAGACCACCTACTATTTCCTCTCTCGTCTTCTGTTTGCCACTTCTGTCATGTGTGTGTGGCGTCATGGGAGGAACAAGGTCCCCTATAGAGCATATCGACTACCGCGTCCTGCCTGGCTGTCATGCACAACCTGATATGTTTACAAAATTGCATATGGTGTCTACTAAAATTGCTTGATTACATAGAAAAAGAATGTGGTTTAAAATGCTGTAACAATTCGGGGAGCTTTAATGGAAGAACTTGCTGTTTTGGTGACCCTTGGTGCTTGTATCTGTCTTGATATCAGCGTGGCTAGCTCAGCAGGAACTGACAGCCAATTCAGCGAGAAAAGCAGCCATGTCAGGAAAGTGCACTAAGCAGCTCCAAAGTCATTGTCTTTGTCGAACTGCACGGACAAACTTTCTTGGGAAAATAAGTGTTGCAAAATCCCACTATAATCTCTTCTATGCTCCGGGGAGGGTTTTTTTTTCTTCTTCCTGCACCTTCAATAAAACCCAAATGCCCACACCATCTCCTCCCACACGAGCCGTCTGCTGTTTGTCCACTATATTTCTGAATGCAGAACAAGAAACCAGAGAGGCAAGACTTTTAATTAGCTTTGTGCTGATTTGTATGCGTTTCCTGTGTCTGTGGGCCCACACGTTTTTATGGGAGCTTTAACTAGACAGGCCGCAACAGAATCCTGCTGTCTCAGCCCACATCAGAGGCACGGGCCAGCTGCATTCAGAGAGGCCATATGTCCACAAGACGAGGGAGGTGGTTCTCAGTGGAAGGCTACGTATGCAAAATCGAGGCATGAGAAGGGGCCACTATGCTGCTTGACCTCCGTAATTCAAGTGTAATTTTATGACCACCGACTATAGGGCTGCACATGTATGGGGAAATGTCTAGATAATTGCAAATATAGTTGTAAATATATATGCAACTAGTAACATTTGAGGGAAGGCTGAAGTACCTGCTAAAAAATCACATACATTTCACAACATCTCTGTAAGTAAGGCCCCATGGAAAAAGATATTTCGTTGTTTGCAAAAAATATAGTCTTTGTGTTTTGATAAAATGAAATTTCAGTGATCGAGATGAAATTGTACATCCTCGGAATGAACAATGGTAAACCAGTGACAGTTGATGCACATGGGGAGTGTAGGCTGGATTGGAGTAAGTAAGAAGTAAGTAAGCGCTTTATTTGTCATTGTACAACTGTACAACTAAATTGTGTTCAGGTGTTAGTCCTGAGCCGCGCTGCTACTGAGCCGCGCTGCTACTGAGCCGCGCTGCTACTGAGCCGCGCTACTGCGGGTCAACCTGACCAACATGTTTTTGGAGGTAGGGGAAACCGTAGCACCTGGAAGAAACCTAGTTGGCTGCCTTTGGCCCTCCTCTGATCTTGTGAAACGGCTCAGCGGCTGCTGGGTTTGTCCCTGTTTCAGAGCGTGGTGTCCTGCACTGGTCAGCTCCTCCACCGCCTCCTTCCTCTTCCTTCTGCGCAGCTCCCTCCGCCCACAACAGTCTTTCACCACCTTCTGGGAAGAGCTCAGCAGTTAATCGGTTTGATTCACCAGTGAGCGTCCATTAGCCAGAACAGTTGGGATAGACAGCATGTGTGGCTTACCTGTGAGTCTTGCCCGGATACCTCCTCGTTTGTCCCTTTTTTGTTTCCTGTTGCGCCTCTTGTGACACCTCCGCTGTGCTGCAGGTGTGGGGGGCTCTTGGTGCCGCAGCCAAAGTATAAATGCATGATGTGATTTGATCATTTGAAATATCCAGATCATGCAATTTCATGAGTATGCACTAGTTTGTTGTGCATGGAGAATGTCGAAGATGTAAGGTAACAAGGCAAGAATAAAGATGCAAATGTATATGCAAAATTACAGCATCAGAAAACAACCTCATGTATAAGGCGCCAACAGCCATTTCTGCATGTGTTTTCCATAGGTCTGAAATAGATTGAAGTGCAGCCCTTGTGTTGAAAGCCCCGCAGCTGATAGCATAAATTTGGGTGCATTCGTCAGTGTGAAAGGGCATTCTGCTCACCGTTTGGCTTTTCTCTCCATCAGCGCATGTGCCCAGACTACAAACACCCCCAACCCCCCGCCACACACCTCAACTCCTCCTCCCCCACCCCTCCCTCCCTGTCTATGGATCTCCTCATACAAACTCCGATGGTCAACAGGCAAGAGCAAGGTTAAATAAAGTGCCATGCTTCACTATAATTGAGCCTGAGTTACACCAGAAAGTCTGGGCCAATTAACAGGCTTTTGTGCGGAAGGTGACTTTACAAGGCCTTCCCGGGATGAGGAGCTAACAGGGCTGGCGGGAGCGGCAGGAGAGAGGGGCTCCAACAAGAACAAAATGTCAGCAATTGGGTTAGATTCAATGGAAGACGGGGGAATTGGAGACACACAGGTTTTTATTGGATGAAACGTAAGTGTAATTGGCAATTAGGTGAATAAAAGGTTGTCATATGTGGTCGCTTTCCGGTGTCCAGTCTGCTGTACAGCGGCCTATAGCCCCTTTGATCTATGGGCCTTTAATTAGATTTTGACCGTACTACAACATTCTGTCTTGACTTCGTCCCTTTTTATGTTCTGCTGTGATTTGGTTTGCTTGTTATATGAGAAATATTAATGTCATCATTTTTTTGTGTTCATATTTTTCATAGTATTATCATAGTATCATAGTATCATAGACACTGTTAACGTTAGCGGATGAGATTTCACAGGCGCTTGTACAACATATCAGCCCATTTCCGAGTCATTTCTGTCTGATGTGAATATGTACAAATAAAGTCGAGATTTTTGTTTGACTTGAGTAAAAGGTGCTTCAGGAAGTGCGGGAACATTAATCTGCTGTCGTTCGAAGCGAGCCTTAACCCAAATCTACTGTAAAAGCTTCTTGGACAAATATTTGAGAAAAAAGTGAAAAAATCCTGACCAAAACTCGATCAAAAAGCCGGGAAAAAAGCGATGAAAAAAATGACAAAAAGTGACAAAAACGGGACGACAAAAATGTTATCAGGTTTGTGGGTCTTAGCTTTCAAATGAGACATTACGCTGGCCTGTGGGCTGTAAAATCTAGCGCTCCACACTGTGTCTGTACTACTGCGAGCCACTGCCTTTGCAGACAACTGTGAGTGCATCTAGTTTTTACACAGGCAAATCTAAATATCCAACCACATTTTCGTGAACACAAATGAACTGTAAACCATTTTTATTTTCATTAACTTGATACAAAGTGATGCCGTGTTTTGTCGCTTTTGTCAAAAGTTCCTCTTAGTCTTAATCACTGAATATCAATACAAATATCACATTGTTAAAAGCCAGCCTGCCATCCTCTTTCAAAGTGTCAGAGTCGATCATTGTTCTGAAAAATATTTGAGCACAAAATGCATTCTGGCGTGAACTGGTGTATCCCTGGACGTTTCAAGCTGAAGAGACCAACACTTGCCGGTGATAATTAGAGCTTACATGTCCACTAATTGCACTAAAGGGCAATGCTGATTTACAATAGGCCCCTTACACAGCTTTATTAAAGAAGAGACAAAGGTCCTAGTCCTACAGTCACCTTGGGGTTAACACTCGATACATTGGCAGTTTAGTGCAGAGTCTGCCTTGGTTGAAATCTAGTATCTCTCCCAGGGAACTACGAGCCACAGGCCAGCCATTTCTGCCTGGCCCTCTCTGTGCTGTGTAAGTGGGGCTTACACTACACAGAGCACATGGCCCTGGCTAAGAGGGGTGAATGTGTCAACAATAACAGTCACGTCATTACACTATTTGTGTAATGACGTGACGTAATACACATCATTAGAAATACTACAGTAGATTGGATCTCAAAAATGTCACTTGCTGCGATCTATTATTCCGCCTGTCTGGCTACTTGAATATGTGATGCAACTCCTCTGCAAGCTCCATAGTTTCTTTTTATGAATATATTTCAGGCATTATGGGTGATACTTCAGTCTCTATCAAAATCATTGTTGTGTAAATGTGGGTCAATACATTTTTCTGTTATATCTGAATACCCAGAATGTATTTATGAAGCTACTGGCATGTCAATCACACCTATAATCACATCACATCACTGCAATTTACAACTTCCCACTCCCATGCTTTGTACGTATAAGCAATAGGGTTGTGGGTTCCATTTCTGGACCAGCAAGCATGAAATCTACATTGTGTGGCTACCCCTTATTTGTTCAAGGACATCATTTGTATGGAGATGTTGCTTTCTTTGGGAATGGAGTGAGATTGAGTGTCTATCAATCCGGAGTTGCATGGATAGGCTCCAGTCTCAAAACATGTGCACTCAAAACGTGCACAATAGGTTTATCCTCAAGCTATAGGGACTCCTGCCTAGGAAGTTAAAGCAGTGGCACTGAACGATTGATCAAATGCAGAGGTCAAGTTCCCCCACTGGCTCGAAGGGTGGTAACATTACAAATTAAACCCCTGCATATTTGACCTGTTTAGATCATTAGTTGCCGACGAAGCTTCTTGAATGAGAGGTTCCATAACACACCAAGCACAGTTGACAACTTAAGAACTTTTGTCTTCAATGGACAACTCCTGTACGACTCGTAGCTTACACAAACAACCACCAAACCTTAACCCCAACTGAGGAAGAAAACGAATGGGTGAGCATAATGGTCTTTATAGGCGTAATTGTTATGCTCAGTTGACTTCTGTATAATTAACAAAAGCCGTTCAGCTTCACCCCTGCTGTTCACATCACCGCTTAAATGCCCCTCGTGTTTTGAAAAAGCCACTCCAGACCAGCATTGATTCCTGCAGGGGGGTGGGAGAGTAGGGCTGGCTTTTAGTACGTGAGGAGTAGAGAAATGAAAAAAAAAAGAAAAAAAAAGGAGGGAGAGTGAAAACAAAATGCTGAGGGAGGGGCGAGGAAAGAGGGAAGGAGAGATGGCATGTTAATGAGCCCTACCTCTGACACATCCTCCAGTTTCTATGGAGACCAAGGAGCCAATCACGTGGCCCGGTTGAGGACTGTACTACTGCGAGTACACGAGGAGGAGGGGAGAGCAGAGGACACGGATGCTCCTCTTGACTTTGAGGAAGGATGTCATCACCCAAAGGCTCAATTGCATTTTTCGGAATATTGTTTTGAATTGGCAATTTCAGATCCCAATGAGAACTATTGCCTGAGACATATTTGTCAAATCCTTCCGTCTTCACCCTCAAGTTTCCCTATCTCACCTTTCAATCACCACCAGCCCCCCCCCACCCACCCCCCTCTCTTATGGACGCTCCTCGTTGCATCACGCACGCAGCTCTGTGTGGCAGCCCGTGTTTGTGACTGGGAGGGGAGACCGAATCCGTCCGTGTGCCCTGTCCCGCTGTCGACTTTTCCCACCGTAACACCCCAGGATGGACAAGCCCAGCGTGTGGAGTGCCGTGGCGCGCACCTCGGACACCCGCCGGACACGGGACCCCAACGCCAACAGACCCGGATCGGCCATGGGGTACCGACTCTATGACATGTGAGCAGTTTGTCCTGCGTGTGTGTTTTTGTGGAAGGGAAGGGCGGTGCTGGCTGCCTGGCGGTTCATTGATGGAGGAAGCGAGGGGATAGCCAGTGTTCCATAGGGCTCTGCTGAGTCACCCAGTGCATTTACTTAAGTAAACAAGAGCGCTTATGTGGGAGTGTTGATTGCACATTTGGTCGTTTAATCCCTCCCAAATAAAGAGATGGCGCTTGGAGATTGTACGCCGTTTCCCACACACACGAGGCTGCCCGTTGTGTGTGTGTGTGTGTGTGTGAAGTGACATGCGAAAGGTGATTCCAGGAGTACACATGTAAACACTGCACCCGTCATGGGACTGTTTTAAACGGCTGTAGACTTATGCATTTTGAATTGTGTGCCCAAGCTCCACTTTACCTTGTGCACCTTCTCGCTGAATAAGCACCCTCTGTTTTCTGCAGTACAGCTCCTCTTGTTGTGCCATGCTGTGGTTTAATCCCATCAAAATCTGTTGTAATCTCGTGTGAATGCTTACAGTTTTGAGGAGATCATCATGTTCTCATCAGCTGGGGATATACTGTAAACAACATGTCATGTCATGGTCTATTGGCTGACTCAAGGCTCAGTCATTTTAATGAACATGAGACCTTCACGGGGAGAGACCTTCACAGGCAAGGTTTAAATCTCTGCTTTGTAAACATTGCATACAAGCAAGCAAGTAGGAATGCGTTGTACACAGTACTGTGCAATAGTATGGGCAAAATATGCACTGATATAGCAATACACAACTGTAACATTAACAGGAGAGGGAGAGTGGGTGGACCTCTGCCAAGTCACTGATCCCACAATTGTCCGTATATGATTTAAAGTGGGATATAGTGTAGTTCAGGATAAGAACGGGCAATATGGGAAAAGACATAAATAAAGGATTTCTTCTGATATTGAACATGTGTAATAGTATCCAGATCTTCTATTATTGTATTATTACCACTTTGGTTCAAGACTAGATAGATCTTTTAAATGAACCTCATCTCAACCCAAACATTATTTATGTTCCACCCCTGCTTCATTTCACAATTCACACACACACAAAATAGGTCCATTGATTGGATTCTTCCAAACTCCAAACCGCTGCGCTGTTACTGACACAGGAGGCTGTAGACCTGACAGATAAAGAAGGAAAAAAGGGATGATGATAAAGATGATAAATGATTTGAAATTGAGCAAAGTTGACATTGCCATTACATTTTAATTGCCGGTAATTAGTTCAGGGTTAAATGCTCATTCTGTTGAGCTGTTAAACCTTGTAATTCACTTTGGGTATAAGCTTCTTCTCATGATTAAAAGTACTTACAAGAAGTCTATTAAGAATTGGTTAAAAATTATGACAATATGGTGTAATTAGGGCCGGGTACCATTAAACGATACAAGTATGGTATCGGGGAAAAAAAAGTTTTATGTTCTACTGGTGTTACAGAAACCGAAAATAAAAACTATATTATCTTTAGATCCAAGTTTTGATGCGGTTGGTCCAGAGACGGCATTAAAGGAAGTGACTTGTTTTTTTTAGCTTAAATAAATTATGTTTTTTTTTATTTGTTTTGCCTAACATTTTCTCAATTTTCCCCAATTTTTTCACATTTTTGGTCCAATTTTTTCCAAATTTTCCAAGTTTTTCCCCTAAGTTTTATTTCTAATATGTTCGCTATATCCCCCTTTTTCCCCAAATTATTCCCCATTTTGACATCGGCGATGAACCCGATATTGTAAACATTTATTGTTCCGTTTTCTGTTTCTAGACGACAAATATTTGAGTATAGGTATCGGAAAAAGTATCGTTCAGGTTAGGTATCGTAAACCAAGTATCGTTAAAGTACTGGTATCGAAAAAACTTTAACGAGTACCCAACTCTAGGTGTAATGCAATACTGACTGTAATGTTCAGTACTTCACACAAAAGTGAACACTTTTATTTCTGCCTCAATACTGACTATTTCTGAAATTGCACAAACACAAAATCAACCATGCCAGTCCCATGTGCGTGGTTAAATGATCCCGTCACATCACCAGTGTTGCATAACTAGTTTTCCACACACGTCCATCTGTCTTCATTAAGCTGCAGATTTACTGGTCTTCTCTACATCTACAGCACCAAAAATGCCACTGGACGTGAACAGCCCAACGCTTTGAAATTCATTCCGACCCGGACGTGTGCTCTGTTTGTGGACAGTCGCTCTGTTGTGACGGAACTGTGCTGTTGTGTCAAATACTATGCAGCCTCCTCTGTCAGGTTTGTGCTTTTTAAAGGAGCTGTGAAGCTGCAAATGTCAAGACATAATCACTTGTAGGCTCGGCCCCTTTGGTGTTAAAATGCTTGGAACTGTGCTAAAGCAAGATACAAGAATAGACCAAAGGTTGTATTGGCCTTTACAGATGTGCCGCTGTCGCCTGGAGGGCTGCGCTTCCAAGAAAAGGTGCCAAGGGAAGCCTTCTATTAATCTGCCTGCCCAGTTTACACAATATCTGAATGTGGTGAAAGAATATACTATTCCTAACAATGCTGTCCACGGATACATGTTAATAACAAATACATCTTAATGCCTGTTGCCTGTAAGTTTTTACCGTATCCGGACAGCACTGCGTATCCATGACTGGAAGAGGAGTTCAGATGCATCGTCAACACTGAGCGGTCAGCTAATTAACACATACCAGTTATAAAGATGACCACGGATTCAGAAGATTAACTCACGAAGATTTATTCCCTAACAATTCATCTAACACATAGTTCTGCTTCCCCATTTCCTAACCAGTTCTCCTTCCCCATGGAAGAGAGAGACTGACTTCCTCCCGGGGCAGCAGAGCAAACGTCCCATTTTTCCCATCATGCCTTAGACTACGTGTCGTTGTTTCCATTGGTTCCCAAGCCGTCATGTGACGTTTGGCTCCGCCCTTGGCGGCCATTTTATGAGTTCGTGTGTTAGAGACGGTTTTCCTGTCATTTTTAACACATTTGTACAGACTTTTGATTAACATTTCTAAATAGCTAAAAAGGCATAACTTCACATAAAAATATTATAACTCTTCAGTGGGCTGAGAGATATGACAGGAAATCTATTTTTAATTATGGTGGTAAATAATGTTAGATTGCTGTCATCCAGTTTGAGTTTAGAGTTCACAAACAGTCCAGTGGCATACAGTATCATTTGCTTCTTAAAGTTTCGGGGTAAATTCAAAACCAATAGAAACCAATAGAATCTACTAAACAGAATCTACGGTTTAGAGCTCTAAATGATGGAAAGCACACATTGTATCTCCAATTGCTTGAGGTATACCTAGAATACAGTAGGACAGCATGATTAAAAATGCCCATTTGTGATTTGTCTTGTAAGCATTTTGATTAGGCTTGTAGTTTATCTTTTAAACATGAGATTCAGATCTTAATGCACTTGCTGAATAAGTTCAGACGCTTTAACACTTGAGACAAGACTAAAATTTGAACTGCTAACTCAAGAATCTCATGCATTTCAGAGAATGTTTTTGAGAGGTCTTAATTACAAGGTTAGCACGTTGAATGAATCCCAACGGAGACATATTCTTTTGATGTTTTCAGATGACATTAAATAATTGCGGTCTTGGCGATTTTAATTGGGATAAATTGTTGAAACCTGTCTTGAAAGCAAACATACAGTAAGTACTACATTGTTCATCTAATGCTGGCATGACGCCACTTACTATACAGTACATTAATGGACTTTGCCCTTCGTGTAGATAATGTCAAGCTTCCTCGGAGGGTGTTTGTTTCGTAAAGCCAGTCTAGTATGGATGCGCACTTTACACGACTGGCTCAGAGTTGCTTAATGTAATGCCCCTATTGAAATGACGCCATGCAGTGCTGATGAAAACCGCGTGCGTCATCACCCGAGCTGCCTGCGTGCCTTTGACAGCGGCGCGTGCTGGCTCTGCAGACTCTACAACACACTCTAGTCGAATTGGCTGCAGCGCACAGTTATATGAATTGGACACGAGCGCCGTATATATAAAACAATGGTGACTTTGCCAGAGCTAAGGGCTGACAGGGCGCGCTGTCATTTAGCATAAGAGTTTAAAGAGCAGCACAAGGGAAGGTGAGTCACTATAGAGATGCACAGGCACAGTATCAGAAGAACAGTCTGAGGGGTTGGACGAATGGTAGTATAATAGAAAGCAAAATAGAGACATCAAGCTTTAAACTTGCCTTAAAGGGGGGGGTATTATGCTTTTTTCAATCACATAGCACCAGCCTATAGCATACTACAATGATGACGTAACCTTCTGTTGGTCTGTATATGCAGTAAATTAAAATAACTGCCTTGAATAAAATTGCTCTCTCAAAATGGCTGTACTGAACGTCTTGAAATAGGCCTCTGTCTCTTTAAGAAGCTTTCCGACACGCCCCCTTCAGCACACTGCTGTGGCATCTAAACAACAACACTGTGCGGGGAGAGGGCTCTGCTGAGCTGAGGAGCAGTGGTTGGTGGGGGCGTTCCTAGGAGGACTGAGGCATAGCTACACCTAAAATGGCTGCCGTCTAAGTTTTTACTGATTACTCAAAAATATGTGAATGAGCCAAGGCAACACTCCAGGCATGTGTTTAATGAGGGAATGACATAATAACATGATATAAAGCTTGAAAAAGTCGATTTTACATAATACCCCCCCTTTAAAAGTAAACTTAAAATTTCTCTCAAACCCTTGGTGCAGGGACTTGCATATACCTGATCTTGAGGATACATTTTGTAGCTTTTTAAGAGTATATTTAAAGCAACATGCAAAAGCACAAAACAGTAAACAATACGAGTAAATAACTGACATTCGACATCTGTCTTCAATACTGCGTTAACAATATTGCAGTATTTTTCATACACAATGTCAACATGTAACGTTCATAAGCAAATTGCCTCAAAAGAAACCGGATCAGGATATTAAAAAAGGACTTTTAACTTTGGACTTTTGTATAAATGTGTTAAGCCTAGTCAGTTTGGAGACCGCAATGATTTTGCAATGTACAGTATTGTGTGTTCTTGCGATACGGATAATGTTTCACAAGTTTGCCATGACAGTAATTTGGTGATAATTGTGCTGCCCAAACGTGGATTTGACCTCTACTTGAGTCATATTTTTTCTGAATAAGCCACAGTTTTTTTATTATTTAAAAATCTCAAACTTTCTGTAATACTAATGATTGGCTCTTCTGGCATTCAGAGCATTGGTACTATGGCTGTAATCACAATCAAAATCACAAACCACAATATTAGAGATCCATGGGGTCTTATTATGTGCTGTATAAAACCTGCCACTCCTGTAGTTTTAGACTTCTACATGTTGTGAAATGCACATGTTTCCTTTATGTTTTTTTCCCCCCCAACACCTTGCAGCCCTAATGAGCCCCTTTTGCCTTGGTGCTTGTAAAAACATGATTAAAATGAACAAATAAAGACGACAAAATATAAGCAACTAAAACACTCGCCAATATAATACACTGTGAGACAAGAACATAAAGCTGCAGCGGTTACAAAAGAGGTCACCTGTCACGAGTCCTTATACTGTAACTCGGTGTTGATACTTTTATTGATCGCCCGTGTTCTGTCATTCATCACTTTTTCATATTGCGCTGACAGGAAACGCCCCCGAGGTCGTCAGGAGGAGAGATGGAGCTTGTTAAAAGACGATTAGATGCAAATGATTGGTCCGAAATAGCTGCTCCAGTGTGTTTGGTCAGCACAAATGCACATGCGTCTCATCCATCGAGCACATTTTCTATGCCTCTCCTCGCTCTGTGCTACTGTATCATGTTCCCCTCCTTTGCCAGACCATCCCAGGCTTGGCTCTTACCGCGCGGATCTGGCTCCAAAGGCTGTGATTTGCACACGAAAACGTCAGCATCTGGACATTTGTGGAGCAGCGCTGTTCTGCCAGCTGTAGCAGTGTGTCGGGCGTGTGTGTGTGTGCGCGTGTGTGTGAGGATGGCACAGTGCAGCTTAGCTCTCAGGGCACTTCGCGCTCGGTTAAAGTTTCCTTAGGGGAGTGTAGCCGGAGCTGCTGATGCATCCGTGGTTTCAGAACAGCTCGTAATAAGCCCCTGTCTTTGCCAGTGGCGGCGTCACAAGCCACAGTGCCCAGGGAGCAGGCAGCCGTACATTTTGTTCCCTTGATACAAAATGCAAAAACACATGGAGGGCTATAGCAACAATTATGCTTACGTAATGGCGAGCACGCACACATCACATGCTCTCTGGGGGACTGATTCACGCTCATGCATTTTGTATGCACGCTTCTTTGCGTAGCATGACGGTGGGATTCTGAATGTGCTTTCTCAGTGCAATTCATATCAGGCTAATCCTATCTGGGAAGACCAAACCGTGAATCATCTCAGACAAGTGCTCAGACAAGCTCAGGTACAGGGGCGCAGAGTCTGAATGTGCTTTATCAACATGATGAATGAGTTTCTGCAAATCATGGGACAGAGTGGTCGATTTATGCTGTACATTTGTTTGACAGCAGTGTGAGTACTATTGCGAAAATAGACTGGAGAACTTGTTAACTAATGCAACGTCTTCTGTTGGTTGTTGAGGTCTAGGGTTAGCAGAGGACATTTATCATTTATCAAAATCATTGCAACCTTATTGACTTGCAATCAAATAGTGCTTTCGAGAGCAGAGAGGGGGCACATGGGGTTAGTTTGCTGCTTGTTACTTACAAGTGCAGTGCAGCGTCCAAATACCATTATCCAGCTCTTGAGCATGTTCTAGGTTCATGGCGGAAAGTAGAACTCAGAGGAGCCCCAGTCAGACACAGAAGACTGCATGCACACTCGAAAGAAGAAAAGCCCAACACGATTCGGAAATCAAGCCTGGGATGTTCTTGCTGTGAGGCGAGACCGCTAACCTCTCTGCCACTGTGTTGTCCTAGTGGAGTAGTGACGTTGTCATCCATTCTGCTTTCGTTGGACAGTGTGTTGAAGCCAGAGAGAGCCACAGTTATGCGGAGATGGCACGCACAGCGGCTTTTAACAAAACTCACCAATTTATGCCATGGGATGTAGTGGTTTTGTGTTTTTAAATTGCTTCATCGTTCTGTGAAGCATTTTGGTCTTCCTTGGGTGTAGTTGTGAAGTGCTATATATAAATAAGCCTTGATTGATGATTGATCTAGAGTTAATGAAAAAGCTCCAACAAATATTTGCTTAAACTTTGCCTTTTGATTTGCTGGTACGTGATACGATACTGGTGGCCTGGTGTCTCATTGTCGCTCTTATGAAAGCCCCCTCAGCTCATGCAGCTCGCAGATATAAAAAGCCCTAAATGTTTTTGGCACACTCTTGCAGTTGGGGATCAAACCTCCTCTTGCAGTGAGATAGGATTTTCCCCTCCTTTGTTCCTTTGGTCTTTTGTGCTATTTGTCTCTATGCCTCAATACGTCTCCCGCCTCTGTGTTCCCCCTTTTTGTAATTTTTTTTTGCTGTACCTTTTTCTGCATACTTGCCTTCTGGCTGAACAGCTGTACAGAACAATGTGTGATGCTGTGGGCTGTGTGTCTTTGCTATAATATTTCATTGACTGGCTACTTCAATGGGCACACTTGTATGATACAGAACAGTAACTATACTTTCAGTCATGCAAAGACTAGCATGACTTTTTTTTGTATTTAAGAAACTGTTGTACAGGATTTGCACCCACAGTTTTGGATAAGGGGTCAATTAGAATTCTTGATCAGTCATTACCGGGGAAGCAAATCTTTGAGGTAATATGGTCCTCGGCAAATAACAACATATTCTGTCTCCATCAGGCTATGTGTTAAACTGCTTATTCTAAAGACTACTACAAACATGTTTCGCATGTGATTCTGAAGCTAATTGCAATTGTAATACTGTATTTGTTAGATGTTTCGATCACTATAACATTTTTATTCGTACTTCACTTGGGCCAGTCGGCTCATCCAATCACATGGATGCTGCTTCTGCTGCTATATATTACTCTCACAAACGCTATAACGTATCCAGTCACTGATCTAAGAATGCATTTTGTGCGATGGCACGCTGGCCAAAAGTAAGGTCCCCTCAATTATTGAATGCTCCCCTGATGTGGCATGAATAAGACATACACATGAAAGCGTGTGGTTTCTGGGACACACTGCACGCTCCCTACACCAACCATCCACCAGGGGGAGAACTTTTCTAATGCATTTCTAGCCTCTCCATTTTACAGTTCTCTCTTCATTTTAAACCTCTTGCTTACACCCAAAATTGTGCACTGCTATTTTTTTCTCTACATTTGGAGTGGCCTATGATTCACTCCCTATTAGTTTCACACATGACAAGTGTCATCTAAAATGGCAATGAGTCAGAGTTGTTTTTGCTCATGCTGTCTTTTTCTTCCTGTGCATCTGATCCCTCTCTGTCTCTGAGGCTCCTCTTGCCTGCTCACCTCTCGTCAAAACACTGATGACAGGGGATTGCTACAGCAGGCTAGGCCCTATTGAAGTGTGCATTGAGTGCACCTCCTGCTTAGAACAAGGGCACAGAGCCGTCCAGCAGGCGGCTTATCAGAGATTGACCGGGGCAGCCACAGGAGAACTCCGGCCTCGTGCTGTTTCTTTTCACATTCTGATGGGAGTGAAGTGAGGCACACGTTCACTGCAATCTTCTTTCTTTCTTTTTCTTTTTTCTTTTATTGGTCATTTCTTTGTGTTTACTTATGGCTGCACAACATATCACCAAATAAGTTTTTCATCAAAATATTAGGTGACAGCGGGATCCAACGTCCTTGTATGACAATTAATGTGACCGTAAAGAGGACCAATACAAGGCTGAACTTTTTTGAAGAGCACAGTTTGTACACAAAGTAACCCAAAGTTCTTTACTGAACAATATGAAGGTAGTTAAAGGGACTGGATGGAAGTTTACATTTTATACTCGCTACTGCCACCTCAGGTCTTACGGGTAATTGCAGGTTCTATATTAAGCTCGTGCATGACGGCAATTCGGATCCGAATTAACAACTTTTTGAGTGACAGCGCAGGCTTTTAGTGGCAGTTGTGGTGAATATGTCTGGGGTCTAGTCCCTTTAAAGTATAGTATATATTTCTCCAAAAATGCAAAGTAAATCAATAAAACACATTGATATCTTGCACAGGCACATCTTCAGGAAGACTGTTTTCAATTTTAGCTGGATAAAACTGAAACAACACTGTGACGAAGATGTGTCCTGTGGTGGCCCAAGATATCCATGAGTCATTGCTGGAGAACTGGAGATATTTGTTAAGTCCTGAGGTCACAAAGTTGCCAAAACCGCAAGACAAAAAGACTTGCATGTTTACATAGGGGTGGTTGATATTGACAAAAATGAATATCTTAATACAGGGCTTTCTTGATAATGATAATGAAGTGACACTTTTGCAGTTCATCATCATCTTAGAGTGCTTTGTCGCTCAAAAGGGTGACTGTCTGGAATAAAATACAAAAGTTCAGAACACTTTACACACTTTATGGAAAGGTTACACATCAAGTATATACCATTTTATTGTTTAGCACCAGTTTATGCTACTTTGTTGTTGGATTGACATTGGACGTATACTTGATATGGTAGATTTGCGTATTATGAACTTTGATACTGTCTTGTAAACGGTGTATTTCCCACTTTTATGTTTACAATGAATTTGTGACTATAGATTGTTCATAGTTGGGGAATGTGAGGCGAAGTATGTGTGTGTATGTCTTTACATGTGAGTGCTGCCTAAAAACATTGTTAGTGTTGTTTATAGCCCCCGACAATCCCCATGTGTCAGGGCTGTTTGGCAGAATCAAAGTATAACTACTATTGATGCACGAAAGCATATTTTATAATTGAAAGAAATCTTTTGTTTCGTGTTACCCACTTTTGACCTCGTCCGGACCCTCGCTGACAGATGTGGCATTTTCATAAATCTTCTTTGGTACCCCATGCAGTTCGTCTGACAAAAACAAACACACGCTGTCACATGTTTGAACCGGCGCCATCTGCCTTTTGTGCCAGTCACTGCTGCAGTAATGGCTCGTGGTTGGGCTTTGACAGACTCCAGTTTGTTCTGATCACACAGACAGTGGGGTGTCCGCCCACTCTCACCACTAAAGACAGCAACAGGACATGATTTAAAAACTGGAAAACCACTGTCAATCCAGTCCCTGTCTGACTGACGCTTTACGGGGGCTGCAAGTTAAATCGCACGGCCTCATTGTCAGTGGTCGTAATAGGTTGCGTTCACAGGACATCACAACATTTTTAAGATTGTAGAGTTTAAAGTTGAGGTGGTGGGCAACTGAAAACTATGGTAACTGTCGAACTGCAAATGTCTTACTTTTGGCTAATATCTTTGTTGTTTCTAGGAGAATCTACATGAAACAAAAACTGTCTCAAAGTTCATTGTCTTCTCTGTCAGCGCGTATTAAGCCCAGGTCCAATTATTTTCTCCTAAAGGTGTTTAAAAGTGGTGACAATATTAAAAAACATAAGCGAGATGTTGGCCAGTTGAAAGGACTTTAATACAGTGGGCTTTTTGGAGATTTCTTACAAAAACGGTCTTTCTACTGTAAGAGAATCAAATTAAATAGCTATTTATCATATTGGGTCATGCTGCACAATCGTACCATCGCTGTCGTTTAGCTGTAACTGTGGCTCTCAGGCACTGGCAGACTTGAGTGATTAGACTAGCGCAATGTCTCGAGTTCATGTCTCCGAATCCTACACTGATGGTAAATAAACTTCTCCTACATGAGACATCTAGACTCCTGCTTATTTTCCATCTATCCTCTCGGACATTGTTTTTCCTCTAACAATTGTCCTCTGTGAACAACAAAGTGCCATCCTATGCATAACATCTGATAAACCCTGTGGCTTAAACCCTACAAATATGCGTTGATATGCATGGGATTGTTGTATTGTGGCGCAGTTGACCCGAGTGCCACATCCGGCACTATCCAGCAATCGTCCCGTTTCCTTCCAGATGATTACACACAGCTGAGAGCCAAACGTTAAAAAAAAATGCTAGTCGCAATTCTTGTTGGTAAAAATTCTTATTGAACCCATTTCGAGATCTTTTTAAAAGGGTATTTTTGCCATGGCAACAGACCTCATATTCCGTCGCTTTGGACACATTGCACCACTGAGCCTGTAGTTGTATATTAAATGTTGTAAAGTGGTGAAGTTATTTTTACTAAGTCAGACTAAGATTAAGTTCATGGTAAACAGGTCTTTGTCAGTGGATGATCATTTTGTGTGTATAAATCAGGATGAACTGACAACAAAGGGGTGACAAATAGCGGGTAGATTAGGCTAATTAATTCCTCCTTGTCCAAATGTTCACACGCTACAGCTTAAGTTGTTTTACGGACTGAATCTGAGCAAATTGTTCCATAAATGGAGTTAACAGCTATTATTATTCGAGACACAGTAATCCTTGTTCATAAGTAAAAGGTGTAAATATGTCTGTAAATTAGTTTGTGTTGGCGTGGGTTAGTGCGTGGTATGTGTTTGGTGGACATTAGCTGAATATTGATGAGAGGCCCCTGGTTCAGAACTATGGGACTGAGTGGCACAGCAGCAGCAGCGTGGCATTGCCCTTCAGCGGAAACAAGAACAGCAGAGTGCTTGTATTCAAATGAGGTCCCCATTGAGGAGAACAGGAGGCCTTTGGTGTTTAGCGTGTAACATATTTGATCTTTATAAATAATGACAATTGAATTTGAGATCATTTTCTGCACCCTGAAGGCATTAGGCATTAATGTTAAACTTGTTTATCCAAAATACAGTGTCAGTCTGAAACCTTAACACTGGCCTAAATGGACAGGATTGACAAATAAGTGATAGATAAACATGATTATGTTAATATTATTTGTTCAATAAAAAGCTGTATAAGCTATATACTTTTTTACAAACCATCAGAAAAGTGCTTAAATGTGCATGTACTTAAAAGTTTAGTGTAGGTCAGTGTTGCTGAAAAGAGGGAATTGACTTTACAATTAACCACAGTACAAAAGTGCAGCAACAACACTATCTCTTGGCACTGCTGTTAGGTTTTGGCACACTTTTGTTGTTTTACTTGTATTTTGTTTGAGACAATGTAAAGTGCCTCTCGAAAGTATTAATACACCTTGAACTTTTGCACATTTTGTCATGTTTACAACCATAAACATAAGGATTTTATTTTGAATTTTTTACTGAAAGTTCACACACAAGTAACAGACAACTGTGAAGTGAAAGCAAAATGATACATGATTCTGTTATTTTACAAAAAATAGAAAACCGAAAAGTGGGGCGTGTAATTCATCTTTGTGGAACCCCCTTTTGCTGCAATAACAGCAGCAAGGGTATGACTGTACAAGATTTGCACATCTAGAGACTGACATTTTAGCCCATTCCTCTTTACAAAACAACTCAAGCTCTGTCAAATTAGAAGGAGAGCGTTTGTGAACAGCAGTTTTCAGGTCTTTCCACAGATTTTCAATAGGATTTAGGTCAGGACTTTGACTGGGCCATTCTAACACATTAATATGTTTGTTTTTAAACCATTCCATTGTAGATTTAGCTTTGTGTTTAGGGTCATTGTCCTGCTGGAAGGTGAATCTCCGCCCCAGCCTCAATTCTCTTGCTGACTCCAGCAGGTTTTCCTCCAAAATGTCTCTGTATTTGGCTCCATCCATCTTCCCAACTATTCTTACAATCTTCCCCGCAGTCTCCGCTGAGGAAAAGCAGTCCATAGCATGATGCTCCCCCCACCATATTTGACACTGGGGATGGTGCACTCAGGACGATGAGCAGTGTTAGGTTTGTGCCATACATAACGTTTTGCATTTGGGTCAAAAAGTTCAATTTTTGTTTCATCTGACCAAAGCACCTTCTTCCACATGGTAGCTGTGTCCTCCATATGACTTCTAGCAAACTTCAAACGGGATTTCTTATGGCCTCCTTTCAATAATGGCTTTCTTCTTGCCACTCGTCCATGAAGGCCAGATTTGTGTAGAGTACGACTTATAGTTGTCCCATGTACAGATTCCCCCAGCTCAGCGGCAGTACGTCACAGCTCCTCCAGAGTTATCTTGGGGCACTTGGTTGCATTTCTGACCAGTGCTCTCCTTGTTCGGTCTGTTAGTTAAGGTGGACGGCCGTGTCTTGGTAAGTTCGCAGTGGTGCTATACTCTTTCCATTTCCGAATGATGGATTGAACAGTGCTCCATGAAATGTTAAAATCTTGGGAAATCTTTGTATAACTTAACGCTGCTTTAAACTTCTCCACAGCTTTATCCGTGACCTCTCTGGTGTGCTCCTTGGCCTTCATGATGTTGCTTAGTGACCAATACACTCTGACCATAGCTCTGAGGCCCTCACAGAACAGCTGGAATTATACTGAGAGTAGATTACGCACAGGTGGCCTCTATTTAATGGTTAGGGCAAGGTGTGAACATTCTGCAGTCATTAGGAATGTTATAAAGAATGTTCACAGTTGTCTGTTGTCTGTGAACTGTCAGTAAAAAATTCAAAATAAAATCTTTATGGCACTGTATATCTCATTATCTGGTAATGTAGACTGCATATTGCCCACCTGCAATTTAAATTACTTAGCAGCAGATGAAATGCTGTCTTGTCGCTATTAAAATGTATGACTAATAAGCAAACCGATGCATACATTTATACTAATTACTGTACTGTAAATCAAGTATGTTTGCATTATTGCTGCTTAGTTAGTTGCTTTTTTAAATGTAAATTAAATGTATGCTGCCTCCCAACACTCTTAACTGTCTTAATAAAATATTTTACTATTCATAACACCCACTGGAACTTTATTAGCCCCATCATTTCCAATGTTATGCTTGTACAGCCGTACGACGCATGAGCTGGTCATTTGCATCTCATATTTATTTCAACATTGCATGTGCATAATAACTCCGGCACCACATTGCAGCATGCGGGCAGCCCCTCCCTGCTCACAGTCCAGCAGCCAATCCCGCGCCTCGCTGCAGGGTCTCCATTTGAAGCTTCGGTAGTACGCTAGTGTTTCCCTGGCAACCTGCATCGGCACATTTTCTGGGAGGTCCGAAGCGTATGGCAGTAGCAGCGGCAGTAGCAGAGGCACGCCGCTGTATGAGTGAGAGGAGAGGTGAGATGAGAGGAAATTATCAAGGTCATGCAGTTTGTTTCTGGGAAGCCAGGACTGGAAAGTTTTGCCACTGGAATCTGGGGAGTTTGTGAAATCCTGTCATGCCGTCACCGCTACACATTTGATTTACCTGTCTGTTCGAGAATCCAGGAGTGACGCGCTGTGGAGAGTGGAGGAGCCAGCACACTGGACGGGCTGAGTGACCTGGTTTTGAACGGAACACATCCCGGGCAGCCAAGAGCGGAGCTAGTCTTGGATTCATCCCGGGATCGGAAAAGTACTGCTCATGGCCCGTTTGGTCCTAACCAGCTCTCAGCAGTCCAAGTTTTTCCTGGATGTGTAAATGTGGCATGTTCCTTGAGGTTGCTGTACTTTGGAAAAATCAGGACCGCTTTTCCGGCGAAGAGACAGCACGTTTCAATGCACTATATCAATAGTGATGCCATGTTATCGGCGTATTCTAATGCAATGGTGACGTCTTCTTACTGACTGTCTGAGGATGTGGAAGTTCAAAGCTTTTTGCCTGGACTACTGGCATGTGTTGTGTCTGCACCCGCATAACAACTTTTACAAAAGGTATGTCTGCTATGTCTTCCTCCATGTCCGGCATAAAGTTTCCTCTAGTTGTTAAGCTCAAATCAATATGTTTTGAGACTGGCTGCCAGTGTAGACATTACTAAATTGTGTGTGTCAGTGGGTTAAGCCATTATCGATCTCCACAGTGAGTGAACTAGAGTGGTTATTGTGAAACACTCGGTTAAGTAACTTAGCACTTTGTGTGAGCGTGGTTTGTCATGGTTGTCTGTTTCGATTTGAAAGTGGTGAAAACAGATGAGATAAGCCAGCATTGACTAAAGGTATTCAAGAAAAGTCCCATTGTGAGTTCATGCCATTCACCTCTCACCTACTGCAGCCAATATAGATTCAGTGCTTTAATCGAAAGATATATTTTCCTCAATGTCACCTGTATTAGCTAATGCGATGTCCTCAAATGCTCCGTCCAAAAATAACTTCTCAAACGGTCTTGATGCTATTGTTGGATTTTGCTTTTCTTATCAGAACTTGCAGAATCATTGAAGCTTAAGCTACAAACGCAATCTATTTTCAGAGCTTTCTTTCAAGTATGTTAACAAGGTGCACACACTTGGTTCAAAATAGCCCTTCCCATTCTCCTGCTGCCGTGTCAAGGCCATAAAACACGTCATGCTCTTTATGGTTTGTCGATGTGTTCATGCAAAAGTAACGGATTGCATTTCAATTCAAATGATTTGCACAAAACAGACATAAATGCCTTTGTATTATAGCGACATTCCCCGCACAGCAAGAAGGTCCCGGGTTTGTCTCCAGGGTCCCATGGAGTTTGCATGTCCTCCAAGTGTCTGTGTAGGTTTCCGCCGGGTACCTCGATTTCCCCCTACCATTTAAAAACATGTTTAATGTGTGGAACAACATATGGATATTAGCCCATGACTGCGATTTAGCATGGTGTATTTACATTGTCCCGGCCAAATAAAATAAATTATCTTATCTTCAACTGAATTTGCTTCACCATCTTTATTTGCTGTTATCTGTAAGTTTTACTAGCATTGATATTTTGCCAAATTATATTCAAGGTTCGACAGCCGTGTAACAGTTGCAGTATTTCCTGCTCAGAAACCTGTTATGTTCTGACAATCGCTCTTTTGCAGATGTGTCCTCAGAGAAGTAGAACGTGTGAAAGGCAGGCCACACCGCACTATATGCTCATGAGTAACACAAATGCACGTGTGTATATAAATACAGATTGTCATTGGTATTCTGGAGGTGAAAGCGTGTCCATGCCTCATTAATAATGCAGCATGTGGATGAACCGAGGCTTAGGGGAATCCCGGTCGTGGTGCCAACCTCAAATGATAACCAAATTAACGAACGCTTTAAAGTCTGGCGTTCACTGTGTGAGCTATTTGAATATTCAAACAGCAGATTGAATAAATCTACTATATCTGTGTACATGAATTATTAATGACGGCGAGCTCAGCACACTTACTGCATGATGCACAGAACTCATGACCTGGATACAACTCTTTCTGCCCACGTTTTGGTCTCTTATCAGGTATTGAAAATATCTGTATGTAAGGTTGTTTGCTTTTTTCATTCCAGATGGCAGAATGTTGTCCTACTTATTCAACCCCAAACTATGAAAGCTGCATAATTTAATTTTTTCAAAGTTAAAATTGGGCTTGATATATAAGTAGAGTGTAAGCTGAAGGTTCTTAATCCCATTTAAAATCCACTGAAGTTGCATCGCGAGTCAAAGCATTAGAGCCATCTCACAGTGGCAAATATGCTTCATTAAATAGTTGAATCTGTTGCAAAATGCAGCAAATGTTTCTTCCTTGCATATCATATGTCAAAATGTTTTTTGTTGGTTCAGGGTTTCCACGAGGAATAAAAAGCATATAAAGTCATTAAATGCACTATGCCAAAATGACAGCCTTAAAAGTAATTAAAAGCATTAAATTGGATTCAAACTGGCATAATCAAAATTACATTGCAACTCTTTTTACTGCAAACATCGTCAAAAATACCAAAAACTATGGTCTAAAACAAATTCCGCTGCAGTCTTAACTAAATTTGACACAATCTTTTGTTCAAAAGTCTCCCGTTGTGCCCAGTTTGGATTTGAATATCAAAATTCCCCTCTTCCCCCGTTGGAGTGAATGTTTACAAGTCATATGAAATGAAAATATTATGCCGTCTGCATTTGTGGCATTAAAAATATTATAGTTATTTAGGAATTAAAATGGCATTTAAAAGCATTCAATTTGACTCGCTGCCACCTGTAAAAACCCTGTGGTTGGTGTTGCTGAAATAAAAGGGAAAATAAATATGACATCTGAGCTGCAGTCTTCAACAATAACAAACTTGCCTCAGTAGCCAATTTTCTGAACACTGTTGGCAAAACATGACCTTGCCATGCGCTAGGAAAAGTTACTCTGTATATTTTGGCTAAACCAGTCAGTAAACATCTTCACTGTGATGCTGATTTTATACTGAATGAGCACTTTCCACTTTGTATTTTTAAGATACTGTCGATCTGTCCTCTGACCCATCCTTCAACCACCCTTTATTAACATGGCTCCTTATACTCACTTGTACTTCCTGGAACACTATCGTCACTTTGGGTGTAACGTTTGACATTGCTTTGGTGCTGCCCGTTCCAGCTGTATGCAGTCATCTTCTTTCGATGCGAGGTCAGTGTGTTTCTAGAAAAGCTCTCCCTTCCAGCTGCTGAACTGGGCTCACCCTCCTCCCTGCTGCCTCCTGCTGCCTGCATGGCCTCCCCATTCAGAGGGCTGTGTTTCTTGGACCAGTGCCTATTAACATCACACACACACACACACACACACACACCAACACACTTTAACCTCATGGACTTTCTTTCTTTCTATCTATCCATCCATCTCTCTCCTTGCCATAAACAGACCCTGCCCTTCATCATTGGGAGGGGGGAAAAAAGACTAGTGTGTTGTCCAATGTGGGTGGAGATCTTTTGTTACAGGAGGAGAAGAACGATTTTGCTGGTACACATTGTAGCCCCTTTTTTACCTTACTTGGTCAAGTGAGCAGCAGCTGAAGGCAGGCAGCAGCTCATACTGTAGTGGGGCAAAAGCATAAATGTGTCCTTGGAAAGTGCGGGTAGCAGTCTATAATTTGTGGTCAAGACTCTGGACGGAGCTCCAACTTTTTTCTGAAGTCTGTTTTTCTGCTGGTGTCTGATGCTGCGGGTGATGTCAGTGTCTTGTGGAATGCCATGTGGAAGTATTGCATATCCAGTCGCACTATAAGGTAGGCGCGCATAGCAGACAGCGTCGGTTGCCTCTAAGTGGTGCTTGTTGGTTTTCCGTACAGACCGCAGCAGATATTCCTGACGTCTGACTAATCAGAAAACATTGTGCGCGCAAGGAGGAAAACCCAGCGGCTTTCTCCCCACAACCTTGGAAATGTATTATTACTCGCGCAGAGCAGAGGCACGAGACATGTTAAGGTCCTTTATGGCCGCTTAAATCTTTCATTTTCATCGGATTTGAAACTGATTAGGAGGATGTAGCTGACGAAGCTGGCGATGTCTTTCCCTTTGACGAACATCGCTCAAATCTCAAAAGCACATTCTCCTTTGCAATGAACTCTATGTGATAGATTTTTAACCTTGTGCAGTTTCATTCATATCCAGGGCATTTTTTGATGAAACGAGATACAGGCACCATGTTCACAGTGAAACACAGGGGCGGCTATTATAAAGTCCAATTAATAAAAAACATCTGGATTCACCAGATGTAAGAGACAGCTTTTAGTTATCAATCTAAAGGGTCTATTTTTTTTCTACACTTCCTGACCAAAAAGTCACCACAAAAAAACAAAAGGTCACACCACACACTCTAATCTTTTGTCGGACCGCCTTTAGCTTGGTTTACAACTGTGGCATTGTTTAAGCTTTTGCTAGCTCATTTCCATCCAGTGTTGCATTAATTTTTCGCCAAGATCTTGTATTGACGATGGGAGAGTGTGACCACTATGCAAAGCCTTCTCCAGCACATCCCAAAGATTCTCAATGGGGTTAAGATCTGGACTCAGTAGTGGCCAATCCATGTGTGAAAATGATTGCGTGCTCCCCAAACCTCTTTCACAATGTGAACCCGGTGAATCGTGGCATTGTCATTTTGGAAATCAGGGAAGAATCCCACTCTTTGGGCTCATAATGTTAGACCTGGCCGACCCCAGATCATAAAAATTAGTTTAATCCAGGTCACGACTTTGTTTTTTGTTGTTTCTCATGAAAAACAAGCCTGTTGTTGTATTGTTTCATGCATGTTTGAGCACTGTAACCCTGTGTATTTTTTTTATGTTCTCATCTTTATGCTTGCTCCCCACCTTTTTAAAGTTCCGAGAATTTCACCACAGTCTTTGTGATAATTACCTTCACTGCAAGTCATTTCTAGATAATAGTAAGTATTGAGTTTTGCTTAGAACCTCCCCCATTCCACTCCGGCCAGGACAAGTTGTACAGGGGTATTATTGTTACAATTTATATGCACAGAACCTACAATATCCCTTTCGAGATTTGGCTTTTAAATAAAATGTTTCATTACATTTGCGCTTTGGATACAATTGTGTCACCTGATAATCATTTGACGGTGTATTGTGCAGCTCCAGTGCTTAAAATATGTGAGTATTGCATACAAATGAGAGTATTTCACCCTCTTAAATCTGATTAAAAGAGTGTGGGTAACAGCATGTCTTCCTAACACAATGATCCTGTGACAGTGACACCGGCGTCTTGTGCACATCTGATCTGACTGTGGTTGTGTGTCAGAAAGCAGCCTCTATTATTTATTCATACGTGCACATCGCGAGCTGCTAGTCACCATACTGCTCTGGGCATCGTGGATACGCGCTAGACGACTCGCAAGACTGAAATAACTAGGACACAACTTTGACTGCGTATAAGGTAAAGGCCACAACTTGACATAATGGTGGGATATAGGAGATGTTGCTGTGTTTGTGCTGTGAGGTTTGGTTTGTTATGGAATAGTCATTATGTGCCAAACTAGGCTTCCTTTCCGATGTGGTGAGGCAAAAATACTCCCCAATATGGAAAACTTTAGACATGTCTGGGACCCATGTTATTATGAAAAATGTGATTTGGAAGTTTCTTGGGCCATTTGGAGGATTTGACTCAGCATTTTTCTGCAACCTGCTTTGTGCATTTTATTTTCAATAGAAATGCTTACACGACAACATTCTCTGTCCCCAGCTGCTTACTGTGACGCTTCAAACAAGCATGTCCTGCTTAGTCTTTGAACAGGACTAAGCAGAAGTAGTAATCAGAATCGGAATCAGAATTGTATTTATTGCCATTGTTTGAGAACAGGTTCACAAACTGGAGTTCTTGTCGGTACACTAACGGTAAACAAAATGTGAATTTGTAGTACTTGCAAATGTGCCTTTGCCTACTGTTGATTGGAATATGTAAAAACAATCTTAAACTATTATGATTTAATGGTTAAATTATACCAGAATAGCATAAAAATGATTATTTAACCATGTCATACCGTTGTTCCCTCATCAAAAACATACCTGGAATAATATTTTGCTACATTAATGCAGTTATGAATGATCCTTTCTACATTTCCTGGTTTATGTTGTGTCATAGCTAGAATCTGAAATGTGTTCTCCTTATTTTAGTCTACAAACCATCATCATAGCCATTCTGCAAACAATCTACCATTGATTTGTTAGCATGCCATTGGGTATAATGGACGCTCGCATAGTGCTTTTGATTCCCCTCTGCTGGCAAACCAACATAGCCCTGGGTGATCAAGTTTTCTTTCCATACAAAGACATTATTTAAAGTAATAATGCGTGAAACATCACCGCTGAAGTGCCTGAAAGCATGTTTAAAAGCCACAATTAGGCATATGTCCATTTTAAAAGGCGTTCTATCTTTGTTTATGGTAATAAGCCTACAAAAAGTAATTCATATATTGTAGCGTTAATGTTTGTCCATAGTACATTGCTCCCACAGACATCAAGCCTCTTTAACTGATTGTTGTCAATCCTTTTAATAACAGTATTGCACAAATAATTACTTCCTATAAAATGAGCACCCTTATAGTACCCATATAGCAATATACATGTCTATTTTTGATCCATGCCAGGCTTAAGTTGCGGTGTCCAAACCTCATGAATAATTTACACGTTTCACTCTCCCGGGGGAACTGCTTTGTATTCGATATTTAGTCTGTTCTTTGCATAATATTTTTAGATGAAAAGCCTTCGGTATTGCCGGCCGTGCTTGACCTGAACGACTCTGATACTGACAATAAACTGGCTAATGTACTGTAGGCTATTTCAGATTAAATATTTTGCGGTCTGGTCGTAACGCTGCGGGGTTCAGTGCGAAGTTGAGGGGGAATCCATCTTTTCTGGATTCTTGCCGCTGCTGCAGTGTCTGGCTCCGCTCACGTTAAAACCCTATTGCTTTGAAATGGTAATGATGTATGGGAGGCAGTTTGTTTACTGTGATGCTGAGGAATGCCACCCTCCAGAGAGCGAGAAAGAGAGATGTGCATGTGTTGAGAGAAAACAGGCGCTGAGCAAATGCATTTAAAGACAGGGCTGTTGTTTTCATGACATGTCTCTGTGAAGCTGCTATGTCTTCATGTTCTGTCAGATCACTTTTTAACTTTTAATGGCTTATTCCAGTTGTTCCTTTTCAGACTTTACACAAGAACAAGACGAGACATATTGTTACCTCTCCGACTATTGAGAGGGGAGGTAAATTGATTTAGCAAAGTGGGCAAAACTACTAGGTCTAAGCTGGCAGTAAAGTAGGTCTACAGGAGGAGGACTGAGGTCTAAAGGAAACCAGGACTAAACTATAACAAACACTTAAGTTACGCAAACCCACTAAACTATCGGGCATAACCAGGTCTTGAGGTCCTCTCTTCATCATTGGATCAAGTTGACATATTCCTTTACACTCGTAGCGGCGCTTCAGTGACGGGACAGTAATGAGCATGTGCTGTATTAACTTATGTAATGGTGAGTGAGGGGGGTGTGGGGGGAGGCGAGAGGGAGAGCGAGCGAGAGAGAGAGAGAGGAGGAGGGGAGAGAGAGTGATGAGCTCATGCTGCTGCACTGCAGAGCTCAAATACGCTGCATCATGTGGTGTGTCGTCCCCCCCCCTGCACATTTACATACACATCTATACTAGACTTTAATGTGCTGTGTTTTCTAATGTAAAGTGGTCCTTCATGCAAGACAACTACGAGTTCCATTACGTGAACAACAAGATTAAAATATACTTCACAGGGACATTATAGAAAATATAGGAAATGTGTATCTGTATGGAAATGTGTTTCCATACAGTAGCTGCAGGCGACAGGCTCCAAACACCCACAATCTTTTAACAACAATGAGAACAAGAACAATAAATGAATGAGCATATTGAACATGTAATATTTATATCTGAGCTTTTTTTAACCAGAAAAGTCCCAGTGAGATTCAGCATGTCTTTATACCTTGTTGTAGATTTTTTTTAGTGGTAGGGGAAACCAAAGCACCTGGAACTCCACATTTCAAGGCCCCATTTGCCCCCTTTCCTTCTTTGCTTTGAGGCAAGAGCACCACTCATCCACATTAATATTCTCTGTATTAACCACCATCTACTTTTTATGCTGGCCCCAATCCTGGATAAATCAAGACCGTACATGAAGAAAGAAATCAGAATGCAGAGGCGGATAGATTGCTTTGAGGACCCCATATGACTAAAGCAATGCATAGGAGCTTCTAATGCGTTTTTGATTTAGGCTTTTGGCAAAGCAATGTGTCAGTTTGAATCAAATGGAAGACCACAGTGTTTTTGTGATGTTTTACAGTATTGTGGCCACTTGCAATATACAGATATCGTGTCACCTAATGTTGTAATGGCAATAATTTGGTGATATATTGCTCTACATTAATGTTATTCAACACATTACTTTGACACATTACTCGAAACTCCACGTCACTCAGCAACTTTAGCTTTCAAGCAACAATACCTCTTCAGATGAGAATTTAAGAACCTTATATGAGCGCTTTTCACGCAATGAGCCCTTGACTGCTTTGTAATTAGCTCCATCGCAGCAGTAATTGTCTGTGTGTCTTTGTCCCATTCATTCCTTCTGCATGAGTCGTAATTACCGAGTGGGTGCACTGTACCTTACCTGCATCATAGGTACAAACAGATCGAGCGGCAGTGCAGTTGAGAGCCGTGCCTCCAGCGAATGTCGGTAATTGCTATAAATCACCTACAGTGCTGTGACAAAGCAGGCCTCATTATCCACTGTGTGTTTTGATGGATGTCTGGGATGAGTGAGGATGGCGAGGGTCTGTGGTCCCGGGATAGAAGGAGGGGAGCGCGTGGGGGCAGCGGAGGGGTAATAGATCATGGCATGACGGCATTGTTAGTCCATAAAACCAAGTTGGCGCTTTGGGGGCTTTTAGCGTTGTCTTAAACGGCAATGAACATGAAGACGGCATGCGGGCAACATATAACCGCTGGCATAGGAGTCTCAGGGATCTACTCTCAAAGAAATGGCCAGTATTATATAGTTTATGTGGTTGAGATGTACAGGTTATTGTGTTCGTAGGGAAATGTGCCCTGGGGCGACCCATCTTTAGATGCTGAACTGCGCTCATGGTCAGAGTAGTTGGCTGGAGCACTCTCGGTTCCCACGTAACACTGGGAGAAGCTGCCAGGAAAAGTCCACACAAATAAAAACATCCACCCCAGTAATTTATATAAACTGGCTGTGCACCTGGGTGATTAAACAAATGGCATGCAGCACTTTATTTATGGAGGCATACTTAAATACAAAACTTAAACTACAATAATCTGTGCACTCATATGGTTGAACACTGTTCTTAACGTAGTGCAGGGGTAGACAAGATCGAACCTCCCAATCGTGGCCAAAAAGTGAAGCCCCACTTTCTCCAAATCCCAGTGTTGTTCATCATATCTGCCCTATATAGAGTTTATGGGCGTCCTCTCGGAAATTTGGAAGTAATTCACAGTATTTGAACCTTTTTAGGACACTTCAACATGTATTTGTCCTCTGCTTTGGGTATATGTCTCAAAATCACCGGATTTTACCCCCGGGCCTACCCCTGGCTTAGTGGGTTCGAGGCCTGCATGGCTCCAACAATCTGCTGAATATCTCTCTCTGCTCTTCACCCCTTTCACCCTGTGCTGTTCTATCCCACAACACCTACGGGTCAGAAATATCCTTAAAACATTTCATATCAATATATACTGTACATGTTTGTGTTTGCAGGGTTTCAATGTGGAATGATCACGTGCCAAACGAGTGCATGAGGGCGGCGCAATGCATGCTGGGAGCGGGCTTGAGTGTGTGCCTGGTAAACAGTCATTAAGTCACATGTTTATCCTGCTCCTAATGACTTCAGGCTGTGTGTAAATGTGGCTCTCTTGTTTCTCTCACACACACACACACACACACACACACACACACACACACACACACACACACACAAACCTGCCTTCTCGCAGAGTGTCCGGCGAAAATCTCCGCTCCCCTCAGCCCTGACGGTTGCCTTGACAACTCGCCCCTTGAATTGTGAATAAAATTGCGATACATCCTTTTCATGCCGTAGTGACACTAATCCACTGTCTTTGGGGGTATTACTTTGACACCTCTCACCGTTCGTTACATGTAGCGTGTGCTCTGTAGGTGATGCTCGCGTTGAGTGTGGCGGACATGACAAGATCCGCCGCAGAAGAAGCGCGGACATAGAAAAGAAAATACAATGGAGTATGACAGATGTGTTCCACTAAGGTCTAGCATGGCACTTCAAGTTTAAATGAGCTCCCAAGAGAACCACAGTCCAACCAAGTCGATTTGCCTCTGGATCACTATTCTTTCTTTCTCGACGTCTTCCCTCTTTATAACTGTAACTTTGATGGTGATTTGAAAAGTTTTCACATGGCGTTGGACAATGTGGACAACTGGGCGTGTTTCGCTAAAATGAGCCGATAGTTGGACTAACCTTAATCTAAATCAGTGTATACGAAATGAATTAAGGAATAAAAGATATGTTGCAGTTTGAGAGTAAGGATATGCAAGAACGAAACAAACGCTATATTTGGTCAGATTTGATTTGGTCAGATCTAACCCTCATCCTAACAACAGCAGTGAAAGTCCTTATCCTCACACTTTGTCCAAACACTGCATCAGTCTCTTTCAGTGCTGTACACCAGCGCCCTCTGTTGGCCGAGAGCCCTCGAAGCAGCAGAGCTCAGCCTCCGGGCCTGGGCACAAATCTCCTGGCTCGCTTTGATAGAGGTCTTATGTTAATCTGCCTCCTGCTGCGGGAATAGTCCAGAGTTTGGCGGCAAAAAGAAACTTCCAGCATCAAAGTTGCGTGCGCTCTAAAGGGGCCACTCTGTCAATTGATTTAGGCTGACCGCTGCGAGGATAAATCAAGGGCAGAAATGAGAGGGGGGGAAAATGAGCAAAATGTTTCTGAGGTCAAATAAATGAGCAGTGAAAGTGGACAATGAACCAAAACTATAGTGTAGATTATTGTATAAGGAACCAACAAACAAAAAATGCAATCTGGGTTTTGGATTTTTATAATGGGGGAAACAAATAATTGAAAATGCTGTTGTTTCAATAAGTGAAGAAAAGAGCTGCTTCGTTTGCTGCTGCCCTATATCAGAATAATTCAGTGCTTTAGATTGGTTGAACATCTCTATAGAAATATTATTAATCAATCTATCATTTCCATTCAATTTCTTTGACATCCCTGCAAAAAAGCCATCTAATCTTATAACAGTTTACGCTGCTTTTGTGTAGGTTTGGACTGTCTTGAAATAAGATTGCCAATGGAACAAGCATGAATTAGCTTGGAATAGGAGAAACTTTTACACTTAACATAAGACAAATCCGCTTGAAATTAGACAAAAAACTAAGGTAAGACCAGTCATTCTTGTTCCATTGGCAGTAAGTTAGTCCAAACTTACTCAAAATCAGCACAGATTCCAATCATTTAAGTACTTTTAAGTCATTTTCCTGTATCATCTCCACATTCTCTGTTATAGTATAGTGGGGGAAAAAACCGCATGACCTTGCAAAGCGTCCACACACGCCGTGGAGGCTGTGGATCTGTCCCCAGTGAAGCCCATAGATCAACGGGGGCAGCTGAATAAATGACTGCAGTGGAGGAAGAGGGAGCAGGGAACGGGACGGGGTGAGGTACTATGGAGGGGGTGGACAGCTGATGTTAAAGTGGGAGGGGCTAGTTTTCCATTGACGTCGAGGGGGGGGAATGCGCTGATGAAAGGAGTGCAGTCAGGAGAGCGGCTCGTGGCCTGCACCGTAGTGTAAACAACAGCGTATGAGAGTTATCAATTCCTATGGGAGCCTATGCGAAGGTACGTGACAGCTCACTCTCAGCGCGATGCACTTTTAATAGGATGCAAACTTGACAGCCGTTCCTGTTCTGAGGCGACAGCAGGATTTGGCATGTTTTGGTTGGATGCACTTTAAAAACACACTGTTGAGAGATAAAATATTGCCTTAATTCATGTGTACTAGTAGTGTAAGAGCATTGTTTTCATCTGTGCTTCAGAAATAACAAAAACAATAGGAAAAATTGCAGCTATTTACAGTATATCACGTGGTATATTTAAGCACCACCATTGCTACATCTTTTACCTTGCACCTTTACATATACAGCTCCATGACCTCTTATGGACTTTTCACCTTGTAAAATATAGAAGTGTGATGTTTATTGCGGTAACAGTCTTAATTTTACATCACTTCTAAAACTATGGATTGCTTATATATTGAATTGCATGTATGGGCTACCATGGAAGCATTGGCAATAAACCTATTTATTACCTGAATATCCTTAACACATTGAACCCTTTTTTTGTTGTTGTAGCTGAGCTTTTATCCTATTCTTGTCTATATCCCATTGTCTTTAGGTTATTAAGATTGTATAGTCAGTGTTCTGTAAAAAGGTTCTGCACATTTGAGGCATTTTATTGAACTGAACTGTGTGTAGGCTCCCTCTTGTGTCCCAACACATGCCGTCTCTGGCCTGACATCAGAGTCACGTTGACGCATGGTGTCATCTGAAGCAACACAAAGAACTGCTCGATTGTCTGTTCTCCTCTTTGCTCTGTCGCTCTCTATCGCTATCTCTCACGTGTCCTCTCCGTCTTTGTCAATAATGTATAGAAGCGGATGGTGGGAGCAGTATTTGCTATTTGTTGTTGTGCGCGGTTCTAATTGGGAGAAAAGACAGGGCTGTGGGGGACATCATTAAGAGCTTGTTAGATGCAGTGAGCGTGAGACGGCCTCGCTAAGCAATCACTATGTGGAGAGGGTATGGAGTATAAAGAAGAGCACTGTACTCCTGGTGCATGTGAACACGTTTTCAGCCAGCCTTTAGTTCCCGGCAAGTCACATGTGAAGTTGTGTGATCGTCCCAGGACAGAATGTTGCTCGGTTACAGTTTCATTACAGGGCTGGGATAATAGTACAGATACTCGTAATCGAAGGCGCTTACTGTTTGGAAATGTACTTGATGGATAATGTCAGCAAATAATCTGGCGTTACTGCCTAAATGAATTCTTGGTAAAGTAGAACTCGCTCAAATAAACAAAAATGAACCGAACTGAACTGGACATCATGATAAACTTTGGTATTTCTTTGTAGTGCTGCTCGCAATTTCCAGTCCTTTTTTTGCCTTCCAACAAAAAAAGTGAATACATTTTGAGAATGTATTCAAGAGCAGTGTTTTTTTTAGTTCAATCTTGGAGAGAGAGAGAGATTTCCAGCTTTGTGAGAAAAATCCGATGTGGGACACACCTTAACCGCACTTTATTCATTCACCACACGGCGGATATAATTTCAAATGTACTGACTGTAAATTAGATTTCCACAGATGAAAAATTCTGCTTCGCCAAAGTCTCCTCAACCCTAACAGTGTCGCAGTTCACATTAAAAGCTCGGAGAGGGAGTGAGAGGAATGATTAAGTTTAGCAGAGTTCAGCCAAAATGTGCGAAGGGAAACCGACTCCACCAGCAGAGAAAACCATATCATGTGTCCGGGGTTTATTTAGACATCACTCAGAGATTAACATGTCGATTTGGGAATGGCTTCTTATTCTGCAGGTGCATGGGATCTTGCACTGAACATGGCTTCTGTCGACGTATTTGCACATGAAGGCACCGGGGTATGCAGGAGATGTCACTGCATAGCAACAGCATAGCAACAGAAGCCAAATAAGTGTCGGCATTGAGTTGTGGAATTTGCTTTTACTCTCTGGAGTAAATGTTGAGAAATACATACTCATAACTACTCTAAAAACCTTGACTGTTTTTACTTCAAAGTACTGTTGGTTTACGTAAGTCGTCTTGGAGTTTTCCATCAAAGTAAGAGGGTTCAAAAAGTAGTCACCTGGACAGGGTTGTTAAAATGTGCTTCTCATTTAAGAGTGTTCCTTAGTTGCTTCTCAACAAACTACTCCAGTATTATTACAAAATCGATCACAGCTACTAAATAGAACGTATGCAGGTTATTATTTGTCATGACACTTCTGTTAAATATGAAAATGAATGAATACCGTCTACACTATTACGACAACCAACCATTATTACTGTCTTTTTATACTTTTGCTATTCCTATTACTATTTGAACTTAACAATTATCATTTCATTGCACCTTCTTTGTCAGTCCTGATCTTTCAGTGAAGATCATTTGGGAAAAGGAAAGATTTGGACTGCCCTTTATGTTGTTATATATTTATCTTAATGTTGAAACAATCCACAGCTTACACAAAAAGCCATTGTCCTCACTTCCTCTAATATTAATCGACGTGCAGCGGCCTGGATCTCTGCTCAAGTCAATAAAGCCGTAAGCTGTACATTAACCTCACAGGATGCGGCAGAGTCATCGTCAAAATTTACGACTCATTTGAGAGCCTTTCTGCAGAAGGGACAGAAATGCTTCTCTTTTGTTTTAATCTGCGCCTGGACCAATCCGATCACAGCGTTTTACGAGCCATTTCCTGTTACGCTGATGTACGGCTGCCGCATGCCCCTATAGGGATTGTGCTCTCATCGAGTTCCGATGCGTCTTCCAAACCGTCCCATAAGCCTGCCTGTGTTTTGTGTAAATTAAATGAGCGCAAACCCCATTAGCTGCAGTCAGGTAGTTTGTCAAGGGATGGGAATAAATCTATACATCCCTTGACATAATAACCGAGCTCGCATCAAAGACTTGGCTTTGTCTCAAGTGGAGGCCTTATAGAGCCTCTCGCAGGTTCCGTGGTTTCCCATTAAATTTACAAAGGAAGGGAGAAAACTTCTTAAGATGCCGTAATGATGGCAAAAGGTTTTTGATCATCCTGTATTTGTCAAAAACACCATAATCATTTGCTAAACTTTACTTTGCTCTCTATATTTGTCATACTCTAGAACATTGACTAACTATTGTGTCATACCAAATGTATTTAACTAATTCCTTGTTTTATTGTAATTTATAGTATTTAGTATGTGAGGATTCTACATGCAATCGCAGGACAGCACTATATACCTTCTAACTTTACTCTCATTAAGGCAGCATTGGTTTGTATCTTACCCTTAAGCTTCTCTTGGATTTTGAATAGCAATGGGACATTCTGTTAAGACACTCTGTCTCTTAACCCGGCACATTTTCTCCAGTTCGGCTTTACCCAAATCTAAAAGCTTCTTCTAAAAAGCGTCAATATATCAACAAAAACTAGGATGAAAACGCAACAAATAAGTGACAAAAATGTGACAAATCCACATCAAAAAAGCTCCCAAAAAAAACAATGAAAAAGCGTCAAAAACATCAAAAAATCACAAACTACGAAAACACGACAAAAAAGAGACAAACGCTTCATAAATGTGACGACAACGCGACAAAAAAGTTAGGATCAGTTTTGTAGGACTTAGCTTTCAAATGAGGCGTTACATTGTTTGTTGCTCTCCCGTTGAGAAGCTTTAGGTAAAGCCGAAGCTGGAGAGAATGTGCTGGTTTTAGGCGGGGCTTAAGAGGTTATGGGCATTATGCAAGTATACTATTTTATTTACGTAATGTACATTATGTAACGTTATAGCCTCAACAAAAACATACCTGGAGTGATGTTTTGTTTCTTTCAGGCATGTTTCAGAACACCAGCCCACTCTCCACTATACGTCACACAGATTGACACCTGCACAATACTTCCGCTGATGTTCGTGGTGAAACTCTCTTCTCTGTCCAGATTAGAACCTCTTCCCGTTTCACTTCGGCAGTAGGAGTGGGTTTTGTACCTTCTGCTTAATCTAGACAGATTGTTTTAAGTTGTACTATAAAAGAATATCAAGACTCTGGTGTCCCTCAGTATTATATAACATATAAGACCTTTAAATTCAATTCCTCATATTGGCCTAATGTCTTCTATCACTACTTCTTTCTAGGGCAGCCATTTTGTTCACCCACTAAATAGCTTATTGCTTCTGAGAAACTGATATTGCATAAATGTACCCATCAATCTATCAGTCCCATTTCCGGCCCGTTTTGCCCGAATATGCCTAACGGCGCGATCTGCTGACGCGCTCTTCTGTAGGTCTGTGGAAACGTGGTATGAATGGAACTTGCGGACTCAGGATATGCTGTCCCACTGCAATATGTCAACACAAATTCACCCCTCCGCACTCTCCTCCTGACCCGCCGCCGCACAGAAACTTCCCCTGTTTTCATTGAGAGTGGAAGGAAGGAACACCAAGATGGCCGGGCTTATCTCTCCGCTTTTTTGCTTGTGATTGATGGCTTCGCAGTTGGATAAATGTTGGGGAAATCTGGTTGTTTTGAGAGGCATTGTGTTTTTTTTGTGTGGATATGTCCGGAGGCAGTGCTGCAGCTTGTAAGGAGGGGATGAGCAAGATGTCAATTATTTATATTTTAATTACATGTGTCGTTGTGGCGGACCTTTCAGCTGTGGCCAATTAATATTTAAATGAGAGGATCGCATTACTAATCCAAAGTTAATTTAGTTTTTTATCGCCGACTCAAGTGGGCCCGGTTGTTTGTAAAAAATATATTGTCACCAGATCTTATGGGAGGCATATTTCCTACATAGTTTAATGGGAAAATGTGCCCGGTGGGGTCATAAACAACAGCTTTTCCTCCATTTGAGGTCAAGTCTTAAAAAGGTTGCGCATCACTGGCAGTAATTAGCAGAAGCTTAGTAGCACCATAGCTCAAAGGACAATACAGATAAACTGAACGTAATTGAGAAATTGTGTGATGATGTTGTCATTTCAGCTTGACAGCACTCCTTGTATCCACATGTGAATACACCCCTCTGCGCTCTGGCTCTTTCCCCTGAAATAACATTTGTTTCCTGGATGTCTCTATCACTGTCAGCCTAATGAGGCCTATTAAAATGAAACACATCTCACACCGTAACTTCCAACCGCAGTGAAAATAAATGATCTTTACAATGCAGGAATCGGCGGTGACAGTATATCTGCAGATGCGACAAACACACTGACGACACTTTATGGCCGTCGCTAAAGGGATTTTCATATACCCAGATCGGCGCGGTGGATGAAGTTCAAGAAAGACTGACCTCATGCAAAGTGCCAGTGTAAACAATGACCAGTGCCAGACTGGACGAAGACCAAATTCTTCCTCAATGCTGCCCTCAGTTGTGGATGCCATAGAGGCAGCATTCATTTAGTCACACAGATTTAAAAGGAAGCACCACCCTTAAATCCATTTTTCAGAAGTGGAAAGTTAGTTTTTTTCCTGGACAAAAAGTATGCATTCATGAAAGTTAATTTTCTGACTTAAAACAATTTTGACCTTGGATAAAATCATGGGTCTCAGAAAATGATGCTAATGAATTTAAGCAGTAGTGACGGTGGTATAAGTCTATGTGGTGCAAGTAATATTTATAATACATAAGCAATCCTGTTTATTTTTTAGTGTAGTGAGATAGTTTATTATTTTTTGCAGTTTCAAAATGTTTAGTTGTCAGAATAATCACAAGTTACCCCTCACAATAAGTCATACAGTATAGTGGAGCAGACCATATTAGCAAATAGCAATATCAATAGAGGGGGAAACGGTTTAGTATTTAGTTCAGTATACTGTGAGTTATTTTTGTATGCAGTTTGAACATGCACACTTAAAGCAGTACACCACAGATGACAGCTGGCAGACATGACGACACAGCCGCACACACCGCAATAAGCCTATATGCTGTCAAACTAAACTTAACTCAGAAATAACTTTTTGTACGTGCTGAATCCTATTAGACATGCAGGGTGCACGGCTCCCACACTTTCCTTCACACACACGTTCAATCACGGCTGCGACATGCGTTTAACATGCGCCCGATGCGGACTTGTTTATACGCCATCACACAACGTCATGGTCGGATGCTAATTAAATCTGGCGTGTGATTGCTGTGATTGAGTTTCCCCGCGCGTCGCGAGATGGGCTGTTTATCTGATGCACTGAATGGAATTTGATTGAAACTGCAATTATTATCATGGCAGCGCTTCCAGTCAATTTTCCTATAGTTCACTGAAGTCATTCAGCCTGTGGCGCATAAATTGATTACTTTACAAAGCAGCAGAGACAAACATAAACAGGAATGTGGGGATTAAACTACGTGTCTTAAAAATACTTTTTTAAATCATGTATTTATTTAATTGGTTGTTAAATATCTTATTATTTTTTTGACTTGATTCCATGGGTTGCCCTTTGGCCAACTCCAGCAGGACTCGCTCATGATCGGGCCACTTCCCTTAGTCTGGTCTTCCTGCCCATAGAAATAAAAAGGAGAAGCGGCATTCGATCCTAACGTGTGCGGACAGTTAGCAAGTAGGCTAGTCCTGGATACTTTTCAGAGTCTGTTAGCCTGCTCAATGTATTTCCTATAGCCGTTAGCATTAGCCACCAAACATTGCAAATTATGAACGATCCAGATGTTTTCAGCTGTTGTCAACCAATCGACCACATTTAGGTCAAAGCCTTGTTACAAGTTTTTAAAGCAGTAATAAGTAACTTGTTTACCTTAATAAATACTTTTCGTAGTCCCTCTGGGGGTAATACAAGTGTTAATGGGATGATTGGGGGGGTCTTTCATCTCCCCTGGTGTGTCTGGCCAGAAAACCACAATTGCAATTTCCCTGCCACCGGGTAGGAGTCACCAATACACACTAATGGAATCACGAAAAATAAGCTAACAGGCTAATGGGCAAAACTAACTGCAGGCTTAAAGGTGAAAATATGATCTCCATTGTGTAATTGGATGTACAATATCCCTCTCTCCCTTTGTCTTTTCTGTCAGCGTAGTATTTACTCTCACGGACAATTGATGAGTAAAAAACAGCAACATGCTACGACACCTGCAGTGGCACTTATGGCCTCTAGGGGCATGAGTTACTTAGTACTGCTTTAATGAATGTACAAACCTTTTGAGATTTTACTTCAGATAACAAATCACTGTATGAAAGTGTCATCTGAGCTTCCTGCTAAATCAAATTCAGTTAAGTTTTTGCTTTTTGTGGAGTTAGAGACACATCCAGTGGCCACTAAACATCACCTTATAATATGTTAAAGAAACCAGATAAATGAAAAGGACAAATCATAACTCCCCATATGTTAGTATTGCGCCAGTCTTACCTAGTAATCCGGGTTCGGGATTCAACGGCTATCAAAATACGCATTTGTCAGAACAGGCTCAGATAGCTAAAGGCATTTCTGTGATGTCTATGTTCGTGCCTACAAGTTCTCCCATGTGTTCACCATCGCACACTGGTGAGCAAGGCATGATTCTCTGGAAAAGAAACTGACGGCTGGAATAGTAGTAGCAGCAGTCTTAGTGAATGTTGTAGAAATAGTACAAATCTTGGGCACTTTGTATTCCACTACAGTAGTACGCCATTTCAGAGACCAGTCAAGAGTTGTCAGAGCATTTGCTCCACCAACTGCACTAAATGTCAAAACATTACCCACCATGAGTCAGCCACACTTCTCCTTCAAACACCCTGTGGCTATTCTTTACTTCCCGGCTCGTGCATAGGACTTCCCCTGCTCTGCTTTAGACAGGTGCGAATCGACCGCAGCTTCTTCAAATAGACCTTGTTGTCACCACTGAAACACCCATCTGCTTTGAACGCTGCCCACCCAGACGGCGCTGCTCTTTTTTTCACCATCAATCAGGGCTTTCCACAAACATCGCTGCCCTTTTGAATGACGCCACTGCCACATGTCTGTCCCATAGTCTGACCTTTGCCAGCTCCAACCTGCACCGGCATTTCCAAACAACAGATGGCGCTCTGCCTCTAAGTGCCCTCGCTCGTTTGGGCCCTCCGCAAGTCTGTTTTGTCAATCTGGCAGCACTGTCACGCTTCCCAGCCCATGCTGACCACTATGAGTATTTTTACATTGTCATTTGTATATTGTCACAAAAGGCTGGCCACTAGAATGACTGTGCAGAGCCAAGAGTCCTTCTATTTTCGTTGTGACCTTAAATTTTAGCCGTGACACCAGAATATAATGAGATGAAATCCGCAGTCCATTCTGTGTGCAGTCTCCCATACTAACTAGCATTATTCTGCGCACTATCCTCCCCCTGCACAGTGTTTACCACAGTGTCATCACACATGGGGCTATTTTTAGCTGCAGTAAATGGAGTTGAAGTGTCTGACTGGGATGGGAGGGGCTTCAGAGAAATGTCGGAGAAGTGCAATGGCCAACTTGGAAGAAAATATAAGGTAAAATCTACAGGGATTGATTTTTTAAATAGCTAAAAGCAACGGATCACTTTTCAAGTAAATGGCACTGTACACACTATTTGACAGGGCAGCACTGGGTGAAAGGGGGAGAAGATCTGGGTTATAGAGCAGGACCAAACCACATCTACCCAGGACTAATATAATGGGTCTAAACCAGAGTCAGAAGAAATTAGCCTTTTGGATCAGTGATGTCTGTCTTAGAGCCATAGGACCAAACTATGTCTAAAGCTTGGACTAAACAACACTTTGACTTGCAAAAAGTAGAAACCTGTATATCTCTGCCAATCACCATCTGACATGTGAGAACCAGTGGCATAATGTTATACCTTGTTTATAAAAAACGTAATTTCTGTTTGTGCGCTGCAAGTATCCCAAACATGCGGTTACAGGCTCTCATTGTCAAGGTGGTGTTTTCTTCACGTCTTCCCACGCATTTCAGTTTTAGATGGCAGAAATGCACAAAAACAGCTGGTCGATGCTTTCCCGCATTCAATTTTTATGTGCATAATTCCATCCGCGCCCCACCTGACAAGCATATGTGCCAGGAATGTGCCAAAGAAAACCAAAGGGAAAAACCATGCAAACACTGGAGGGAACAAGCTCCACCCAACAAAACAAGTCTAAAGGCCAAATGTAATGGTTTTGGACTTGGGGCGAGACAGGTGCCACCGTAGTACATAAATACATAAAGGATTTTAAGTTCTGCAATGTTCCCCTATGCCTCCCAGTCGCAGGACAAAAGAATTCCTTTGTTCAATAATGTTTGGTCTCTCAAACTCATATCAGATGTCTCTATGCACATGTTTCTATACAGACTGGACGTACAGCGCAAAGCCTCTTTTCTCTGATGATCTTTGATGGTTCCTGAAGAACCACAAGCAACAAATCTGCTACAGCTCTTTGTTTTTTGCAGGAAGTGATGAGTACTGGCGGCAAATCCTTTAATTACGCTCATTTTGGCTCTATTTATACATGTGCAGTCGTGTACAAAGGTTACATTTGGAAAAACATGGGATACAGTGAGACAAGTAAATAGATAAAGGTCTAGTGATTTACAAATAGGGCCTACTGGGTCTTTACAATGACACTGAAAAGTTGTGTTTGTTTTTTAAGAATTTTCGGCCTGTTTGCTTAAATAGACAGGACAGCTCCGGATGAAATGGGGTGGAGATTAGGGTAAGACTTTCTGTATATTGTTAGAGTTGGGACTCAAGCCTACGGTGCTCAGGATGTTTTTTATATGACAGAAGCATTAGCCGCGACGCTGCACAGAAAACCATAGTTTTTAATTATCGTGGCAGCAATGCATGTCCAATTCAAGATACGGCATTTTTACCAGGATTATTTGATGGTAAAATACATTTTGAAATCGAGGACAAGGCAACAAAATTTGCCAAAAAAAACACACTTTTATAGAGTAATTTGCAACATTAGTGGAAAGCAGTGTTTCAGGCCTGCAAGTTTCAAGTTGCGACCCGTATAGAAAATATTAATAGACTAATTAAAAATATTTGCAGCTTGACCCTGTATAGCACCTAATGTCAAATACTCAACTTTCAATTTTCCACTTTCTCAACTTTCTTGATCTTGATGCTATCAAAATCTATTAGAGCAATTTGTCCCTAGTCAGTGTTAGCAATGATCTATGACCTGTTGAATAATCATCCCACTTTTGGATTCCACCCACTTGTTAAGAGCCACTGGTCTCTAAGTAAGTCTACTCATACTGCACTGTCCACGCTTAAAACATGAAAACAACTATTGCCACTCTGACAGGAAAGGCATTTGTGTGTATAAATCTCCCAAATCACCATGGGACTGGTTTGCAGTGGTGACAATTGACTAAAAGAGAGCAGCCCATTGATTTAAAAAAAAAAAGTGTTGACCCCTGTTCCAACAAGTTTAAAGGAACCACCGTTTTTCCATACTGAGATATGTTCTTACCTGAGTTTAGACGAGTTGATGCGTACCTGTCTGGTCAGTCATGCAAAAAGACCAAAGATGTTGTTAGTATTTGGCCTCTCCCAGCATATTCCTATGGACCCAAACGGGGGTGAAGTTGCAAGCTACCACGCTCTTCCACGGGCACGCATAAAGACCAGACAGGTACATATATCAACTTGTCTAAGCTCAGGTAAGAACATATCTCAGTATGGAAAAACGGTGGCCCGCTCCTTTTAATGAATTTTTTCTGGAGTTGTCCATCTGCTGCTCCTTGGGCACTAAATCCGTTGTTCCTGACATTTTGCCGCCAAAAACTCCCTTCTTTTATTTCTCCCTACAATGTCGGCAGTGTTCGCAAAGCTACCTCCAGCCTTTAGTTCTAATTTGGTATAAAACTATGACATCACTCCTTTGTAATTGTTTCCAGACCAGGGAGAATTCTCTTTTCGCTTTCTTTGCAGGAGTTTGGGTGTTGGTTTGTTGAGCATCCAAGCCAAGCAGATACTGAAGAAGAAAAAAAACACAAATGATGTCACGTTGACTTGTATCTTCCCAAAACCTTGTGACCGCGCTTCCAGGAATATATCCGTTTCCCCTTTCATATCCGCCGCTGTCCTGTCTCATTGGGATTCACGACTTTAAAGTTCAGATTTCCCATTGTATCCGATTGTATGTGTGTGGGAATGCACTGGATAAGCACACGGGTCTGACCTGCGGATGCCTCCTTGGCCTCTCTCCAAGTTGGAAGTATCTTGACTCTTTTTTTCTTCTTCTTCTTCAGAACAGAAGTAGGAGAAAGAGGGATTGGAGAGGGGGGTGAAGGAGCACTGAGACCATATGTATTGAGTTGAAGAAATGCCGTTTTATGAGTACGGCGGAGAGTGGGCCTCCGCTTGGAATTCTCAATGACATCACTCCAAACCTTCGTGTGCCGGCCCGACTGCACTAACGCGCCGCAGACAAACGGTGAATTACAATGTCCCTCCCACAATCGAGCGCGCTTTTACTGCTATATCTGGAGTTCATCAGATTGTTCCACTCAGGCTAATAGCGAAAGTAATGCTGCCCCAATGGCTCATAATGAATCAATCACTAGCTTTTAGAATAGGACAATGGACTGCTTTCCTTTTGAGTTTTCACTTGAAGAATCGACGGAGCAAATGATCAGCTTCCTACTGAGCAGATTTGCATATTGATTCGACATGTTGCAGATTTCAAATCAGATGCCCGCCTCATGCAACCCTCTCCAATTAAAGAGGGGGTATTATGCTTTTTTCAATCACATAGCACCAGTCTATAGCATACTACAATGATGACGTAACCTTCTGTTGGTCTGTATATGCAGTAAATTAAAATAACTGCCTTGAATAAAATTGCTCTCTCAAAATGGCTGTACTGAACGTCTTGAAATAGGCCTCTGTCTCTTTAAGAAGCTTTCCGACACGCCCCCTTCAGCACACTGCTGTGGCATTTAAACAACAACACTGTGTGGGGAGGGGGCTCTGCTGAGCTGAGGAGCAGTGGTTGGTGGCTTGGCTGGTGACAAAAGGTCCAGAGGCGTCTCCAGGAGGTGGGGGCGTTCCTAGGAGGACTGAGGCATAGCTACACCTATAATGGCTGCCGTCTAAGTTTTACTGATTACTCAAAAATATGTGAATGACCCAAGGCAACACTCCAGGCATGTGTTTAATGAGGGAATGATATAATAACATGATATAAAGCTTGATTTGACATAATACCCCCCCTTTAAATAACACGTTGACGGCCCTATTGTATAATAATGAAAGAGAGTGAGAGTGCGTACATTTAAAATTTTGTTGTGGTTTAAAATCAGAACTAAGTAATTCATGCCCCTAGAGGCGCCACTGCAGGTGTCGTAGCTTGTTGTTGTTTTTTTACTCATTAATTGTCCGTGAGAGTAAATACTACACTGACAGAAAAGACAAAGGGAGAGAGGGATATTGTTCATCCAATTACACAATGGACTTTTTTTTGTTTCACTAAAACTTGGCTGTAAATACTGCTAAACTTGCGCTAGCCCGTCGTTAGCTTTGCCCGTTAGCCTGTTAGCTTCTTCTTTGTGATTCTATTAGTGTGTATTGCGCCTCCGGGTCGCAGCAGGGGAAGTTGCAAGTGTGGTTTTCTGACCAGAGACCCCAGGGGGAGATGAAAGACCCCCCAATCATCCCATCAACACTTGTAAGGTAAACAAGTTACTTAGTTCTGCTTTTAAGTAATTCAGATTAACGCCTTTCTTACATATCTATTCTTCACAGGGATGAGTTATTGAATACATTCACAATCAATAAAGAGCCTTTATAATTCGATGCACAGTGCACAAAGCTAATTTCTTCCACAATACTCTGAAGGACAAAACAAATGTTATTTTATTGCTCAAAAAGAAATCCGACATAGGACCTTTAAAACCACTTAATTTTGTCTAAAAGAGTCACCCGAGTAAACCACCGAATTGCTTCTGTGTCGATCTACAGCGATGTGAAACTCTTTGCCATTAACGGTTCGAGAGTGTAGCACTTTACTACAGTTTAAATTTAACTTGAAGAAATTGTTAATTGCCAGATTTGTGACCAATCTGGCAATTATAGTATTTTCAAATATAGTAAATAATATGTAGATAATCAAGTTACTGAAAGTGTTGTATTTGGTCTGTTGTTGAGGTGAGCCTTAGCGGTGCTGCTTCATGATGCCTTTGGGATGTTTTATCTGTATTTTATATCTTGTATGGACTTAAGTATATGCTTATTGTGCACTATAAACCTGCTGTCTATGCCTCTGCCCAGGGAGATGAAATTTAACTTGTGGCTATCTCTGATAATAATAAAAAACATTCCAAAACTTGCATACACCATAACATTGCTATACTATAACGAGCCTTTCTGCTCTTTGTCCCAAGCCTTGGTAAAAGACAATGCTTGAATTCAAAAGAGCATTTTGCAGAAAGCACTGCCAATTTATGTATGTGTTATAATTCCCACATGAGCGAGAACATTCTAAATTGGTAGTCACAGAATAATCAACATTATCAACTTTAATCAGCATTGAGGCAGACGAGTTGCAAATGACAGAAACACCATAATAGAAAAATAGATATGACTTATGGAAAACAACTTCATGTGAGAGACAGAAGTCGTATTGTTGGAAAACTGCTCATATGAGTCAAAGCGTCAACCTCGGATGAGTCACATGTCTTTGTTTGCATTTTCAACAGTCCTCTCGAGGATCAGATACTGTTATTGCATTGTGACATATTGCCCACTTTGCTCTTATTTGAAGTCCCTGGATCAAAACAGCCCAATTGTAGGTGATCATTTCTTGACTCCCCTCCTGTAATTAGACTCCGCTGTGTAAATGAGTGGTGTCCATGTGGGAGTCATTGGCCTGTGTTTCCTGTGCCTGTTGTCATTATAGAAAATACCTCGGACTCTCGGGCACTTTACCCCAACCCCCTTCTCTCTGAGGGGTGATTAGTCTGCGGAGCGTCCGTACAACAACTTTTGAAGTCCACACGGCTTGAGAAGAGCAGCTTTGGGATTTTTTTTTAAACAATACTGATTTGAATTGGGCTAAATTAAAGGACATTTCTGGCATGATAAATCGCCCCATACTCCAGAAGACAAGCGAAAATTCCCCTTTGTTTTCCAGAGCGCATCTTGCTCATGACTTTTCGGCCTCGAGCGGTACTATTTATAGAGCTACATTCGCGTGTTCGCTAAAAGCTTTTCTTCTGTGTTAAAATAGCAAACTGATGCGGTAGTAGGTCAAAACCGTATTGGCTTTCTAGCATTCTCCTAATTGCTGTCATAGTACGTTGTTACTTTGTTCAGGGTCATCTGCGATTTTGACTCCAATTATTTTAATTGCCACGCCATTTATGCTGTAGTATTTCATTACAGTTTGGTCTTTTCTCGGTTTAGACCTCATTTACACTCAGTTTAGACTAATTGAGTGGAAGTGTAAGCCTATTTAACCCCTTTTTTACACTTGGTTTGGTATTGGTCTTGGTCTACTCATGGCACTTGAAAATGGTATTCTGATATTTTTCAAAGAATACACCATACACACTGGATAAAAGGAATGATTCTTATGCTAAAATACAAAGAAATTAATTCACTTCATTTTCATATATCAGCTGCAGCATGAAGCTTTTCTCACTTCAAATCTACTCCGGGTGTAAATGTTTACGCAAAGTGTAATATCGCGCAAGTAAAACGTGCTGTACAGTAAACCTACTCCAAGAAGTGCAATTTCTTTTTAAAAGTTACCGCAGTTCATGCATTGGTTTAAAGGGGGTATTATGTAAAATCGACTTTTTCAAGCTTTATATCATGTTATTATGTCATTCCCTCATTAAACACATGCCTGGAGTGTTGCCTTGGCTCATTCACATATTTTTGAGTAATCAGTAAAAACTTAGACGGCAGCCATTTTAGGTGTAGCTATGCCTCAGTCCTCCTAGGAACGCCCCCACCTCCTGGAGACGCCTCTGGACCTTTTGTCACCAGCCAAGCCACCAACCACTGCTCCTCAGCTCAGCAGAGCCCCCTCCCCGCACAGTGTTGTTGTTTAGATGCCACAGCAGTGTGCTGAAGGGGGCGTGTCGGAAAGCTTCTTAAAGAGACAGAGGCCTATTTCAAGACGTTCAGTACAGCCATTTTGAGAGAGCAATTTTATTCAAGGCAGTTATTTTAATTTACTGCATATACAGACCAACAGAAGGTTACGTCATCATTGTAGTATGCTATAGACTGGTGCTACTGTATGTGATTGAAAAAAGCATAATACCCCCTCTTTAAATGTTACTGAGTGCTTGCCTAGAATATTAAAAACAACTCTTAGTCTCTTCAATTGCGACCCAATAAATCAAAGCCCCGAGCCCCTCTCAACTTTTTTGAAAAAACATTTTTCCTATTCATAATTCCTGATGTCTTGCAGACCACTTCTACCTTACTCCCATACTCTTACAGTCCCTCTCTCCCTTACACCCGCCCCTTTTCCATAGCTTTCCATAACCCCCCCCCCCCCGTCCTATAGCAAAAGCAGCCCTCTCTCTCTCTCCGCTCTTTCCCAGCCTCCACTCCCCTCCCTCCTTCCTGCCTCGGAGCCCGGCTGAGAGACGGCAGACAGACAGAGGAATGAAAAAAAGCTCACAGAGTTGTCAGAAATTACAGACTCTTTGCCTCTTCAGACTATGTCCCAATATGGTGTGTCCTAGGGAGTCAAAACAAGGCGGCAGAGGGAAGGATGGCGGGCAGCGTTTGGGGACAATCGGGAGTTTCGCCTGATCTGGAAGGGGATGGGATTTTTTAGGAGACGGATTTTGTTCTAATGTTTGGAAGCCCGTGGTCCTGTCAGCGGCATCCAGCATGTGGTGTTTGCAGTGCAACTCGGAGAAGACCCATTCGCTGCTGGAACTGGGGCTCGCGCTGAATGGATGGTAAGGGAAAGAGAGGGAAATGTCTGGAAATAAAGTATGTGCATGTATAGGTGGAGATTCCTGGCGGGATTTTTTTTTGGTGCTAATGGAAGACAGCTGACCTATAGGCTGTGACATACTGTATTAGTCAAGTCTGCCTGCAAGTTCAAGTTCAAAGCTAGTTAGTTTGTTTGTAAGTTGTCTTGGATTCAGGTAATCATTGCAAAATAAAACATTGTTAAAGGACAATGAGGAAAGGCTACTGTACTTTTATTACAGAGAATATGAGTGTAAAGTCTTCTTTCATTCATTCTGTGTACTAAATCTGGAGCCCTTCCTGATTAGATCTTCGAGACATAAACGTGCACCAGTGATTCTCAAACGTTGATCATGCTTTAGCTACATCAGGTGGTACTCAGGGTCAGGTTTTTTTTAAACTTTGTTTTCTTTTTATCTTGATCTAGGCCTGGTGGTAATCGGAAGGTCAAATATTTTATGAGGCGGACCTTGGTGTGTAAAGTTTGAGAACCACCGATGTAAGCTATTTTAGCATGCCACCGGTGCTTTACTTGTCAAACTTTCCTGCAGCTTAAAAATGTTTGATAAACAGAGGTGAAGACTGGCTTAGTGTGTTTATGGAAAGCCAACACCTCCTGATTCGAGCAGAGACGACGCTAGCAGCGGCTGGTAACGTGAGACCGTGCTAACTCATCCATTTTAATTCATTTCTATGGAAAACAGTCGCCTACTCTGAGTCACGGCATGGCAGCCAAGCGCAATTATAGAGTGTTTAGGCTTTACTGTACAGTGGTAGGAGTCAGATTGTGCGCCCGCCCCTCATTGGCTGCCTGTGTGAAGGGCATTCCTGTGGTGTTGTCTTCTTTGGGCCTTCACCGCTCCCACAGATCTGACAGAGGCTTGCGTTCGCTGTCGTCTTCAAGGGCAGGTGCCGAGAAGAGAAGCAACACTCAATTATTCATTAGCGGGAGATAACGAGAGTGACACGTTGTTTGTTGTTATGGAGCCGTGATAAGGCGGAGAAGGGGAACGGGGGGGGGGGGAACGCCACGATGTTGACAGAATTAGGCTGAGTGGTTTACAAGAGGCATCTAATTGGGTGGTTGTGCAGTAAAATGTGGTAATTTCAGCTGTGTTTTCATGCATTGAAAACTGTTCCTGGGTGAGTTTCTTCTTTGTTTTTACAGGTGGGAACAGGCCAGGGCACATTAAGTCCAGTCCGAATGTTTTTTGAATATTCTGCGATTAGTTTTGTTACCTGCATATTTGTATTCATTTGTAAGTGCCGTTGCTGGTAAGACGAGTGTGTGTGTGTGTTCCCTCTCTCCAGAATGAAATGGTAAACTTGCAATCTCGAAGTACCGCCTTTTACCTAGACTAAATTGGTCAACACTGTCCTATATCATTTGATGTGTCTCGGATGATCATCTTTGGACTAAAAGCTGTACTTTTGGAGATTATAGATATTCATTTACTGTACATTTGGGACTTGGAAGACAAAAAAAAAAAAACTCTATTTATAGATATGCGTGACATTTCCTATTGTGAGCGCCCGTGACTACATTTGTCCAGTTCTGCGTTCATTTTTACACGCATCGGACTAAACGTTTCCAGCTACAGCTTTACGGTAGTTTGTCTTACGAGACCTCGGGTGCCTGTCTGCTAACTCCCACAGTGACAGTCAGTCAGTCTGCCGGACGGGGGCTTCTCCTCTCACCGCAGCTGTAAATCACTACCTGCTTTGGCACATTTTTATAGCGATGTGCATGGCCAAAAGTAATAAAAACGCAATATGTGGCCGTTTTTTTTGTTTTGTTTTTTTTTTACGACTGGTTCATCAGCATAACTTTCACCTGAGGAATCCATTACCTATGAAGTGCAAACGGTACGCGTGTGTATGTTATGGTTGTCAGGTCAAATAAGGTAACTAAAGGTACTATGGGGTTGTATTACGGACATTGTTAGTATTATAGAGATAAGTGTATGGGGCTAAACAGGATATGTAGTAATGCATGTACACGAGTAGCATTAGAATGAAACTGATGTACTAGACTAAAGGATGTAATAGACTACTGGCAAAGTATCAGGTTTCAACTTCTTTCTTCATAACAGGAAGTGATGTTGTTGGGGTAATAAAGGAATCTATAGCATGTTAGAGCTGGGCATTTCTTTAATGTTTTTACCGAAATCACAAGCCTTTTTCTTTCATAAAAGTCATATGCTAATCTTGCATATTACCTAATCAATTCATGTCAACATTGAACGTTTAGCACCAATATTCCTATATTTTATCCTCTTACCCCACCGCCTTAACCGAGCGCATTTTCTCCAGTTCGGCTTTACCCAAATCTAAAAGCAAAAAAGTGACAAAAATGCAACAATAACACAATAAAAATGGCGACTAAAGCACACAACTAAAGAGTGATGAAAGAGCTAGAAAAAAAGTGACAACCATGGGAGGAAAAAGTGACAAAAACGCGACAGTGTTTGATGAGATGAGAACACTACGAAAACACTTCTAAAATGTGACGAAAGCAACAATAACACAACAAAAAAGCGAGAGAAAAAAGCGACTAAAGAGTGATTAAAAATCAACAAAAAATCAACAAGAAAGCTAAGAAAGAGCGACAAATAGGTGACAAAAATATGAGGAAAAAGTGACCAAAACACGACAAAAAACTACAAAAACACGACCAAAACGCGTAAAAATGAGGCGTTGCACTGGCCTATAGGCTGTAAACTCCAGTCGAGAAGCTTTTAGATTTGGGCAAAGCTGAACTGGAGAAAATGCATTTGGTTTATGTTAGTGCTGTTAGTTGAAAAATAGGCCTATTTCTATCATTCTTTTTCCCCCATTATTATTGTCTTTTGAGTCACCAGTGCCAAGGAATTATTATTTTCAATGTAGAAAAAAAGAAAATGATTTGCATCTTTATATTGATTTATTCAATTCCATTAAATTTTTTCTAATATAAATCAATTAAATGAAGTTTATGTATATGATCATGATCCTCGGTTCAAACAACAATCATAAGGCCTCTCCATTGCTCTGTTTAACGCAAGAAAGTCCAGACATTCCAGTCAATGAGCTGTCACCTCCGTAAGTTTGGCTGTTGACCTGTCGATTAAAAAGCACAGAGCTGATTATTGAGAATCTAAGATAGATTTAATCACGCTTTCATTAAATTTAAAATCAAATCATGCTCTTATCATAGCTTCCTCTCAAGGTTTATTGCCCTGCCCATAAGAGATGCAAGTGTTTCATCGCTTCCGCGTTGGTAGATGATTTAATTTGGATGCTTATTGGAATAGGGATTTCTTTAATTTACAAAACGCCGCCTGTTGCTTAAGCACACAAACATGGCGCTGTTTGTAGACTTAGCTGTCTGCACCATGACTTCATTTGCTCACTGCCTCGTTCCACTTTGTGCCTCTGTCTCTGGTCCGTGGAGCTCCGGCCTGCACTTCATTATCCCGCTCCTATTCCCAGAACTGCGCCTGATGTGACTCCTCTTTTCCGGGATGGAGGAATGTTTCTCCCTGAGGTCCCACCGGTGGAGTGGGCTGAGGCCTTGGCGAGGGGGTCCGTCTTGCCCGGGTCTCTGTTTGTTCAGGATGTGTCGAGCAGGACGGTTACGGGGCAAAGGGGGGGGGGGGAATAGGATGGTTGGATTGACCCTCCCCCCCCCTCCCCTTCATCTTCACTGCAGACGTACCCCCCAAAATCTCCCCTGGAACCCATGGCTGAAAATCACTGCCAGCTGAGCAGCAGCTTATCCATGGATCAGACTGGCTATAAGGCAGTGTTAGGTGGAAGAGCGGCCAGAAAGCTTCACGCTATTCTGAGAGCAAATTCATTCGGAGTATTCAGTTGGAGTAGTTTTGTTCATTATAATAAACTTGAGCAGTTTGGAAAAGGCATGCGGAAAAAATGTATACACTTGATGAAAATTATGCATCTACTTCTGCCAGATTGAGTACCCACATTGCGCATATTTGTGCCATTTCCAGACTGAGACATACAGTATTGACTAAAATGCTCAAACCAATTAAATGGCTCCTGTTGATTAGCAAATTAAATGATTCGAATAAATGATTAGCACTTTATTCGAAAATGACTTACTGTATGTGCTTTACAACAGGAAACATTTGATAAACGGTAACAGTTTAGTTAAATGACTGAAAATTAAAAAAAATAAATAAATAAAAGAAATAGTGCTAGGTGGCCGGCACACTACACCAGGGGTTCCCAAACTTTTTTGGCTGGGACCCCAAAAAGGACGTGTAAACAACTCGGGGACCCCCCTTGTATAAAGTTATTGCCTCTTACGCTACTTTAGTGAAGAAAAACATTTTAAAATCAAGTTAACCTGTATTTAAACAGTTTATTTTGATTATATAAATGGATTTCACGAATGATATGCTGTTTTACACTCAAAAATATATCAAAAACAGTTGCCTTTTTCTTTTTCTTTCATCCTACAATCATCTGGGGACCCCCACCCAAGGCCTCGCGACCCCCCGAGGGGTCCTGACCCCCACTTTGGGAACCAGTGCACTACACCATATTCTCACTGATGCAAGATTACTGCAAGTGATGCATATCCGTACCACAACAAGCAACAATATGTCACACAAAGTGTCAAATTTGCGAAAGTTCCGTTTTTGTTGCCATTTTGTGCAACCCCAGCACAAGCCAATCTGAATGAGTATCTTTTGTCTAAATTTAATTATAGGTCAGTCCGTACTAATTGTGCCGCTAACACAAGAGACAATTTTATTCCAAAACATTAGTGTGTGGCTTCTTTCCGCTCTACTTCCGAACTGACTGAGTTGTCAAGGTCTGGAAACAAAGTAACTTTACATAATCACTATTTTCAGCGGACCATACCGAGCAACTTCCTGCTCTGCTTCCCGCCTTTTTCCCCCCCTTCAAAACCATAACAGTCCGAAAAAACACCAGCCGTTCTTCTCTTTCCTTGTTTCTATCCCCCTTTTCCTGACTCACAGCGCGCCATATGACCTCAGTGCTAAAAGTACTGCAGCTCTTTGTCATGCGTTTCTCCTTTGCAGCCACAATCACAAACAGACTCAATGCTCCGTTTGAGAGGAGACTGAACAACACACAGGGGAACACAGTCAAGCACTTCAGTTTTGGCTCTACACACAAACCCCAGAGGACAGACTGTTACTATTAAAAGTACAGTGTAGCTTGTGTTGCTAAACGCAGGCAAAGTTTTCACATATAGGAACTGTTTGTCTGCTAGTTCCTCAATAACGTGGTGTTTTTTTACAAATGTGACTTCCTATTTTTAAATATAACGCAGCACTTTGACAGCTCTCTAATAAAGACATTCTCATTGGTAGCTCTTCACAGCACAGTATTAGCATAGCAATAGGACAGAAATGAAATGGTAAAAGTGTTATGATAATAGTAAATCAAATCAAAACAAGACACACACCCAGTTTATTTCACAGTAATAGCATTAATCATGTCCCTAACCCAGTATAAAGACTACAAATAACTAGGAAGCATGATTTGTAATTTCTTGTTAATCATTGGCAAACAGGGATGATGTTATTTCTAGTTACTGTGCAATTTTTATCTCGTAAAGTGCTTCAAGTAGAAGCCATGTTTTGGTGCTTTGAAGATCATTAGGTGTTTATCAAAAGGCAGAAAGCAGATGGCACGAGCTCTGCTGTCCCATAGCTGTATTGTGACGCAACATAGCTGTGTATGGTGATGTGTTGCATTTAAATTTAGTACACATTTGCATATTACGGGGAACAACCTTTCAATAGGAAAGACACAATGTGGCGGCTCATTTGGAGGTTGCGGGTCCAATCTCTGTGTGAGCCAGCAGTGGAGTCAGGATTTGGGTTTACTGAAGTTTCATGGTTTTTCGTTAAAGGCGCATTATGGAACTTTTTATGCAGAAAAACAAATTGACCTTTTTGTGACCCAGTGGTTGGTCAGCATGGCGCCTTCACTTTCCATCACAGTGGCAACTACAATGCTCCAGGATCAATTGTTTTGTATGTTTTCTGGTAAGCAGTGAAACCCTACCAGATGCTCTAAAAACAATTGATCCTAGAGTATCGTTGAGGTGATGTGATGGAAAGTAAAGGCACCATGTTAACCACTGGTTCACTTAAAGGTCAAACACTCACTAGTAAAGAGGTTCATGCTTTGTTTTTTCATGTAAAAAGTTTCATAATGCATCTTTAAGTTGGCTGCTGTTCAAGGAATGTACAAAGAGATAATTTCTTGGGAGAGCAACTAGATACAGCTCTCGGTAAGCATTTCAATACTTCTGGTGAAAAACCTCCTCTGAACCCTGATTTCTGATGTTGATACTATATTTGATCTTATCTTGCCATTTCAAAAATCCCCTTGTGATTGGACGTTGTATCCCTGGCTCTCTTGCAACGAAACAAATTGATGTACCATTTCTCTTTATTTCACCTTACTTTTCCTGGTGCTAAGCAAAGAAAGGATTACACGTGATCTTGTTTAAACATGCTGCTCTTTTCCTTTAAGCACATCATCTGAGTCGAGGTAAGATTACCACTGTACTGCTGCTATAGACACTATTGAACTCCAAACAACGGCATCTGCTTTGTCAACTTTTAACCACCCTCTATCGCGCTTTCCCCTCGGTTTCACCACTCTGCCTGCTGTGTGTTGATATTGACCCTGAGAGTAATGAAGGAAGTGGATTGTGTACACTGCATGGGTGTGTCTGTAACAGTTCAGGCAGCGAGCACTGGATAAAAGAAAAAAAAAAGTAGTGAAAATCCAGCCCACATATGCACGGGCTAAATTCCTACATTCTTTGCGAGCTGTATTTGCCTTGTACACTCTCCTGGACTTTGTAACGACTATTGAAACAGGCAGGCCAGCCCGGCAGCAGGTCCCATGATGCAACTCTCCCCGCTCCCTGATTGGTGAACGGAGGTAGCATAAACAGTGGTTTCCTGGTGGAGCCCAGTGTACTCTGGACTGCTCTTTGACAGACAGACAGACAGACAGACAGACAGACAGAATGGTGGACAAGCTTTGGAGAAAAAGCTGGCAATTTATCGAAAATCGGCGCTCCATTCGCAGCACGCGGGCGGCCTCTTGCAGCGCCGCCGAGTGTAAGAGTGAGTGAGTAACGTTATTGCTTTTCATTTGGCTTGTTTGAACAAGAGGTGGCATTTATAGAGAAGTGGATATTGCAAAGGTGCTGTGACAAAAGTGCAATAGGCAGACAAGGAAGTGTGCCTTAATCCTGGTGTAATATATGCATTGTAATGAAATGCTTGGTTGCATCTGAATTAAAATGGCAAACACTCTGCCATAATTTTATTTAAACCTTTGTCGTTTATGAATAAGAATGAATGGGAGACAGTAGGTCTGACGTGATGTGCCATTACTGCTCTGGTTCACAAAAAACCTGCAGTGGATTTTAATGTATTGGTATTTAGATACTAATAGAAAATATATGTATTCCTACCGATCTTCTAGTTCTAGAGTAAATGCTTTAGGCTGTCTAATAAAATGACAAGCCTTAACCGAGCGTATTTTCTCCAGTTCGGCTTTACCGAAATCTAAAAGCTTCTCCACTGGAGAGCTCTCCAGTCATTTGAAAGCTAAGACCTTCAAAACTGATTGTGACTTTTTTGGTGTGTTGTTGCCACGTTTACGATTTTGAAGATTTTTGTCATGTTTTCGTCTCTTTTTTTGTCATGTTTTGTAGTTGTTTTTTTGTCGTGTTTTCATGTTTTTTGTTGTTGTGTTTTTGCCTCTTTTGTCGTGTTTTGTAATTTTTTTGCTGTGTTTTCATATGTGGTTTCATCTCTTGGTTGGTTTTTGGTTGGTTTTTCTGCGCTTTTTTGTCATGCTTTCGTCACTTTTTTATGGCTCTTTCTTCACTTTTTAGTCGTGTTTTGGGTTGCTTGTTTACTGTGTTATTGCTGCTTTTCCGGCACGTTTTTTTAGATTTGGGTAAAGCCAAATATGCTCAGTTCACGTGGGGGTTAAGAGGTTAAATGGATTTCTTAACATTCTACGATTTTACTCCTGTCTCACAATTATATCATACAATTCCTTAACAGCATCACAAATAGTGCTGTTTCTTTGACAATTTAAGCAATATGGTATTCAACCAATTCTTGGGCTTAAAACCACTTCAATGTTCTACAAAAAGCACAGGATATCATGCAACAGGGCAATTTCACTCTCTTTCATCATAAACTTTGTAGTCCACTGTCTGCAAATCTGTTTGGTTTGCGTGAAACTTGACTACTTTTATAGACGCTTAGTTCAAAAGTTGTTATGTGGTTTGGTGGCTTTGAAGTGGCTTACTCTGGTCTTTAGTCGTATAAGAAGGATTAGACAGACAACCATGATTTAGTTGATAATCCCTTAAGCACATTCTGATGTTAAATTCCCATTTTATAACCGTATAATAAGAAACCATCTTCAGTTTCTGGAGCTTTAATGTCTTGTCCCGGATATAGGCAAATAAAGATTAAATTTATATCACTTGTTGCAGTTGTAAATTATTGGTGCATATTGTCTTGCTATTGGACTAGCAGAGTAATTCATTTAATTTTGTATCCCTTATGTTCAGTGTTCAGTTAAGTGTGTGGTACAAACTCACGATTATACTCTAGAACATTTACTTAAGAACACGTTTTCTCTGTCTTCCAGTGTGGAGGGGGATGGCCGGCCCAATGACAGCGGCCCTTCCCTGGACAGTGGAGCGGGCTACAGCCAGGGCCCCGTGACGCACGGCTCCGTCATCAGCCCGGACCGCTACGACAGCCCCCTGTACAGCCACGGGGGTATCCAGCCGGGGCCACAGAGACCGCGCCGGGCCAAACTCCAGCACTCGCAGTCCATCCTCCGCAAACAGGCCGAGGAGGAGGCCATCAAACGCTCCCGATCGCTGTCCGAGACCTATGAGCTGTCTGCAGACTTACAGGACAAACAGGTGCAGTGGACAGGGATACAACATATGCCATAAGATTTAAGATTTCTTTGTTTGATCACCTTTTTAGATTGATTGATATATTTTGTAAATGTAGTTATTGTTTTAAAGCAGAACTAAGTAACTTGTTTACTTTAATAAATCCTTTTCGTAGTCCCTCTGGGGGTAATACAAGCGTTAATGGGATGATTGGGGGGTCTTTCATCTCCCTCTGGTGTCTCTGCCCAGAAAACCACACTTTCCCTGCACCGGGTTGGAGGCGCAATACACACTAATAGAATCATGAAGAAGAAGCTAACAGGCTAACGGGCAAAGCTAACTGCAGGCTAGCGACACTTAAACGGTGTTTACAGCCAAGTTTGAGTGAAAAAAAGTATCTCCATTGTGTAATTGGGTTGTGGCACAATGTACAATATCCCTCTCTCCCTTTGTCTTTTCTGTCTACTAAGTAACTCATGCCCCTAGAGGCCATAAGTGCCACTGCAGGTGTCCTAGCATGTTGCGCTTTTTTACTTTTTAATTGTCCGTGAGAGTAAATACTACGCTGACAGAAAAGACAAAGGGAGAGACGGATATTGTACATCCAATTACACAATGGACATATATTTTTTCACTCAAACTTAGCTGTAATATTGTTTAAGTGGTGCTAGCCCTCAGTTAGCTTTGCCCGTTAGCCTGTTAGCTTCTTCTTCATAGTGTGTATTGGTGACTCCGATCCGGTGGCAGTCAAGTTGCAATTGTGGTTTTCTGGCCAGAGACACCGGGGGAGATGAAAGACCCCCCAATCATCCCATTAACACCTGTATTACCCCCAGAGGGACTACAAAAATGATTTATTAAGGTAAACAAGTTACTAAACAAGGTACTGCTTTAAGCCTTTTTTTGTATTGGTTTATTTGGTCGGGACAGTGCATGTTAATAAACATACATGGCTTTCAAGTCCAACTTATTAGCTTGTATTGATTGTATTGCAAATGAAAAACATAAACCTTTTTTCTGAACATTAACAATTCATGGGTATAAGTACTGGAAATTTAAGGACTATTACCATAGCACAAAGAATCAAAACTAAATATTTATCAACTGAATGGTCACAAGTCAGGAAAAGACATATTTACTATTTATTTGCCCTGTTTACTTGAGGTGCTTAGTCTAGTTTTGCACTGAAGACTAAATAAAACAATATACTTTGCAACCTGCAAATCTACTGTGATGGACAGGAAGAAACCAGACTACACAATTTATTACTTTCCTATCAAATGTTATAATTGCCAGGTCCTTAAACCAGTTTGTCTTCTGTGCACAGGTGGAGATGCTGGAGCGTAAATATGGTGGCCGCTTCATAACCCGACATGCAGCCCGCACCATCCAGACGGCGTTCCGGCAGTATCAGATGAACAAGAACTTCGAACGCCTGCGGAGCTCTATGTCGGAGAACCGCATGTCCCGCCGCATCGTACTGTCCAACATGAGGATGCAGCTTTCGTTCGAGGACCCCGAGAAAGTGCACAGCTCCTACTTTGAGGGCAGGCAGGTGTCCATGACTGAAGACGGCAGCCCCCTCTCCATGCAGTCTGAGAGTCAAATGGACCACCGGCAACACCCGCCCAACATGGCAGCTCACCAGGCGCAGCAAGGGGATCTAACGGACGCCATCACGGAGCTCGAGGACGCCTTTTCCAGACAGGTCAAATCTCTGGCCGAATCCATAGACGATGCGCTGAACTGTCGTAGTCTCCAAGGCGACGAAGGCCCCGACCCCGAGTCTATGGGCTGCCCCGAGGTGCAGCGGGAGGTGCCCTACAAGTCCCACCGCAGGACAGGGGGGCGCCGGCACGATGAGGCGATGGCGTATAGTGATGTGACTCTGTTTATAGATGAGGAGGACATGTCCCGCCCGATCGCACTGAGGTCAGGGGAGCAGCAGTCCAGCACGGAGTCGGACTTGAGGCTGCGCTCGGTCAACTCCTCCCAGGAGTACTGGCCCATCGACCCCAAGGACGAGGGGCGAGACACGGACACGAGCTGCCGGAGCACCCCCTCTCTGGAGTGCCAAGAGCCGCGGTTAAGAATGGACCATCTCCCCCTCCTGACCATTGAACCTCCCAGTGACAGCTCGGCCGAACTGAGTGACCGCTCTGAACGGGGCTCCGTCAAACGGCCGCCCGTGTACGAGCCGCACGGACATATTGTAACCTCATCCCAGGCTAGCCCCAAACATATTTCCCACGGGCCCCCGCCAAGAGCTCCGCCACGGGACGACGACGCGCCCCTGCGCCATCGCCACCGGCAACTGGAGGGCCACTTGGCCATCAACGGGTCGGCGAATCGGCAGAGCAAGTCGGAGTCGGACTTCTCAGACGGGGACAACGACAGCATCAACAGTACGTCCAATTCGAACGATACCATTAACTGCAGCTCCGAGTCCTCGTCCCGGGACAGTCTCCGAGAGCAGACCCTGAGCAAGCAGACGTACCACAAGGAGACGCGAAACAGCTGGGACTCGCCCATTTTCAGTAACGACGTCATCCGAAAGAGGCACTACCGCATCGGGCTCAACCTCTTCAACAAGTGGGTTGTCACTCAGGCTTGACTTTGTGTGAATACAATACAATAATTCATAAAATATTTGAACTTAGTACCTACAAGAGCAAATCGGGGCCTGTAAATAGTCTGAAATTGCCTTTTAAATGATGTACTATTTATCCAATCCAATCCAATCCACTTTATTTCTATAGCACATTTAAACAACAGAACAGTTCCAAAGTGCTGCACAAAAAAGAAAAGTACACAAAAAACTCCATGTAGCTCAACCAGTCAATAAAATAAAAAATAAAAAAATAGAAGTCATCACAAATGGAATAAATAATTCAAATAAGAAATAAATAATCAATTTATAAAAAATAAAAATCGTAAAACAATAAATAATAAAAAATATATATATAATCTATGTAAAATCAATAAAAATCAATAAAAAAGACACAGGGACCACAGAACTCACGCGGTGTTAAAAGCCAGAGAATAAAAGTGGGTTTTAAGACGAGATTTAAAACACTCCAGTGTTGGGGCTGTTCGGACGTGGAGCTGTGGAACGCTCTGTTCCACAGCTTAGGGCCGACGACGGAGAACGCTCTGTCCCCTCGAGTTTTACGTCTCGTCTTAGGAACCACGAGCTGGAGCTGGCCCTCAGACCTCAGAGCGCGCGCTGGGGTGTAGACTTCAATGAGGTCTGCAACGTACTGAGGGGCCAGTCCGTTCAACGCTTTAAAAACAAACAACAAAACCTTAAAATCAATTCTAAATTTGACTGGAAGCCAGTGCAAAGATGCGAGGATTGGAGAAATGTGGTCACGCTTTTTAGCTCCAGTAATAAGTCGTGCAGCTGAGTTCTGGACTAACTGTAAGCGAGAGAGTGCATTTTGGGTAATGCCTGTATAAAGAGCATTACAGTAGTCCAGGCGTGACGAAATAAAAACATGCACGACTTGTTCAAAATGTTTAAAAGATAAAAACGGTTTGACTTTAGATAAAAGGCGAAGATGGTAAAAGCCTGACTTGACGACTGCGTTAATCTGTTTAGTAAAATCACTGTCCATGGTGACGCCAAGGTTGGTGGCAGAGGGGAGAACGTTGTCTTTAAAGGGGCCCAAGTCCATTTATTATGATCTACTTTCAGTGCAGATTATTTGTATTCCACAAATCACATGGACAGTACCCTCGAAGGACCACAGGGACAGACCTATACAAACAAATAGGCGGAAGGACTATCCCAGGACATTCCCTGAACCTTAGACACTTTGTGGTGAAGAAAAACGTGCACAAACACAGCTGTGTTAATTTCGACGACTACAATATTTCCTTATAATTGTAGTCAAAGTAATATTTTTGCTGAATAAAATAAGACTAAAATCAAATGAAAAGAAGTTAATGAGACTACAAAATATGACTAAAATCTCTAGATATATTTGTCGACTAATTAAAAGTTAATAAAAAGAAAAAGGGGACTAAAAACAACTTCCAGCGACACAGTATAAAAAAGACCCTCATATCATTTGAATTCATTGCCAAAGGAACAGGTCTGTGCTTTGTCCGTGTGGGAGAAGCTCCATGGAGTATCCCAACATGATTAAATATGTTTGAATACAATAGTATAAATGTAAAGTAGACTAAATTAATTTTAAATTTAGTTGACTAAATGTATTTTTTTTGTCAATTAATACTAAAGATAGAAATGATACTACACTTTTTTTTCTTTTCTTTTTTAAACAGAATAAAACACAATTTCACAAGATTTAGAAAGAGTACGACTTTTCGGTCACATTAAGAACTTAAAGGCCCTGTACCTGATATTTTCCAGGTAGTACTGTAGAATGAAATCGTTCTCACTTAAATCCCTCCTTAAGTGAATTGTGAAAGAAGACATTTGTGAAAAGACACTGTATATTCAATTAAAACACTTTTTTCCCCCAAGAACTGGCGAGCAAATTGTTTTCAACATTATTGTGACAGTGATACTGAAAAAGTGACCCTGGAAACTGTGAAACGGGCAAAACGTACAAAAAGGAATTGGGATGTTAGAAATGCGCTAGGAATGTTGAGGAATGAGTTTAGACACACCTGATTATTCAAAATGTACAAACAATGAGCGCAAACGAAATGATACAAAAATCAGGTATAGGGCCTTTAATAAAGCTACAAAGAGGCTCAACCTATTCCACCATTCACTGTTGTTATGTATTATATGAATGTTTGTAAACTAATCTAATGGGTGCATGTGGTATTGTGTTTTTTTTTTAGGAAGCCAGAGAAGGGGATCCAGTACCTGACGGAGAGGGGCTTCATCCCGGACACACCTGTGGGAGTGGCCCACTTCCTGCTGCAGAGGAAGGGCCTGAGTCGACAGATGATCGGGGAGTTCCTCGGCAACAGACAGAAGCAGTTCAACAGAGACGTCTTGGAGTGAGTTACAACTACTTATACACTGCCCGACCAACAGTTCCAGGCACTAAAGCCTGGAACTGTTTACCCACTGACTTGAAGGGAGAGTCAAACTGGGTCCTTTTCAAACACGAACTTAAAGACTCTTTAATCAGAGGTCAGAAATGTGACCACTGACCGTCTGCTCTGCTGTGTTTGATATGTGTTTTAACTATGTTTTAACTATGTATTGTTTAATTTTTATGTAAAGGCCCAACTACTACTACTGCCTATTGTGGTGTAATCTGTTTGTCAAAAGCTATAAAGCCAATAGATAACTATTATTTATCCCAATTTCCAATAGTTATCTAAATTAATTATAACTTTTTATAATGAAACTGACAAAAACTTGACTAAAACCTTTTAAATTTTCGTCTGACTAAAACGTGACTAAAACTATCACATTTAGAAATGACTAAAATGTGACTAAATCTATAAGCATTTTCGTCCAAAAGACTAAGACTAAAACTAAAACTAAAAGGGCTGCCAAAAACAACACTGCTTATGTGACATACTTGTCCCTATTCAAATAAACTTAAAAGTAAAGTAAAAGTAAAAGCAAAATAAAAGAAAGTCACCAAATGGAAATGACTAACTATGACCCGGGGTTGCTACAGTTTGTCAGGTTTAAGTTCAGCCCAAATAATAGAGTGTATTTTTGTACAATATTCTTATTACTGCAGTGAATATTATGATAATGATTTGGGAAATACCGCCTTGACACAGTAAAAACAAAAATGTAGTTTTACGGTGATGCTGAGAAAACCAACATCACTAAACCAGGACCAAAACAAGGCTAAGTTTGGACTATATTAAGAAGAAAACTGGACTTTTTCCATGTTTTAACATTCAACATGTTTTCATTTTAGACTCTTTTAAATGGTAGATCAAAGACTTCGGCGCTGTTGCACTGTGTTATGTTTTGGGTTAATACTCTTTGCAGCCATATTGTTTTTAACCTCTTAACTGCACTCACAACTCAACAACAACACAACTAAAAAAGGGATTAAAAAAGCCACAAAAGAGCAACAAAAAAGTGACAAAAAAAAGCAATAAAAAACGCTTCAAAGATGTGACATAAACGCAACAAAAAGTTACGATCAGTTTTGTAGGCCTTAGCTTTCAAACGGCTGTAAACTCTCGGGTCAAAAAGCTTTTAGATTAAAAAGACAAAAAAAAATAAAGATTTGGGTAAAGCTGAACTGGAGAAAATGCGCTCAGTTGGGTTAAGAGGTTAAACCTTTTATACAATATATCTCTCTTATTTCATTGTGCCTTTGTGTGCTGCAGCTGTGTGGTGGATGAGATGGACTTCCTGGGAATGGAGCTGGACGAGGCTTTGAGGAAGTTTCAGAATCACATCAGAGTTCAAGGAGAAGCGCAGAAGGTGGAGCGCCTCATCGAAGCGTTCAGGTGAGGCTCGAAACTGAAATAAACGGATCAACTGTAAGAAGATTAGTAACACTTAGCCAATGAGTTTATTCAGTTCAGTATGACTTTATATAATATAACCAAAATTCCACAAAAAACCTGCATTATATATAATACAAAGTACACTGTGTCAAAACTCTCAAATATACAAAGCATTGGTTTAGAGAGAGACATATGGCGTCAAATTAGGGTCTGCTTTAACGTAAACGTAAAAGAGGTATTGTAAACGTAGGTTGTCAGTATTGTAATCGTAAAGAGAAAACTGTAAATGTAACTCTAAACTCCATAAACGAAAAAAGAAAAACAAATATTGTAAACGTAAAACTTTCATTTACGCTTCTTCTTTTCATGCTTCACTTCACAAGTTACGTTTACAATTCACAAGCTACGGTTACGATAAAAAAAATTTCTGACCCTTTTTTTAACGGGGGCGGGCTCAACGCTCATTGACTGGAGTGACAGGATGTGACGTCATCGCTATAAACTGAAATCAAACGCACACACACTACAGAGGCTGTGTCCGAATGTCCACCCTAGTCCCTAACCCATCATTCACTACAAAGGCCCTATATAGGCACTATATAGTAGACTGTATACTATATAGTGTGTCGGAACTCCGAGCCCCAGCAGAATGAGAGCCTATTCTACTATAAGTTCACTAAAATTCGGGAATAATGTATTTCTGCGATAAACACCGACTAAACTCAAAGGACAGTGGAACATTTATGGATAAATATGACTCAAATACATTTTATTAAACATGGATTTCACATGAATGAACAAAACTCCCGGGATTATTTCCTTTTTGTCTGAGAGAGTCTGTAGTGTGCGTTTGATTTCAGTTTATGGTTATGACGTCACATCCTGTCCCTCCAGCCAATGAGCGTTGAGCCCACCCCCATTCAAAAAAGGGTCAGAAAAAAAATATATCGTAACCGTAGCTTGTGAAGTGAAGCATGAAAAGAAGAAGCGTAAATGAAAGTTTTTTACGTTTACAATATTTTTTTCTATTTATGATACTTTTTTCGTTTATGGAGTTTAGAGTTACATTTACAGTTTTCTCTTTACGATTACAATACTGATAACCTACGTTTACAATACCTCTTTTACGTTTACGTTAAAGCAGACCCTAATTTGACGCCATAGAGACATAACTATGCTTCTGCTTTCCCCTGCTCACATGCGGCTCTTTATTTGTGAGTTCTGACCTTTATTGTCCCATTATGCCTCATTGTTGTGTCCAGTCAGAGGTACTGCATCTGTAACCCCACTGTGGTGCGGCAGTTCCGAAACCCGGACACCATCTTCATCCTGGCCTTCGCGATCATCCTCCTCAACACCGACATGTACAGCCCCAACGTCAAACCGGAGAGGAAGATGAAGCTGGAGGACTTCATCAAGAATTTGAGAGGTACATATTTAAAGGGGGGGTATTATGTAAAATCGACTTTTTCAAGCTTTATATCATGTTATTATGTCATTCCCTCATTAAACACATGCCTGGAGTGTTGCCTTGGCTCATTCACATATTTTTGAGTAATCAGTAAAAACTTAGACGGCAGCCATTTTAGGTGTAGCTATGCCTCAGTCCTCCTAGGAACGCCCCCACCTCCTGGAGACGCCTCTGGACCTTTTGTCACCAGCCAAGCCACCAACCACTGCTCCTCAGCTCAGCAGAGCCCCCTCCCCGCACAGTGTTGTTGTTTAAATGCCACAGCAGTGTGCTGAAGGGGGCGTGTCGGAAAGCTTCTTAAAGAGACAGAGGCCTATTTCAAGATGTTCAGTACAGCCATTTTGAGAGAGCAATTTTATTCAAGGCAGTTATTTTAATTTACTGCATATACAGACCAACAGAAGGTTACGTCATCATTGTAGTATGCTATAGACTGGTGCTATGTGATTGAAAAAAGCATAATACCCCCTCTTTAACATGTAAACTGTAAAACAATACAGCTCTTGAGGAGTGTTTGGTGAAGTCTGTATCTGTCAAAAGTGGTCTTAGCGAGAAGCTGTGGCAAACAAAAAGGGGCATATGCACATAGAAGTGTAGGTTAGCAATGGTAGCTTAGGTAGGTATTTTTGAACGTCTTATGTGTTATTACTGGTTCTGAAAGAAAGTAGGCAGCATATTTGGGTTTCTTATGTAAGGTGCATACATATATAACCCAAAATGAGTGTAAAATAAGAAGCATAAGAATAAACTTGAATCAAACACATTATTGATGTAAAGTTACAAGTGAGCTAATAACTTTGTGAATTGTTACTGTGTTTCAGGTGTGGACGATGGCGAAGATATTCCCAGAGAGACTCTTGTGGGCATTTATGAGAGGATCCGGAAACGGGAACTCAAAACAAATGAGGATCATGTCTCCCAGGTTCAGAAGGTGGAGAAACTCATCGTGGGAAAGAAACCTGTGAGTATTTGATGGATCCCCCGTCTTATCCGTCCTATTTATTATTGAATGTACATGTACGTGCCTCACACTACATGATCTTTTTCCAGTCTTTCCAAAGCTACTGTAGCAGAAGTAGAAGCACAATATATGCACGGATTGAAAGTTCGGGGTCACTAGTCACTCGCAGTCAGTTTGGGACAAGTTGTGTGATGTGGTGGGGCAGACTTCAGAAATGAACATTTGATAAAGACGGTCACAGCACCATGTCCTTGACTGTTTTAGCAATAGGTCACAAAATATTTCAAGTCAGAAAGTTGGGACATTTAGGTACATTTTGTGTAAGGAATAGGTGTACTATACCATAACACTGTGTAAATTCTACTTTTTATGCAGTTCCCTGGCAACACTGAAAAAGTGGGACATTGTTTTGATAAGTCCCTGGGATAAGGGACACAAAGGCTTATAGGGCTGTGCAGTGAAACACAAAGAGGGACTCGTGGTTACCCTGCCTGTTACGATAATGGAACATGATTAGACGGGACCAGGAGCCAGTATTCTTGTTTGAATATATGCCATTTTCATAAGAACTGTCCTATATTTATACCAAATTGTTTTAATTGTTGACAAGTTCCTTTTTTTTTCTATATTTATCAAACCATACCCCAAAAGCTATATATTAACTATAGGGATTTCACAGTACATGTCCCCATCTCCATAAACTGCCTGTGGTGATGTTTTATGGAGCCCAGAATAACAGCCAAAAAGAGAACAAAATCAGAAATGCGGCGTCTTTACCTTTGGGTGCTGTTGTGTGGAAATTGACTTGTGCCTGAGACCTTCACGCTTGCGATTTTTACACACCCAGCGCCTTTGCGATGCTGCGTACAGCTTAATGAAAAATGAGCTGCCGTCTTGTAAACATTAAAGTCCCCAGTATACTGATGATTGAGTCCTGGCACTATTTTGACCTTGAGGAGGGCTTGATGTGCTCCTTTTCGTCAATAAGTCAACAATAATGAACAGTTGACTGTGCTCTGAGAATGTATGGTTTCCTATTTAAAGCACATTACTGTATTTTTCTCACGGTCGCTTTATGTGTTAAAGTTATTAACGCCATTGACCTATGAATCAGAGGACTATATTTCCATTTTTTTCTTCGTTTTTTACTAATTAGACACACTGAAAAGCAATTATATGACCCATGTTAGAAAAGAGCATTTGGTAAAACTATTATAATGGAGCGACTTCAAAGGAAGAGACTGTGCCAAAGTATTACACATACACCCTGGATCGGGACAGCACCTTCTCTCGTTCCATATTCATTGCCTTTTCTAAATGATTTTTTCCTGTGTATTTTCTTTCTTACCTTTTTTCACCATTTTGGACTTTTATAAACTAGCCTTAGTTGAGATTTCAGGGTTTCTACAGGCAGCAGCAAGTCACATCTATGCTTTTCAATACTTCCAATTAATAATCAATTTGAACATGATCCTTGTAAGATTCTATTGATTGCATTTTTGTGCGCATTTGGGCTGCCAAAAGTGTTGTACTTTACCAAGAGATATCAGAAGCCTACAGTATAAATGACTTTGTCTTTTCTTTCAGATCGGCTCGCTCCATCACGGCCTTGGATGTGTAAGTACTGCACACCGGCACCTATAAATCACACAATAAGCAGCCATTTCTCCTACAGCCCCATCCCAGAGCCCCATAGCTGTTCTTTGTGAAGATCATGCGGTAGTTTGAGTGTTGGATTACCTCCAGGCATGAGAACTCTGGCCCCCTAAAGCGCCACATCTGTGAAGAGGGAAGAGAAACCACCCCAGAGCATGAATTTACCGATACTGATATGGCAGTCGGCACAGTGTAAATCATGGCTGACTGGGTGAACACAACACTGCTCAAAACCAGATAATGTTTCAATGTATTGAAATGGTGGACTTCTAAAGATTCTCGCGCAGCATGTTAATAGGAATATGCTGTTGCAATGTCACACTGAATTGGTATAGTATAGTTTAAAAAAAAACAGAAACAAGGAAGCGGTCACACTTGATACTTTATATGCAAATAGTATAATGTTTCTTCTTGTTCATAGGTATACAAAAACAGTTGACGTGGCATTTACTGTCATTCATTGTATTTTGTTATCCCATCACACTTCAGTTAATTCTGGCTTGTTTGTGTAAGCTCCCACTGGTACAGATTGTTTTCATTGTAGCAATGGTTTTAAAAAATATAGTAATCTGGAACGGGTTGGTTTGAAAAAAAAAAAAAAAGGCTAATTTTAATCTCCTTAACCTCCACCCTAAGTGAACACAGTTTGTCCAGTTTGACATTACCCAAATCGGTATCACTTTATTTTACAGTACCTTGATACATTGTACCTAACTAAATTTAGTACAATGTAATGTGCTTTGTAACAGTCTCTAATAACTTGTACCTATGGGTTAGATACACAAGGGAATATCTTGGGTTAGTACTTTGTAGGTACATAATGTAATAGGACACGAGACCCTTAGGGTTAGAGTTATGTCTTATTACAATATGTACCTACAAACTACAAATACATATTATTCCATAGTGTATCTAACCCATAGGTACAAGTTATTACACATTGTTACAGAGCACATTATGTTGTACTAAATGTCCATCGATCCATCCATCCATTTTCTTCCACTTGGCCGTTGCCGGGTCGTGGGGGCAGCTGTTGGAGCTGCCCAAATCACATTGCACCAGCCCCTATGGCTCCTCCTGCAGGTGGTGGGTCCACAGAGGGACGGCCTCATGATTCTAACCGGGCCTGTTGGTCTCTCATTAGGAGCTTCTGAACGGCTCTTTGTCTGACCCATCAAGGACCTGTTTGCCATGGGAGACCCTACCAGGGGCACAAAGCCCCCGACAACAGAGCTCCCAGGATCATTCAGGTGCTCAAACCCCTCCACCACGTTAAGGTAGCGGTTCCAGGAGGGGTGCACTAAATGTAGTTAGGCACAATGTATCAAGGGTACTGTAAAATAAAGTGTTCTAAACGTCAAAACGGCGACGAAAACGAGGATGAAAATACAACAAAACACAATAGACAAGCGACAAAAACACAATTAAAAAGGGATGAAAAAGCGGGGGAAAAAGAGCCACAAATACGAAACAAGGAAGCAACAAAATAGCAACAGAAACCTGCCAGGGGAGCAACAAAAACACCGTAAAAAAAAGCGACTGAAAAGTGACAAAAACATGATGAAAACACGACAAAAAAGCATCAAAGAGCAAGGGAAAAAAGTGATGAAGAAAGCAACAAAAAATTATGAGAACACGACAAAAAACCCTAAAAAACAGGACAAAATAACTCTGAAAACCAAACAAAAAACCTACAATAAACCTACCAAAACCAGACAAAAAGCGGCAACAACAAATCAAAAGAGTCGTGAACAGTTTTGTAGGTCTTAGCTTTCAAATGAGGCATTACTCTGGCCTATAGGCTGTAATCTTTTAGATTTGGGTAAAGCCGAACTGGAGAAAATGTGCTTGGTTAAAGCGGGGGGTAAGAGGTTAAAGCAATTCTGAAACAACCCAGAAGAGGTGATGACCATTTTAAAATCCAGCCGCACGCCATCACATTGACTACTTGTTTTCAGTTTCAGTTCAACCTTATAAATGGCGTGTCATTGCTGTTTCTGTAGGTACTGTCCCTGCCCCATCGGCGTCTGGTCTGTTACTGCCGCCTGTTTGAAGTGCCAGACCCCAACAAACTGCAGAAACTGGGCTTACACCAGCGGGAGATCTTCCTGTTCAACGACCTCCTAGTGGTACGGTCCTCTCCCTCTTTGCTCCATCTGCTCCATCTGCTTCACGCGTGACCCATTGTTTCCCTGAAGATGACGTCTGTCTGTCTGTCTGTGCTGCTGGTTTTTAGGTGACTAAGATCTTCCAGAAAAAGAAGAACTCGGTCACGTACAGCTTCAGACAGTCCTTCTCTCTCTATGGGATGCAGGTCATGCTGTTTGAGAACCAGTGTAAGTGCCATTGTCGGTATAATGCAATTTAATATTCTCTTTAAATGTGGCTCTCACCTTAAACGAGACCCACATTTTCTCCAAACGTCTTCTTTTTCTTTTTGTCAGTTTTTTGTCCATTTTTTTGTCACTTTGTTGTCACTTTTTGTCTGTTGTCACTTTTTTGTCAGTTTTTTGTCCTTTTTTCATTTTTGTTTTGTTTTTGTTGCATTTTGATTCTAAACATGCAGGATTTGCTGTTTGATAGGCAGTGTAAGTTCCGTCAGTGAATAGTATTTGGCTTTAAAGACGAATTTTAAAGACTATACATTAATATGGAATAATGAATAAACTAAGAATGCAGCAAGAGAAGGAAAACAGTTAAACAGACCGAACCAATGACTAAACCCAGACTTAAACCAGAACACAATCCGGTCCGATCCAGATCCAAACATTTCACTGCTGTAGACCCCACGTTCCAATCCTGAATCCCAGCTCGAGAATGGTCTCCATAAACCATTCCTTTACTGCTGTGCTCCATGCTATCGGACAGTGTTTACACCATACGGAGACTTGATATGATTTAGCGCCACCACAAATCTAAAATGGGAAGCCGGGCCGATGAGCTGTGACGTTGTTTATTCCATCCCCAAACTCCAGACAGCGTATTTTTTTTACTTACACTTTGATCAATGGTCCTAATGTGAAATATCTCTCTCTCCCTGTCTCTTTGTTAGATTACCCCAACGGAATCCGACTGACATCAGCAATACCGGGGGCAGACACCAAAGTCCTCATCAACTTCAACGCGCCCAACCCCCAAGATCGCAAAAAGTTCACGGACGACCTGAGAGAGTCCATCGCTGAAGTGCAGGAGATGGAGAAGTACAGGATAGAGTGTGAGTGTTGGTCCTTTTTCTTGCACAAGATGTGGTAACTCACTTCTAGTCGTTGGTAGTGGTAGTGGTCGTGGCAGTAGCAAGCAAACCGAAGAAGATGTCAAAGGCTAAAATCCAAAATAAGTTAAAGGCGCTGTTGGCATATTCTAAGGTCCTTAGGCCTCTTTAGCATCTTTTGGACATGTCCGAAAGCACCTCATTGCTCCTCAATCAGGTCACTCCTCTCCTTTTGGTGGGATTCTCTTGCAAACAACAGCCTGCCAGAGTCCATCCAGGAGACACATCTCTCTGGAATAAGTATAGTAGAAGCAGAAGCAGGCAATGGTTCATTATTTTTATTGACGAGGAAGTAGGTTTTACAGCTCTACATTACAGCCTAGTAACTTCAAATGACTCGCTACATCTATGGCTATGGCTACTCTTACTAGGCTTGGAATAAGTTCTCATTTCAGTCAAGTTAAAGTACTGTGTCTTCATATACAGATCAGTTCAACTTCACATAAAATCTACTCTTACCATTTCCAAAACCAGTGAATGTTCCACCTTTATCACCACTGATTAAAACCACCACAACATAAAATTGCTGGTTATTATGGAGGGGTTAAATATGCATTTGTACTTATTTTATTTGTATGAGCAGCATGTCGACTGAAAACAAAAGCTTACACAAAGTAAATAAAATAAAACTATGCAGTTACATTTCTGTGACTAGCATTGAAATTTGACCTCTTACTGCATTACTAATGTATCCCAAAGAATTTATAAGTAAGTTGCAATCACCTCTGTGTTTTGCAAATGTGTTCAGCAGTTCATTCTGTTCATTTAAACACCCACATTCATCTGAGTAGAGGACAGCCTTAATTTTAGTTGTTGGCAGCAGGTAGGGCAGTTTGTGTTAAATCCAGCAGACTCAGACCACTGGCACTTACCTCACTCTGTCTTGGCCGGTGCCCACAGCGGAGTTGGAGAAGCAGAAGGGTGTGGTGAGGCCCAGCATGTCCCAGAGCTCAGGGCTGAAGAAGGACGGGGGAAACGGCAACATGAACCGGGCCAGTCTGGACGACACCTACGCCATGGGGGAGGGCCTGAAGAGGAGTGCCCTGAGCAGCTCCCTACGAGACCTGTCTGAAGCAGGTACAAACATGGGATTGTTATTGGCACCACTTTGTCTTTGCTTTTCTGACCAAAGTGATAAAAATAGCAAAATGTTGGTTTCACTTTATCATGAATGCATTACTTAACAATGGGTGCAAATCCACATTTTTCACACTCATGATTGGAAAGTTTGGGCGCCACCTTTTTCTGATAAGAGAACGATTACATTTTTTTTTTCAGATGAGGGGCGAGGCTCGCTCATGTCTATCTCAGCATATTTCACTTACTACATTATATACAAAATTTCCATCTTGTTTTGTCATCTTACAAAAAGACTCTTATTGTTTCACATCCTCCTATGTTTCAAATCGCATACATCATTGTATCATTTATATTTATATGTACAGAGAAAGGAATCAACATTGCAAAACATTTAGTCTACATTCTCATTTGTTGCTGTGAATACCACAGTGCTGTCTTGGTCCTAGAGCACATTCATGACAATTCAATGACAATTCAATTACAAGACTAATGCATTAGGTTTTGCTACCTGTTGGTGCTGTGATCACTGTGCTACACTGATGGATGCGGGGAAAGACTAGTGCAGAAGTGTGCTGATGCTGCGGCCCTGTCTCCTGTGTCTGACGCAGGACGTGGCATGTTAGTGAATTCATGTTGTTCTGTGTTTTATTTTATTTTATTGTCACATCCATCCCATGTGTTTTTACTGTTCTCTCCGTACACATCAGGTATGACCTGTTTATGTGTGATGATGGTCATGTCTCATTGCCTGAATGTATCTAACAACAGCAGATCTCAGACCTTTGTGTATGCCTGTACATCCCATGTGCAGTGGCCACAGTATCGCTTTTGATGTTTCTCCTCCACTGTGACTCAGATGGCTTTTGCCAATCTAAACCCTTAGAAATTCCGACAGTAATTACATATTTTTCATAAAGGTAGATTTTTGTGCATTTTAAATATCATTCCCAAAAGACAGCCGTAGAATCACCAGACCCCCACAACCTTTTCCCGACCCGAACGCCTCCCTCTTCTCTCGACCCGCCTATTTTTGGATCTTACCCACAGTCATACAATCCACTGCACTGCCCCCTAAGGGACAGGTGGGCGCCTCACACGTGTGTAGCTGATCCAAGAGTGCTGTCCATCTCTAATCTGTGGTATTGCATGTCTCGGGCAGGCAAGCGGGGGCGTCGCAGCAGTGCAGGATCACTAGACAGCAATATGGAAGTAAGTTGGAAGCAGCTGGTATCCAAGCTCCTCTTTGTGATTATGTGCACTGTGAAAATACACCATTTTCTTGTTTTTAGCCTTCTTTGCTTCATAGACACAGCTCATTTGTTTGGATGATTTATTTTACTTCCTGGGATGCCTTATGACCTGCTTGCCTCAGTTAGTGTGCATGCATGGGTTGCCTGCCTCTGAACATGCCCACTTTTTTTGGACGCCAGGACTCCCCTGCCATGGTCATCGTAGATATGACCAATATACATTACTTTCAAACAAGCATGACTCTACTAATCCCTTTATGACCCTCCCCTTGTCATTTGTCTCTGTCTGTCATCCAGTCTCATCCATGTGATGTTCATTTGGCATTTGGTTCTCCCTTCTGTACTAGGCTGCTATCTCATCAAGGAAGTCAAAAAACTGTACAGCTCCCACAGCCGCAGACCTCTCCCCCTCCTTCCTGCCGGGGCTTTTCTCCTTTTCTCTTCTTTTTAAACACTTCAAAGATTAGGGAGGTTTTTTTATGGCCAAGCTGCTGCAGTTCACACAGGCCTATAAAGATGTGGATTTCATTCAACCATCTTCTACACCATTCCATGTGTCAATCATCAGTTGGGTTGAAGTCTGGGACCCTGACAGTTTTCATTTAAGGTGTCTTATGATCTTTCTCTAGATTAAAGCATGTGCTGCAGTAACTTTTTTGGGGTGAATAAGTGAACAGCAGAGCGGAGTGTTTAGGGTGTTTAGTGTTGATTCTGCAAACAGGAGTCTTCTCTGTTACCTCTAGTTGGATGCTACTCCTCTGTGGATGAAGCCTGTCACGACCTGTGCATGTGGACGCTCTGCCTTAGTGACTTTAACCAGCTGCATGAGTCTAAGGAGGTCTGGCGCGCTGACTGCAACAAACAATAACACATTCTATTTGACAGATGATGCCATTTCATCGTATAGGCTCCCTATACCATGACATAGTGTTGCTGCAATTCCTCACAGACATTTATTATTTTTACTTTTTCATTTGCATGCACGATAACATTTTGCTACTTATTTATCAAAAGTGTTTTCTTCCCCCTGCTGGTGAGATATAGCACTGCAATCTGATAGCCATGGGTTTTACCTCTCTTTACTGTTGCAGGGGTCCATCATTAGCAGCCCCCACACACGGCGGAGAGCCACGACCCCACGCGAGGCCGCCCCGCGCGGCCCGCCTCCCCCACCGATGCCCAACTCCAACTCCACCTCCATTCTGGGATCCCTGTTCGGCAGCAAGCGAGGGAAGACGCCATCCTCCTCCTCCCAGAGCCACCACCCGCCGCCCGGCTCGCTACCTCCGCCGGGACATCCCACGCTCATCTCCCACAAGCCGCACCCCACTAACCTGCACCACACGGCGCAGGTGCAGCACCACGGCCACCACTCTCAGTACTGCCCCCAAGTGCCCCAGAACCCGCCACCGTATCACCACCACCACCACTACCACCCGCCGCCCCACACGCAGTTTCCCCACCACCAGTCGCAGCACCCGGGATACGGCTCCACCTCCTCCTCCTCGCACCCCCCTCCTCACCCGCACTACAGCCAGCATTCGCATCACAGCTCCCACTCGCATCACCACACCCAGCCGTCCGGGTCAGGCGCACCCAAACCGAAACACAGTGGAATCAGCACCGTAGTGTGATGTTCTCAAAAGAAAACGGCAACTGGTTCGAAAAGCTGAGGACTTGTACGGGTGGATGGAGGATTAGCTTACACACCAAAGGGACTGACTTGATAGCATGACTCTATGGCCTGTCCACTGTGTTATAGCGCTGCGGTGGTGCTAACCAAAAAAAAAAAATCACGCGCGGTACAACTCGTTTCACCTCCGACTACTACAGTATATGCAGGATGGGACTCAACTCTTCCACGCGGGGCCTTCGCTGAGAACTGGGCGTTGTGGCCACTCTACACTGCTGCTGCTGCTTCCTGACCCGAATAAGCTTCACAAAACACGGTGGAACACGACACGGGAACTCATCTGGTTGATCTGTCACATTGATGGCATAACCTCAAGCACTTCTATTTTCCGAAATCATATGAATGCTATATTATTGTAGCCTCTTCCCTGTCATACGTAGTGGATTTCACATTTCAAAGACAGGTAACTGAGCAGTCCGTCTCAGTCATCATAGTAGTTTTAGTGCTGTAATTACTGTAGGTGACAGCGATTAGTGTTGTCTCTCATAATTAAATGTGCCAACTATAAATGCATATTCTATTTAGTCGAGACTTCATGTACAGTATATTGTGCGTAAAAGTTATTTGTAAGATGATACTTACAATAATTATCAGCAAAAATGATTTTCTATCAGTATTATACTGACTATGTGGTAACAGGATGAAAGCTCGTGAAAGGATTGGCTGGCTGACTGGCTGACTGAACAATGTATCAAAGGGATGCCCTAGATTGCAGCTCTTCCTTCATGGCAGACTCAACAGTGTAATATACAGACAGTGGCTTAGTGGTAAAAGCATTCGTCCACAGATCCAAAGGTCTGTGGTTCCAATCTTGGCTAAAACTGGCACATACTGTACTGTTGATTTACCCAAGACACGTAACCCACCTTGTCTACACATATATGAATGTGCTGTCTGAGTGAGTGGTTGTGATCAGAGCGCCCGTTAGCACAGATTGGCAGCCTTGTTTCTGAATTGTAATACAAATCCAAGGCATTCTTGTCTTTAAATGAAGTTAATAACCTCAGCATATGTCACACAAGTTACACAACATAGTACAAAATAGATAAAACACAAGATATATTTTGGATTTATTTATTTGCACAAAAGTAAAATACATAGTGTTTACTGCCATTGAAACAGATGCTTTCTAGGCATCCCAAATCGAACTAGAAACACTTTGTGAAATATTATTTTTCCTTGTTTTTGTTCGTTTTGACTCGACAATGAGATTTAGTGAGTGGATGAATCATTTGGAACATTTGTTTCGATTTTATTAGCTTGTGCAATATCTTTGTACTGATTTTGTACATTAAGTCCCCATTTAATGCGTTCTCATGTTTTGTTTATTTATTTTTGTTTTGACCCCTGTCAGTGTCTCAAACTAAATTTTACGTGTGGCAGCAGTCCTTGTGGTCTCCTGAGAGCGACACTTTGAAGTTCAGCGGAATGTCTAATTAGTGATTTCTTTGCATGTAATGTTCTTGACGTGAGGCTATCCTCTGCACATTGTAAACAAAATCAGTGTTACCATGTTAGCAAGGTTAAGTGCAATCATGTTTTAAAAAAGGTCAGACTTGGGCTGAAGAGATTCAGGTAAAAAAAAACACCAAAAAAAACAAAAAACATTTTTGACATTTAAAGAATAGAAACACTTAGATGTGGAAAGAGAATGTGTGTGTATATATTTTAATATAGGAATATGCTTCTCCTTGAGCTGAACAGAAATATTTTGCTGGAAAAGCACATATGAAAGAACACTTTCATTTTTTAAAGGAACTTAAAGCAGTTGTAATATAAAGCAAGGATGTGGCAAAATGTAAAGATTAACTTTCTACAGTCTGAAATAAGAGTCTATTATAGTGTACAAAGTAGTGACAGTAAACTGTTCGTCCCAATATTCAGGTTGTAAATTGAACATTTCACTATTGCTATAAGTCGGGCATAAACATAACATATCATATATAGACTGTAAAATCAGTTGAATGTCTTTCCCGTTATTTTGCAAAATTTCCACACGATACAAAACAAAATGTGTGTGATGTGTGTTCATGTATTTAATGTTTAATGCCATCGATGTTCAACTTGACCCCAACGATGCACTGCATGGATCTGATCAGAGCAACATGTCACTGTGAGCTGATTGACGGAGAAAACAGATCAGCCTATATATGTTTTTGTTTTGTTTGTCTTTCATTCTGAAAATTAACTAAATGTTGACGTCCTCGCTATTCCATGTTGGAGTGATATTTATTGATGCTCGGCATGCATTTTATCAACAAAGCCATTGTGTAAATTCTAAACATTATCGAACATTGCACTTCCGTTTGCTGAGGGCTTTCATCTTGTAAATATGGGTTTGAATGAAGAAAACGTCTCAAGGGACCAAGACGGGGGTTTAAACTAAAGAAGCTGTACATACTGTGTATACAATCCTCTATTCTGACATGTGCAGAAGATGTAAGGAGGACACCTTAAAGGATTTAAGGGGTGAAACATATCGACTGATTTTGCCTCTCCTGGGACTGACATTTGCTGTAGAGATGAATAGAGAGAGAAAAAAAGACTGTTATTGAAAGTTGCCATTTATATCCAAGCGGCTCACACGTGTCATTCCCGCCCATTGCACAAACACACACAGGGGACATACAGAACGATGCTGCAAGCTGTTCAGTCTGGCATCAAAAACACAGAGGAAAAAAATAAGGGAAAAGAGACGAGAACGGCCTCATTAATTGTGCATTCTGTTTGTACAGTGAGTAGTGAGTCAGTTAAGACCCCAGTTATTGTAAAACTTCAACTGTGACAATGTTGAGAACGCAAAAATAAACAAATATATGACTTATGGTTCATATTGTGTCATGGTTTATTTGTGCCAGCTCGTGCAACGGGACGGGAGTACCCGGTTATGCCACTAGAGGGCATAGATTTTGCTACAGTAATCATTTAATGCACAGGTAATATTGAAACATAAGGAGAGTAGCTAAAATATGTATTATTAATTAAGAGTAACTTTACTTTTTACTTCTTTAGTACTTTTTACTTCTTGAGTAAAATTATCTCAAAGTAATTACTCAAATGGAGCTGGGGAAAATGCTATTTGAGATGATTTATGATTCAGGAGTGAAATAAATTATGAAAAAAAACATGAAATTATGTAAAAATCCTAGTATTTCCCAAGTTTTGTTCTGAAGAGTAAAGTACATGAAACACAAACTACATTTGTACGTGTCACATGAAGCTTTTGGAACGACTATTTTTTTTAACTTAAGAGTACAGATACCTCTTTATAATATTACTCAGGTATGGTCAAACTACTCTCTACTCTTTTTTTTGGGGTGGGCGCTTATAAGCCTTTGGCTTCAGCCCACTCCCTTTGAGCAGGTTAACTGCTCAAACAAATAAATAAACTAAAACTAAACTAAACTAAACTAAATACAATTACTGAAAAGTTACTGAAGTACATGAACTCACCACTGCATATGCCCACATTACAATTGGTGCAGTAGATATATTTAGTTTGATGTACTATTTAACAGTCATTCATTTACACTATGAAGTTGTACAGGACGTATTGAGGAAAAATAAAGACTGACAAAGAAAAAGTCTTCACTGTAGGCCATTTTAAATCAGCCAATTAGCCTTACTAAAATGTAAGTAAGTAGAATCAATCCAGTCATACATTTTACTTAAAAAATATTACACATTTTTACTTCTGCAAATTGTATTGTGTGTTTTAAATCAATCCCTCTGAATAAATCTGGTTTTAAAGCACCAACATACTCAGTCTACAGGTGATATGGTTAAAATGTGAAACTAATATATGATATAGACTCATCTCTGTTATCATTTTGATGATTATGGCTTACAGTCCATTTTAAAAATATTCTAATTTTATGAGATTTTTAATTTGGGGTTTACACAAGCTGAGCCATAATAATCAAAATGATAACAAATAAAGGCTATATGTCACTTTTCATGTAATGAGTTGATCATATATTAGTTTCACAGTTTAAGTTGAATAACAGAAATGAATGCACTTTTTAACGATATTCTAATTTTCAGAGTCTCACCTGTAAATGCGCAATATTTTGGTTTCATTATGGTAAAAATATAATTATGTAGAAGCAGCTGGTTCCTGTTCAGGCCCATTTTGGCCTTTTTTATTTTTCATTACTGTCGGTACAATTTTGCTGAACTGCAGAGCCCACCAGGTGACATAATGTGAATATCTATGATTGCGATATAACACAATGATGATTGCATGAAATTGCAAAGTAAATGAGAAACTTGGTAATACAGGCTTGTAAAGCACAATACAAGCGTAAGGCAATATTATTATTATTATTATTATTATTATTATTATTATTATTATTAATAAATGGTGTGTGTATGTATTAAGTCACTCGCTTTTTTTAAATCATTTTTACACAGTTCTGTTTGGTTAGTATAGCATTAGTATGATCAGTTTAAAAGCGATATAATCATAAATAATCATACAAATATTTTCTGCAGCTTGTTTTTGGACTATGGGGCCCAACCCTAATCTCCTCTATTCAGGGAAACAATGCTTTTCTTCCCCTTGGCTTTCAGAGACATTTAAATTACCAAAATCAGTCTTGGCATTGATAAGGCTAAACTATGGACCTGGACTAAGGTACCTATAAATTAGAACAAATGAGCACAAACTGATTCATAAAGATATCGACATCGAGATAGGGACAAAAAAGGTAATAAACCAGACTTCAGTTATGCAAATTGTATCTTCTCCATTACCTTTACAATAGCTGCCTGTGTTTCACAGTGCATGGTCAGAAGTGAAATGCAGTGGCCCCTGGCTCTGCTTTTATAAGATAACCGTTATCTATTCATGCACATTATTTACGCACCACAAAGCTGTGGCCTCTCATTGGTTCATTTGTGACGGTGCATAGGACATTTATCGTGTAACTCCCCAATACTTCAGAATCTGACCATTTTGGAAGAGCGATATTTGCCTGAACTCTAAAAGTAAGTTTTTTTTTAATCATTTAATTTATGTTATACTTCACTTTGAAAGTAACCATTTTCTCAACCTACAGGATGATTTTCACTTTGATATTACCCATCTTTCTTCTGTCCACTTCGACTGCACTTGCCCTTCCATGTCGCTGTGTTGTCCACCCCAAAGGAGGCATCATTGTTAACTGCAGCTCTACTAAACTCGCCTCTCCCCTTCAGCTGTCCCGGGACATCACAGAGCTCCACTTGTCCAACACAGGCTTATCCACGGTGCCTCCAGGTCTCTTTGACAAACTGGTTGGCCTTAGAAGACTCTCCATAGCTGGAAATCCTTTCCACTGTGACTGCAGGATTCAGTACTTGAGGAACTGGTTGTTGAAAAATAGAGATATAGTTACAGATGAGCCGTCCTGTGCAAGTCCGGGAGCAGTGGCCCAAACGTCAATCAGTGAATTGAGCAGTGAGTTTTTTTCGTCATGTTCAAAACCAAAACTAACCTGCAAAAATGGAGCCTATATTGTTTTGACTTGGGTGATGCTGTTATGTGTGGTGGCCTTACTAGCTTATACCCTAAGACTGGCTAAAGAATCCACCATAACATTGAACATAGATGAGAGGCATGAGCTTTTCGAGGCCCATTCTCTGTGTTCACGGAAGCCCAAACACAGAAGGAAATTTAGTTTTCTGAATAAGCAGGAGCCAGATGAGAGGCCTCTTCTCAACATGGAGCTACTGCCACAAGTCCTGGACACGCTGCATAAGAAGCAAAACATCAAGATGAAAGAGAATTAGAGCTTCTCGGCCTGGAGAGGTTCTTAAACTGTGTCACAAGTACGTCAGCTGACACCTCTGCACGTGTAGAGGCACTCAGGAGGAGTAGGCCTGAACGATTTAGGTCGAATATCAATATACGATATATATCCTGATATTTTTCCGCAAAGTGAGAGCTGTGAAATTAAATGTTAAGTCATAGTCAAAGCCAAATACGAGTAGTTTTGTTGAAAACTCACTATAAAATGTAAACATAAACAAAGCTCTGTAAGGTGCACATTTGAATAAAAAAAATATCTTAAATACAAATAGCCTATAAAATAAAATAGGTCACTCTTTTTCTGAGGGCAGCATTTATATATAAAGAGATAACAAAATAAAGTGCTCAGTTTAGGATACACTTTTTTTTTTAAATCAGCTCCAGATTACCTGTTTCTTTTTGTTAGGGAATAACTTATCTGAATTTGAAATATCCCGATATACACGATATGGTCTAATTCCATATCTCATTAAAAATAAATATCGATATATCTTAAATATCGATATATCGCCCAGCCCTAGGTCTAACGGAGAGGTTTATTTGGAGCTTGCAGAAAACCTTATATTACCTAAGATTTAAGCAGCATAAGGGATTTTATTTAGATCCTAAATAATTGCGACCATACAAAATGCAAACCAATTTCCAAATGCAGTTCATGTTGTAAAAATCTTAAAGCCACACCACTTAAGATTTCACCCAATTGATAAAATTCAAGCATTTAATGTATTAGAGATATTTTTATCATTGAAAATACCATACCAACAACATTACCAAACTGTATATTTGCTGTGAGTGGCTCATCTTTCCTAAAACCTGACTAACTTTCCTGGGAGGAGTTCATCTCCAGTTCATCTCCATAGTGATATTGACTAAAGGCAGCCAAAAAATAGATTTAAATAGGTTAGGTCCTCTTTGATAAACCACAGCAAAAGTAACATTTTCTGTGTCAGGCTGGTCATTAGGAGCATGTTTTGTATTGCTGGCAACAGTTTAAGCCAAAATGTTAGACAGTGTGACTTTAACTCAGTTTAGTCCTGATTGAGACCAAATGTTTTCATTTTTTTTCCTATATCATTACTTTTAAATAAAATGTACATTAACCTTAGCAGAACCGTGTCTCCATAAGTATTCAGTGTTCTTCTGGCCTGAATTTAATCGTTAAAGAGTTGATGAGTATTGGACACCTTTATGTGTTGACTATTCAAGAAGCAAAAAGTAATTTTTTACTCACCGATTTAAATTTGTAGCATATTAAAGCTTTTGATTTCTTTATACATTTCTACCAGGTAATTGTTTAGATACAATAGCTACTATATGCAAGGAGTGTCTAGGTGATTGTCTTCCCATTTCAGAGGACATAAGTAGAGGCGAGGTGTAGCGCAGCCAAAAAGAATCAGGAAGCAATCTAGTACAAGCTGTTCTTGTCAAATAAGATTGATGAACAAAAAGCTCTTCAGAAAAACAACCAGTCTAGAGAGCGAGGCTTTCCTTTTCACCAAGTCTTAGAGACCAGTGCCAGAGATATAACACATTATGCTACTTAAGCAGGTGCCATTTTGATTATAGGGTTTATTTTTTGTGCAAAATCCTAAACAACAACCGTGTTTCCAAAGTGATCAAAAATGTGTTACAACTTTGAGGCATTAATCACAAGATAAAAGCAAGGGTGTTTCCGTCACATTGTATTTAATCAGCGTTGGTTCTTTCTAGTATGACAGGACATTGGGTGAAACTATGTTGTTATGGGTTCTCACAACAAGAAGACAAAATGTGAACAGTACCATGACAATATTGCACATCCAACAGCTGATAACAGTGCACATACAGTATTAACTCATGCATAGATGTTGTCGGACAAATGGGTAAACAAATGACTGCAAATGTTAGCATAAAAGTCATCTTAAAGGTTTAAAAGCTTATCCGGATAAGTGATTTGTAAACAAATATAAAAAGGTGATAAAAGGATCCGTAACAATAAAACACTTTCTAAAAATACGCAGGGTCAAAATAAGGCAGTTTTGGAGCAAGACGGATATGCTAGAACTACAAAAAATATGTATAACAAAAATGACGATGACCGCTAAAATCAGATATCTAGTGTTAGCAAGTGCACACAGTCTATTATTCCATTGATGGCAAAGCACAGTGCGGCTCCAGCGCTTTTTGCTTCAAGTGGCATCCAACCGCAATTGCTAACATAACTTCGGTGACATAATGCCCTTTTACTACTGTGGCACAAACTTCTCTTGCTCAAAAATTAGCTCAACTGCATCCATCACGTCGTTGACGATATGCCCCGGCTCGACTAGTGCGGGGTCAAACCGAAAGTCCCGATGCCCGTGAAAAACCGTCTCTTTAATGCACTGGTTTGCGTCAGTCGGCACCTCCGCATTGGGGTTGTAGACGCCCGTGCAGACCAGAATGGACTTACAAGATGTGGCAGAGGGCAAAGCAAACTCACTCTCCCACATGTTGTCTGCCTCATCTACTTCAGGGACGGTGGTGGCAGTTCCGGTCGCGGCCGCAATCTTGGCGACTGCTTTCGGGTTGGTCCTGGCTATTCTCTCCTCCAGGTAGCGGTTGTAGAGGTTGGCACCGTAGATGTCGGTCATGAGGTTATCCCTGGGGTTAGAAGGCACAAGGGAAGGTTACATTTGTAAACTACTGCCAGTATCTGCAACAGATTTGTATTAAGTTCACACTTGGTGGGAAAATTTGTTTCTCTGCTTCTCTTGCCTGACCCTTCATTTCAGTAACGGTTATGAAATAAATATATGGTTATGTAGGGACCACCTTAAGAACTAATGGAAGCAAATTGACTGAAAATCCCAGATTGAAAAGGCATAAAAGAAATGACAGGAGCAGGAGTGAAAATTATCTTTAGTTGGTAAGCATTGGCGTGCCCTCTGCTGGCAGCAGGGGGAATACGCCATGGTAAAAACAAAACACAAGCCAACATTTTTAACCAACAGAATACAAACAAATTAATGTTATTCTAAGAAAAAAAAGCTGTTTGTGCGCAGAATAGCTCAGAACGGCGATAGCATATGCACTTTGAAAGCATGTCCTCTGACACACACAACCAGATCCAGGAAATCTGGATTATTCAAACCTGAATGAATAGATAAGGCAAAGAAATACCACTCCAGGCAAGTTTTGATGAGTTAACAACGTTGTTAGAAAATAAAAATATAATTTTGCATGATAGGTCTCCATTGTCAGGGAAATTGCAAACGTTTTGACCTTTTTAAGTAGTTACAATTGCGACTAGCATAAAGTTTAACATGAGCTAAAGGTGTAATTATTTTATCCCAATAGTCACAAATTATGGTTAAAGAAGAGTTTATTTACTCATTGCTTAGATCTCCTCCTAAAGGCCCTATACCGCTTTTAATCCTTTTTCCTCTTTTCAATCAAAAGTCTGTTTTACAATATACTGAAAGGTGTATCAAGTGATGCACATTTTTACCAAGATTGAGCTTTTTCTTACCCTATGGCATACAGTGAAGTTATAGGATTATTCCCCTCTCTCTCCATGGCCTGACATCTGATGAGGTACTCAGCAAAGCGGTAGGTCAGCTCGCTCGGTTTCCCCATGAGAGCCTCATACTTCAGCTCTTTACCGGTGATCTTCTTGTAAATATTTTCAAGGCAAACAAGGAATGTCCCATGGCCGAACCTGAGCAAAAGGCACAAAAGGTCAACAATGGGACTCACTGCATTACCAGCATTCTGGTTTAGGGCATTTCCATGTATGATAGCTGTAATGTGTGTGGTAATTCTGATATTAAATATGATTCTAATTGTCAAACTGGTTAAGAGTTAGGAGCTCTATTTCGATTCAGTGTTTTTCTGTTGTTAAATACAGCTCCATGCTCAAACACAGTCACTTCTCCCCTTCTAACTTACAGGCCAGCCACAACAGTAGCTTACCACCATCGAGTATGAAGGGAATGAAGAATGACTACAGTTTAGGGTTGGGCGATATGCCAAATCTGCCTGTTGTTCACGCAGCTCATGACATCTACTCTGGGATGGACTGACAGAAGTGAAGCTATCAGCACCAGCAGACATTCAAATCGAAGTGTAGGAATAGGGTTATGGACAGCGATATGGTAAAGATAATTTTGTGTAATATTTCAACTTCTACTTCACAATATGCTTTCATACCGGGGTGAATTGGCCTCAGCCATCCACATGAGGTCCATGTTGCAAGCCAGCAAAGGCAAGTGAGGCATCTTCTGAGTTTGGTGAACACTGCTGAGGTTGCCGTTGGTCAACAAAATGTCAACAATGAGCTGCAGGTTGGTCTCCCATCGGATTGGTTCCCCAAACAAAATCACAGCTGGGTACAAGATCATTGCTTACAGACTGGTAGTTGATCTAATGAAAAGAAAAGTGAATACCGTCCTTACCTTCAACCTTAGGGAGACTGCTGACAAGATTGGTCTGAAAAAAAAAAAAAAGTAGGCAGTGACGCCATTTCTTTTTTTCAATTTCACTCCAAGTAGAAAGAAGATGTTAAGACCAAGTATCTCACCGGAAGTTTGGGTCTTCTGTTGTGGTCCACCATGTCTAATAAGGGGAAGGACTCCCTTAGCATATCAATACTGATCACATTGTTAAAACCTAAGCTGAAGTCAACAGTTAAGGGCACAATCAGACTCAAGTGACAAACAACACAATGATTATGCATAATCAAGGATACTTTTTTGCTATTTCCAGGACTGGCCCTTGTCCTGACACCAGCACACACTTGTTGTGGTATTTTTTAAACATCCTCAATGGACTGTGCGACATGATTACTTGATCGGCTGTTATCTGTTAATCCATTGAGATGATTTGTGATTTAATTGTTTACAAAAGGTTTAATTTGCAGAGATTTATGGTAATAAACTCACTTGCACTCCCAGAATATGTGAGAGCTGGGCTGCTTTTGTTTGTCGGAGGCAGTTCCCTGCATTTGTGACAAAAACCACAGGCACCTCAAACTGTCCTTGTGAGTTCACTAGCTTTGAAAAGGCCTTTTTAGCTGCAGGGATTGGCATTTTTCCCCTGACAAGAACACCATCGATGTCAAACAGCAGCCCAAAGCTTGGATGTGCCTGCAATGAGAAAACAACTTGTGTTTTGTTCCAAAGTATGAGTTTCTTTATGGGGAAAACACCAGCATGGTGAAAAATGTATCCATACAATTCAGCTCAACATAGATTTGAGATGGCCCTAATGGAGCTGAATAATGTTCATTAATGTGCTCATAGGCCCATGGTTCAAACAGCTTTCATGAGGGAGGGAGTAGTTGGTGCATTTCTCTTACGAACTATGGGGTTTATACTAAACTGCTTACTAGTAATTCAGTCCTTGGCTTAAGACAAGAGAAGGATTCATTTTAAAAGAAGTAATCTACAATGCAATTTGTACAGGGCACAAGATTAATGGGGTCACAATAAGGGATACTTCAGGGATGGTTGTGTATACTTCAAAACCCACCACCGAAACCTAAACACAACAGGAGTAACTAGGTTTACACAGCTTTGTGCCATTTACAAGAACATGGGTGTGATATGTTGAGCTCTCTGGGTAATCCTTGTAAACATGTTTTTCTCTCAAGGGGAAAACGGATGTTCCTGATGTTAGAGGTCTTATCAGACGATCCATCCAACAAAGTACCGCTAAGCATCAAGGCAAAACAACAATAAACAGTAAATGTATTGTTGGGTTGAGCCAAGTAAACAGCCCGAACCGTACCTTGGTTTTAGAGTGTGTTCCGCAAAACCCGCACCAAGAACCGACAGCACCTGCTTTTCGTGTGGTTTGGCGGTTCATGAGGGTGCCCAGACCGCGGCACAAAGGTAGGAGTCCCCGCATCTCCTGTGCTGTTCACTGGGAGGGGAATAGCAAAGAAAAACGGAGCGGCCCCAGCATACAGACCGGGGTTTTGTGCCGGCTAGCTCCAGCCGCGGTGCTGCTGGCTTCTGTGCTTCAGCGTTTCGGTGTATCTTTTCTGGGCGAAAGCAGCAGCTGACGTCAGTGCGGAGGAGGCGCTTCTTATCCGGAAGAGCTGCTCCTCTGCAGTATGCTGCCATTTTAGACAGAGCGAGGAGGAGCTTCTTTCTTCAAACGCAACTGTTCAAAGAACCCCCTTAAAACATAACACTGCGTAAATAACTTAATCTGACAGGGTACAATATTCACCTTCTGTATTTGTGCACACGCTTTTATCCTCAAGATACGGCCAGAATCTCTTACTGGATGTAAGGACAAGAGGCAGGCACCATTTTGAAAGCGAGTGCTTGCTACTTGTGACTGTGGGACACATAACTGTCCAAAATAAAACTGTTAATTTAGCTGCTGAATATGTATTCAGTTATTCTCTGTAACGCCGTAATATAGACGGTAGATACAAGTATTGTGTGGTAGAACAGAAATAATACTATCAGGATAATAAAATTCATTCACAATAAAACAACAACTTCCCCGTGCTCCTCCAGCTTTATTGATAGTTTAAAATTACATTTCTATTTTCTAGGACTTCAGTTGCACTTTCCTTCCGACTTAAAAACTGAGTACAAGCAAATGGTATTTATACAGTAGTCTAGTTGATATTGTACAAAAATAACATTTTTGAAATCTGTGAAAACTTTTTTTTCATCCCCAAATCTCCTTAGTCTGCTGCTCCGACAACTTCATTAGATTTTGCCAAGGTAAAAAAATGAAAATTGTCACTTGTTTTTAAAAGGAAAGTCTACCTTGGATTACCAAGTGATATTTAAATTGTAAACAGCTTTCTTTAAAAAAATAATAAGAACTTGATTCTTCGAATACCTCCATAATTTTAGATCTTAGCAATATCACATGTAGTTTGTTATCGCCTATGTAGCTGCATGTAGGGCTGAAATGCATCATGTTGTGAACTGTTTCCATGTCATACTCCCTTGGCCAACTCATATCCCATTAAAACAAACCAAAATAACCATACATGGAAGTTCAATTTCCATTTTACTCCCTTCTATCTCATTTTACTGAGACTCCCTTCCATAAGTTCAGATGTCCTATAGGTTCCCATATGTTTAGTCCCATTTATTCATCTCTGATCACCAGTGGCTTGGAAAGGGGGATTCTTTAACAAAGCATTATACATAACACCGCTACCAAACTAAAACATTTGTATTGAATGCAGAAAGATATTTTTTCACCCCTTTCTTTGTATTACATGTCGAGAGGCTCACTGGCCTGGGACTAGCCTCTGTTAGCCAACCTTTGGCCAGTGAAGAGGTTTCAGAGAAAATAATACAACCAACCATCAATCTGAAAAAGGAGGGGCAACAGAGGGCGCAGATTATGCGGTGGCTTCAATGCTGCTGCAGTCCTTTGCCACGTGCCCAGCCTTCCCGCAATTGTAGCAGTTGGTATCGCTGGTTTTACTGCAATGCACGGCGACGTGACCGATCTCACCACACCTGTGTCAGAAAGAAAACCGGATCAGATCACAGCTCAAACTGCCGCCAGTTTCTGACCCCCGAATACAGGACACTCACCTGTAACATTTCACCTGTTTACAAAGTTTTTGGATATGACCAAAACCACCGCAGGAGTAACACTTCTGCTCATTGGCCTGATCACAGTCCCGAGCCATGTGGCCAGCTTTGCCACAGCAGAAGCAGAGCTGCTCTCGCTCCTTCTTGGGCTCCTTGCAGTCCCGAGAAATGTGACCACTCCTGCGACAGTTGTAGCAAGCTAAAAATATAGAAAAGAAAATTACTTACTCCTATGCAACAACCCAAACACAAACTGCAACAGATCAATGTAGTACTTACAATCCTCAGCTTGTTCACAATCACGGGCCATGTGTCCTTGGTCTCCACACCGATAACAGAACATCTCTGCAATGACATTTGTATAATATAGGAGTCTTAGCGCTCATAATATTAGTTACAATTTCAAACAGACCAGTACCTTTACCCCGTCCTCGGCCCCTGCCACGTCCACGTGTGGCTGCATTCGGGCAATTCTTGATCCAGTGCCCCGAGCGGCCACATCCATAGCATTCGCCGTTGCTGCTCATCTCCATTACCTGAAAAAAATGAATCAGTCATTTAATTTATTGTTTAATGATTGGAGGTGGGCGGGACAGCCGGAGTAATTTGAGCCAACTAGACTTATGTCAAAGCACTGGAGAGGAGCATCTGTTGGGTTCATTCTTTCAGACAACCATGTTCATAGGACAACACAAGACAATTCTAATTGTGTCTCTCCAAACTGACAATGATTCAGGTTTTTCCAAATGGGTAAATTTATACTCCACAGAATGTCTAACATCATTCTAATAGTTGGGTCTAATCTATTCTAATAAATAAGAGGAGATGTTTTAACTACAGGGTTTACTACATAGCTAACTTACAGGAATTCCTCAATGGCATCATGTTGTGATCGCCATAGGTCAAACTTCTCCAAGTGTTTGCTGACGGCGCAAAAGACATTAGGTCAGTAAGAAGGGGTTAATGATTATGTAGGGTCTCTTGATAAGTTTTATTGCGGAATAAGAAATTTACGCACACAGTGTAAACAAGAATGTAGCATAATGACACCTTATTTAGAGATAAGAACAGTTTTAAAATTGTGGTTTCAGCAATGTTTGCAGATTTACAGCGGGTTTAAAACTACAGCAGGTTGTAGACGCATGCTGCTGATCCAGGCGAAAACATGCCGTGGTGGATTGTGAGCTAACTTTAAGGGCTAGCTCCAAAGGGCAGTCATTTTTACGTTGCGTTAAATTTACACATGCAACTGATCATCGTCAAATTGATCAAACATTATTAAATTCCCTTCTTGGACAATATACGACCCGAAAAACACGCATTTTCGTGTTTAATGTAATTACAGCTAAAAAAAAAACTGCGGGTTACGGGTTGGAAGCTCCATGGTTGAAACTGCGATAGTGCTGGCCTGGTCACGTTGATTTTACTGCGTGCTTCTGAGACGCACTAGCACGAGCGCACATTATTAGCCACCATGCTAACGCCACCAAATGAACACGACCAACAAGCGCCAGACGGTCGACGATTCAAACTTTTTACTTTCTAGAAAATAATTTCGCCGACGACAGAATTCAGTACGATCAAGGATTTTGAACAAGAATGTGGATATTTACTCATTTACGATCCACACAAATTTCCCGCGCAGCACGCACATTTCACCAGCGCTGCCATTGAAGCTAGGCTAACGATAGCAGGCCAAAGTATGGTCCCGTTACTCCATTACGAAGACCAACACAAATCTAACATCACTGAAGATATCAAGTGCTACGGTTCTACTCTATGATAACTCTTATCACAATGTCCTTACTGAATATAGAACTAAGCGACGTGCAAGGCTTAATATACTTTTAATGCCATTTTATTGCTTACCTCGGATGCTACCTAGCTATGTCTCTGTTTACGCCTTCTTCTTTTGCGCTGCATGCGGTGGTACGAGCAGGAGTTCCTCGATTGTCATTCACAGTAACCAGTGGAAAACTCCTCAGTCATTGGCCACATACTCCGGAGTCCACAAATCAGAGCCGTGGAGGTCTGGACACCGCCTCTGTGATCCAACCAGTCACAGGCGCGGGATCCTCCGCCTCTCCCTGGACTTCTTACGTCAAACGTAGTTTGTTCTGTTTTTAGTGCTTTCTGTGGTAATAATATTCCACAAATAAATTTAGAACTCTAAATATAAATGGTAAATGTTCTCAATTCGAATAGCATTTTCTACCTATACTTGACACTTAAAGCGCTCCAAATGTGTCTTTTTATATAACTATATTATTATTATTATTATTATTATTATTATTATTATTATTATTATTATTAATAATAATAATAATATTATGATTATGATTATGATTATTATTTCTAGAAAATAAACTGCAGATAATAAAAGGTAACGTGTGCATGCAATCAAATTCTAAATTAGCAAAGAAAAATAATGAATACAATAAATCAATCTAATGTCTTTTTACATTGACACTGACACTCTGAGGTTATAATACACACAATTATCTTTAAATGAATGAAAAACAGCTTAAATAAAGCATGTAATTATGTTGGTAGGCCTAAGGCTAGATTAGGTTACTAAACATATGTTATGAATATCAATACCAGCACCATGTTTATGGCTAACTGCAAATGTTAACAAACTGCAGGAGTTAATATAACCCCTATTTTCAAGACACACACTTATATAAGAATATAAGAGCCTAGAAGGATATTTATTACTAATTAATTAATATTTTTCCTATCTCTTCAGCTGGTACCCTTATTGGTGTTCTCTTTGTACTGAGCCATCCCAATGTAGCACATGCAGTAGTATCCCATCTCAGTGCTCAGATGCTCAGATCAATACACTCTCATCCGAGTCTTAAGGTGGTTCTGCAAGTCACAATATGGAAGGATATAAATGTAGTTTTTACTCTTATTAGGATATCAAAACCATTCATTAAATATAGGGCTGCCTGAAAAAAAAAATCAAGTTATAATAATGGGTAGCCTACTGTATATATAATGAATGATTATATATGTTTAGTTAATGCAGGGGCACCTTAAATTTCAACAATGACAAAGCCCTTCCCTCGTCCTCACAGAAAGCCCTACAGTGTGTGGTGATTTTTTTTTCCATTTGTTATCTCAGATTTCTTTGAAGCAACACAAACTCAACTTTGTAAGCGGACCAATGCTTAATGTGAATTTTTAACAGCTCCTCAACAGCAGACATGCATCTGCATAGGATGGATTTTTCTGCTTTAAGGAAACTGTGGAGGCTGGAGCCACTCAGACAGTTTGCCTGGGATATTTTTAATGTATAATATAACCTGCTGTATCTGTCTTTATTTGCTCGTCTATGGACCACAGCAAAGGATGACAACTTGAGGTACGTTATTTTTTAGTGATTCTACAATGATCACAATGTTACTCCAAGTGTCAAATGAATAACTATATCTTTTAGTCTCTCATCTTCATCAGTGCCCATTGCAAACGAGTACATTCAAATTGAGTTAGTCCTTAAAGTTGCACTGACTTTAATTAACCTGCTGATGGCGCGCGTGTGTAATACTAAGAAAGCCAATACTTATTCTCAAAAGTAGGCCCACATTACATTATGGGCGTATTACTAATTAATAGGCCAAGCAATTACAGGTATTAGACTTTATTATTGTATGCAAGTTTTCCAAATGGGCTTTTTTAAACGTTATTCTAGCCCTAAATGAGCTGTGTGCTGCATACAACAATACTCTAAAAAATGCACACACAAGTTACAAAAGTTGTACTAAAAATATAGTAAGCCAAAAAAGTGGGAGGGCTTTTTTTTGCTCTTTGCTGCGCTCTCAGTGAGTGATGCTTGCTCTTGTTATGACTGTAGGTCCTGTTTCAATCACTGGCGTCAGACGGACTCTTACCTCTCCACCTTCTCCTTTACAGCACGGATATCGGCTGAAAACCACACGGAAAACCGAAGCATGGTCGAGAAACGTATTTGGGTGAGTTTTACTGTGAAAGCGCTCCTTAGTTTGTGTGTGTGTGTGCGCGCCGCTTTGAGGTCAGACGGAATTTTTGGTCTTTACCGCAAATGGCAGAGAGGTGAAACAACATTTGCTTGATCACGTTTAATGTGATTTTAAAAATACACCTAAACCGTTTTCTCTGAGTGTACCTTAAGCCTGATCTAACCCAGAGTTCTTGTGTTTTTGTCTCACTTACACGCTTTATTTAGACCAGTGCTTTTTTCCCCTTTGCTGTGAATGCGTTGCAAATATGATGTCACCGACGCCACTTTTTCCTGAAGTTATGGCGGAGCACAACTTTTCTAACTTCTTTTGGTAAGCAGTTAGCTACAGCCGCTCGATATAGCCTGTTAAACCGTGTCTTACTCGCGTCTCATGGGCCATTTAAACTCTCTAAAGTTGTTTGGAGAGATCCAGTTTGAACGGATGATGTAAACTTTGTGATAGTAGTGTCTTTTTTTGAGAGGGCCTAAGCAAAATCATAGTAATACAGTGGCCAGGCCTTCAAAACACTCACGTAGTGGCAATTAGCTTCTTGTGTTTATGCAGTCGGTATCTGCAAAACGCTTCCCTGACTTCTGTTTCCTTCGTACTTCAAGGTAGACTAATGTTATTGTTGTGCAGTAAAATGGTTCTGTGTGCTTTCCGACTTTACCGATATGCTAACACGCATTGCATGCTCTCACGTCGTTTGGATGCGGTGAACGTGACATTTTGCTGAGTAATCAAACAATAGCTTTTAGGGTCCCATCGATAGTAGTTTTGGCCACAGTCCATGCTGCTGTAGCTGCTATTTGCTACGGAAAAGCTCCCGCAACAAGTATTTCGACATTTCCCCAGTGAAAGTCCTATAAAAAACCCAAAATATGCTCAGGGATGAGTTGGCGTGTTTTGTGTGATACACTCACGAGCGCTATTGAGAGGTCGTGCTCTTTTGTAGTGAGGTTGTACTGAAAATAACTGGAACCGCTAGCCTTGCAGTTTGTATTGGAAACAAAGCAAATGAGGGGGGCATACTTACTTGCTGTTTTGGATTACATGTTAGCCTGTCTTTCTCCTAGTAGTTTTGTGTTTGGTGATAAGTATTGAGGCACTAGGATGCATGTAAGTATTGGTAGTAGGAGTAGTAATAGTAGTCGTTTGTCCTTATAATCCACGCAATATCATTTTTCGTTTTGGTTTGTTGTGAGCCTGCACTGTAAATAACACATCTGACTACCTGATACACGTCTTGCTGTTAATATGGATCTACAATTAGAAATTCATTTATTTTATAATAGCTATATTAGTTTGCAAAATGTGTCACCGCCCTACAAGGAAGGATATTTTACAGTTCTTCACGTCAATATGCTTCTTATGACCAATATTGTGAACTTTTGTATTATTAATTAGTTTAGATGGCCATTGGCAACACTTTCTGAAACATTTTCTTTCTATTCCAGACTGCTGATAGCATTTGGCTGTTCTAATGGAGCACTTCTCGGGAGCGTGGAAATCTCTGAGTAACGGGTTCAGTATGAAGGACTCGGCATTCGAGAGCCCCTGCCTGTCGCCCACCATGGTCCAAGGCTTCTCCTGCCAACGCCGCGCCTCTGACGACAGCAAGATGCCCGATTCCAAGACAAGCAGCACTATCCGCGTCTACCTCCCAAACCAACAGCGCACTGTGGTGGGTTTGTAAAATACACAGACGGCCTGCATGAAAATCACTCGAGGGTGGCAGGGTTATTTATTTTTAAGACATTGTGATTTGTTAAAAATTTAACAGAAAATAATCTTGTAGTTCACAAAAATAATCATCAGAGTAAGCTAAACATCTAAATATATGAAGACTATCACCGTGATAACATTATTCGGCAATAGAATAACAGTGATTTATGTATGGAAAATTATTAGATAATATCAATTACAGCAGTTAAGGAATTTCAAATGTTTTAACTGGTGTAAACTAGACATTATTTGAAATAATTGCAACACTAAAATTGACACTACATCCCTAATGTGATATAAAGAATTGAACAATGTTGCTGTATGGTGGTGTACAGAACTGTAGTAAGTGCTTTGTTTCCACAGGTAAATGTGCGACCGGGTATGACTTTGCACAGTTGCCTGATTAAAGCCTTAAAGGTCAGAGGTCTGCAGCCTGAATGCTGCGCCGTGTTCAAATTGCATCCGGCGCAAGGAAGGTAAGCTGAAACAAACCAAGTGTGGAACCAGAAATGGTCTATTCCAGTTGTCGTCAAACTTTTCAAGCCAAGTACCACCTAAAAATATCTTTGGCTTTTAAAGCACCAGCAGATTTAAACCAGGCCTGTAATATGTCTTAACCACAATTTAATGATGCTCTAATTGAGGACTGTCCCAAAGGAGGAAAAAAACATAAAAAGACTAGGAATGCAATGGAACCTGAGATCCATCTGAAGTAGCCCGTGTACAACCAGTGGGACTCGCACCTCAGTTTGAGAAACGCTGGCCTATTTTGTATGTGTTTGTATGTACTTTAGCGTGCATTGAAACGCTTTATCCTCCTTCACTTCAGCAAAAAGCTCAGAATGGATTGGAACACGGACTCTACTTCTCTGATCGGTGAGGAGCTCCTCGTGGAAGTGTTGGATCACGTGCCTTTGACGACACATAATTTCGTAAGTGCCACCATAATGATTCTTATCAAAAGACACTGACATTCATGTAATTCCCCTCTCTTGTTTTATCTTACAGGTTCGGAAAACCTACTTGAAGTTAGCTTTCTGTGATATTTGCCAGAAGTTCCTTCTAAACGGGTTTCGATGCCAAACCTGTGGCTACAAATTCCATGAACATTGCAGCACCAAAGTACCAACGATGTGCGTCGACTGGAGTAACATCCGACAGCTTCTGTGAGTGTCTCCATAATCTATTTGTAAAAGATCTGTTCAGTCTTTGATACAGTGTCCAAGTTTAGTTTAAAACAAAAATTGCACACCAGCAGAGGACTTGTTTTGATAATGAGCCTCTTCTTCATGCCCTGAAATCTGAAAAGTTATAATTATCTGCACAGTGAAATGCAGTACAATGAAATAGTTTCGATTACCAAATCACCTGCAGGCCGTAATGATTTATGTGATACAATACCATTTACAACTCCCAAGAAGTCTTAACCTTGCACGTTAGACCTTTTACAAACTTGTTCTGAAATGTATGCTATTCTTGACCTGGTACAGTGAACTGAATTTTGATTTTTCAGACGTATTGTGCAGCCCTAACTAAGTGTCTCCATTTGATTTTTAGGTTGTGCCCGACTCCCGGTGAGGGTAGTGCACCATCACTTCCACCAATGACATTTCGGAGAATGAGAGAGTCCTTAACAAGGTTTCCAAGGTAATCTTAAATCTTTACGTATCTTTACATAATAATATCATAATAATCTTATCTCTTACGATAAACCCACCCAGTTTTAATCACATTTTGGAATAGCTATAATCTTTATCAAAGTGAATCCTTGCTTCTAATTGCCGTCTGTGCTTTATGTGGCTTACATTTCAAAGGCTGATGTAATTGGTGGCGTGAATAGGCTCCCTTGTTTCAAACGCACTTTAAAATAGTTAAAGAAGCACTTCGGCCGTAACCGCTCACACTACGTATCAAGTGTAAGTAAGTAAGTAAGTAAGTGCTTTATTGTCATTGTACAAGCGTACAATGAAATAGTGTTCAGGTGTTAGTCCTGAGCTGCTGCGGCTGAGCCGCGCTGCCACGATGTGTCAACCTGACCCGCATGACCTTGGAGGTCGGGGAAACTGTAGCACTCAGAGGAAACCTGGCTGCCCTCTGTCTCCTCTGAAACGGTGCAGCGCCTCCTGGGTTTGTCCCTGTTTCAGAGCATGGTGTCCTGGACTGGTCAGCTCCACCTCCTCCTTCCTCTTCCTCCCTCCGCTCCACAACAGTCTTTCACCATCTCTCGTTTGTCCCTTTTTGTTTCCTGTAGCGCCTCTTGTGACGCCTCCACTGCGCTGCAGCTGTGGGGACTCTTGGTGCCTCTTCAGTGTAGAAATTTGTAGGTCTCAAATGGGTTTAGCTGATAAGCTAGCATTTTGTTTACCTTTAAAAAGCTGCTTTCTTCAGGACCATTTTAGACTCTCAAAGTAAACAAATCCACCAAAGCTCCACAAAAACACGGCAAAGACGTACAAAAGTATCCAGAAAAACGATGTGGAACACATAAACCACCAATGCAGTTCGCAGAAAAAGGCAAAAAAACTCAAGATGCACAAGGAGAGAGGGAGGTCGCTTCCTGTTTTCACGTCGCCATGACAACACATGTGTGTCACACATTGTTTTGAAACATACTCTTGCATAGCTAATTGTGGTTTTTGTTTTGTGGCGAGTGGTGTTCTATGAGGTAATATAGTGTTCTAAACTCTGTTGCAGTGTTACCCACAGATTTCTACAGTACTGAGACTATGTGAGCACTGGTGATCCTGATCTTCATCCTTTTTTTTGGTTAATTTTTGGACTAAAATGGTCACTTATCTTATAACAGTTCTTTATGATCAGTGTAGTATAGTTTTCAATGTGTATATTTTTTTATAGTGCTGTCAATAAATGTATATTTGGAATTGGGTAATCGGACGTATGAAATCTGATTAATTGCGTGAGGTGAAAACCTATGATGCAATTAATTTACAATTAATCTATGAATAATTCCTTTTGATTGTGGTTTGACAGCCTTCCCAAAAGTCTAATTTTCTCCTAAATAGTCAGAAAAATATATTGGCATGGCAGTTTATTACTTTTTTTGCTTTTCAAATGATCATAAACTTAAAACAAAATTGTCAAAAAGTGTTTAAAAGCTTAAGTATGATTGATTGCAGTAGACATCTGTGGACACATTAAGATGAGAGAGAAAAAACAAACAAACCCTAGTCTAATGCACACCCACATGCTCTAAATATGCCGTGTGTCATGTCATCACAAAAGCACCGCATTTAGATGAAAACAAACAAAGTAGCTGAGTATAAATATTTGATGCTTGTTTGCCCTGACAGCTCCGTTCACAGATACTCCACGCCTCATGCCTTCAACTACAACACGTCCTACTCCTCTCCAGGGTGCACTCTCTCTCAGAGGCAACGCTCCACCTCCACACCAAACGTCCACATGGTCAGCACCACACTGCCAGTCGACAGCAGCATGATGGAGGTATCTACTCGCCACACAGGTTCCTTAAGCAGCCCCTCAGTGCCACTATGACCCGCTTTCCTTTTGTTTGGCTTAACAACATGTGACCTGTAGTGTTTGACTGAGATGGGGGCAAGCAAAATGACAATTGTTAATGCACTGATTTTATATGATCATGCTTTTAAAGGCACAAAGGCTCTTCATTTGTAAGTAAAAAATACTGTAATATGAGTTTTTTTGGTTTTGACACGGTTTACCCTCGTACTTTAGTCCAGTGAAAGTCAGTTAAAGACCCTTTTATGACCCGGTTGTACCTGGTGGTACTTGGATCTTCACATATTTAATGAGATGGAACTTGGTGTGTAAAGTCTGAGAAGCGCTGATCCCGTGTTCCTCAAACTGTGCTGTCTAACTGCTTCCTCTGCCTTTGTTTAGTTTAGAGAGTATTTTATTTTTATTTTCCTCCTTTGGGTTTGTCCTTGTCTAGAGATGTCTTAGTCCTACAAGCATTTCATGGCTTTTATCTGCTCATCTGCATTCCATTAAGTTATTTGCCTCGACAGGTTTTATCCCCATGGAAGCTTTGTTTGGTGATTTTATGCTAGATTAATGTCACTCTTCCTTTTTTCTAACCACACTGTTCTTCCATGATCATCTCAGCTGGCAGTTTTGCATGGCGCACATTGGTCTGTAAATGCACTCTTTGGCTCTCCGTTTGCCAGCTCTCCTCAACTTTCCTCTACCTTTTTTCTTTTTTCCTTCCTTCTTACCCTGTTTGGGAGTAGCTAGACGGCCTGAATGTCTCCTCCAGCTCCTGGTGTCATAGATTCTGGCTCAAGAGGAAAGTAGGTATAGTGCACTTCTCCCAGTCTTTTGCTGAGGCCACATCCGAGGTTTCCGACAAGGTTAGAAAACAGCCTGTCTGGGTAGCATGTCATACCACAGTACAATAGAGAAGCCAAAGTATAAGACAACAATTAAGCTTTTCCGTGAGTAAAATTGAACATAATGTTGCCTCTTTTTGCAGGATGCCATGTGTGATCACAACTCGGGTAAGTGACAAACCTGGCTCTTCTCACATGTCATGATGTAGAATGTAATGTGAAGCATTAGCAGTGACTCGCTGCCACTTGAAAAAATCCTCAATCAATGATTTATCAATCTTTATTTGCAAGTACCAGGGATGTACTACAGTAACTACCTAGGAGTTACCGGGCCGTATTCTAAAGTGTAACCCACTTTTTATACATTAAAAAATAATGCTGCACACAAAACATTAGCAACAGACTAACAACCCCCCACAGTACTACACTGTAAGACGAGCCTAAAGCTCCTAATGTTGTACTAAAATAAAAAGTTTAAGTAAATAAAAATACTAAGAATTTATAGTTGAGGCATATAGGGGTAGGACATGCAGTGTAAGTTACAGCCCGCAAGTTCCACATGTCGGTACAGGGAACAAGAAAGTAATTACAAATGTAAGTATAGGTAATTACACATTAAATTGCAAGGTTTAATAAAGGTGTAACAAAGGTGTAAGTAGTGTAACAAAGGTGTGTGTGTAGTTGCAGGTGCTTTGGCCGTTATATATATATATGTATATATGTGCCAGCTTTATAAAGGGCACACTAGTTTCATAAATTGGGAAAAATGACTACAGTGCCTCTCGAAAGTACTAATACACCTTGAACTTTTGCACATTTTGTCATGTTTACAACCCTAAACATAAAGATTTTATTTTGAATTTTTTCCTGAAAGTTCACACACAAGTAACAGACAACTGTGAAGTGAAAGCAAAATGATAAATGATTGTTATTTTTTTTAAAGTACAACATCGAAAAGTGGGGCTTGCACAAGTATTCATACAGCATGACTTAATACTTTGTGGAACCCCCTTTTGCTGCAATAACAGCAGCAAGTGTTCTGGGGTATGACTCTACAAGATTTGCACATCTAGAGACTGACATTTTAGCCCATTCCTCTTTACAAAACAACTCAAGCTCTGTCAAATTAGAAGGAGAGCGTTTGTGAACAGCAGTTTTCAGGTCTTTCCACGGATTTTCAAAAGGATTTAGGTCAGGACTTTGACTGGGCCATTCTAACACATTAATATGTTTGTTTTTAAACCATTCCATTGTAGATTTAGCTTTGTGTTTAGGGTCATTGTCCTGCTGGAAGGTGAATCTCCGCCCCAGCCTCAATTCTCTTGCTGACTCCAGCAGGTTTTCCTCCAAAATGTCTCTGTATTTGGCTCCATCCATCTTCCCAACTATTCTTACAATCTTCCCAGTCCCCGCTGCGGAAAAGCAGCCCCATAGCAATTTTTGTCTCATCTGACCAAAGCACCTTCTTCCACATGGTAGCTGTGTCCTCCATATGACTTTTAGCAAACTTCAAATGGGATTTCTTATGGCCTCCTTTCAATAATGGCTTTCTTCTTGCCACATGGTGCTATACTCTTTCCATTTCCGAATGATGGATTGAACAGTGCTCCGTGAGATGTTCAAATCTTGGGAAATCTTTGTATAACTTAACACTGCTTTAAACTTCTCCACAGCTTTATCCCTGACCTCTCTGGTGCTCCTTGGCCTTCGTGATGTTGCTTAGTGACCAATACACTCTGACCATAGCTCTGAGGCCCTCACAGAACAGCTGGAATTATACTGAGAGTAGATTATGTACAGGTGGCCTCTTTAATGGTTAGGGCAAGGTGTGAACATTCTGCAGTCATTAGGAATGTTATAAAGGCAATTTAATGCACTCAGAAAATCCTGTATGAATACTTATGCACGCCCCACTTTTCTATTTTTTTGAAAAATAACAGAATCATGTATCATTTTGCTTTCACTTCACAGTTTGTTACTTGTGTGTGAACTTTCAGTAAAAAATAAAAAAATAAAATCTTTGTTTATGGTTGTAAACATGACAAAATGTGCAAAAGTTCAAGGTGTATTAGTACTTTCGAGAGGCACTATATACAACTAATGCACAAATACACTGTATCTAATGTGTAATTACACGGGCTGTAATCTAAAGTGAGACACTATGTACGCCTTTGTACCCCTTTGTTACACATACACCTACATGTTATACACCTTTATTACTTTTTGTACACATGGAACTTGCGGGCTGTATTCTTAAGGGTTATCCAAAATTATTACATCCTAGACATAATTCAGTGAGTTCTAGGTATTACAAGTCAGTTTAAAGAGATGAGTCTTTAACCTGGACTTATATCTGTGACTATTCCTAATACGTTTTTTCAGTCTGACACGCGCCACAGTAATGTGCTGTTGGTAATTATCACATTGTCTCTGTCTCATGTTCTGCTTCTGCAGCAGGTAGTTCTCCCAACCAGAGCCCCACTGGCTGGGGCCAGTCCAAGCCCCCCGCTCCCGCCCAGCGCGAGAGGGCAACGTCCCTCAACACTCAGGAAAAAAATAAAATTGTAAGCATTCTGTTAATTCCTTGTCTGCTTCAAATGTGCATCTTGAACATCTCTCACTTGTGCCCACGCAGAGACCTCGAGACAAGCGTGATTCCAGCTACTACTGGGAGATCGAGGCCAGTGAGGTAGTGCTGCACTGCTGCATCGGCTCAGGCTCTTTTGGAACCGTGTACAAAGGGAAATGGCATGGTACGGTTGTCTTTTAGAAGGATTACGGCAGACGTTTACCAGAACCATTACTCATAAAATATTGAGAACCTTTTCCTGTGTCCTTGCAGGTGATGTAGCAGTAAAGATTTTAAAAGTCAAAGATCCCACTCCAGAGCAGTTTAAGGCTTTCAGGAATGAGGTTGCTGTTTTACGGTAAGTTCTCTCCACTGCAGTTATACTTATCTGAACAACATCTTCTTTGCAAACCTTTATCTTATCTGTCTGTATTTTGTGATTTCCGTTTCGCTCGTGCCTCTGCCCACAGGAAAACGAGGCACGTCAATATCCTGTTGTTCATGGGCTATATGACAAAGGACAACCTGGCTATAGTGACGCAGTGGTGTGAAGGAAGCAGTCTCTACAAGCACATCCACGTTCTGGACACCAACTTCCAGATGATCCAGCTCATAGACATCGCCAGGCAAACGGCACAGGGCATGGAGTGAGTCTCAGTCTTTACACAAACAAAACGGCTATATAAATATTGCCTTAACTAATTACGTCCCCATTGTTTTGCAGCTACTTGCATGCAAAGAACATCATCCATCGTGATATGAAGTCCAACAGTATCCTTTAAGCATTAGGAATTAATTATTTTGCTGTGTCTGGTAGAATATACTGTAGATTGATTGACCCAAACCATTTCAGTTGTAATTCTTTAATGACAATGCAGACATCTTTTTGCACGACGGACTTACCGTTAAAATAGGAGACTTTGGTCTTGCAACAGTAAAAACCAGGTGGAGTGGTTCACATCAAGTGGAGCAGCCCTCGGGATCTATTCTGTGGATGGTGATTGGCTTTTTAACATGTCGCATGACAAATAGCTGCAGAATAAATCTAAAGATAAATGTTTTTAGGCCCCTGAAGTGATTCGAATGGAGGACAACAATCCTTACAGCTTCCAGTCCGATGTCTATTCCTATGGAATTGTGCTCTTTGAACTCATGACTGGAGAGCTCCCGTACTCTCAGATCGCCAACAGGGATCAGGTAAATGCACTACAGTGTCCCAGGGCTGCTTTATACAACATTGACTTGTACCTTAGCTGTTGGGGTCAATCCATACTGACTATTACTTTACGATGTATGCAATAATATACCATAGTGTCTTTTCTCTTCAAATACTCATTCCAAACTAACGCATACATTGGTGCAGAACAAAGAGTAATGGTCTTGGGGGACTTTAGTTCATGTTGAAGAGTTTTGTGGTTGTTGGTTAAAATCAAGGAACTGCTCCTTTACGCTAAACTTAAAGCTGCACTATCTGTAATATTCCATTATCAAACCATGAAAGTCAGAGATTGATCTCTCTGCTGTTGCCTGCACGTGTTTCTAGCTCTCAGACACACCCGCACATCCCGATGTTCACTTGAGTTAATTGGCTCGTCTCAGCCCGAGGAGTTGATAGCGATACAGAGTTGAGACGTGAACAGGGCTGATCGCCAAGCTAACACTGTGCTAATTTAGCCTCTGAATTCGTTGGAGAAAAGTGAGTTATACTTTTGACACAACAGTGCACACAGCCTGTTTTTGTGAATATAAAATGCCAAAATGCCTCAAAGCTCTCGCGTGCTCAGTCCATTGTTCTTCAGCTGCACAGTGACACCGAGGAGGCCAGTGGAAATACACTGTGGTTTTCTACAGCGTTTGTTGAGCTGGCCTCGAGCCCTCTGAGACGGCTGCCCTGGAGCCTTCGGGCTAATTTTAGTTTTAGTAACAGAGTCCTGGAGGTGTGTGAGAGAAGGTCGCAGGAGTGTGTGCTGTGGTTACACAGACCTCAGGACCTGGCTCGGGTCTGAGTCCTTGTTTAATTTGGTTCATGCTCTCTGCCCTCAAACAGGACAAAGTGTGCCTCCTGTTGTTTTCAATACCGCACTGTACTCCAGCCCACCCTGGCAGAATGACTTGTTCAGATAACCTGGCAGCACACACACTACATCTTCTCCATAACATTCATTTGTCGATGTCTAATGCTGTCTCGTACATTTACTTTCTCCCCTGCCAGATCATCTTTATGGTGGGCAGAGGCTACTTGTCTCCAGACCTCAGTAAGCTCTACAAGAGTTGTCCCAAAGCCATGAAAAGGCTGGTAGCTGACTGCATTAAGAAATCCAAAGACGAGAGACCGCTTTTTCCACAGGTACTGTCGATATTATGATTTAAATTTCTCTAAAAACTGCATTGCCTTTACACTGTAGTAATTTCCTCACTGTTTGTTTAGATCCTCTCATCTATCGAGCTCCTGCAGCACGCTCTTCCTAAGATAAACCGCAGTGCCTCTGAACCATCCCTGCACCGGGCGTCCCATACCGAGGACATCAACACATGCACTCTGACCTCCACCCGGCTGCCGGTGTTTTAAAGACTGCACTAAATCCAGTCACTTCCGTCCCTCTAATGATCCAAAGGCAATACTTCCAAAGTGATAAACTACCATAGACTGTAGCAAATAAATGCAGAGACTGTTTAGACGTCCATGACCGTGGAAATTGGGCCTGAAGGGACACTACATCAGAGATTATCTATGAAGGCAAACTGGACCCACATGACGACGAAGAATGGTGCCTTACCGTTGCCGCTCCTGTTCATGGTTCTACAACTGTAAATACATTCAGTACTGTACATCTACCGAAAGACCGCACTTGTGGACTTTAAAGGAAGATGGGCTGAGTGTTGTGAAGCACACCTGTCCAGAGAAGGAATCCCTGCACATTCACATGGTTCCTGAAGGGGTTTCGGGATGTAGTCCATTGAGTTGTTGATTCTTGCATTGTCTTAAATGAGAAAAATCTTTAGATGATTTTTATTTTCCTTTTTGTTTTTTTTTGTTTTTTGTCATGGACATGGTCAATAGTCGATAGTCCTCATGGGTTCTCAGACATACAGTGACTATTGGAGTAGTACGTGGATGATGGACAACTTGGAGTTTGCACATTTTTTGCAAAAGTATCAGTTGTATCATAGTCAATGATGTGTAGATACCACACACTTCAGTCCCTCCTCTGCTTTATCATGAGCTGGACCTTCGCTGTTGTCTTAAATATTTAAATCACATGGAGACTAACTGTACCTGTTTATCATGTCTCTTTCAAGAGGTTAAACATATTCTATAACTGGGCGAGAAAGTTCTCTATTCACTATTTTAATAAAATTAAGTTAATTTTTTTGTGCCAAAATGGACTGTACTGATTATTCTGTTATGCATTAGTGGAAGTACTTCTTGTGTTCTGTCTACACTGGATTATTCCTACACTGTAGTGTACAGTACTATAGATGTGCCAGAGTTGGTGAAGAGGTGCGATGTTTACTGTAGCAGTAGTAACGGGGTGCGACCTCACAGGAGCCCGTGCAGACACCACAAGGGCCCCACTCCTGTGGACTGCAGAAGCTCAGAGGCACTCAGCAGGAGAGGCGAGCAGTGGAAAGTTTTATTCTCAAAGTATTTAAGAAACCGTATTAGACCTTGAATTATCAGCACAGATCCCTGTGGACAATTGTTTGCACGAGTCTTTAAGGCACACAATGCAATAGTTTATAAAATGGTGAATGCGGTATAAGATTCTGGACCAGCTGAAAAATGTTTCACTGTAGTGTCTGTTACTGCAGTGAGTTCTTCATTGACAACCATGTAATTTATCTAGTTCACAAGTATGTGGAACGTGTATGTGCTATGATTATATAACTCTTGAGGACATGGCTGGTGCAGGTGTAGTGTCACCACCAGATGGCAACAGTGTTCTGATTTTTGCAATGCCATGTTGAGTCAATCCCCAGCCTTCACTGTGGTGTAAAACCAAAGGCTTTTCTTTTTACATCAGCCTTGCTTTTCGCACAATTTGTTGGTCTTTTGTATGTGCATACAGCAGATGGACAGTTTCCCTGCTGACGCAGGACACACGGGTCTTGTGCAGCAGCTTGCCAGGCAGCTGGAGGGAGTGGACGGTGCTGTGGGGTTTAGTTGTTTGCTTTTCCAAGAATATTCCTGAAATTCACATCAGTTTTGGAAAAATGGGAGAATGTGAGTGAAAATTGTGGAATTTACACCAACTGTTGCATGTAACCTTACCATAGTAGAGTGGTTAGCACTTCTGCCTCTAATGTTGAGTCAATGGTTATCTGTGTGAGGTTCATGACATACAACACTGGGAGATTCACTGTTTTTCATGTTACTGATATTTTAGTTAGTAAAAAAAAAGTCCTTGAGTTTATGGTAAAGATAGATATTGTGAGAAAGGACAAATAAAGCCCCTTTTATAATTTGGGAACCTCTAGGCGTGAAGAATTGGGATGTTAGACATGCGTGAGGAGATTTTCGAATGAGGTTGAACCACAACAACAAAATAATATACACGTAGAAACAGAACAGGAAGAAGCATAAGAAGACAGATGAAAGAAATCGTCACACAAAGCAGGTATATGTAAAGTAAGCTTTATTGCCAATGACAAAAGGGAGATGATTTTCCACGGTTTATTGTATTCAGATCTTAAACAGTCCATGAGCAGTATTTTATTAGCACGTATTACGGCCCTCATTTTAACACACACACACAATTTGACACCAACAGTTTCACACAATCGCCAAATGTTTACTTCAAATCCAAAAGTGGTTGATCGAATCGGGGGCCAGATCATGCAGGTATTAACAGACAGGAGAGCCACAGCACATCATGGCATAGGCCTATTTTCTGAACAAACAGAACAACACTCAAAGCCTCAGGCATGGCTTTTGACAATGATACGCCCCAGAGACGACTACAATGGCACTTCTTACAGCTTTGAAAGAAAAACACACACACACAGACAAAGGCTTAAAACGTATTATGAATGTCAAATAACGGCACATCAACAAATTTGGTTACCATTTGAGGGGTGTTTTGGTTAAAAATCATGAATATCTACTTTATGGCATTTTGATAGGACCACGTGGAAGATCTGATTTATTCATTTAAGTAAAAAACACGTGTATATATTGCACTGTTCACCAGCTCACAGACACGTAGGAAGCCAAAATGATTAGAATATCTGAACGGCAGTAGCATGGGCACTGGCAAAAAACAGTAAAAGAGCTAGTCCGAACGCACGCACGCACACACGGGAAAGCTGAAAGCACCTGTTGTCATGGCAACACCACAATGATGGCCGAGCTCCACCGCAAAGGGATGACGGGTGAGGAGACTTAAGTCCGGCGGAGGTTTTTTCTGTGTTTTTTTCAGGCCAATTAGGATGCAACATCAAGCCTTTCATCATTACCAGCTGCACTGCGCCCTTTCGCAAACACAGGCCAAAATAACAAGGTCTAACGAAAAGAAAAAAGAATAAGAGGAGGTTTGATGCTGCCAAAATCTGTGGGTTATAGTTCTACTACTTTCAAAACCTTACTATTTGTGTAAGTGATTGCATTCAGTTCTTCGACGTCGTCTCGCCCACTAACAACAATCCCGTCCGTCTGGCTGAGCAAAATAAAATAATGAAATCTTAAAACGATTAAAAGATGCGAGTTGACAGAAACGTGCCAAGCTTTTGTTCCATTCAATACTGTAGGCGATAATAATTAATAAACCACATAAAGACAGCAGACATCTGTAAATTCCCTCCTTCATTGGGGGTCTTCAACAATTTTCACTTTTCTACTTCTGCAGGACATTGTATGTGATTGCTTTGTGAGGACTGAAATGTGTGATCTTGTAGTGTAAGGCAGCGGCACGTAGATTTAAAAACCAACAGGTTTAGGCAAATTCACTCAAGTATCAACAAAATTTTCAATGAGACAATGTCGATATTGCAAGAAGCCACAATATATCGCAAATCACCCAAGTCTACCATCTGATTGAGATGTACTTTTTTTGTGCAAAACATGGCCTATGATTTTAGAACTCTGCTCCATTTTAGCCTTCTTTTGGTCCTAGGGAAGGGAAGGATAATAAGATTCCCTTCCCTTCCCCTCTTTTGGTCCTGATTTAGTATTTCTTTGCAATTCAAATGTGAATTGCTAATGACTTCTGTTTAAATTTATACTGTGTAAAAATATAATCATTGTAATACTTCCAAAAGTTTTGGAATATATCAAATTCTTTCCTCATTTCATGCAGCCTATCAGGTCATTTCAGCATTTTTAACACAACTGAAATATTATTTGAGACCAATTGAAGTGTAAATAGTCTACATTTATACTGTACAGGATGAGTTACATAAGTGCAATGTAAAAAAAATTAAAATCTTTGGTTCGAAATGATACATCTACATTAAAGATATCATCGTATAGAATAGATCTCCAACTGTTTGCGAATATATGATTATATATATTAGTAATCTCTATAGGTTTCTGTTAGTATAGATAGGAACTTCTCTGTAAAATATACTGTGGGGCTGCATGTTCATGAACAGATGTAGCATTTAGCAACAACACATTCACAGGGCATGAACCACGAAGAGCACATATAGGCTAAAACTACAGCGAGACACCCCATTTAATCTGGACACTTGACACTGGACCATCCTAGCGTACCAATCATGCAAAACAGAAATCAATTACTACTATATTAAAAAAAACACACTACTAAACCCATACATACACACACGTACTGTATACATATCGATAGAGTACTTCAAAGTGCACCATGTTCCACAGTTTCAACAATATCAAACTCAAATAGAAAAGGGTTCAAAAAGAGAAATTCATAACTGGCTTGAACTCATAGTAGCATACACAGCAGCACTGAACATAGTGTAGGCACCATGTTGCTTTTTACATCGTCAGCAGACCCAAAACAGGAAACCACAGCTATTGAACAGAAGGGACCAATACAAGCACACAAACCTAAACAGGTAGACAGTACATTTTGTCACTGCATAGAGTTCATAAACACAGTCCGGCAGTTAGCTGTACCACACTAAAGTCACCTGATCCTACGAGCGCTCCGCATCTCTGTACATTAGTGGCTAGTGTACCTCGGTCACATTTACGACCCTCCCGCGTTCCTTCCTGGCAGCTCAGTTGGCCTGCACCGGTTTCGGTCCCACCGCGACGCCGTTGCAGTCGAGGATGTACTGCAGACAGCTGTTGGGAGGATCTTTCATGGGCTCTCCGTCGGTCTTTCCTTTCAGGCCGGTCCCCTGGGAAGACAAAGGCCCCATACGTTGAAGATCTCATCCCTACTGCTGAGACCTGTCACATCTATATGCACTTTTCACTTATAGTTGGTTCATAAAGTTTTTCATACCCCTCTGCCCATATTTTATACAGCATTATCAAGCTTTTATTATTGTATCAGATGCATAAAACAGCTGTCGATTGTACCTGAACTGCAATGTTTTTAGTAGCAATACATTTAAAGTTCGCGGCACAGACAGGCCCATTACCTGTGACGGCTGGATGGTGGTAGGTCTCGGTGGAGCGTTGGCTTGTTTCTCTGCTATTAAGTTCATTTTGTCCAAGACCATGTCGGCGATGAGCTGTCTGTCTTCAGCCTGGTGTTCCCCTACCAGAGGCATGGAAGAGCCAACCACCTGTGAAAGAGGCAATGGCATGACAATTTTAAAAAGGCACTCACCTTTTTCATGAATGAAGGACTAGCAGGGGGACGGGGCTGGGGTTGCCGTATGTCTGATTGTTTTACATTGCTAATTCATGGGTTACATACAAAAAAGGTGTACACTATTGCCGTCTGCTGTGTAGGTAATTCAAAGCCACGTTTTTATTAAAGGGGGGGTATTATGTAAAATCGACTTTTTCAAGCTTTATATCATGTTATTATGTCATTCCCTCATTAAACACATGCCTGGAGTGTTGCCTTGGCTCATTCACATATTTTTGAGTAATCAGTAAAAACTTAGACGGCAGCCATTTTAGGTGTAGCTATGCCTCAGTCCTCCTAGGAACGCCCCCACCTCCTGGAGACGCCTCTGGACCTTTTGTCACCAGCCAAGCCACCAACCACTGCTCCTCAGCTCAGCAGAGCCGCCTCCCCGCACAGTAGTGTTGTTTAGATGCCACAGCAGTGTGCTGAAGGGGGCGTGTCGGAAAGCTTCTTAAAGAGACAGAGGCCTATTTCAAGACGTTCAGTACAGCCATTTTGAGAGAGCAATTTTATTCAAGGCAGTTATTTTAATTTACTGCATATACAGACCAACAGAAGGTCACGTCATCATTGTAGTATGCTATAGACTGGTGCTATGTGATTGAAAAAAGCATCATACCCCCTCTTTAAATGCTGTTTTTTGAATCTGTGTGCCTCTGTGATAGCCAAAGTCATCCCCTCAAGCGGCAAGAGTGCTTGGAGTCGCTACACTGTATTTTGCAGCACGTGAAATTGCATCCTCAAGTGTGAAGTATCAAGGACTTTACTGAGCTGGAAAAGGACCAAATGTAATAAAAAAAGCTGTGTCAGAGCATCTCTAAAACTGGTGCACTCATGAGTGTTTAGCACAAATCAAAAGGGACCAAAAACAGTTACTTAAAGGTGCATTATGCAGCTTTCTCAGCGTTTTTTTTAAAAATTTTTATATTTGTGCGTATTTGACCTTGTTGTGACCCAACGGCTGTGTGAGTGTTTAGCATGATGCCTTTACTTTGAGAGGGTCCGTCCGCTGTGAAAACCTTGCAAACTATTGATCCTGGAGCGTCCTAGAGACCACTGTGATGGAAAGTAAAGACGCCATGCTGACCACTCATACAGCCGCTGGGTCACTGAAAAGTCAAAAATATCAACTTTTTTCCCCCCACATATAAAGTTGCATAATGCACCTTTAAAATTATTAAAAGGGAAGATGTGTCAAAACATGGAGCATCACTTTCCCCCCCTTTATCTGTTAGGTAACTACTGCATTACTCTTGCATCCCTCACTTGTAATGGACACAGCTCTTACCTCTGTGATGTAATCTTTGCCGTCTTTTCCGTGTATGGCTTTGATGGCGCAGATATCCAGCCCCCCGAATATCTCTGAGCAGGTGTCAACCCAAAGCTTGTACCTAAAGAGTGAACACGCATTTTATTTACATGTAAATGAAAGCAATAGAATACAGTTACTATAGCTGCAATATACAGTACTGTCAAGGAGCTGCACTTACCGGTCTGTCATAGCCACCTGCTCCAGCATGGCTGACCCCGTGTTGGTCTTCCAATTCCCAGATATAGACGTCCTCCTGAAGTGAACAAACCACTTTGAAATAACACTAAAGTGACAATGTGTACAATCCATGTCTTTTAGGCATTTTACATTCATATCATGTAACACCTAGACTCCTTTGAAAAATGAATGAAAAAGTTTGAAAAAAAAAGATAGAAACAATAGGTTCCAGCAATGACCAAGACCTTGTTATTAGAGATTTTCAGCTCTCGGCAGACTGATTAAGCAGGATAATAACTGAAACATGCATGGATGAAACCACGCAACTATGGGCATGTTTTTTTTGTAATATAATTTAGTAGTAGTAGTAGTAGTAGTTTATTTGAGCAGTTAACATTTCTTTTCTATTTTGGTTTCAAAATTTCACAATTTTACAGATAAGGAAGCTCAAAGGGAGTAGACCAAAGCAAGAAGCTTATAAGTGCCTGCCCCTTGTTCATGTAAATTACATTTGCATTTCATGATGTTACAGTTAGACATTACATTTACATCAGATGTAAACAATTCGTCCAGAGTATAGTTTATCAGTTTCAAAACACAACTATATACATGTACAAGAAACCTTTTCGTCATCACCACTGCAGTATATTGGACAAATATAACCTGCTGAATTGGGAAAACTTTGTAAAATTTCATGATGCTAATCTGGTTTTTAAAATTTTATGTGGTTTGGCTCCTCCACCACTTTCTAATTTTATAAGTCTGAGCAGGAGACAAACTAGATCTGCCACCTCAAATAACCTGTTAGGAAAAGTGCCTTCAGCCAGTCGGCCTTGTCAGTGAGAGCAGTCCAGCTCTGGAACACTATCCCCTCTCACATACGCAATGTTGATACATTAAGGCCTTTCAAAAATAAGTTAAAATCTTGGTTACTTGAGAATCAAACTTGTGCACATCAAGGTTAATGTATTTTATTTTTGCTGCTTTTGTGCTGCTGCCGTTGTAATTCTGTTTGTGTGTAATTGTCTATGGTGTAGTGTTTGTGCCGGATTTTAACATAGCTTGTGTGTGAGATCATACTAATGAATTGTTTTATCATTTTTAGGTTAATAAGGATTGTTGTTGTTATTGTTATATATTGTTGGCAATCTACATCTTGCCCAGGGACTACAGTTGAAAATTAGCTTTGGAGCTAAAACTGGCACATTTACAGTCATGTTAATTAATGTGCATTGTCCTTGTTTAAATAAACTAATAAATGAAATGAAAATGTTTATGAGTTCACTTTTATCCTAATGTAGTTACAATTATCCACATACAATCAACAGAATTAGCTTTACAATTAGCAGCACAAAGTGGTTTTAGCTGCATTTCACAGCATTTTCACAGCATGCTGATAAATTATTATTATTTATTGTTACTGAATGAATATCCGATTTTTTTATATTATAAATCAAATTGGACATTGTATTCTGTCATCTTGCTACTTCCTTGTTGTCATTACTTTCTGTGTAAAGTTTGCATGTTCTCCCCATGTCTGCATAGGTTTCCTCTGGGTACTTCAGTTTCCCCTACCACTAAAAACATGTACAATAGGCCAGGATGAATGAGAGTGTGTTTGAGAGGGCGCATGGGGGACAACGGATGGAAATTAGCCCAAGGCTACAATCCGGTGTGGCTTGTTCATTAACGTGCACTGTCCCTACCAAATAAACCAATAAACAAACAAACTATCCACTATGTATTATTATTATTATTATTATTATTATTTAAAGCTCAAAATACAGTACAGTTTAGCATGACATGGGTCTTTAAACTTACATGTAGGCTTTATAGTCATTGCCGATCTTCTGGATTCTGATGTCGTACTTGGAGTCAATGAGCGGCTCTGTGGTCGTGTACGTCTGGGTTAGGGCCACGATACTCGCGATGTCCTGGAATTTAGTGTGATTGTCTACTTTCACCTGGACACACAGAGAAAAAAGATTGCAATTCATTGGAATATGTGATTTTGTGATGTGATTGGATAAATATATTGAGATAGTAAACTTGTTGCTAATAATAATAATAGATACTGATACTTTGAAGAATACTTTCCATGAGCAGAGTATTCACAACCGTACCTTTCCAATACCGGAGTGAGCATGTCCGATCTTCACCACGACTGGGAATGTTGGCATACTGACCTAAATTAAAAAAAAGTGTGACTCATTTTCCACTTATACAATTGTCCTCATGTAACTAACAAAAAAGTCTCACCATTTCCTTATAGTTTGGATAAAATGTCTGCTCGATCAAAGGGAACTTCTCTGCGCCCAACTTCCTGTGGGTGTTGATGAGTTGGGCAAACTGGGCACACAAGAAAACAATTCAATCTCGTAGGGCAGATAACAGATCTTCCACAAATGTATATCTACCATGGTAACAAGAGATAATGAGGCATAATACATTTCGGAGCCGTGTTTCCAAATGTTATTACCATGAAAAATATTAGTGTCAAATGTAAAGCAACACTCAATGTAGAAATATCTTGGTAACATCATCATTGATATATTCAGGACTGTTTCTAATTCTCTTTATTATATTGTGCAGCCCTAAAGGGACGCCGCGGTCATCCTCTGCGTTCTTATTGAAACACCGGAACTGAAACAGCTAAGTGCCTACCGCCCATGGCTTGTCACAAAGATTATAGATGGACTCCAGGGAGTTGATGCTGGGGACTCCTCCGTACTGCAGGCCAATAATCATGTTTCGGAAGTCCTCGTTCTGGGTCATGCTGAAGGCGTGCTGGCGGATGAGGACAAAGTCGGGCTTGAATGACCTACAAAACAGTACGATGTTAGTCGGACTGTAGCTGATTTGAAGCCACTTGTTAGACATAGCGGGTTCAGAAAGTGGTTAAAGTATTATGCACTAAAAGTAAACATCCTGCACTGATTACCCAACTTAATCATACTCAAATAGAAATGTTACAAAGTCTTGAAAATAAAGGAAAAAAGAGGAAACCTACAATTTCATACATACTGTGTGTATTCCTGTACAATAACTGCAGTCCGTTGCTTTCAACTATACAGTAGTTGTGCTGTTTTTGATCATTCATAAAAGTTTTGCTCTGAAGTAAATTCAATTCTTTGCACAGGTAACAGAAAGATAAAGTGTAGATTATTGTTAAGAATAATAACTCATTTGAACTGTTCTCTGTCAAACGTAATAACATAGGAATTCAACACTTCCTTGAATCCACTGTAAGATAGACTGTTGTTGTTTTTCTTACCTGACAACTTTGGTGCCACTCCTCAGAACTTGCATGTTAACAGTGCATGTCCCGTTAGCATTCGCCACAACATTGATCTCTTTAAATTCAGCCTTACAAATGGAAGACAAGCAGAGGGAGTTTAAGGGCAATGCACTATTTCAGTTTATCAACATAAGCTAATGAAGCATACCTGCTCTACTTTAAGGTCATAATCCCCATACACTTTCTTCCCACGGAGCAGCTTGGCCCTGTAAAAAGAGATCCATAGTTGACTTTATTTAAGAAACTCACCCACACATGCACACTTCCACACAGTCAAGACCCCAGAGGTGTGTTAAAAGAGTTGCATTTTCCGAGGTGGGGCTAGTCTCGCAGTGATTAGTTTGAGTTCACTACACAGCAATGAGTTTCCCTAAATTTCAAAATAAAGAGATACAAATCAGTCCGTGCAAACTCCACAGCAACCCATAAAAATCCCATGTGCTGTACCTAGCCTTGCCGAGTGTGGAAGTAACAAAGCTGACTAAAAACCTCTGACACGACTCCAGCTCAGGCAATTTTTTTTCAGGCTGGATTTCCTCTTTCAGGAAAGTGGCTGCAGTGACAGAGACAAACAAAGACGCCCACGTTCCTCTGAAAGGCTGCATCATCTCTAAACGCAAGGGAGCGGGTAACGGGTCAAAGGCACAATTGCTAGTCCATGGACAATAAAACCACACATGAGGGATGTGGAAAGAGATGCGCTAGCGATGGGGAGGGTCAAGCAAAAAATGTGATTATATAAATAGGGTGCTTTACTCAAAATTGACAGGACAGGCTTTTATCACCCCATAAATGTTTGGTTTGAATCACAAAATGGCAACGATCTCCATTCGGACTATACATTTCTTGATCTTGTCCTAGGTTTCTCCACAATCTGATAATTATTTGTTATCGCCAACAGATTCAGAGGATGTTCAATGTTTTTGAGATAAAGACAAATGTGTCCAAACAGAGATGGTTTCAACATGTGAGTATCAGGCAAAATGTGGTAAAAGAGGACAAGGAGTTAGTTGGTGTGAAAGAAGGGGCAGCAGAGGATAGACTAAGATGGGGGCAGATGATTCATCGCGAGACACTAGGGAAGAAACTCTAGAAGAAAAAACACATTTCTATAATTTAAAGATGTGTCTAACAGCCCTGAGCATTTAGCAGCTTACAACCTGTAGGCAAATTTGTACATATATATTTTGATACTCACAAAACACATCAAAAAGAGACTGAGACTGCGTTTTTCTGCAGAGCATCTCCCCACCGTACTGTCGACGGGTTTCAGCATAATTAGGGAGGAAGCAAACCTGAATTATTTATCTTGCCAATCTAATTTGGGAATGCAGATCTTACTTGGCTGTGGGGGAAAACAAGCTTTAATTTAATTTATGAATCACAGCTCATCCAGACAGCATATTTCCCAAACTATGAAGGCCGAGTCACAGTATCAAGTATATGTATAAAAAAAAAAAAAGTGAAATTCTTAATATATTGTTTAGAATCTGCTTTGTCATTCAGAGGACACATCATCTTACACATCATCTAAAACAATTCTACTTATTTTTGTCTCCACTGAATCACGAGCTGCAGTCACCTCCATTAACATCCTGACTTAAGTGAGTTCACCTTTTACCTCTGTGTTGCCTGGGAATGATGGCCCAAACCCAGGTAAACAAGCCTAAACAGCCTCCTCTCCGGGGAAGGACAGGATTGGCTGAATGTATGAATGAATCAATACAGTCTTCTCATGAATTACCAATGAGATGACTCTAAAACAGGTTCATTTTGAACAATTAGAACATCATCAATCGAATTAAATGCAGTATCTAATCAGGGCAGTTTTGATGGCTAGCATTTGCAAAATATGTATTGCTGTATTGTTTTTCTCAAAGATACCCATGGGAGTGTGATGAGCAAACACTGGGCTGCTCAATTTAGGAAAAAAAAATGTATTTTGGGACAAGTGTCTGCGACTGATGTTTTCATTCAAGATTCAGGTCACAGTGGACATTTCAAACTCATACAGTGGCAATAACATTTGAGAGGAGATTGATGAGCATTAATATCTGAAATAACATGCCACTTTTACGACCATTCAGCCTCTGATTTCAGTTATAATTATCATAAGGTCTGTAAGAATGCTGCTTAACTGTTATTACCGCATGCATGTAATACTTTTTTGGATAAGGTTTCACCATATCCTTGTGTATTGATTGTTTATTGGCAATATCATGATTTTGCAAAATCAAAAGTCTCACAATATAAATGTGGACAGTTACAATAGGATTCAAAACTGTGAGGCAAAAATACCCTTAATTTTGTTGGAGCAGTATGGGCTGCATAGGAAAAAGCAGACTCAACTATTATTGTCAAATCATTCGATAAACCAATTTTTTTTAAATATGCCACTTTTGTTCAAACAGAAGCTCCATCTTTAAGTGCAACATTCATTAAATAAAAATGATTATAGTATTATGGTACTGCCTCACTGGGCACCTGCAGTGCGTGCTGTCTTCTCTCCCTCACTGTGAAGAATGATAGCCTGGCTTGGCTATCTGTCAGGAAGGACTCTTATTATTACTTCCACTCTGCAGTGGCTGGATTGGTTGTGTGCAGAAAGAAGGCTGGAATGTTGTTCACGTGACTGACTGAGAATTAAGTGCAACTGCATCAGTTATCTCTATACATTACGCAGCATGTAAATGTAAAGACTAAAGACAAAGTGGAGCTTTACATTTATGAGGCGTTTTGGAGAAAAACGAGTCAGACAGGTCAGCTTAGCAGTGGGAACAGAACAGAAAACAAAAGAAAGGTTTATCTCAGCTGAGGCTGAAGCTACTAAGCTCCTGATCCATGTTAAGGTCACTGTATATTCAAGTGAGATGTTAAAGCTCAGTGCCTAAAAGGGCTCACAACCCCAAGGGGTCCCAACCCCCACTTTAGGAACCACTGGTATAATGTTCCTACCAACACTGACACCAAACCTACACTCTTGAATTCCACTGAACCACTGTGACTCCAGTTCAATCAGAGGCACTGGAAAATCTACAGAGACTACTCACAGACAAGGTCCACAGGGCAGCAAGCGGCATCTCTCTGGGACAAAGGCTGAAGTGGTCACGACCTCTTTGTGGGTTTGTAAAAATGCTGAAAGGCCAAATGCTTCGGTGAATGAGGCAGGCTGCTGAAGACACATTTACGCTATTTGAAAGAACGATAGCGGAGTATGAGGAGGAACTGTGTCGCTCCAAAGAGGAGAGCCAGAGGAAACAGCGGGTTATGAGGATCGAACTGGTCAGAGGGAATTGCCCCAGTCTGAACCAGGAAATCACAAACACTCCAAGGATTAAAGAGGAGCTAGAGGAACAGAAGGAGGAAGAAGAGCTGTCAGTGTGTGTCCCAGAGTCAAGTGCTGTCTGTGTGAAGGCCAAAGAGTCCTCACTGTCTAAACAAAGACCATTCTCCATTTATGCACAACATTTATGATCTTTTAAATTTTTGTAACTATCATATATTTGCTGTACATTGTTTTGTTGTATTGTGAAATGAGCATCTTTAAAGAGGGGGTATTATGCTTTTTTCAATCACATAGCAGCAGTCTATAGCATACTACAATGATGACGTAACCTTCTGTTGGTCTGTATATGCAGTAAATTAAAATAACTGCCTTGAATAAAATTGCTCTCTCAAAATGGCTGTACTGAACGTCTTGAAATAGGCCTCTGTCTCTTTAAGAAGCTTTCCGACACGCCCCCTTCAGCACACTGCTGTGACATCTAAACAACACTACTGTGCGGGGAGGGGGCTCTGCTGAGCTGAGGAGCAGTGGTTGGTGGCTTGTCTGGTGACAAAAGGTCCAGAGGCGTCTCCAGGAGGTGGGGGCGTTCCTAGGAGGACTGAGGCATAGCTACACCTAAAATGGCTGCCGTCTAAGTTTTTACTGATTACTCAAAAATATGTGAATGAGCCAAGGCAACACTCCAGGCACGTGTTTAATGAGGGAATGACATAATAACATGATATAAAGCTTGAAAAAGTCGATTTTACATAATACCCCCCTTTAAACCTGTAAAAATGATATTAATAACATAAAGTATATGGTACTATATAATCATTCGGATACATCACTAATCATTTCAGGTTGTGCCTGCCTAAAACGACACTAAATTCAAAGCAGCGAATTTATTCTTGTGGAAGACAGCACCATCTGCTCTTCCGGTTACGAGCAATTTATAGCACAGCCTCTATGGAACAAAACACACACACCCTTCTTCACTTGTCTGGAAGCTCCATCAATACAATGTAAACATAGACATTGCTCAGAATAGCTTTGCTCTTTACATAAGGACCTGTATTAATTTGTATCTAAGAACCTTTTGTAAGTAATTATTGTAAAACTATGTACAAAAGTGCAAAGAATATTACGAACAGAGGTCGGATGGCTGAAGATTGACAAATATATATTGGTCATTAGTCTAAAACTAATTAAAATATAAAATTAGAGCCTTGATGCTTACTTTTAGAATGGTTTTATTTATCTATATCTGAAGGATGTATTTTGTGTTGAAAATTGCATTATAATTTACACAGTTACATAATTAAAAGCTATAGAAATGGTAAAAGAGACAGACACTGAACAGGACTACTTCATAGTATATCAAAACTGAGTATTACAAATCTAGTATAAGGAAAACTTTCTGAGGTGTGAAATCTAGATCACAACAACAGTGAAAGAACTGAGAAAAAAAACAAGTGCAAACACCACCACCGAGCCATAAAAAATAGATGCGGCACCCATCCAGACTGAGTGCTCTGAAAGTGAGAGCAGCGGAAGATGCCAAAACGAACTGGATACATGTACATAACAGCCAAATACTGTATTATTCATTTCTTAAAATCTGGAAACTTTCACCAAGCATTTAACACAACCAGCACTGATAAATCACAATTGCAAAATGCACCCTCACTGGCTGCGTACTGAAACACTAAGCCAACTTGACCTCAGATGACTTTGTTTTCGGTAAATTTGTATAATGTCGACTAAGAAAAAAGAAAATACATCAAATTATGCACAGGAGTGACTCGTTGTACAAACATGATGAGGGAATCTGTCGCTGTAGCTTCTGATACAATTAGTATTGATCGACATTTAGCAAAAACAAATGGCAGGCCTCCTACATGAAAACAAGAATCTGATTATTTTATCTTGTTTTTCTTACAACAGAGTAAAAAGTCTTCATTTAACATTTAATAAACATAAACCTTCGCACGCACACCTCAAAAGTGTAATTGCACTGGCATACTACTGTGCACTGCAACACCTCTTTAGCTGTATGGTTTTCTGTTTCTGGGTGGCAGCTGATAATTGGCCATAAACTCAACGCAAGCAAAAGCAGACATAATTACACAAATGTGTCTTAAAGCACGTGTGATGCCTAGCAATGTGTTGTTCTTTTTTTCAGTGAAATAGTGTCATATACATGCTAACATTTAGCCGCCAGTTTAGGTACTTGCTTGATTAGAAGACACGGAATACATCAGAGACATATTCCTTCTTAAGCCAGTGCAAATGAGTCCATATCGATTACTGAAAACCACAGTTAATGATGTGGTGGATCTTTCTGCCCATCACTGAAAAGGATTTATCTTGTTTCTTCCCTGATCTACATCAACATGTGCCTATAACATATACAGTATCACTGACATTACCCTCCTTGTATGTGCAGGGCATGTCATGTGATCATGTGCACAGCAGCAAGGGGAAACCCCATTGATAAACAGAAGCACTGCAGCACATTAAATGCAGGACTGAGATGCATAAAATATTCATTATATTAGGGACACCTTACAATGCCCTGATACACATGCAATTATGTAAAAAACAATTGAACATACAAATTAATTATAATATTTGATTAAAAACAAACAAACAAACAAACAAAAACAACCCAACAACATAAAGACAGAAAAGAAGAAATTTGCCATTTTTGTGTTATGGTTTGATTTTGCGTAAAATGATAAGATGTGCCATTCGTATACAAGCTTATCATGTTGATTTGTGTTGCACCAATTGTGCAAAAAATGCATGCATTCCCAAAGCCCTTCATTTGAATGATAATTAGACTGAATAAAACCTTGTCTTACCACTCCTGTGAGGGCTCATCGATGACCAGAAGTATCTTGAACTTCTTGGATGTCGTGACTTGGGTTTGCTCCACTAGCCCGGCTGAGGCTGCTGTCTGCTTTACTACATTTGTGATGGAGCTGAAGAAGCTTCCACCGGTGGACTGAGAAGGCTGGGCTTTCCTCTCCGAACCGGGGGAAGTGGCAGGAGGCGTAGGGCCCACTGAGGTGGGAGATTTGGCGGATGAAACCTGAGGAGGAGGAGGCTGCGTGGGGTCAGGCCTCTGGAGGTCCGATATGTAGCCATTGGGCAGGTTGGAGATGAAAGTGCTGTCCGACAGGCGCCGACGCAAGTAATTCATGTCTGAGGGATGGAGGAGCAGAAAGAGAGAGCAAGAAAAAGGCGTGGAGTGTGCAGAGGAGTCCCTATTTGTCACCCTGTGCACTGTGGCTGATAATGGCTGAGCTCTCAATGCAAACTCCCAGCAAATGCAATCAGCGGAGCATCCTCAGAGCTCCCACTCACAGGCAATGACGCTGCAGCCCCCCTCAGCCAATCCCCTCACCCCGCACTCTACCACAGCCCAAGCCTCTCCTTCCCTGTCCTCCCTCCTCTCATCTGCACCCCTCCCCCACTCTCTGCTTCCTCACAAGCTTTATGCTTGTGAGCTACAGCATAGAACAAACAGGAGGTTCTACTACAACTGAGTATGGGGCAAATGGGAGATATTTCATAATTTCAACACTCATACATTTTAAATATCTATTTGTTTCTTGGGCATGCACAGTATGACCTTGTACCTGGAATAAAATCTAAAATGGCTGTTAGGACGAATAGAAACAGGATGACGGGCGTCACCAGCAGTCCCATGAGAACAGTATATCACTTTTTTTTTTTTTTTTTTACATGCATTCACTGAATAAACAAAGCATTCTTCAATACAGGTTACACATTGGCATTGCATAACTATTTTCAAAGCACTACCAGGCTGTCAACATCAATTAGTTCTGAGCATCTTAAAGTGTGGAATATTTGTTATACTAAATATGTCTAGTTTAGTTGGGTTTGTTTTAAACAATATGGTTAAAATAATACAATTATTTATATTAAATTTATATTTGGATGTTAATACGTTTTTCAGCTTTGCTGCTTAAGCCAGTGTGGTTCTGATATCAAGCATTTTAGCCTAAACATTTACTATCAAGAGATGTTGGATTGTATTTGGCTGTTATGGGCTGTTGCCTGTAGCAGGTCGCGACTCGTTAGTGCCATCAGCTGGTAGTAAAGGTTAGTGTGCCTGTACATGGTTGTATTTATTTACACTATGAGGTTTTGCATACACGTGTAGCAACCTTCTAAAGTTATAACAATACTTACACGCCTTGGGGTTTTGTTTAATTCTCACATTGCATACTTATGTGCATCTGTTTTATCCGTTTTCTCCAACGACGTTGCGTTAAATGTCTGCAGCCCAGAGGAGGCAGCCTTTTGTCTGCGAGTGGACGACTGTGTTACTCCGGAGCGGGGCAGGGAGAGAGAGAGGGGGCAGGGTTTACATAGCGCTCAGCTCCGATGCTAATGTTATTGTGGATGGAGGCTACTTTTGTCGATGAGCTAAAGTCAAGAACACGGGTTTGTAGCTCTGATTAAGTGTGTTTACCAACTTATTTATTGCCTGGTCATCACCGCTGGCTGTGCCCTGACAGTAAGTGTGATTCATGCTTACTTTCAGAAACATTCCAATAACTTTTCCAAGTTTATCTGTGTTAGCTTTTACTCACGACAAAGTGGCGTTAGCCGAAGTTAGCTAAACCCAGAGTGTGTTTAAGCAACGGCGATTCACCGGTGTAATTTGACTAAGGACAACTCGTTTTTAATATACCGCTGTAATAAATGAGCCATGTGTTCATTAAATGTAGGTTATTGTTAACTTTGTATTACAAGCTATTGCTAGTTAACTCTTGCGTATATCACGAGCAATGAAACGCTATGGCCATTGTTAATCTCGTCCTTGATGTGTACAAATGTTCTGTTATTACATACTTTGTAAAAGAGTAATCCCTGTGAATCATTTGACAGATACATCGCTAGCATCAATGTTAGCCATCGCTCTGTTCGTGTGATGCTCGTCCCGATAATGGACCTGTTGAACTCCCAGCTCCTGGACAAGATGAACAACAACATCAGCAGACTCTACTTTGAAGGTTAATATCCGGCATAATAAAAGATTCTCTGTTTACAATAATATTGAGAATGAGGAGTCACGTGCCGAGTTGGGGTGATTTGGGGGGGCTCTGACCCTGTCGGCCATGTTGAAAGCAGATTAGGGGCACACCCCCAGAATTTCACGCATTCCTCATATTCCAGAGCACTTTAAATGTTGTGCATTTACGTTTTCGGCGAGACAGAGACAGATCTACGAATACGACACAGAAAAGGAAGAAAGTAAAGCAATGCAAAGAGATAAGGTGAAAGAAAATGGACTTGGAACAAGCTCATACCAAACACAAAACAGCGGTATTTGGAGAAGCTTGCGGACATCCAAAACATTGACCCATACGAGCTCCCTGCAGCGGAATGGCACAGAGACCTGGACCATTTACCTCCGTGCACATAGATGGACATAGTAAACTACCTTGTATTTGGTGTTACTACACGATGCAGGAGTTTAAAAGCCACAAGTCTTTGGAAAGTTACGAGACTTTCTGCTGTGGCTGGGTCCAGGACTTGGCCGTCTACAAGCCTCCAGCTGGTGAAAACTGCGTTGTACTGGCAAAAGTAACTTTCTTCACATGCATTTTAGCGTGTTGTCATTACATTGCATTTAGCAGACACTTCTTGACCAAAATGACAAAGTAATAAAGTGAGTGTTTCGTAAACACTACATTGTTACGAGATGTTCAATGTACACAAACGTTTTCCAACATGTTTTGACAGGTCAGAGACTTGCGCTCCTCGATGCTGTGTCCATTTCTGTAACATAAAAAACTGTATCCCATTGTTCCTACGTTTTCCATGTCTATCGTGTGAGGTATTGGAGCAGTTTTTAACGCAGCAGTGACTTCCAGCCATAGTAAAACAGTGCGGAATAGCAAGAACCTCCGCTACTACCGCGTTAACAACACACGTAAACAATGTGTATTGCCGCCGGACTGCATCCATCATGTCGGCGAGGGGGGGATCGGGGGGGCTCTGTGCCGTGACGACAACTCCTCATTCTTTTTTTTTATTTTTTTATTACTACTATTACTACTATCCTCATTCTTAATAGAGTTCGGGAATGTGATGTCATATCGCTAAGCATTATGGGATTAGCAGCAATTGTAAACTAATGGAGATTTTAAAAGTTAAAATACAGGAGTTATTGTTCACATTAAAACACTTGGACACAACAGTGTGTTACATGTATTTACCAGCAGTAACTCATCAGCTAACTGAGTCGTTCCACGGCTTTTTTTCTCCACTTTTTATACTGTTTTTAGCTAATGTTAGTCAATGGAAATGTAGGCTAACCGCTGCAAACATGGCAGATCTCCATGGTAACTGTGGACTTTCCCGACCTCTATAGCTAGTGTAAAATTGCTGGCTCGTTTAAAACTACTTCACACTGTGTACAAGTTGAGTTGCATTGAGCATTATCAACATTCAGAAGGATCCTACACATTTTTTCAGAAATCTTCCTGAACAAAAATTTTATCTGAACAATGATTGATAACGACTTCTTGTACTCTATTACTTGGAAAGAAATGTGTTTCCTGAAAAAAGAAGAAAGAAAGAAAAAAGACCCCAGGAAGAGTAGCTTAAGCGATAAGCCACTGACGCTAATAGTTTTTTTTTTTTTATATATATATATAAACATATACGTGTGTATATTCAGTACGATCAAGGTCAGGATTAAAGAAGAACGTTTGGGTTACAAAGAGACGGTCTGTTACATGCGCAGTAGGTCAAATATCTGTCCTTTCTTTCAGATGAGTCCTTATCCACTTCAGTGACCGGTATCACTGGACTCCCTTCTCACTGTCCAAGTAAACGAAAATATGGAGAACAAATGGAAGATCAAATGAACTCTGACGATGACCACATGGCCAAAATTAGACTTTTTGCAACGCAAATGTAAGAAAATGTTGAAAACATGTATATACTGTATTACATACAGCTGAATGACTGTATTTGGCATGTTCTTATTAATTCAGGGTGAGACCTGCTGCTGGAGACAATTGTAATGATCACTGGAGCTACAGCCCCATTCCTGTTGAGCCCATCACTTCCTCTAATGGTCTCCATGGAAAGCACCTGTATGGTTCCATCTCGGGCTTTGCTGTGGATCAGCCTCTGGCCCTGACTAAAAGCACTGTGGACCCTGCTGGTGCCAGGGAGAAGCCAACAGGGGGCAGTGTAGAGCGACAGCAGGTATGTGCAAAGAGCATTTCTAACAATAATGACAGATTCAAGCAGCCTTTCATATGACTGCACATTTAGACACCCAGTTTAATGTGCTCAACATACTCAAAATCTACTACATAAAGTCCTTTCTAAGTATTATAGGCCTTGTGAAAATATCAGAGCGATGATTGAAAACCTGTGACTAACATTTGCAGAATCGCCCCTCCGTAATTATCTGTGCTCCTGCAAGCAACCGCAACTGCAACCTGTCGCATTGCCACATGAACAGCTCTTTGAGCCAACAATTTGACCAGAAAAAAGCCAATGGTGAGTTCAACAGTTTTTCCATGTACTATTGCAGTTCAGAATTATTTTCATATACTCTTCATTTGGAACCCTGTTAGCTTCCACAAAGTGAGTTTTAGTCTTCCTGAGATAAATTATCTGTGTTCTTCATTATTTCAGCCCACACTGTGTGTGACCCTGTTATTGAGGAGCACTTTCGCCGAAGCCTCGGGAAAAACTACAAAGACACAGACCCAGAGTCCAACTTGGTGTCCATCACTGGATCTGTGGATGACCACTTTGCCAAGGCGCTAGGAGACACATGGCTGCAGATCAAGGCAAAGGGAGGGGGTCCGCGAGCCCCAGAGGCAGATCCATGAAACACGGGGCTAAACAGTAAAAGTGAATACTGTGAGCGGAGATCATATTTTACAAACCTAAGAACAAAGTCAAAATACGGTGCTAACCTACAAACTGTTTCTTGGACCTCAAAAGTTTTAGTTAATTCCTAAAACATTCTTTTGGTTGTACTGAAATCAAGGGTTTAATATTTTTTACATTTAGATTAAGATGAGCATGACATTTTTGGAGTGGACACTTGATGACCGACTGCGCCTTAATCGCCAAAGAAATTCTCTGCATTTTGCAACTTAAAAAGCCATAGTTAGACCCTGACTTCGCAGTCATAATTTTCATAACAGTTCATTGTATATTACTTGAAAAGCTCGATAGATCTGATGTGCAACATTGGCATTTCAGATCTTTTAAATTGCAGGTTACCTCCTTCACTGGGAGATAGTATTTTTTCAAAGTGTGATTTGCAATCAAGTCTTCTCACAAAACTGATCTATTTACTAAAAACATAACTGGATTTACCCACTACCAATCCAAAAGTTTTATGTTGATCAACTAAAACGAACAGCAGTATAGATGACTTAATGCAATTTGTTTCAAATAGCTGGATTCTATGACAGTCTTTATTCTATTCGCTATATTAACTCAGATTTTATTTTTAATTGCAAGAAAGTAGAATTACTCACTGCTGGAACAGTTGTAATCAGTATATTTTTTGTATCTGGTTTTCATCACTCAACGTAGGTGTATATTACTGTAGAGTCCATCTACAATTTACAGCCTCTGGCCAGGTTGTCTGAGTGCAGAGCGTGGGACTGCGTGTGTTTTCCTCCATGGAGCTGGACGCCAGGGCTGAATACATGACTGAGCGAATCTTAACCTTTGTAGCAAACTCTTGCTTTATTTATTCTAATCAGGATGTGGCCTCATTTTTACTTGGCTAGATATTATGAAAAATGTTACTGCTTCCAGCTCATTGGTGGGCAGTAGTCTCGTTAGGTTTTGAAATTGGTGAAGATAAAAGGAAACATTCCACTGTCTGCCACTCTTTGTGCCTCATGTTTATGCAAAATATGTTACTACTTACTATTTTTGAGTTTTAAATCAGCATTCAAATTTAAAGACTTACTTTAATGTAGTTTCTCACTTTATTTTAGTGCTACCAGTAGGTCAACACTGATTTAGCTAGAGTGTTTTAACTCCAGATAATGTGTCTGTGAAATACATTTTGTATTTTACTGTTTTGAAATGGTAATACTCTACACGAGTGCCTCTATGTATTTTATGTACTCTCGTAAGACTATCATTGCGCGGAGCGGAATGATTATCAATACTGACTTCTGTTAAGAATAGTGTACTCATGTATCATGTATTTTTTCTAACCATGTTATTTGTTTTTGTATTTGAATTTAATATTTGATTGATTCCCCACATTAGATAAAGTGCAGGTTCACATCCTTCAGAGACGTGCCTGGACCGATAGTATATGTAGCTTTCTGTGTACCATAGTTGAGAGGGATTATCTTCATCTACTTGTTTGACACAAGTAGGTTGTTAGAAATATGGGTTTTTTAGAACAGTGTTATTTAAATGCTTTTAATTGTAGACTACCTGGATATCTGAGACTGTTCGGATATCATATATAGAAAAGGAAACATTTGTTTATTCTCTGGAAGAAAATGCCACTGTTTTATATGTTGTATAATTTTCTCTAAAATAAATACATTTTCACAACAGATCAGGGTGTATTATTTTTAAATTGGAATTACTGCATTTATATAGCACAAATGTCCTCTCCTTTTCAGATTTTGAAATCTCTGAAGTTATAATAGACAATGTTAGCTGGCGGGCTGTTTGCTGTGATTACAGGATAACAAGTAATCAGGCTCTTTCTGCATCACTCGGGTCATCCTGGAGTGGAATTAAGTATTAGAATATTTTATATCTTTTTATCCAAAAGAAAATAACACTGCCAAAGCAAATATTGAATGCCTCCAACTCGTACGTTTGATGGGGTTACAAAAGTAAAAAAAAAAAAAAAAGGCTATTGAATTTGTACAAGAAATAAATCCACAAGGCTCGGCCTTTCATGCTCAAATGTGTCCAACAGAGGGCACTGTTGCCCTTCACTCTGGCCATTACTAAATTTTCAAATCCCTGGAGAACAGACAAAGACACCAGCGTCATCACTCTGCAAAGGTGGATCAGCGACTGGTTCCTTTTGGCATAATTGGGTAATATATATGTTAATTTGAACTGTTTTGCTGAAATAGTTACAAACACATTTCGTGCGTTATTAGTGGTTTTACCTACAAGCTGGTTGAATAATATATTATTAGCCTTTATCAAATTCTCCTTTAATTTACAAACAAACACGGTGTTTGTTTAACATAAATAAAGACTAAATGTGAATCTTATTCTAATATTCAGATTACATTATACAGCTTTTGCTCTATCATAAAAACATCTTAAAGCCCCCTCAGCTCACCACTGCCCCTGCTAGATTAGACCCACCTACAATGCCCTGCTTCTGCTGCCTTCCATGGAGCCCTGCACTGGTGGGATTATAGAGAAAAGACCCACACATTTCAGCCTGTGCAGAGACATGCTCAGCCTCCACCAACATGCACACACACACATTACAGACGCACATAAAGATATCAAAGAGCATTGTGAGTCAATGTGAAAACACCATCTAAATCAAGATGACACATCAGGGTCATGCCAAATTTGACTTGCCCCTTTCAGTGTGTGAAGGCCACAAGGAGCATGACATCTGCGCTTGCAATGGCGGACCGCTCTCTCTGGCTGCCTCCTATTATTGCTGTATAGAGGGGCTGCTACTTTCAGACGCGATCAAGACGCACATATGCTCAACGTTGTCCTCTCTGTGTTGCACTTGCGTAAAGGAATTGGACCAATGAAAACGCTGCATTCTCAACATGGCATAGAATTATAATTCATCCGACAGCATGAATGCATAATTTTACTACAGGCCAAGTGAAAAAAAGAAAGAAAAAGTGGCTGCTGCAGCGTCACACATATTGGGCTTAATATCTCCTGCCTATTAGTCCCATACAAATCTCAGCGTATGCATAACTCCACATTTGTTTTGCCTGAATAAAGACTGCGCCCCTTACGTCCACAACATCCCCCAGTGCACAATGTCTGGGGAATTTGCATGATTGCCCGTAGATTATTTGAACATTACCCCCCTCCACCCACTCGCCCTCTTGTTTTTTCTTTTTTTTTCCCTCCTCCCTTAGTTCTGTGGCTTTGCTGTGAGGATGCACACACATCCTTGGGCAAAAGAATCTAAAATAGATCATACAAGTGGAGTAGATGCACAGGCGCAGGAAGCAGCTCACGGGCAGACTTGAGTCATGCTGGCAAGATCATGCACCCAGAGCTGACAGCCCAACACACCCGATTACCAAGCATGTCATTTCAAAATACATCTGCAGCCTCACGTTAGGTCGCCAACAACGTGGACTATTCGCATGTGAAACCAAATTGGCCGGGCAGAGTTGAATGTGCCTTCGATTGCAGCAGTATGTTGCCTGATTCTCGCGTCCCCTTCAAAGACTGACCTGATGAGCGTCTCTGTGGCTCAAGCAATCATGGCTCATTCATTGTGTCATGTGGACTGCTGGCAATGGCTTAACCTTTGTGGAGGGAAGGGAAGACAACACGGTCAGGCCCGATCACAGTCTTCCCATGTGCAGAAACAGACTCTGTCAGGGCTCCTCAGCATCAGCCCAGCACCACCGATAATCCGTTTGTCTGTCCTCACTTTCTCCATCCTTTGGTTATGATAGCTTTATTTGATATGGCCTTGTGCAATTGTTTCCTGACTCCTGAGCTGAAACTGAATCTAGACTGGAGTGGCCTTAAAGGTATTTTATGTAGGGATTCTATCTTAAACATTTCTGTGGGCCTATATATGAAGGAAATATGTCCAAATCACTGATCAATTGTACTATTCTAATAATGATTAATGTAAAAGTTAAAGTTGTTTACATTTTCTTTTCTTTAGGTCATCACTTCAACCAGAAATCAGAATAAGCATCAATTTTAGGTTGTAGTTTTAATGTCTTGCAATAAATCTAAAATTATTATCTAATCTGAATACCAGGGTTGTGCTGATACCGATATTGGATTCCATGCTGATACCACAGACTCTCCTGGTATCGGTGAGTACCTAAACCCAAACCTATCCAATACCAAATTGTGTTTTTAATAATAATAAACAATAAAAGCCCTAATAATCACATTTGTGTTCTCTTTTTTTGTCTAGAATCAAGCAGCATATGTGCACAGACAATATGTCTATGGCACAGACTGTGTTGTGGAGCCATGCGCTATAGGTTTCGTTATTGTTTTTATTCACTTGCTGTAGTATCGGGCTGGAACTCGACTACTCTGGTATCGGAACAATACTACTAAATACTCACTCCCTTCTCGGTGCTTGTACAGGCTTATGTTAATTAAAGCTCTGTCGTGACCTTTCCAACAAGGTCCACATATTGTGAGTGAGTTTGTAAGATTGTAGGTAAAACGTGGAATGTGTCCTTAATATATGCAACAGTGGAGCCTACATACTTTGCTTTAAAAAGACGTCAGACATAAATTATTTGGCCTGTAATGACATGTGTCGTCTTCAAAATGTGTTGTAAAATCCCTGCTTGGGACAAACATTACAAAAATTCCCCGTCTATAAATGACGCAGTTTTTGGCGTTCTTATTTTTTTTACTTCAGGTTCAAATTCACACTTGTTCAGGAGCATTAACATTTGAGAGAACACTGAAATGAACCACGTATCTAATAACACTTTGCATTTGAGAAGATGTTTGTGGAGGTCGAAACAAGTCTAGCTATGGGTTATTTTGTTGTTTTATATCCCCTAATTATTGCAGCATTTGCCATTTTCAAATAGTGACCATTCAAATAGCATTTTAGATTTGGATTGCTGCTTGCTTCCCTGTCAAATAAATGTAATAAATGTATTCTTTATGCATACATTAAGCTACTGTGACAAATAAATGATGCGATCCTGGTACGTGGAGCATTGGTGCCTCAGTGGCTGCATCTCTGACCTGGTTCTTTGACAGAATTTAGCCAAAATTGCCCCATAAGTTAATCACTATGACATGGAGATGGTTGGCTTCCCTTTCATATTGTTACATATTAATGACTTATTAGTGAATGATTGATTTAAAAGACCATCTGCCGCACAATGCCATGTTTCTCTAAGATAATGAATAGCATCCAATTATGTCGTACAAGGAGGTTTGCTAATATGCCCTTGTTTGTCAGATTGCAATTATTTTAATCTCCAACAACATGCTGGAAAAGATTAATTCAGACAGTGGGCTTTAAGGGCAGAGAATTGTCTGAACTATTACTAAAGGCCGCTTCTCATTAGGGAGAAGCTGCTTTAAAAAAGTGGCCTATATAAACACCAACCCGTGCATCTCTAAACATGTTTGTTAGGCCTGTCCCAATAACCAATTCTTGTGTGACATATACAAAGTGTGACATATTTCTGCAGAAAATATTGCAATAAACAATTAAAAAGGCCATTTATTATAAGAATGATCATCTCGGCAAGAGCTTTTTCTAAATGTAGGCCAACTGTAGGTTTAAAACAGTGCAACTGGACACATGAGTGGGAAAAAAGGCCATTTGCATTGATATAATTGATATAATGTTATAATATAAAATGAACCACCTGGATGACTGGGAATTTTACACCGTTTCTACATGCAACTGACTATATCTTAAATAGAGATAGATCACTAAATATCAGACATTTAAGAAATGTATCTGGGATTTTCGTATTGCAATTGAGATTAGATTAGCGATGTATGTTTTAAAATGGAGATTCAGTTCACTGTGCGTATTTTAAACACATCCAGGTGCATTGACATTTTACAAGACAAGGTATTTTGCTACGATTTTACTATTCACAGCCAAATAGCATTTTCGATTCAATTGCCATCAGTCGTGCAGCTCTATGAAGGTACTGCATGGCAACACAAGGTTTCCTCACGCTAATGCAAATGAAGGTGCAAACTCAATAAAATAATAATGAGGCCAAAAGAATATTGATCATTTTTCATATAGAGAATGATAATTCGATATAGCAATTCTCATGACGGGGCCCCGTGCCCATGGTGCGTTCTCTACACATGCTCCTGATGTGCCTCCTCTCGCCTGCTCTCTCCTTTGCCACATCGCCCCTACATCGCCAGCACCACGCCGCACCCCCCGTGCGTTTGGCAGTCACACAGTCGGCCATGTGTGCGCTCAAGACGTTACATAATGCCCTCCTTTTACTGCACTCCAGATCAAAGAGAACAATCCGGCACAGAAAAATTGCTCCTTGCTGAATTTTTGTTCCCATTTCTACCGTCAAAATTGTTTCATCAGACGCACGTTTACCGAGGACTGACATCGTTATTTCCTTCAGCGCTACCCTTTATGTTGAAAAAGAGAGCAAAACGAGGGGAGGGAAGGAGATGTCAAAAATAATAGGTTGTAGTGACATTTACATAGGTCTTATCCTTAATAAAACTAGCAGGCTTATTATTTTTGCAAAGTAAGGCCATGTCAGTCAGGTACATTACAATTATACTATGCAACTGAAGTGCAAATGCATTATATAATGCATACTAATCATTGTATTTAGACTTCTCATGTGTCAATTACCTTGCTACTAGAAACCCTTACGCAAATGGAAACTAAATCTGGTGTAAAGCATCTTTTTAAATGTTTTTACACATGTACCCTGTTAAACAAACTCATAAAGTAAATTAAACGTTTTCATTCCAAGGCGAGCCGTGTAGACAAGGTGACATTTTGAAATGAACTGAAGGAAAAAACACTAAGCTATTAATATGTCAGTTTATCAACAAAAATTAATGAAAACTTTTACATCATATTTCTGTTGAAAATATAATCATATGCTGGCAGAGCATTTTTCATCTACAATTGAGCAAAATAGGTGTGTTTTTATGGCAAAAGTCAAAGGCCTTTAAATAGTGACACAGGAGGAAGAGAGCATCAGAGCTGTCAGTGCAGCCGTGGCCGTCCACATCCCTGTTACACATTGAAATAATGAGACTGCTGCGGGAACATTTACCTACAAAACGCAGCCAGAACATTTTCAAGACTAAGGGGTACAAATATAAATATTACTTGACCAAAAAACATAGACTCCTTATTCTCTCTGTGTAGAAAAAGGAGTCTGGAATTGCATTATGGTCTGAGGGCAGACACAATGGAGATTGTTTTTGGTGCATGCAGGGAATGGATACATCATTGTCCTGAACTATCTAACTCTCCCACAGAGCTCATGCAGCAGTATTTGATTCTCTCACAGTGGATCAGCTGTTATCAGCCTGAATCCCACAGATGGAGAGGGCGGTGGACTACAGCAGCGTTGTGGGTTATCAGGCCTTGCTGCAGGTGAACCACAAAGACTCGGCTGCAGTGGCGCGGCACAGACTGGGCGCTGTGTGGCTGCGACCTCACATGAACAGAGACTATAGAAACAGAGGCTATGGGAGAGGGCAAGGCTTCAGAGTGGGTTTGGTGCTCACAGCGTTATTACACCTGACAGTGTCTGGTTTGGGATGCAGTGGTGCACGCGGCGTACGTAAGCGGCTGGTCATCTGTGCGGCGGAGTGATCGGCTGTGACGTGTCACACACCACATTAGGCCCTGCCAGAGGATGTGTTTGACAGAGCACAGGAACCTGACTCCAGCACCGCGCTGCTTTCCTTACAATGTCAGACCACTGGGGACTTGTAAGTTCACTTCAGGGGGCTTATTTATAGAACATCAATTTTAATTTGCTGCTTGATTTCAGTCAAGGAGTGTGAATAAACTAAATAAAATCCATTAGTTTTGTCTCAAAGACAAACACACCCCTGATCATTTCAAACAATTAAAGGCTTTATATTGATGGAGGCTTGGATTCAGCTTTTACAAAAAAACTCACCCTATTCATGGTTGCTAGGTATATCGTTTTGTTTTGTACTGCAGGGCATAATACTATTCACTGCGGCTGTCAGTTTGAGGCAATAACCTTGAAGAAGAGGCAGAAAATGACACACATATCTGCAAAAATAACTGCAAGTAAGTAAGCTGACTTAATGGAAAGGAAGGTCTGCTTTATTGACTCCTTAAACATTATGCAAATCCACTACAGTGCTGCTATGATGAACTGTCCCTGCAGGACTTGCATGTATGTGTGTTTGTGCTAGTCAGGCGGCTGAAGTCTTACCTGTCAGTGCAGTGTGCAGGTCAGGGGAGGGGCAGCGCCTGCAGAGAGTGGAACCATCACCCATCACTGAACACACTCCCAAAACCACAGAGACAGATCTGAATAGAAAGCATGCAAAACATCACCACAATGATTCACTGCTTCCTCAAGAATGAGCATGTCCGCAAGGTTCCGGGACCTCTTAATCATCGCCTGTGTGTTGGTTGTGTAAGAGCGAGACAGTCAGGGTATGAATGAGCTTGCTTCCAAATGACAGTTCTCCTAAAAAGTTGTCTTAGTGTTTTCTTTGAGTCAGAAGTAGTTAAGTCTATTTTAGCAGGCTTCCCGAATGTCTCTGAGAGCACACAGGGCGCTGCATGTGCCAAAAGTATTTGTGTGACTTAAGTTTTGCTGTTTGAGGGTAGGGTTGGTATTTTTGAATTTCGTAAGCTTTTTTAATTTAAACTTGGAGTTGGGCTGTGCGTAGTCATAATGTGCAGTCAAGGGCATAACTTCATGAGTGAAAATGTCAGGCGGTGGGGATAACACATGCGGGGCACGTGTGGAGGTCACTTGGCCACATTTGCATATAACAATGTGTCATAAATACTCACATCAACATCTGCTTGTGCACAAAATAATACACGGCTACTTGGAACAGTTTTATAATACCTTTAGAAGTTAACATTATTATTGCACCAACTCTAAATGGCATTACCACCTTCAAGTGTAATCTTATCTGGGTGGAGAGACTTAAGCACTCAAAGGGTGGTGTAAAAAGGTCATAATAGATGGTACAGGCTTTGTAAAGTAAAAAATACTTGGACAATCTAGCTTTCCTGTCTATTTCCAATTTATCGTTACACCAATATTAGGTGATGCAATATCCTGCCACAATGTATCTTAAAAATCACTTGGGTCTTCCATCTGACTAAGATTTACATAGTGTTGCACAATAGTTCAGTTTTAGTCATGATTGTTCTAATTTAACTTAATGTTAATAATTTGTGTTGTCAATATGAACTCAACCTTTGGGCTTACAGTGGCATCATGAATAAAGAGCCAAAAGAAGAAGAAAAACCCTGTAATATACGAGTACAGTAGCTCCAGCTTCTGTGATCTGCAAACCCAATGAAATTCTAAAAATGTTCCATAAACTCCCTCATCTGATTCTCACCTTCACACTTTGCCGTCATTTTGCAGCGGTAATAAGCGGTGTAGTCTGAGCCAACGTCCCGGGGAGCGAGCTGCTAAGTGTGTGCAGAGTAATCTGACAGAACTTATTTGGATGCAGGTCTTTACAGAGGGGCGCCTCCAGCAGATGCCTCGGCCTGTCTTTACACTGAACGAGCGTAATAGTGCACCATCACATCCTGTAGAGTCAAGCAAGCACATGGAATTTAACACACACAAAAGAAAAACACTCATTCAAACTCGCCTATTTGTGCATGCAGATGGCTATCAAAGGTGCTATTGCTGACAAAGTAATCAGTCACATATTCTAAAGCTCATTTACTGAGTAACTTTTTGAAGACATTTTGAGAGTAGTTCAGTCACAGTGTACGTTTTACTTCTACTCGAGTATCAATAGTGCACTCCTGATCAAAATTTTATTTTAGGAATTGCAAGAATTTACAATTTCATGGTTGCATCCAGTCACAATAAGGACACATGCCTGTTGGACAAAGAGCCATGGTGGTTTGCTAAAGGGGGCGATACATGAGAGATTGGTGCGCCTGGCCCTCAACAGACGGGGAGGACTCAGGTTCAAGCACCTGTGCCATCTGAAGGATACCCAGAGATGATGATGATTATGGATGATGATGATGCATCAGTTTTATATAGCACTTTTCTGGACACTCAAAAACACTTTACGTTGCACTATTCATTCACTCCATACTTGCTTCCTGGTGTAATCAAACGGTCTCCCATCCAAGTACCAACCAGGCCCTTCCCTGCTTAGCTTCCAAGGTCTGACGGGATCGGACAGAGCAAAGATGATATGGCAACAAATGGCCATGGATCCAGACCATGCCTGGAGCCCCTTCTGAAAGTTCAATATCCACTCCCACCGTGGCTATGTCCTGTGGGTGTGATTGTCAGAAAAAAGCCTTATTAGCTTATATTAATAAATCAAATCAGAAATGAACATGCCCCTCGTTAGTTCATTGTGTGTTTTCAATGCCCCGCCCACCGGCCCTGCAGCGCAGCAGAGAGCAGCGCTCAGAGAGGAGGAAGTGAGAGCAGAGGCCTCTCCTGCACAGAACAACGATCTCCACCCCTTGTGCTTCAGATCGCTCTTTATTTTTTATCAGTCGGCCTCATAATCGTGGACCAATGAGGTCAACAAGCCGACAGTTTATGTGATCTAAAAATAAACCTTGTGTCAGACGCGAGTGTCGTTTAGCGTGATGTAGTGCCCTTTTTGATTTTTTGAGCCCCTGCCCCTCTGTAGCTCTGTGCACGGCCCTGTCGCAAAAACACAAGAATGAATAAGAACACAACTCCAGATGTGTTTTTTCTTGAGAGAACATTAAAACAAGGTTAAAGCTTATACTACTTAATTACTGACTGTCATTACTGCGATTTACTTTACTACAATCATTATTTCATGCCAATTTCTTCTTTTTATAAGTATTTCATTTGAGGCTTGTTTTTATTGTGCCTTAGAAGAAACAAATGTCCCTTAAGGATCAATAAAGCCAGTTTTTTCTACTGCAGAGTTTCTCCATTGGTCAGCAATTTCAATATCAAAGAGCCACAGTCCCGGGTGCCTCGGGGGCATCTATAGGAAGAGTCACTTAAGTCTCAATTACTTTAATGTTACGAGAAGAGATTTAGCACTACATGCTACAAAATCACTATATGAATGAATACAATAATAATGATCTATTGTACAGGCTCATATCATGGTCACATCTTTAACAAACCTTAGCCTGGCTAACGCCAGACTAAAATCACAAGTGATATTTAGTCTGGGGACCACCAATTCATTTTCTCGTAGGAGAGGTGTGGTTTACGATTGTCCATAGCCTTTTATTGGGCGCTACGAATGTCTCTCATGCATCTGCACGTAGCCATAGCCAATCGTATCATGGTATCAGATGACGTATGACGTACCCGGTGTAAACTTTTGAGCTAAACTATTTAGAACACGTTCTAAAGCTAGATCGAAAGATGGCATCGCGTCTGCTGCCGTCATGTTGGATCCGTAAATATTTTTTTATTTTTTTATCCCTAAACAAACTACAAGCTTCCGTATGTCAAATAGCGCGTCATCGTCTTACCGTCCCTCCTCGTTCTGTGATTGGTCCCCAAATCCATGGAAAAATGTCGACCATGGTCCCCAGGCTGTTGTGAAGTTCGAAAAGATTCGAGCGCACACAGCAGTCTGGCGTTAGCCAGGCTAAACAAACCTTGCATTTGGCAAACTATAAACCAAGTTTTGATCAGATGTTTTACATCTTTATAATAAAAAAAAAACAAATTCCCAGTTTTAAAATTGTCCAGGGGCATTAACATCGGAGAGCTGCTTAACCAATATCACTGTCAACATGTTTGTCGAGCTTAAAGTTAAAAAGGCACCAAGGATGCAGAATATTTTGTTGTTTGCGGATTCTATTAAATTGCCTATAAATAATTGCAGTGATTATTCTCGTAGCCCTAATTTAAAGCCACAAACCTCACAACATATTAAACACAATTCATCAAGACACGTGAGGGATCTCTTTCTCCCCAAGGTATTTATTTATCAATAATTTTACAACGGTACCCATTAGTCATTTTGTATTGGACTTCATCATGGAGATATGTCAACCAGAAAGCTTCACAAGGGTAGGATATTTTATTTTCATACTGATGGTAATCGTCATTCTTTATTCAGACTCTAGGTTCATAGCATAAAAAAGACATATACATACAAACACCCAAAGACAATACTCACATAAAGAAAATCCATACAAGCTATAAAAATTAAAAACGACCCACAAGATCACCAAGAGCCATTGCCCATTTCCCAAAAAGGTTCTGTAATGCCCTTTTGCTAAAGCTAAATGTCATTTGTGGTAATTATTAAATACCGGAATACATTCACTTACATATTAAAACCATTTTACTATTTCAGGAACAAGATACGCTACGTTGACTCTTTTCCAGACACATCCTGTATCCAAATTATTTTATTTTCAGTGATGCACTTGGTCTGTTCCTACGCCTAATTTGTATTCCGTGTTTGACCCGAGCAGTAATCTACAATGACTCTCTCATAAGCCTCTGGCAGTTTGGGGAGACGTTATAAACCGTGACTAAAGACAAGAGGCGCTAGAGCAAACTCAACGTAGCTGGGGACAGTTTTGTCATTAGCTAAAACAGTCCCTTCTGTGTTTTTCTTACACACATTTTCATTGGCTTTGTGTCGATGTAAGACTCGTGTCCAATCAGATTAACTGTCAGGACCATAGGAACGAGAACTTCACATTTATCGCAATTAAACTGAAACTGCAATTGTAATGGTCACAATGAGAGAAACCTGCAATTAATTTAGTAATAAACAGTCCTCTGAAAGCAAATCTGTCTCCAATGGGATTTCATTCACAGCGCAACATTTCTAATTAACATTTGCGAGGAGACCCTAAAACATAAGCATCACAATCATTTCAGAACATTTGCAGAGGTCTGCTCTAAATCATGGCAAACAAAGAAACTTTATATGAAACAACAGGCACAGGTCATTGTGTAGGACTACCAAAGTATCATAAAGTCCGATAAATCAAGACAGCTGGATGTTCATGACTCATGAAAACCTGATGTTTCATGACCAGCCAAGTCACAACCTGAGATGTATTATGAACATGTATTATGACATCTGGCAATCAATGCCTAGTTAAATGAAAAACAGGAATTCTCAATCCAGCAAGACTGACATGATAAAGTCTGATACATCTGGATCTTCATGGCTTGAAAATGACAAAAATAATGGCAGCCTTGGCAACTTAGCTTATTGCTAGATAGTCTGCTAGCTACAGGACAATCTGCTGTGAAAACAATTGAGATTTCATGACACAAATTCAGGTTAGACACACACAGGGATAATTAACCTTAGGGTTAGGTTTATTTACATTTTCAGACAAACAACTGATAGATCTATTTAAAATCACAGCAGATCTTCCCTCCCGGGCAGACTATCAAGCACTAACCATTTAGAAATTGTGGCCATTCTGAATAAGTGTGAACTGGGATGACGAAATTCTTTGCGACCATTCAAAACGTGACTTTGTCATGAATGCAATTTACTGCGCTAAAATGTTTGCTTGTTCTAAACTCTGTATCTGCTGTGTCAAGCAATACATAAAGAGCATACGTATTCACATGCCCCGGTTTGCGCTGTCAAATTGTCATCTTGCTTTACTGTGCTGCACAAATCCACTGGGTATAAACAGCCTTGTACTTTCTACATGGAAAGTGCCGCTTGCTCTTCTAAAGGTGAACCAGAAAATAAGTCAATTTTAAGCACAGTTCACACTGGAGAATGGAGCCCTATTAGCATAAATGCAGAGAGAGGCTTTGCATACTTGAAAACCTCTCAGCCAATGTACTGGAAATAGCCACGCACACAACATCCTCTGATTGCATTGATATGTAGATTCATGCATCTGCAAAGACTAGTTATTCATTAATGTATTTACTCTGAATGCTCGTGACAGAAGTCTGGGCCACAGCGAATGCATCACAGGAAATATTGTCACGCTGAATTTACATAAAATATGCAGCTGGTGGTGGTCTGATGAACACAGGCCAGGCATCTGTAAACTATGATTTTGGAGCCACTTGCTGCTCTTGCGATATTAACTGAACAGTGTCCTAGTTTACATCTGGTTTAGTCCTGCTTTAGACAGGCTTCAGTCCAGGTCTAATCTGGATTTGGTCCTCGTTTAGCCATTTTAGTCTTGGCTTAGCTCTAATTCGGTCCATACACTGACAGTAAACATATTAATACAAACTGTCGCTTTACAGAAAAGTATTTTTTGGAAAATCTGGCTCTTTGGATCCCAAACATTCTGGAACCCTGTAGGGCTAGGTAATAAAAGCATTGAAAGCAGGTACCGGAAAAAAATCTTTAGCTTTAGAGACCAAGTTTTCATGCTGTTGGTCCAGGGACATCATTAAAGGAAGTTACTTGGTTGTTTCAGCTCAGATAAATAATACAAATTTAAAAGTCTTTTATGGAATAAATTAACACTTTTGTTCTGCTTTTTAGTTCTAGACGAGAAATATTTTAGTATAGGTAGCATTCAGGTATCGGTATCGTAAACCAAGTATCGTTAAAGACCGGTATTTTTTTTTTTTTACCTTACCCAGCCCTAGAGCCCTGATAGGCATGCTGAAATAAACTCATAAATTAGGGTTAAAAAAAATCTTTTCATCTTGGTAAAATTACTTTTCTAGCTTCATCTGGGTTACAGGGGATTAATCTCTGCTTTTGTGAGTTTATAGCCTTCTAGCGGTCTGTCATGCCTCCACAAAAGCATTACGGATCACCAGTTTGAGGGTCCTCTCTTGCTGCCTCACTGAGAGCTCTTCTAACTTTAAAAATAGGCTCTAGGAAAGCTAAACACCAGACAATGTCCCTTTGCCCAGACCTGGCCAAAAAGTAGAGCGTGTCAGAAGGGAGAATTCTGCACAGGAAAGAATAGTGCCACACTTTATCACACGCACACACATTGCACCGAACCATCCAACCCAATAGCTTTAGCTTTTTCAAAGAATCTTCTGGAATATAGGCCACACATTCAAACCAGGTAAAGGCTCTTGATCATGGATATTTTCGGAAATTTGAATTTAAATAGGTCAAATTATCCAAAACTGAACCCTTTTTTGTTTTGCAATTAACCTTGATAAAAACATGGAGTTGAGTTTTTTTTAGTTTGTCTCCCCCATCAGGAGCTCACAACACTTACCCCCACTTGTTGAAGCCATGAAGACCTTCAAGTACGGCGGCACGGTAGCACAGCTCTTGCTTCACAGCAAGAAGGTCCCGGGTTCGATTCCCATCTGGACGGGGCCTTTCTGTGTGGCGTTAAAAAAAACATGTACAGTAGGCTAGGATGTGTGAATGAATGATGGTGGTCAGAGGGACTATTGGCGTAGATGTGTGCAGTTGCGATAGCGCTTCTGTCAGTCTCCCCCAGGGGAAAATGAAGTTACATACGTAGTTTACCACCACTGAGGATGGCGTGAATGTAAAATTGTCTCTTGTAAAGCACTTTGTGACCATGTCTGTGAAAGGCGCTATACAAATAAAGCTCTTCTTCAATTACCTCATTCTGATCATTTCAGCAATCAAACAACTACAAGGCATGTTTCGCCCACAACTTCTTTTGAGCCTTACATTGACCTCTGTGCCAGGAGAGAATAACACTGCACAATTTTTGAATGTTTTGATTGATTTGCCCCTTAAAAAAGGCATTTTTGAAAATGCAAATAGATAATTTTGTTGCAGGAATAGAGCCTTGGATTTTCTTTCCTTTCATTTGTTTTGCTATGTTTTCACATAAACTTTTGGCTTTTTGGATGACTGATTCTTACTTTAACTTGTTTTTTCCCGAACCTGGGCTTAATTTTCTGTCACCCACTGTTGTTGAAATTCATCATTGTTATCCTTGTACCAAATACTAAACTGTTAAACCTATCCTTACCCGTTACTTGTCTTTTACCACGTTGATGGGAACCAGATGTTTACATAAACTGTATAGAAATATGCATTTTTATCTCACAATAGTTGGATTTTCATTCAGAACTGGTTTAACTGAGCCACATTTGTAGGCCACCTTGCGTGCACATGCCTTTTCAGCTCTGCCCATACATTTTCAACCGGATTGAGATCAGGACTTTGTGATCGCCACTTCAAAACATTGACTTTGTGGATTAAGCCACTTTGTAACCAGTTTGGCAGCTTTGACTTCCTGGCTGATGTCTTGAGATGTTGCTCCAATATTTCCACATCTTTATATTTGCGTATAACTGTTTGAACCAATGAACGTGGTACCTTCAGGCGTCTTGAAATTGCACCCTTAAGTAATCTGTATTACTATGAACTTGTGAAATACCACATCATTGCTGATATAATTAATTGTCACCTACTCTATCAACCAAGTCTATTTGATCTGTATTAAAAGGAACTTGAGATAAATTACAAGCATTAAAAATGCTGTTATGGCTGCTTCCGCTGGTCATTACAAATAAAATAGAATTGGGGCAGGCGAGATGTGGACCTGTTGTAGGGTCCCCCTCTCAACAGGCTCATAAATCTTGTCTTTTAAAGCACCACTCAGCATAGGATTATAAAGCGGTTCACAACATCAACTAGTTAGGGCAGCAGGGTGGGGGCTCGCTGGTGGGGGCTACCGCCCTCTACCAGCTTGCCACATAATACCCTGGCTTTTTAACGCACCTCATAAATAGGGAAAACAATCAAAAACCACTGACAGAACAATCTTAACCAACATTATTACAGTTGAGCAAGGAATGATAGAAATGAGAAACATGATAAATTTGAAGATGATATTTTTGAGAATGCTACTATTGTCATTGTTATTATGGTGATGATAATATATGTATAATAAATATGTGCGCTAGTAATGTATGTGTATGTATATATATGTATGTCTGTATATATATATATATATATATATATATATATATATATATATATAAAAAACACTATGACTACTTAAACAATAAGTAAATCAATAGAATGGTGACCAGAATGGTGATATAAGCAATGATAAAAAAAATAAGGGAAAATTATAAAACTAAGTAAATACACTCATATCAGAAATCACAAACTTTTCTATTTGCATTGTATTGTATTTTGAAATTGGGGTAGGCACTTATAAGCTTTCTTGCTTCGGCCTACTCCTTTTGAGTTATTATTTATTTTTATTGTTTTTTTTGTGATAATGTAAATGAAATCATGTAAATATCGTAAATAATAACGCACTCTAAATAATAGCTCAAATTTAAAAAAAAGAATAAAAAAAAAAGGATGAACCAGACGTGTGCATGCTTCCCAGGTCATGCACATCTGTCATCATCTGGGATTTCCCAAATTGTTAAAGGTATAGTAATCTTAGTGTAAACGTCTGACTTTGTAGAAAGTAACAAAAACAAAATAAAAATAAAATAAAAATCTCATTCTTCTGGCATTCGGTTTAAAAAAAAAATGCATATGTGTCCTTTTTATATAATGTATGTAAACATCTGGTTCCATTTTTTATTATTTTCAATCAAAACAACTTCATTTATCCAAAGGCCCAGTTTGCTGCTGTCTGGTCATGAGCAAGAGGTAAAAAGTTGCAACCCCATTCATTACATTATAAACTGTAAGTGCATCAAGCCGCAAGTGCAGTGTTATATTTCTTATTAAGCATAAATCTCTAGGCCTGATCTAATGAATGTGTCTCTAAAACAAAACCTAATCATCCATTTTCTTCCACTTGTCCGTTGCCGGGTCGTGGGGGCAGCTGTTGGAGCTGCCCAAATCACATTGCACCAGCCCTTATGGCTCCTCCTGCAGGTGGTGGGTCCACACAGAAGGACGGGCTCATGGTTCTAACTGGGCCTGTTGGTCTCTCATAAGGGGCTTCTGAACCGTCAACCAGGACCTGTTTGCCATGGGAGACCCTACCAGGGGCACGAAGCCCCCGACAACAGAGCTCCCAGGATCATTCGGGCGCTCAAACCCATCCACCACGTTAAGGTGGCGGTTCCAGGAGGGGCAAACCTAACCATTTTGACAAAATAAATGAGCAGTTATAATAAATACAAATCACCACCTACAAATATTCATGGCAACCTTCTAGCTAAACAATGATGCCCACTTGGGCAAAATCTCTAGATCAGTGAGCCCAGTTTAAAGACCTGATACCTAAATACTGGATCTTTCCATCTCATATTGTTCTTAATAAATGAACATAATGTCTATTACTTTGCAGCCCGCCTTTTTTATACTCTTGTTTTTGTGATGTTTTAGTAAGCTCAGGGACGTTGTAGCCTGATTATGTCTTGGAGCTTCAAGAACTATATTTGGCCAAAGCTGAGACAAGTGAACCAAGGAGGATTAGCGAGGTAAGTGAAAATGTTTGGGCAAAGTACAACATTGGTAGGAATAAAACTTTAAAATTGTACGATCAAAGTACAAAGAAAAATACTTACTACTTGTCTTGCGGCCGTTTCCACGTGTTCTGTACATGGCATAGCAAGCTAGTTAGCATTTTATGTCGCATCCAATAAGTGAACAAACCAAAAAAAATAAAAAAATCATGTCAGCTTTAATGATAGGTGACAGCCCCACAAATCTATTGCTAAAAGGTAGAATAGCCAATACATTCTGATCATGAAAAATACTCAGAGCAAATTCATTGAGCTACCAGCAAACATACGGAAGCATACATACAGGCTTCGTACGATAGCCTAAAAATAAATAGACTGGGGCCAGGACTTTTTTCAATTAATTCCGATTGATTAATTACATAAAGTTTAATGCGATTAAAAATATTAATCGAAATTAATCACACTTAACTTTGGTCACTTTTTTCAGTTTCCTTTTTCCTGCAAGACGTTGCTTAGGGACGAACACCTCGTATAGCCCAATACTATTTTACTGTCAAACTTGTTTATTCGCGCCTACATAAACTTATTTAAACAGATCATGCTTTAATGTCTTGGGGCAGGACAAAATAAATCAAACTGCTATTGCCTTTGGTTTGAAATGATCATCACACAGGCCTCACATCTCCACTTAAAATACAGGTGCTCGTCATATAATTAGAATATTATCATGAAAAAGTCAATTTATTTCTGTAATTCAACTTAAAATGTGAAACTAATATATGATATAGACTCATTACATGCAAAGTGACATATGCCAAGCCTTTATTTGTTATAATTTTGACGATTGGCTTACAGTCCATTTTCAAAATTGCAAACATTTTGCATTTGGGGTTTTTACAAGCTGAGCCATAATCATCAAAATTATAACAAATAAAGGCTATACATATCTCACTTTGCATGTAATGAGTCTATCATATATTAGTTTCAGAATAACAGAAGTGAATGCACTTTTTCATGATGTTCTAATTATATGACGAGCACCTGTAAGTTCAAATGTAGGAAAATACAAAGAAGCATCTAAAATATACCACTAAAAAAATAACAATCCCAAAATAAATTATGCTTGAATGCGATTAACTGCGATTGATTAATTAATTACAAATGCCATAATTAACTCAATAAAAAATTTAAACGAGTCAAACCACTAATATACACATTACACAGTTTAAAGGGGAACTGTTTTTTGTTTTTGTTTTTTTACTTTCCGAGGTTGTTGTTGAACTTTGACTGGGAAGGAGTCCAGTCCAAAAGGTCAGATTAAGATGCTCTGGTTGTTGCTCAAGTCATGTAGACCCAAATACCAAATGATAATGCAAATCCTAGATCTATTTTTAGAGCTAATTTGTTTCTTTTGTAATAACAGCTTCATTGTGGCCTACATTTAATTGTAGTCAGTTTTATGTTTAATTATAAGAACATTTCATAATATATTTTAAACGGGAATGGAAAGGAAACTTATTTGGTCTTGTAAAGATCTTGGGATGTACTTTTTTAAAAATCAGCTTAAATATCCTACCTTTTGATTGTTGCATGTACATTATAGTGGGTGAGTGCCATGTTTAATTTCTAAACTCGGGGGGAAAAAATGGCTACTAAAATAAGTATTGCTTGGTTTGGCCGGCTGGCTAGTGTTAACATGAAACCCGGAGTTAAATAATTGAATTTGAATGTGACAATGACCTAATCTATTGTTTGCTGGTTGCAGTCCTTCACCAAATTACTTAAAAACCCCATGCCTGGTATATAGACATTCAAATTAAGTCATCATGTTACAGGCAACAATAAAATATAATCTTACTCCAGGGTGGCAGTAAACAAGACTCTCAATATGACTGACCTTAACCCGAGACAAATTGTGTTTCTGCCAGTTTGCACCAACTAATCAAGAGCTTCCTTCTCCTGTCCGCCCCTGCTCAAAATGATGATCTATGGCTGTGGTAGATGGTGCACATCAGTTTGTTCCGTCTTGGTGGTGACTGGATTTCACAGGTAATGATGCTAAATTGCACATGTGGGAATAAAGGAAGACTAGTGAAGCCATCCATCAGGGGCTAGTTTGTACGCGCAGCCATTAGGGGCATTATTCAAAGCCTCAGTCCACTGGAATCCAGCCGAGCCAGCGTCTCTAACCTCCATCTCTCTTTCTCTATCCCTCCCTCACAAACACAGACACAGACAGAGTTTGCCACGAGCTACGAGAGAGGACATCTCATTCTTTTATCCATGGCGAGTCATTGTGGTGGTGTCAGCTGGTGCCGTCTCTTTTATCACACACTGGAAGCTAATGGAAGCGAGAGGAGGTGGAGGAGAGGACGCATACACACTCACACACGCACATAGAGCTATAAGAGGCTGGGGAAATGGGGCGGGCGGGCACGCCAGGCCCTGGGGCAGGAGCTGTTTTGTGGTGTTTTTCTTGCTCGCCATTGCCTCTCTATCAGCTTGTGTTTCTGACACTCTATAAACCACAAGGAATGCTTCAAACTGTTTTCTCTGCCTTGCGTTTGATGTTTTTTCTACTCCCCAGTTGCATTTTTACCCCCGTGGTGGAATGTCATTGTCTACAAAAAGACAGCTTTTGTCTCATTTGAAGCATCCCTTATGAGATGAATAAACCTATAGTTTTCTCTTTCATATTTTTAACACGGTAATCTACGGTTGATTATCTGTGCACATTTAGGTACAGGAGTATGAACAATGGCCAATTACTGCTTAAGGATTGAGCGCAGAGCATTCAATGGGATCCTTGCGCTGACCCAATTTCTCAATAAGACGGCTATGGGCGAGGGGCTACTTCTTAAATCACACATGCTATAAGCGACATATGCCAAACGTATGTGGTATTCATAACTTCTGTAACTCTTTATTTTTCTGTCTTTTTCAATTTGTAACATAACAATCGTGCTTTTTCATGTGACACCATTTAAATACATATCATGTTTATATTTTGTTTTACATTAGGCAGTGAGACAGTTAAAAATATACAAAACAATATTGTTTTACTAGACATAGTTTCTATTTTTAATATAATCCTCAGCATCTTCATTGTCATCATCTTCATCTCATATATTTCTGTAAGGTATGTGCTTTAGCTTTTGTGATCAAAATATTATTGCAGAAAACAGCAACTCCATTTTTTCGACATTTAGACAATAACTTCCAATGTAATACAGACATTCACAGTTACATGTTTTACACGGTACAGTTTTACAACAAAGTTCCAGAGAAAACTGTGGCAGAGTAACTTTATACAAAATTCACAGGACATGAACTGTAGCCATTTCACATATTCGCTCAGTTGTTTTGCTTTCAAAGTAAACATGTTTTGTTCAACCAGATGCCTTTCACAGTAGCTGCCATAGAAGCAAACTAACATTGTCCTTACACGCCATGGCAAAAATCTGGGCAAATTAAAGCTTTGTGCTTTTCAATAGTGAAGCAAAGACAACAGGAACAAAAAGAGAAACAGACCACTTGCTTACTGGCCTGCACACATACATACATCTACATATGTATTGCTCAATACATATTGATCAAACTGTGCTTGATCAGTTTTACACATGAAGAAAGGAATGACTACAGAGACACAGAGTTGGTCCAGGTTTTGTGCTAGCTTACAGAGCTGTGTTTTGTCTTTGTGCCCAGTCGTGTAAATAGACTATGGCTTGGACAGAATTGGTTTGTTGGCTTAAGGCCTTGTTTGTTCTTATTCTTTTTTGTTTTGTCAGGAGATTTTTAGATTTTTTTTTTCTGATGTTCCTGAGGAAAGCATGCAAAAAGTAAACAGGACTGACTGTCAGCATTAAGGGATAGTCAATGTTTGTAAATCACTTTTCTAACCCTGTGCTTTTTGTACTTCATTGTACCCTGTGCTTTACCAACCCAACTCGAAACGGCATAGTTTTTGCGTTTGTCTGCCTATTGATTTTGGTCCTCCTTCACAACACATGTAGTATAAAACATCCTAAAAATAATTCTAAAAATGTTTCAATCACATAAAAGTATTTTTCTCTTTTTTTTTCACTGTAAAAGGAAGGAAAAATAACAGTCTCTCTCACACACAAATCTTTTGCAACAAAGACTGGATTTCTCCAGGACTCGTACTTCTTATTGGCATTGTGCTTGCTCTGAGCTTGTGCTCGCCTTGTGGCCTGTACCTCACAAAGTGCAATGCTAACACCAGTAACAGCTGTGTGAGGCGTCGTAAACATCCACAAGAAATCCATTGCACTCTTCAAATAAGTCAATTTTGTTTTCTACTTCATCTACTATAGTCACACTGTATTTACTTGATTCATGAAGATATTCAACAAATCTCTAATCTATATCTCTAGGTATTTTTCTTCTTTTCTCACAGTATTACACAGTATGTTTACATTTTCAGATTGACGGTTGTAGTTGTGAACATTAACAGTCTCTGATATTGTTGTTCAAATAGCAAGCCAACAGTGAGACATCATTGGCTTGGCTTTACAAATACAGAAAATAAATAATACAGTAGATGTTTTTTTGAAAATCTGTGTTTAGATCACATATTGCCCTCGGAGGTAGGTGATTCAATTGAAATCTTGGAAGTTCTTTGTAATGTTCTCTTTTATCTACATGCTCCATGAGGGTGTGCTCGTTGTCTACACGTTGGCCTCCGCATTGGTCAGGTTAGAGGTGGGACTTGTTGTGCTTGGAGGGTTCACCTTCTCCACTGGGCTTCCTACAGGGGGCGCTGCGCTGGTCGGGCTACTTTTGGCGGCGACAGTGACGCTGGCTGTACTGGCGCTAACAGTGGTAGTCGTGGTGATGACGGTTGTAGGGCTTGTTGCTGGGTTTGTTGGACTCGACACAGTGGGTGCATTGGCCGGGGCAGGGGCCACGCTGGCACTAGTCACCGGGTTGGGGCTGGCGGCTGCTGGTGGGTTGACCGGGCTGGCTGCGTTTGGGGGCGCCTGGGTGGATGGGCTCGCTGGGTTGGTGGGGCTCGACAGGTTGGCAGTGTTGGTCTCCACCTGCTGCTCCGGGCCGTTCTCCTGTGGCCTCCTGGTCACCGCGGGTGGCTTGAGCATTATCCGAAGTCGCTGCAAGATGCATACAACAGGTCTTAGTTAACAACACCTAGACTTGTCACCAGTTTTGCAACAGAAAATGTGTGATATTGAGTTTAGAACAACTCTATGTCAGTGATGTAATGATCCAATGGGCTTGGCTCAATTGTGGATCTGTATGTGTCGGTTAGCAAAAGCCCTCCCACTTGTGCAAACTAAAGCACTAAAGTTAATGATAACTTGGACAAAAACAACTATATCAATATACTTTTCATTATCAATCAATATCAAATCAATATACTCTTAATATTTATATTATAAACAGGCATAACAAATGGGTTCACATCAAATTGTGCTGTCCCACCTCTTTGTAAGTCCCCTTGAGTCCCATGTACATGTAGATCATGTATCCTGGGATGAGGACCATGGAGGACAGTGCCATGAGCCAGCCCACTCCCTGACCCCAGCCCGGGAACACGTAGTCTCCCATTTTGAGAGGGACCATTTGTACGGCGCTGAACAGGAACACCCCCTGTGGGAGACAAGAGACATTCATGTATCTAGACACTACAGCTGCCGCTGTCTCATCCCTGCACAACCGCAGGCAGGTAATATTCACTCTATTTATTGAATCTTTTATTTTTAATTTATGACTTTAGATTTGCTCTTGTATTTGTTAAACTCACAGCGACAATGAGAGGAGTGAATACAACCCAGCACAGCTTCCACCATACACCGGGCCTGTAGCCAATCATCTCTTGGATGTTGTCATAGAACTTGTTCACACCTGCGAGAAATGAAGCAAAATTCAGATTCAATTTATTTTAATTTGTTGCCATCCTGGGATGCATGATGATGAGGGTGGTGAAGTGGAACACATAAGTGCTTTTGACCTTGAGGCTGAAGGCACCTGGTCTTGCACAATAAGGATGTGTATTGTAACAATGTTATAGACCATAATGTAAATGAAACAGTCTATTTAAACATGTAACAGAACAATGATACACACCGTAGCACCAGGATATGGAGATGCATTCGAAGAAGACCAAGAACAGCAGACACATTCCACTAGCAGAGTAGTAGTCAAACAGTTTGAAGACATAGAGCCCGCCCTGATTACATAAAAATGGATACCATTGTTAAAATGAGACATTGCAACACTAGGAATAAAGCATTTGCTCCAATGCATTGCCTCTGCCCTACCTGTGTGATGTTTGATAGTCCAATCACATAGGACACAACGCAGACAACTGCAATGAATATCTCTCGCCTGCCCCTAAGAGCTTTGGGAAATTCATCCACAAGAGCAGTGATGAAGCCTTCAACTGTGCAGAACTAGGAACAGAACATCAGAGCATACATAGAGACATTGTGAACATTTGCAACATTATGCCAAGATGTAAATATTAACAGGCTTTATGTTGAAACAATAGGGTGGATAAGTGTGAGTAGATTATTGCAGTCTGCATTTATGATTAAAGTGTGGAAAAATGGATGCATAAAGGCAGAATTTACATTAAAATATCAGTGTCTCAGTCTAAAGCACAGCAGCAGCCTCCTATCTCAATACTGTTTTTTCTTGATTGCATATAAACCTACACTGTGCTTCTCTTAGCTCCCTATGGCCTTATCTGACCCCTTTTGCTTTACTTAAAATATACAAATACAGTATACTGTCCTTTCCTTCCTTTTCCTTTCATTTCCTTTCCTTACTTAAAATGGGGACATAAGATGGAGAAACCACAAAGAGTTGAATGGTTCATTATCTAGACAGGAAAGCTAAAGTCAAAGCCAGCAGTGTCCTTTGACTAGAAGAAAATTGCATGCTTATCATGTAGAGAGCAGGGAGAACGGTGTGATATATCCTATGAGTTTTGTAGATCTTTGTAGCCCTCACCTGGCTGTCAATCCCCAGCATAAGCAGCATAGAGAAGAACAGGATGGCCCAGAGAGGAGACACGGGTAACTGGGTGACTGCCTCTGGATAGGCCAAGAACGCCAAGCCAGGACCTGACAGGAAAGAGAGGACACTTATGCAGATTTTCACTGATTTTAAATGCATCAAAAAGATTCATGTAAATCGTGTTTTACCTGACGCTGCTACATCAGCAATGGGTCTCTTTGTCACGTGTGACATAAAACCAACAATTGAGAAGATGACAAAACCAGCAAACATGCTGGTACACGAGTTGATACAGCACACAATGATAGAGTCTCTGGGGGCAGGAGAGATTAAATACAAAAGCTATCAGAAATTTTTCCTCCCTGCTGAGTTTCTCCAAAACATACAAATTTGTGATTTTTAAGATCATATTTTATACATAAAAAAAGAAAATGCAGTTTGGTTAATGGTGTTATTTAGTCTAGATGTTGAAGTCTTTTTATGTAACTCAATGTTGCATGACCTAGAACCATGAGGGAATAAGAAGAAATGTCACTCTCGCTGTTTTGTTTTCTCTTAAAGAGAGTAAGGAACCTTTCTGGACTTGAACTATTACGTTAATGCCAGCAACATTAATAAGTTCTCTTAATGCACTTGAAAGTCAACATGGTATAGGACATATAATGTCTTCTAATGAGCCAATTTAATTAGTGACCTCTTCAACTAAAACAACTTAAGCCCAGAGCGATCCAATGAGCCAAAAAATAGCACCTTACTTGTAAACATTGTTGTTGAAAGGATTATAGCTGCCCAGAGCTATAAGTGAACCCAAACCCAAACCATAAGAGAAAAAGATCTGAGTGGCTGCATCGAGCCAAACCTGGAACAAAAACACAGTTTATTGTGTGTTGTATGTGAGGTGTCAGGTGCATTGCTGTAAAGAGTGCTGTAAATTTGTCAATACCTCTGATTCTTTAAGTTTCTCAAAGTCAGGGGTTATATAGAACTTGATCCCATCAATAGCTCCAGGCAGAGTGACCCCACGGATGAAGAGAATACACAGCATGAAGTAAGGATATGTTGCAGAAAAGTAAACAACCTACAAGAAAGGAAACTGTTAGAAATAGACCACCCCATGCCATTGGATTTAGAACTAAAGGGTTTAGTCTTTTATAAATGCAGCTTTGCTAAATATGTTTTCATAGTCTGTGCACTCTGATGAAAAAAAAAATCCATGCAACTTTGTGAGCAAAATGTGCAGTGTTATTGAGTGTTTTGTGACCAGTCCTAATTGAATTTGCCATGACAATGTGTTAGACTTAAAAGTAGCACCACAGGGGGGGTGAAGTGCTTCATGTGAAGATAGTGAGAAGAATGAGAGTTGAGTTAAGGCTGCTTGTTGCTCCTCTTAATGCACACACAACTTGTGTCAGGACAACTGGACTCTCGGGAGCCACCACAGGAAAATGGACTTAGGGAATATTAGTGTTTCATCACTCATATAATCGATCTGGACAATGCTATCTGTGATCTAAATGACTGATGAGAGTGATATTGCATTGCTAAATATTTGATTTCTCACAAACCTCATTGAGAGCTTTCTTTGGGCACCCGAATATCTTACCTTCCCTGTCCAGCTAACCCCTTTCCAGATACAGAAGTACACAAGGACCCAAGCAATGGCCAGTGTTATTGCCAGTGGCACTCGAATCTGGCCTGGTTTTTCCAAGCCATCGGTCATTTGGTGCATGTTGCGCCTAAGAGTCAGAGCGAGCAACAATAAGACTATTATCCACTCACGTACATGAGCATGCAGCAGAGGAGGCAGTCTTTTATGCATCAGTGTAGGATTGCATGCAAGATGCTTTAAAGCTGTAGATGCAACAAAAAGTGGTAGATTTCTTACTCCCAGAACTCCAGCACAGCACTGGTCAGATTGGTAGTGTCTGCAATAGAGTAGTTTGTGTAACATTTCTCTGTGTTCCATACGTTGTTACATGAGCTCCAGGGAAGTTCCTGTAAAACACGTGAATTGGTTTGTACCTCAGTAATAGCTGGTCTGGTCTGATATAGCAACCTTGACCCTGTGATCCATTGGGCCTTTTATGAAGTGTAGAATACTCACAGTGGTAAAGGAGTTGTACAGGTAATAAATGGCCCAGGAAATGATTACAATGTAGTAAATATTGAGCCAGAAGGACAGGACAGCAGCTGCAAGGCCCACTCCTATCACACAGAAATACATTTCATGCATCATAGTAAAACTCCACCTGTTCTTTATAAATACAAATAGTCCTCATGAACAACCACAGTTTAGCATTTAACTAAAACCCATTGAAGTAGTACCTTTGAACATAGGCGCCAGCTTCCACACACCAAGCCCTCCAATTGAGGTGTACTGACCAAGTGAGCATTCCAGCAGAAACAAGGGCATCCCAGCAAATATAAGAGTCAAAAAATATGGAATCAAGAAGGCTCCTGGATGGGTAGAAATACAATGCTTTTTAATCACAACTAAACATGTGAATGATAATTGTTCTCTAATTATTCCATGGTTAAATGGCTCAAGCAGAATAATGCAAATTGTCAGCCGGGTAGAAATAAACTGTTTACCTCCACCGTTTTTTCCACAGAGATATGGAAATCTCCACACGTTGCCCAGTCCAATTGCATAACCCACACACGACAGAAGGAAATCAAATTTCCCTCCCCATGTTTCTCTGTCAGGCACCTCCTTTTTCGTCTTTTCACCCCCTTTCACGTCCAATGTCTTGGGTTTGTCGTTATTTGTGGCCACCTCGTTCAGCTCTGTCACCTGTCCATCCGTTTTGGTGCCGTTCGTCGCCATATCTCTGGCTTTGGCAAAGGTCCTGGCAGTCGGACGTGAGGCTTCAGCACCTGTCCACGTAGACAGCAGCTTCGCGGTGTTTTTATACCTAGCCTCTGGGACTGTGCTCTCGACTCAGTCAGATGCCCTCAACCTGAAAGCGTCAACAGAGTTATGTTTTTTTGTTTGTTTGTTTTTTTCTGCCAATATGTGTGTAAACGTAGGCTATGGGCTACACATTATGATCATTTAATCAGCAGATAAATCGAGCCAAGAAAATCAGTTCAAAATAACCGCGTCTCGGGGACATTTATCTCCACGTAATATTTTCATTCATATCAGACTCAGCAAACATCAAAAACCATCGATGGCAAAGACATGCTGGCCCTGCTCCCACAACTAAAAGCGACAGATTGCGCGTAATTAACAGCAGTGAAAACAGATCAGCACACGCATGTACAGAAATCAATTATAGGAATAGCCTACAGGATGAAAAAAATAAAACTTTGAGACACATCACAAGACGACAGAGAACATACAAGCCTGGCGCGAATACGCAGCGCTGCGATCTGCCTATGAGAGATAAGCAGAACGAATTGGACCAATTACCACCTGCAGATTCTTGTAACACTTAGACACATGCAGAAATCCAAACATGAGGTCTCAAAGGAAATGTCAGCCCACGGAACGCACTATGGAGACAAGGGCTGTCCAAATGCGTAAAAGCTTTGCACGTTTTTTTTTTTCTTGTTTTTTTTTTTTGAGTGAATACAAAGCTTGTTCGGTACAAATTCACTGGCAAATAACGCGCGTCACGTCTGCACCGCTCATCAGACTGGAGAACAGTAATCCATTCTGCGTTTAATTGGCTGTGGCGAGTATACGGCGCAATAGTCTACATTACATTTATCACAGACAACCAAAATTGTTACCTCTCATGACTAAAATCCTCATTAGAAACGCTTTGCACACAAGCAGTCATCTAATAAAAGATCATTAAACTGGTTTGTACTCACAGTCAATGGTTGATCCGCGCGTTGCAAATGCGCCGCCTGCCACAAATGCCGAAGCGAGGTATCCGTAGATGCCTCCCGTGGGTGAAGAAGTTGTAAACTCCCGATATGTCTTGAAACATAAAGAGATGTTACTTCCATTAAAAGCCTGAAAGTGACCATGCATCAACAATGACAGCACTTGGAGCTTTTTTTTTTTAGGGTTTGTTCCGTAGCAGGAGCTGTCCAGCGGGGAACAGTGCTGAAAGACCAGGGGAGAGGAAGAGGAGGGAGGAACGAGCTGAAGAAGTGGAAATGATGAAGAAGAATGAGAGGAGGAGGTGGATGGATTCAGCGCGGGGAGCAGCAGCCGCTTCGCCTCGCGCGACTGTCTAACATCAACAAGCAGAGACTGAACTACCATCTACACAGCCTCAATGTCATCTCAAAGTCGCCCTCCCTTTCCTCCTCTCCACCTCCTCCTCTTCTTCTACCTAACTCGTATCCATAGGCTGCTCTCATCGCGCACTCGCACCCTTGTTTTACCATTCATTCATTTCCATTAATTGCGTTATTTTTCCCCACACATTTTTTGACACTTGATTTAAAAAAAAAGTATAGCCTATTATATAAGTCGCTGTTGGCAGTAGAATAAGTTTGTTTGTATTATTGAATACTGTGTAGTAATGAGCTGCTTCAAATAGCAGCCCCGTCCTAACCCAGCCTCCCCGGAATGTGTAATGAAAACATATGGCAGGTAAGCATCATTATGCCCCAGATGATTTTGAAGGTGAGGCCACTGCGCGCTGCCCGTGTCTGTCTGTGCCAAAGTGGCAAATTGTGATAAGGAGGACCCGTCAATAAAGGGAGGGGACATTGGCCGCTTGTCTTAAGTCCTGGTTGTCACCCTCCACAGAATTCTCGTCTTCATGTGAGGGGAACCATAACCTGGATGCACACAAAAATGGATGTAAGACGGGGAATCTTATTTTATTTGACTTTTTTATCATAACACGAGCGATCGACTGGAAAGTGGTGGAACTTTTTGGACGAAGTTGTGAGGTAAGTGAACTGGGCGCTTTGGACATACCCACTTGTTTGATTTGTGATAAACGATTTTTCTCATCACTTCTGTCTTTTCTGGATTCTTTGCGTGTGCCCATGTTAACGCCAAAGTCTTCCACGCGCACGGATTTTGGATTTGAACACGTGCGTACGGTGCGTAAAAAAAAAAGAAAAGGAAAACATGGTGTCAACTGTGGCTGCGTTTAGCGAGTGAGCGGTGTGAATGTTTCCCATCCTCAGACAGACGCGCAAGCTGGGAGTAGTGGGTACCAGATGGCGAGCCAATGAGGGGTGAACTAACCTATTAACTGATACCACATGAAATGCTGCATTTTAAAATCCCAGCTGGGTCGACCTCCCTGCGGACATAGGCAGTGTGTGAAACATGACACATATTTATACACCTGCTGATGTACACGCGGCCATGGCCAATCGGCTGGTGACATGCACGCTCCGCCAGCTGACCCCATAACCCGCAGCATTTGATTCAGCTCAGTGCCCTTTCACCAGCGCAAAAACCCGCGCGCGCTCTTTCAAGTGCACCGGGCTCCTCGCGAAATGCTTTATGTGTGTGCTCCATTAGGCCGGAATTACTTGTCCCTTCCTGTAATGGCTTTTAGATTATGTGAGTAAGATTGAGGTTGAGGTCGGCCCCTCTTTGCTGGCCCACTGGGTGTAAAATCATCATAATGTGGGGACTCAGGAGGCATGTGAAGGAATGGCATCTGAGGATATTTTGGGGGGGAAATAGTAGACTAATGAAAAACAGTAGTCATGATTAACCATATTATTTAAAACTAGCAATAACCTCTGTAACAGAGCGACTTTATCAATCACCTGCACTGACTGTACACTTTGCACTGCCAATGCTGACACTTGATATTCTCAATGTCTATATATTTTTTGTTATGTCCTAATTTTTAGGACATTAGCGAGTTCTCTATTTTTATCAGATTGTAATCCAGTGGTTTTCTGGTTTTCAGTCACACAATTCTTATTAAGTTCAATGTGAAAGGCCTAGGCAAAAAAAAATAACATGTCCTTATCCCTATCCTTGAAACCTGTGACAAAAGGAGTGAAAAAAAGTAACAATAACTGTTACGTGGTTGTTATGTGTATGTTGCCATGGTTACAACCTTTAATTGAATTCCATAAAGTTTTTTTGTTTTAATTCTTTTTTTGTTTGGCTCTTTTGGCTGTATAGTGAAATAAAAGGGGGTGAAGACCGACATGAATCAAGTTGTGTGAGTCGGAACTTGAACTCACAACGCTGGGATTTCGTCCATATTCCGTAACTTGTGTGTATGTGGCTGCCGCCTTATCCACCTATGGATTTTTCTATTTGTGAAAACATCTAAAAAAAAACAACAACAACCTACATCTACTGTGAGCTGGCTCGTCTTGTCCTTAAACATGTTTATCACTATGAGAGCGGGACATCACCAGCTCATCTCCATGGTGATGTTACTGCTCTGCTTTGTAGCCAAACGTTGGGCTTAATGCATTAGATTCTTTTCTAAATACTTTATTTTGGAACTCTTCTGCAAAAAATGTATCGTTGATGGCAAGTTGATCATTAGGAGTGCATTTAGTATTGCTGGTATTTTGTTTATGTTTAGTGGATCTTTTGAAGTAGCAACATGGAACATGAACAACCTGAATGTTCTGCAGTTTTTTTTAGTTTTTTTTTAATCAGGACATGCTTTTCCCTGTTCTGTCTTTAGCCTTTCTCTTCCCTGCTTCTTCTCTGCAGTGACGCTGTTTTATACACCTGCTCATGTCTGATGATCTGAGTTTAATTTCTTGTGCTGTATTATGTTTCTCTGAAGTCTGATTCCCCAGCTCTTGCGTCTGCGGCACAGTCCACACACCAAAGTGATTAGCATGATGATTAGTCATTAGTATGCTAATCAGAGGCATCTCACATGTTTTTTAATATTGTCACCGACTCGTTCTTCCTCTCTGCTATAAATGTGTGTATGTTCCACTTTATTACACAATTGTAAACACAATCACTGACCTGCCTGTATTCAAAGAGCTTTTTCATATACCTTAATGGGTGAAAAAGATCCTTTGTTTTTGCATTGTTCATTTTGCCAACATGCATCTAAGGCAAGCACTGCAGCCCACACTTTAACAGATATACCTAACAATTGTGCTTATGTGAACAGCCACTCGTCGTCAGAGGCTTGTGTCTCTTTTCATCTCTGTTGTGATGGCGACTTGTGCGGCCTGGAGAATCTGAATCCACTTCAAGGATGTGGGGTTTTGTCTGTCTGCTGTGTGTAATGTAGCATTTGTTTAGCATGACCTAAATTGCTGTGAAGTGAGTGCCTCAGCAGCTCAGTCTCGCCTCGACCACATTCTCTCTGTGTGCATTCTTTTCGCTTTACTGTATCTCATGAAGAAACGCGTTATACGAATAAGCCCCATCAGCTGTAACAGTTCCTATACACGTACCATTTAGATTTCCACTGTGCAGTAGAGCACTGAGGAAGTGGAATCAATGAGGTGGGCCGGCCTTTTGAAATCGTTGACTGATTCCACTAAATGTTCAGCAGTGTTTCACCATTGTTACAAATTCAAGTGACCAGCAACACTTTTTGATCACATCAAATGGATCTTATTTCGTATGAATAATGTGATGTGTGTTTTTCCACAAATCCACTATGAGTTTGGAGGCAGTGGGGCGTTTTGGCAGCGGCTGCCCAGGGACATGTGCTTTGTCGACACTGCTGTGGCGCGCTGCACACTGTGTAGATTTAACAAACATATGACCTCCACGATAACCAGTATGGGGGCACTAAATCGCTTCAAATTTTGTACATGTGTTGCTAGGCAACAGCATAATCGGTTTCTGACTCTCCATCCTTACATGGCTCTCTTCTGGGACTGCTGTGCCGCTATCATTGAAAATGATTAATTAACTTTTACAAAAAGTCCATTAATGGAGCAGATTAGGCTTCTGAGGGTTAAAAACACATCTAGGCTGGCCAGAAATATACTCAAGTCAGAGAGTCTCACAAGTGGATTACTCTGCACATGCATCTGTGGCATAGCTGCAATAACAACCATACTGTCAATGTGCAAAGGATTATGGACAGAGTGGCTTGGTTACATGCATATATTTACACAGATAATGCAGTGTGATTGATTCACACAATACCAAATAGAAACAATCTGCTTGAAGAAATGTCAAAAGAAAGAGTGTCAAAACAGCAAGCTGACTTCTACACAAACAACAATAATTCATTAAATATAGATTAACGCTGTAACTGCCCTCTTGTTTAATGAAGTGCACTGTTGCAAACTGAACCGCTAAAACCGGCAGCATTTAACAACATTTTTTGACAGATTTACTAGTTTTGCAATTTGACAATATAAAATAGTGTATAAATCAAATAAGCACAAAGGCTCAGTAAATCAGGATCTTTAAAGTAAATCTCACCCCGTCAGAAAAAAATAAAATAAAAATAAAAAAGATATTAGTGCACCTGACTGTATGTTACTAAACAGTTATTACACTACATCCTTATCTTTTAGCTTAGTTTTTTTGTTCCTGCAGGAATTTGTCTATGCAAATTTGAATAATTTCAAATAAAGGTAGAACATCGGTGAAATACAGTACACTGGGTTTGTACCTGAGGAAGCTGAGCACATAATCGAGAAGCAGCGTATCATTAAACTTGAGCGAAGTGCAGGAGACAACTTAAATTCATGCTCTGCCTGAAGTCTGCTGCCCCTGCTAATCCCCTCCATTCAACTGCATCACTATGGAAACTGACTGATGTCTCACCCCGGTGCCCAACATGTGCCATGCAGCCGCATCTGCTGCTGACACTAAGGATGTGTACTACAGCATACATGCTGCTTGTGCACATGGCCGGGCTGCAGTTTCATATTGATAAGGGACTGTAGTGATGTGGCATACATGAACAGCGTTCAGTCATAATATCCCAGGTCATTAAATGTTACATATATACTGTAGAAAATGGGAAAAAATGGAGACTCTCATTAACATGAGTTGTGCAGAATGTGTGCTTGCAAGTTCTCATTATCCCTGAAGTTTCCATTTTCCAGAGGTTTTCAACATCGTCAACTGGAACGAAACTTCCTCAACTCAAACCCAGTTCAGTTGATGACTTTGAAAACTTCTTGTATGATGAACAGATTATTCTTTCTAATTAGCTGAGGACATAGGATTGAAGTTGCACCAGAATTTGGAGAATAAAATGAAATATATATTCAATAACAGTCCAAAAAATGTCATGGGGATGATAAAGTGTGAACAGAGTTTTGTTCTTGATTTATATTTATATTCTTCTTCTTTGAAATGACTACTATGACTACTCATTTCTACTCCGAATATCCCTTACCTCGAGAACTCTGCTCATATTTTCACAATGTGGTCAACTAAACTATAAATATCCCATATTTAGAAGTCTACAAAATGAAGCTAGGTAACGCTTTAGAATACAGCCCGCAAGTTCCAGGTGTAAGTACGGTAGGGCTGAAACAACTAATCGATTAATCGACGACTAATCGATTATTGAATTAGTCGACAACTATTTTAGTAATCGATTAATCGTTTTCTGGTTCACACAGACTCAAAAAGAGCAAAAATGACATGCTAATGTAGTATTTTTGATGAAAACCTACTTTGTTTTTATAGTTAGGGTCTGTAATGTTTTGCACATTGAAAATTTCATAAATATCTGTCTGTGTCTCATCCAATCAAAAAGCAGAATTAGCGCCAAGAGCCTCCAACAAACATTTACTTTAAGTTTACTCCATCAACACGTCCTCAAGCGGCACCACTTTAGCTTTATGTGATGAAAAAAAATGAAAAAATAAAATTTTCTTACACCATTCACAGCCAAGCGATTATTCGATTAATCGTAAAAATAATCGATAGATTAATCGATTACAAAATAATCGTTAGTTGCAGCCCTAAAGTACGGGTAACAAGAAAGTAATTACACATGTACAGGTACTCTTACAATGTCTAACTAGGGGGAACAATGTGAAACAAGGGAGTACAAAGTGTCACAAGGCGGAACAATGTGTAACAAGGAAGTACAAAGTGTCACAAGGTGTAACAATGTGTAACAAGGGGGAACAATGTGTAACAAAGTAGTACAACATGTAACAATGTAACATGTAACTACGTGTCAAGGTGTAGTAAAGGTATTCAAAGAGCAATTAATGGTGCTGAGCTATCACATAGTTGTGGCAAGAGGGAATGTAGTATTCTGCCTGTGCATACCCTTCCCTTAAAGTGCTGTCTAATTCTTCCCCAGTGATACCATCTAAACCATTTAAAAATCTCCTGGAAGCGTCCAGAACCAAATCAATCCTCTCTGATTTCTTCAGGCAACAGTGTCTCACTTTAATTTACAGCCCGTGCTCTCCTGTACCTACACATTAGTTACAGTATACTTGCACAGTGATAACGTGGTAATTTCCCTTGTTTCGCTTTATTTTTCTCTGTTCACTCTTGTTTCTGCTTGTTACAGGCAACGGTGTCCCACTATAAAAAATAAACAATCAATAAAAATGCTTGGAGTCACGTCTTCACTTTCACAACAGTAATACTGTTGTCCTGCAACATTAAAATATATGCACAATACCACATACCCTTTTGCCACAACTATGTGATAGCTCAGCAACATTAATTGCTCTTTGAATACCTTTACTACACCTTGACATGTAGTTACACGTTACACGTTGTACTACCTTGTTACACATTGTTCCGCCTTGTGACACTTTGTACTTCCTTGTTACACATTGTTCCCCCTTGTTACACATTGCTCCCCTTGTGACACTTTGTACTTCCTTGTTACACATTGTTCCCCCTTGTTACACGTTGTAAGAGTACCTGTACTTACATGTGTAATTACTTTCTTACACCTGGAATTTTGCGGGCTGTATTCTAAAGCATTACCTGAAGCTAAGATACTCCTAAATTCAAAGATTTTACCGAAAAACATTACTAAAATTAAACTTCCCTTTAAATTAAAAAATTGAAATTAATTTTGAAATTTGACTCGGTATCACCTTTTTTGTTTTTAAAATAATATTTGTTGAAATAATTCCAAGTACCCCAGCTAAGTGCTGGTTGGGAACAGTGGTGGAAAGTAACAAAGTAAGAAGTACAAATTCTAGGTATTTTTTACTACATTTTATGATGAATACTTTTTACTTTTACTTTACTACATTTTAGAGCCTGTATCTGTACTTTCTACTCCACTACATTTTTTAAATTGGGTTAAAAATTAAAAATAAATTTATTTCAAAGTGACCTCTCTACGAAGAACTGGTTTAGTCCCAGTTTAGACCTGGTTTAGTGGTTTACTCCTTTTAGACCTGGTCTGATTCCAATGATTTTAAAAATCCTGCACAATAAACTCTTAAATACTTTTTACGTATAAAGTACATTTTACATTGCATACTTTTATACTTTTACTCAAGTAAGAATATTGAGTGCTTCTCCCACCCCTGGTTGGGAAACACTACCTTAGACTATAGGGTTACTGGATAATGTGTTTTATTATGTGGGAGATTGCTCTGCACGAGACAACCCTATAAGCTGGTGCATGTGTGCGGGAAGTGAAAGGAAACTTGTAGTTGCTGCTTGGCAAAGAGTTGGACTTGGGGGGGTTTGATGGAGCGGCAAATTTTCATATTCCTATGCTCCCTGCTACCTATTTCACTCCCCTTGCCTATCCCCTGGCAAAATTGCAGGAGAATATTTGTCATGGTTTTAAAAGGTTTATCGGCTTCAAAGCTGTGGGAGCTGGTCGACCAACCCATCAGTGAGACCACGCAACGCAATCCTTCCAGCGCTCGCAAGAATGGGCGAGAGCGCGCGGACAAATTTCCCGGCTAAGCTCCCAATTCAGAGCATCTAAAGCTCGCAGTGGCACATTTGCATTTTGCCTTTGACGTCAGAACTAATCCACCCAAACCACTTCTTCTTCACTCCCCCCTCAACATCTTGGAGGAGAGAGCCTAATTGCTAATTACAGTAAAAAAAAAAAGAAAAAGAAAAGATGGTTCTGATCCGTGGTGCAATCAGCCCTGTCAGCGCATCCACTGATAGCATTGGATCAAGGCCCACAGGTAAACAGCATCAGCGGACCTCCAATAGAACAGGTTCACATAGCATTTTAATGTTTAGTACTGCACAAACAGAACAAATGGCAATATCCCATAACCGTCTTGAATAAATGATATTATTGCTATTTTCTTAATAAACTATGTATACACTGTCCATTATAAGTTTAAAAAAGCAATGTACAAACTATGTTAAAACAAGACAAAACTGTGACAAAACAAGGCTACATTTAAAGTAATATCGTTTTTCAAAGTCACCCAGTTATCAATATATAACATACTCCTAATGAGCAGCTAAAATGTTATTATTGCAGTGGGTAATCAAAGAATGGATTTGGATCAGGACCTGACCTATTTAAATCACAGATCTAGCTGCCTTTAGTCAACATCTGCAATGGAGGCGAGCTGGAGACGTCCCGCTCCCTGTAAAGTTTGGTCTTTTTGTTTTTTAGGAGATGTGAGCCACTCGCAACAAAGACACGTGTGTTTGTTTAGTCATTTATTAGCTGTTTGTCAATGATAGAAATATCTGTAATAAAATAAATGCTTGTGTTTTATTCTATTTATTGGTTGAAATGGCTTCACTTATTTTGAGATATTTTACAGCTTCGTGTGATATGGATGTTTTGTTCACATATGTAGTAATTGTCTGACAATAAATTGTGGTTCCAGTCGTTTACACACAATGATAAAGTTCATAAAATGTGGAATTTTCTGTTTTGGTATTCACTTCAGTAATGTAAGTACTGTATAGGCCCCTGTCCTCCATGTTAAACTATACAATTATAGAACAGTTATGCCACATATGCCATGCGGTGTAGTTAACCTTTTGTCATAAAAATCCATAAAAGCATCTGATTAAAGTATTTGTTTATTCCGAGCTGTCATCTTGTATCTTTCCACAGATGTGCCAAAAGCTCCGTCTGGACGTGAATTACCTGCCTGGATGACTCTGTCACTCTGCCTCGTGACCCGGTAGTGCCTCTTATGACACCGGGGTTAATTACCTGTCCCTCCGCACTTGGCTCCACCACCGCCCACGGTACAGTAATAATGGGTCAGAACCGCACAATTATAGCCAGATGAAAATATTACAGCCTTAACAGAAAAGTGAGATGTAATGAGGTTAATCTTCTCTCTACAACAACTTAAACTTACTACATGCATCGCTTTAAATTAGGGCTAATTAAGATTCAATGCAATCAAATCAAAGTTTCTATTTGAATGCTCTTCATGAGTCCAATTAACTGAACTAACTGGATTATTTATTATTATTATTATTTAAGGCCCTACCTGACTTTTTTTAAAATTACAAACAATGAAAGAGGAAACCACTAAATGAAAATGTTAGTTGTGTCCATTCCTAACTCCTAAACATATTTGTAATATCCCGATGGCACATTTCACAACTTGCAAGATCACTTTCAGGGCCAATGTTACAGAAATGCTAGAAAGCTAGCCTACAAGTTCATACAACTGCTTTGTAATTAGATGGACAGTGTTTTTCACAGAAATGTCTGAGTTTACAATATGGTAAAGGAGGACAAAACAAAATTAGTTCTATTACTAGGGGGAGAAAAATCAGGTATAGTTCCTTTAAAGCCAACATTTTGCCACAAAATATGTGGCTTCTTCAAAGGTTGGGGCGTGATTGTGTCCCACAAGATCAATAGGTGGAAGTCTGCTTTAAATTAAGATAAAATCGAGTTGGTTCAATTTATTGGCCATATAAGGAATATACCCTGAGACAATATAAAATGAGACAATGTAAAGCACCATCATGTGTAACTGTGTCTGAACACAGTCACAAACTCAACCTTTGAAAAAGTTACATGTTTTATGGTGAAATGTTGTCCTTAAATTAAAGTAATCCAGTTGGTTCAATTTATTGGACTTAATATTAACACAGTATATACCTGGTTGTTTTAGCTCTGTTTTTGTTTTTTTGTTTTTCCCTGATACAATGGCAGACTGCTCCTGCTTTCTTTTTCTTTATTTGTTAATTTTTTTCTGATCTTGAGTAATTATTGTATATTTGGCATATGTACGTAGGCCATGAAAAACACACAAACGTGATATTATTGGTTAAAGGCCCAATAACCCCCCTCACTCCCTTTATAAATTCAGATTCAGAAAACTTTACTGCTTCCAAAGCGCAATTCATTTGTTGCAAATGTCGTAATATTTCACACATCAAGAACAGTCGCTCACCGTGGTTACGTGGATGAAGGGAAAGTCGTCCTCTGACTGTGTCAGTCCCAACAGTTCATACGAGAGTAAAACAAAAAAGAGTAAAAGCTCAAAGATCAACAACAACAATAATATTATTATATTAATTATTATATAGTCATAAAAACATATTTCTGTTTGAAGTTTGATTATTGTTTTTTGATTATTTAATTTTTTATGCAAAGGCCTCTGCTTATAAGCTTGGGAAAGGCCAAAACATGTAGACTGTAGTGCAATGTGAACAAAATCAATTAAACTCATATTTATATTCTGTACATGTTTTGTATATTATAAAAAAATAAATAAAAAAAACAATTAGATGAAAGCAAGAAAATTCAGTCCTAAAACAATCTCAAAGCTTGAGGGATAAAGGACAATTCAAATCAATATTGCCTACTCTGGTACTAATCCTTAGTGGCGTATGCAGATGATACTGTACATAGATAATAAGTGAAGCTAATGCTATTTAACCTTTTGCTCATTTAGGGCAGTAGAGGTGGGTTCGGAGTGTGTTGAGAGGAGGTCGCAGACATGTTAATGCAGCCTGTCACTGTCAGACATGACATGCAGAAGACAAACCCAGAGGATGTGGTGCGTGCTACATGCCTGACACTGTTTGCATAGACCTTGTGTAATAGGCACGTGCGAATGTGTGTCCTGTCACTAATGGGAATGATCAGTGTCGTGCATGGGCCGAGTGATGCAACACTTTTCAATGTATCCATCTCCAAAAATGGGACAGAGGCATGAGCAATAGATGAAGTCACTGAATTTGGTTGTTGGCAATGGCATCAGGAAACATTGACCTTTCGTTGGATCCTGGGGCCGTGCAGTGAGTCACATGACAAGCGGATATTTACAGTGCCTCTCGTCAGTGGCCTGTCACATCACACACACTTCACTGGAGCCCATAGGCCCTGGGCCCCACATCACACTCATTCAAAGGTGTTTTTTCCCCTTTGCTTTTAGTTGAGCTTAATTTAGCCCCAAATAACACAGACAGCTTCATTAGAGTAATAGGTGCATGTTTGGCCATGTTGGGGAGTGGCGTAGGGAGGAAGCAGAGTGAGACGTTCAAAACAGAAACAGTCTGTAGGTACAGTTAATTTCAGGCCCAATTTATCTTTTTTTATTTTAATTTTTTTATTATCTTCTGAATGAGGAGCGCATTCATTCCCAGACACCTCCATATGTTGTATAAACACCTGTATTATAGCAAGGTCCAAGATTGACTAGGCCCAGAAATGTACAGGATGAAGTTCAGATCACAAGTCCCTTGTTACTTTTTTAAGTTACTTTTAGTTAAAAGTAAAAATTAAAGACCAATAATTACAAATATGATTACTACTAAGAATATTGATTTTATTGAATTGTTATCTTTTTTAACCTCTATTTTATTGCTTCTTCATATCAATACTCTTACGAAGGTTATGCGGTTGACATTCCAGCATGGCAACAGCATAGCAACAGAAGCCAGATGAGTGTCATCTTAGCAGTTTTTTGACACTCAGTATGGAACATTGAGAGTTCTGTTTAGAATAAAATAATGCATGTGCTTACCTTCAATTGTGCTGAATATTTGCTGTCTGTTTCCAGGATGTTCTGAAGGCCATGATGGAAATGCTGGACTTGAGAATCAAAGCGGAGTTCAATACTTAGTAAGTACCTGTTTCATATCATGAGATATATATATATATATATATGTATATATGTATATATATATATATATATATATATATAAATATATAAATGTACAGATATCATTGCTTTTACAGTTCTTTCTCACAGTATTGCCATAGACTATACAGCATGAGGGTCTGTGGCGCATCTGAAAGTCTGCTCCTCCTTGTGAGCAAATGAATCACTGTCACATGTATATGATATAAAACAACTGGATATGAAATACCTCTGGTCCAAGAGATATGACTCGCTTTCTCATGACAAATGCACTGAGAACATGATAAGTGCCAAACGCTGCTGCTCCTCATGATACACATATGAACCAGATAGCACCCATATATCTATGGGGAAATCGTTCTGTGAAGATCAGGAGTGGTTCTGGAGGTTGGGGGAGGTATGGAGGGGGTTGGTAGAATGGGTGCTAGGCGACTTGGTGGTCCAGTGGACTGGAAAACTTTGCCCCTTGGCAGGAAAGGAGGGAGCGCAGGGCCATATCCATGCTGGAGCTAATGTGGACACTGGCTCATTAGAGCTCTGATGTAAGGAACACTGTGTGATGCTTCAGTGCAGAGACGTTTAGAAAGGAGTCTGTGAAACCCTCTCAGGCAAATGCAGTGCAGCTCCAAAGACAAATCTGGCAATTTGGGTTGAGTTTTGTCAGCACTGAGAGTGAGGCTCCAAGAAGAAGCACTCACTGGGCAAGCAGAGATGCTTTTCTTAGTGAAAACATTGTGTATCAGTCACAAGCAGAGCTTTTACAGGCTGTTACAACAGGAGCTGCTGACAGGTTGGTCATCAATAAGAGGCAGAACGAGAAGAGAAATAGATGGTGAAGGAGAATAGAGACAGAAAGAGGCTGACAGGCTGCACCCCCTCCTCCCTTCAGCCATGAGCGAGGTAAGGACACAGGGGGAGGAGATGGAGCACAGACCCAAGCTTCGGCTGCACGTCGAGACGCTCACTGATCTCCAGCACTATACACCATGACATGATGGATACCACATATATGAGCAATCTTCACCAATGTAGTCCAACGGAATCAAAATGACCGCCATGAGACCTCCTGCTTTGAGCTCATTGACACATTGCTCACTACTATATTTAAGGTGCATATTTTGAATTTTGAAGAAGGATGATTGGCCATATGCATAGGTTTGCGAGTCCATGAGAGACGTCCTCTATATTGGGTTACCTGAATTGACTGTCTGTGTTGACTCCATCCCAGTTATAGTTCTATTGCACCTGCTGCTAATATACAAATGCCTCACACGGCAAAGCACAGAACATGTAACAGTGGCTCTGAGGACAAAATGTGGTGGCAGAGAACAGTGCAGGAGGTGGAGGGGGAAATAGCCCCGCTCATCTCTCTCATTTTCTGCCCGCTACTACCCAGCAGAGTTACTATGGCAACCCCTCAAAAAGCGGTGTGTGGTGAATTGTGGATTTGAGATGCGCTGTCTGATTGCGCTGTGTGGAGGAGATGGCTGGCTCTTTCGTCAGCCTTCCTGCGTAAAAGGAAATTGGTCGACAGCTCCAATGAAACAGCACTCCATATGCTTTTCTTTGATGCGTGTGCCAGCCTTTAGAGCTTGTGTGTGTCCATATATGGCGTGCGTGCGTGCGTGCGTGCGTGCGTGCGTGCGTGTGGCTGTGTGGATTGCCCCCCGCAGAGCTGCCCGTCACTCCTGGCACCAGCCTCTCGCCTCTGAGCTCCCAGTGTCTGGCTGACCGTGAACTCATCAGTATGCGCTGGCTTTCATCTGATGACGATTCATTTCCCTTTTGAATTCCACAGGCCGTGCAGTTTGCGCCGCCGTGTGTTTTGCGTCTCCAAATGTGACAAATAACTAGGAAAACACACAAGGACAAGCAGCACCAAAAACCTCTGCTGCCCCCTCCTCGCCTCAGCACAGTGTGCGCGAGCAGCACAGATTTTGGGGGGCTTTTTGTCGGAGCCCAGGACACGTATGTTGAACACTGTGCGCCCTCGCTGCCCGGCTCTGGGTGGCTGTATGATGCTTGTAAGCTGTGCCAGTCCCCATTAGCATCCCATTATAAAGCAGCATGATCACTCGTCACTCTGAAAGGCTGCCACTGCGCGCTCTGTCACTGTGTGCGTGTGTGTGTGTGCGTGCGTGTGTGTCTGTGTGTGTGAGGCATGTTGTCGACTGATTGAGATGGCCTTGTTTCATAAGTCAATTCAAAATGCCGCAAAATCTAGCGCTATGTACAATTCAATTTAAATGTGTCTGCCAGTGTTTGCTTTGTTTGACCCAGATTTCTCACCTACCCCACTGTTGATAAATTGGCTTTCCGGAGGCAGCCTTGCGCAACAATTTAATTTAGTCGATATGTAGCAAATAGCACCCTCTGCTGACAGAGTTTTGCTTTTGCACACCATTGCAAAATCGTATCAACATAAAATTGACAGCCTTGTGTATGAAACAAAAAATGTTTGTTTGGTAAAAGGAAAGAGAGAAAGTACTCTTTTCAGGTCAACACTATTTTATCTTATGATACGGCCCAAGTTTCTGAATAGCCATGCCAGTAGTGAAGTAATCCTGCTGTTTTATTCTTGTGGAAATTGACAAATAAGACAAAATAGATCTTTTAACTGCTTTTATTTTGGTGGTAGTTGCTGTGGATTAAATTGTAACCAAACAATTTATTAAGATAAGGATAACCATAATTTTATTGTAATTCACAACAAATTGAAATATGTCCGTATTGTACAGACTTTCATTATTAAACAGTTGAACAAAGCTCATGGAGATACAGAAAAACTATGATCATTAATGTTTAATTAAGCACGACAATGATCTATCACAGTAAACAGTCTTGTAATTGGCTGTAATAAACTTTCCCATTGATTCCCATCAGTAGGTTGCATTCACCTGACATCACAGCATTCTACACAGTCTATAATTTAAAATGAGGTGGTGGGCAGCTACAAATCCTATGGTGGTAACTATAGTAACCGTGAAAATGCTGTGGTTTTTCACTTGGTTTATGGTTAATACCTCTGTAATTCCTGGACCTATCCACATGAAACAAAAACTCGCACAAAGTTCAATGTTTGCAGTCTGCACAATTGACTGTTAAATTATGTTCCCATACAGGTGTCCAGAAGTTGTAGGAAAAACATTGGCGTAACATTAGTCACGGGACTTTCAGCCAAAAGATGAATGTGGAAACATAATCCTTCACAAATAATGATCAGCTGACCATTTGTATATTTTTGGTTTGGAGGTTTCCTTCACAAACTCTCTCATAGAGTTGTATTCGGACCATACCACCATCACATATGAGAACGTGAATGCAATTATCAAGCCAAAAACTAGCTGGACAACAAATTGTTATATTGTTATAAAATTAGATACAATTTATTTGAATTAACTTTACTTTAAATTATGCCATCAATCAATAGAAGTATGTGTGAAATCTTATATGACATCAATGGAAAATTGTCACTATTGGAACTGAAATGTTGATACGCACTGATACAGCCTCCTCCTGACTCCTGGTGTCTGTGAACAAACTTTCTGTATAACAAATGTCCATATGCAGCACTGTGACTATGTGCCTGGATTTGAAAGCTCGCGAACCATGTGTTAACACCTCGCTCATCTTTCAGTGCCTCTGTCCTGCCTTTATGATGTCCTTTATCACATCACACACACACACACACACCCCCACACCTCTATGGGCCGCGCCCAGCGTCTCCAGCGTCAGGTCTGCAAGAATGTTGAGTGTCTCTCCAAGCCTCTCCCCGGAGATTAGGCCTCCCCATTGCTCACCCCTCTTGCACCATTCCATTCCCAAGTATGCCCGCAGAGCTGCCGCATTTTTATCTGAGCCTGGTGATTGTGACAGATTGGCCAAATGACACACATACACAGACCCACGCACACAGGCGGACAGAGGCATCAGCGGAGGGGTCAACCCGGGGAGGGACTAGATAGCGCCCGGTTGGGGGTTTGGGGGTATATAAGCCTGCTAAGACCAGGCCAGTGCTCTGCTCCCTGCCGGACTGTGCCGTTGCCCCCTCTGTGCCAGGACGCCATCGGTACAGACAACCACGAGCCGCCAACATGAATGACATCTACAAGGCAGCGGTATGTCATCAGAGGAAGAACTGATGTTAGTTTGGTGTGAAATCCTAACTTTTAAAGCTAAATTAAGTCTGTTTTGACTCTTATGACCCAACTATTCACCTTCTAACTCACCTTAATATGTTTTATTGTGTCTAAGCCTGGCACCTTTTTTATTGCTTGGCTGTCACTTGTTGCACTGGCATCTAACATGACTTGAATAACTGACAAATCCCTACTGACGCGGCCAGCACATTGCCTCCATCACTAGCTAATTTGAAACAAGCCTCCATGCTATATACGTCTCTCCTCGGACTCTCTCTTGAGCCCTATCAATACTGATAGGAGCCACTCAGGAGGTCACTCATGTCTCTCTGGACACTCCATTCATGACTTCAAATGGCACTGCCCGGCTCCAGCTTGGCTAATTTTGGCCCATTTGCTCAGACTGTGTTCCTGACTTTCTGGAGCCAAAGAAGGGGCTGCAGGTTTAGATAGCCCCCCCACGACTGGATGCCAGTATTATGTGTGAGCCTGTGATGCCGTGTTGGTGCAGCGGCCTCAGTGCTCCCCGGCTGTCCACTCCGCTCACAGTGAAAGAGGAGAAAGAGAGTGGCTGACTGACAGTTCAAAAGCAGGAATGCGCATTACATGTGTTTGTTTAGATGGCTCTTTTCATATATCATCACCAGAGGGGCGTGTGTGTTTAATTTATAGTGGTGGACAGACAATAACTCTTACATAAGCAGCTGTCTCCCTCTCTCATTCGTGGTAGCTTTTCCAGGATTACTGTTCCATTGTTGGGCCCTATCCACTGCTATGCTAATTTAAAGCATTGTGTATTGTATGCTCTATCTGTGGGTCTTGATCCTGCTGTCATTTATTTTTAACTCCTTCTCTGATTGGCTTTTGGAGACGAGCTCTGGTCCTGTGTTGTGTCAGAAACAACTATCTTAACTATCTTATACTTGAGTTAATTCAAAGGTTTCATGTAGAAGTAAAACCTATATATACAATATGACATAATGAACCAGCAACATAATTTAGGGATTCAAATGGAGCAATCTAGCAAACTATTTATCTTGTATTTCTTGATCTCACTGAGATCATTGTCTTTGGCCCACAGACACAAAGACAAAGTGTTATCAGTCACCTTGAGTCTCTCTCTCTAAAACCAAAAATCAGGTTAGAAATCTAGGAGTAATCATGGACTCAGACCTGAACTTAAACAGCCACATCAAAGCAATAACATCATCAGCTTTTTACCATCTGAAAAACATTGCTAAGATCAGAGGAATAGTGTCAAAACCAGACTTAGAGAGACTCATCCATGCATTTGTCTCCAGCAGGTTAGACTACTGTAACGGCCTGCTCACTGGCCTCTCTAAACGAGCTGTTAGAGCTGCAGTACATCCAGAACGCTGCTGCTCGAGTCCTGACAAGAACCAGGAAATACGACCACATTAGTCCAGTGCTCCGGTCTCTGCACTGGCTTTCTGTCACTCAGAGAATAGAATTTAAAACAGCGCTGCTTGTGTACAAGTCTTTTCATGGTTTAGCACCAAAGTACATCTCTGACATGTTAGAGCCGTATGAACCATCTCGGGCCCTGAGAACTTCAGGGAGGGGTCTCCTGGTGGTTCCCAGAGTCAATAATAAACACGGTGAGGCCGCGTTTCAGTTTCATGCAGCTAAAATCTGGAACAGTCTTCATGAGGATGTGAGACAGGCCTCAACTCTGACAATGTTCAAATCCAGGCTGAAAACAGCTCTTTTTACCTGTGCATATGAAAACTGAAAGTATTTTATCTGCTCTCTTGCCTTTTACTGTAACTGATTAACTTTATGTTGATGTTTTATTGATTGATTTTTATCTGTTTTCTTGTAATTTTATGCAACTGTGAAGCACTTTGAATTGCCTTGTGTATGAATTGTGCTCTACAAATAAACTTGCCTTGTAATGTTTGCGGTTAGTGCGAACACGTTTGTTAACTTTTTTGATGCACAAAGAGAAAATGCACCAGCGAATGTCACTCAGCACATATGAGTTATTTGGGAAAGACAGTAATCAGGTTTTACGTTTTACGTACGCAGAAATTTAGAAATGGTTTGGTGAGCTGCTTGGAAATGGGCGGATAACTGCTGGTTGCTGCTCCCCAAACTACAGGCTAGAGACCATTGTTTTAGGTTGAAGAGACATTGCATCTTTCACCTTTCCAAGGAGCTTTACCAATTCTACCCATATGCACAAACACTAACCCTAAGTGTTGCCAAACTGGATATTTGTTGAATTGTCTCCTCATTGTTGTATTAACATGTTGCTTTTTATAGGTTGAGCAGCTCACAGATGAACAGAAAAATGGTATGTAAAGTCACATTACTTTGTATTTTGTCAATTTTGTTCCAGTTTTGAGTGCCACATAACGTTTGTGTCTTTCCCGTGTTTTCTCAGAGTTCAAGGCGGCCTTTGACATCTTCGTTCAGGATGCGGAGGACGGCTGCATCAGCACCAAAGAGCTGGGGAAGGTGATGCGGATGCTGGGCCAGAACCCCACACCGGAGGAGCTGCAGGAGATGATCGACGAGGTGGACGAAGATGGTACAGCATTATCATTGTCTCTCATAGTATTATATATCACAGAGCTGCCATTTCTCACCGCTGTATAAATCAAATTAGCTTTCTATAAAGATTACTGTAGATTAGATTGGACAAGAAGTGCATACCGTCTTCTATCAGAATCCGACCCATGTCTATGGCAAGTGTAAATGAACATTAAAAACTACAGATTTTCCTTGGGTCAATGGTGCAAATATGAACCAGCATTCAGCGATGTGACCATAACAGTCAAATCGTGATCTGATTTCTGTCAATTTGAAGAGACTGTCGTATCGTTTTCCTTTGCTTTTCTGTTTAATAGAACTCTAGGCTCAAACTTAAAGGAGTTATACCTGACATTTTTTCTTTTCGTAGGGTAAAATTATTTTTGCCCCATAAAAGTATGTTATAAAAGTATTAGTCATTTGTGTAAAATCAGCCTGATTCGTGAAGTTTGCGCCGTATTATAATTTGTTGATGTTGTGTATGGTCAATATGTGACTAAAAGGGATTTACCTTTTTGTGTCACATAGTGACTCCGAAGGACGTCCGTCAGTGTAAAAATACCCATTTCATCACATTTTGACTAAAAGGGTTCAAAGTCCCTTTCAGACTCTTTTCCCCTCTCTCTCCTATTGGTCAGTCTCTGTCGCCCTGACTGAGTGACATACCCACTGAATAAATAACAAAGAAGTGTGAACTTTCAGAAGCAGTGCGTTGCTTGAGTACGTTTTAAAAGGCAGTATAAAAATCCCAAGTGCAAGGGAATTGAAGTCATTCTCTTGGTTCTTTTTTTTTTTTTACATATTGCTCACCTCTACCATAGAGTAACAGTAATCAAAATAGTAGTGCGGGTATGCAGTAAAGTACAACATTAAAACTATAATAAAAAAGATAAATGGATAATGATTAAAATATAGTCTAAATATATATACACACAATGTACATGCAATAACAAAAAAACAATGGTAAGGTAGTTTCCACTACTACAGAAAGCGTTAAGTTGCTTTTTCTTTGACATAATGTAAGTTGGATTCTTGCCGCCGCAAAGGACAACAGTTAAGCTATATACCGTATTGTTATTTTAGATGTCTTGCTTTATTATGGTTGATGGTGCATTAAATTGTCCCTGTATTGTGTGTGTAGGGAGTGGCACAGTGGACTTTGATGAATTCCTCGTCATGATGGTCAGGTGCATGAAGGACGACAGCAAGGGCAAGTCTGAGGAAGAACTGGCAGAGCTTTTCCGCATGTTCGACAAGTGAGTTTGCTGCTAATTTATACACTTGGTCATCACACGTAGCTCAGTTGGCGCAGCCTGGAGAGAGACTGTGCTAAAAGTGTTCAAGACTCCAGAGTCACCAAATGTTTTCCTCTAGATTTCTCCCTCACATTATCTTGTTGCCAGGGGCATGTCTAGGAGGTGGTCAAGGTGATGGAGTACCCTTGGAGTCAGATTGGTCAGGACCACTCCACTCTGAGGCAGTGTATTGGGGGGTTGATAACAAGTTCAATTCTATTTTACTTATAATATTTGATCAGACATTAATGGTCCAAACAAGGACCATGAGAAAAGAAAAGCAACGCACACCAGAAGTAGTCTCCGAGGTGCAGATGTAGGGGAAAATCTTCATAAATCAAAAAACAACATCGCACACTCATAAGCCGATGTCCAAATTTTAATGATTACGTTTCGGTATTAGCCTTCATCTTTCTTTTTCTTCTTTGAACCAAACAAGGACCATCCCAGTGAATAATGTCTGGACATGCTCCTTCATGTTGCTTGTCCTATTTGTTTTGTGAAAGAAGTGAAAGAAATCATACAAAAACTCAAATAATACAATCAGGCAGGAAGGTTGCTAGGCCCAAGGTATTCATGCATAATTGGTCTTTTCAATGGGTAAAAAAAAAAGTGCCAGCGGGTTTTGTAACATCTATTTTTCATATTAACTGTGGAAAAATCTGTCTCTGAACAAAAAAATCCTAAAATCCAAGGCTATCATAGCTGCTATCAGAGGGCTTAATAAAGAAAGAAAATACATTGGAAACGATGGCTGTGCTGTATGTCTGCAGGTTTTTTTTTTTTTTTTTTGTGAGGGGGGCAGCCCTGTCTGGAAGTGTTTTATTTGCAAGCCTCGTAGCATGCACAGCACGTACTTGTGGGTTGAACTGTGCTTGGGTTAATGCGCTGTACAGTATATACAGTAGGTGTCATTCTCCCACACAGTATATTTAAACTAGTTCTGTAAATGGCTGCAGGAGAAAATCATGTGTGGCTTGATTCTACAAAGGGAAAGGTTGCAAATGCACTGTAACTAGATTTCTTTCACACCCCCTTTATGTCACAAAAATGTCAAAAGACTAAGACAGTGCTGAGTTCGGTCCTTAACGTCTTTGACAGCAGTAGACATTTCAAACGCCCACACCATGTAGGCCGGACACCTTGTCTTAGACTTTGCATCAATTGGAGGAAGGGGTGTTATATGCTGTTTCACATAAAAAGCAGCACAGTAGACACGACATACCTCACGAGTAAGTACATTTAGTTTATCAATGTAAGAAAAATTAATGAAGCAAACATTTGGCCAGTGTATCATGCATACCATGTTCTTGGGTGACTTGGGCTTGGGTCAATAAACTGTAGCCTCCAAACATTTACTCTCATACTGTCAATTTAAACTAGTTACTTGTTCAACTGTATCAAAATTTATCAGAAGACTAAACCAGGACCATCACAAGGCTAAAAGAAGGACTAAATAAAGATAAATGTTATGTCACTACACATTGTCTTTCTAGGTCAATGGTTCCCAAATGGCACCCCAACACCCCCTAAAGTCATTCAGATTAATGATATTTGTTTAACTTGTTACTGTATCTGCCAGCTAAGGGTTAGGTTTAGGATTCAAGTCAGGGTTAGCAATAATGCATATCCAAAATGTCAAAGCGTATTGACTGGAGAGCTTACAGTCTATATGCCAGTGTGATATCTCATTTGAAAGCCAAGACCTTATAGTTTCTAAAGCTACTGTGAGAACCAGATGTTTACATACACTTTATAAATAGACACGTTTGCATTTTTCTCACTGTCTGACATGAAACCAGAATTAACTTTTACTTTTTTAGGTAAGTTAGAATTAAAAAAAGATATTACTATGTGCTAAATGCCAGAAGAATGAGAGATAGATTTTTATAAATATATATATATATTTTTTTGTTTTGTTTTGTTTTGTTACTTTTTACAAAGTCAGATGTTTACATACACTAAAATTACTTTACCTTTAAGCAATTTGGGAAAGCCCAGATGACTATGTCATGACCTTGGAAGCACGAGTCTGGTTAATCCTTAGGTGCAATTTCAAGACACTTGAAGGTGCCAGGCACATTGGTTCAAACAATGATGGAAATGTCGAGACATACAGATCAGAAAGAAGGCGGGTTCTGTGTTGTGTCCCAGAGATGAACGTGCTAACCCTAGCCTCCTGATCAGGGGGGACGGCAAGTAACAGGTTAATAAATATATCAATAATCAACATCAAAAGCCATTCCTTCCTTCTATCAGCCCAATATGAGTTTTCGCCCGGGCTTCTTTAGGAAGAAACCTGCCGTGAAGTTATGAGACCCAACCCCTAGATCGAGAGTCACTGCTCTTGGTAAATGATTGTGCTGAAATGCATTCAAGCACATACTGCATAGCGGTCTGTATTGATAAGCAGTATCAGTCTCGGTGGGACTTTACGGGTTAAATAACGTCAAATGAAATGTTACGCAGTGTGGTTTTAATGGGGCAACGGTGGCGCAGTTGGTAGAGCGGGTCGTCTTATGATCGGAAGGTCGCAGGTTCAAATCCCAGATCCCGCAAATGCACACTGTTGTTGTGTCCTTGGGCAAGACACATCACCCCACTTGCCTCCAGTGTCTGTGTACACTGGTTTATAAATGAGAGTGTGAATGGTGACTGGTTCCTTGCTGTAAAGCACTTTGGACCTGATAAAGGTAGAAAAGTGCTTTGTAAGTTGAGTTCATTTACCATGTAATAAGTACACATGCTCTGTTACTGTATAACACTAGATGTAAGTTTTCAACTGCTCGTTACAGAAATGCAGACGGCTACATTGACCTGGACGAGCTGAAAATAATGCTGGAATCAACAGGAGAAGCCATTACCGAGGACGACATCGAGGAACTGATGAAGGACGGAGACAAGAACAACGACGGCAAAATTGACTACGACGGTAAGGAGCTCACGTAATGATTCACGCCTTATCTTCTGTCCCGCAAGATTCACGCCAACAGCTCATTTGACCAGACTGCTTAACGGGTTGGACTTTTTCTCCCCCCCTCCCCACAGAATTCTTGGAGTTCATGAAAGGAGTGGAGTAATTGGGCAGAAATGGGCCTTCCAGATCCTTATTTTTTGTTGTAATTCTTTGGGACTGCATCTGTGGGAAAGCGGAACCTAGATTTAAATGCTGTCGATGAAAAACCTCAGACCGACCTTGCAAGAAAAAAAAAATGTTTTTTTTTGTTTTGTTTTTTTATTATTATTGTACCATCTTGCATTGTAAATACAGTTTGTAACTATAATTTTTTCATGTATGTGTTTCCCTGGACTTGTTTGAACGTCTCCTGCCTTCCTGTTCATATTGACATCATAATGTTGCAATGTCTGATGAAAAAAAAAATGTGGATACTGTGTAAAGACATCAGATAAGTTTCCTCACCTATTTTCTTCCACGTTTCTAACAAAATGTCTATAATAATAAATTAGATGCATTTGACAACACAATTCAGTTTGTTTTTTCTTATTGCCATCTTGCCTTTTCAACCATTTCGACAACTTTCCCCCCCCACAACAATCTCTCTTCGTAACTGATATTATTTCCTTTTGTGCATCAGCCCTGTCATACTATTCAAGGTCATAACGTTAGGTTCGGGTTACGGTGTCTATTGAGGCAAGCTATTTCGGTCTAATCATGTTAGTGCCCATGTTAGGGGATCTGGATTGACCCGCGGCAGTTGACAATCACATTCCTCTGCCCAAATAAAGGGTGTAGCGACAGCGCAAAGAGATTAAGCAGTGGCTATAGTTATTCCGCCTCTGACTCTAACCTCGCCGTTAGAATAAAGTTACCCCATTGCATCACACGGCTTTCTTTCAACAACATGGGTTCAGTTACAAAGTGATGGCTAACCTTTTAGTAACTTTAACATAGTCACTTCAATGGATGCAAAGTCACATTGCACCAGCCCCCTATGGCTCCTCCTGCAGGTGGTGGGTCCACAGAAGGACGGCCTCATGGTTCTAACCTGTTGGTCTCTCATTAGGGGCACCACCTGCAGGAGGAGCCATAGGGGACTTGGGTAGCTCTAACGGCTGCCCCCACAACCTGGCAACGGACAAGTGGAAGAAAATGGATGGATGGATGGATGCAAAGTCAAGTTTCTGAAGGTTTAGAGTTGTGTAGTTTCCTGCTTGGCCTCTGGGTGTCACCAAGGAGATACACAGTAGCCTACACAAAGTGAGACAATAAACAGGCATGTCTTTTTCTTCATTTGAAAACGATAACAAATATGGAAGCTTTGATTTCTCAGGGATTGTAAATATCGGCCTCTGTAATTAAGCTCTTTTTCTGAATAAGTTTTGAATTATCTCATATTATAGGCCTATCGGAGTTACATAGAAATACCGCATGGGAATTACCATTTTGGTTTCAGTTGTAGTCATTGTGATGCCTGTACTGAATACACAAATAGATTAAAGCTTTAGACACTTTAATGGGAGTATTTATTTATTTATTTTACCAGCACGTATGACGTCAATGGCCAGTCTGATGACACACACCCAAACCCATTTCTCTCTATCCCATATTACCCAAGGACCAAGTATTTCCATACATCCCACCATTATTATTAGAGGCCAATGATTTACTAGGGCACAAATTAGATTGCTGCCTGTGCGTTCAGAAAAAGTTCATGTTCCTCTTTTAATTCCAATTGTATTATTTATATGTTCACCCATCCAAGCTATGACCCCCTCATCAGTAGAAATTGCCATGGGAGGGGTGGGGGGGTCTTAAAGCAGCACAACCATGAGTTACAGCAATGGAATGGGTTTGCATTGTCTGAATACATACTTCAATGTGAAACGTTTCTTTTACTTTCTAAATCTCTTCTTCATTGTATTGTTGTTGGGTAATCAGTGTTCTTTTTTTTTTTTTTAATTATGAATGAACTACAACGATTATAGCATCTCACCGCAACATAGTCAACATAATAATTAGACTTAATGCTTTCTGATGTCATTGTGGATGAGTAGTAGGGCATCAATGGGAGGCTGTGGCCGGGCAGGCAGACTGTGAATGAACTGGGGAGTGGCCCGTTGGGTGGAGATGTGGCTTACATAAGGCAGGCCTGATGACTCATGCCTGCGGTTATTAACACTACGGTTATGAGCTGACAATGTGCTTCTCACAGGCATGCACACTAAAGGTAAATAGGGCACCTGCTTCCTGGTGCTGCGTAACACCTATGAATGGGCTTTGGCAAGATAAAAAGCAACGCTGTATGGTTAAGCGGTGGGTTTTGAAATGCGTTTCCAGGCAATTTTTAGCAGTTTGTTCACTTAGAATTTAAGTATGGGGTTGTCCTGGTTAAGGATCCGTCTAGACATTTGTTCAGAAATGGCGTAGTGCCGTTATTTTTTTTGTGACCTAATTTAAACCAATATAGGCAAACAGAATCATTGAGAAAGCTAAAATATTATGGTTCTCACACCTTATAATGTATAGTATAATGCCAAATAGGGCACTCCATTTATTTATGTTTCAAATGTACACGCAATTTAGGGTACAGTAAATGTGCTGTATATACAGTAGGACCATTACACAGTGAGAGGGAGAAAAGTAATTCAGCCCCAATTTTTTAAGTATACAAACACCTGGACTCATTCGCCGCTGACACAGAGGTGTGCAAAGCAAAGCTAAAATTAAAATATCTGCCGGCTATTAGCAAGACATGATTTATTGTGAAGGCAATTTGGGCGCTGAAATGATCAAAACGTGTCTGATGAAGATTCATTTTAAAATGGCAGGACTTTTCAGGTCATGACCCCCAAAATTACCAGACCAACAGCACTTACAATTGAAATTTCAAGAGCAAAATGTTTAAGATCTAGTTTGTTATTGTTTATGTGAATACTGTATTTTGAGTAATTTTACTAAATATGGTGTTTTCAATTTAAAAAAAATACATTACATATAAAGTCCTTCTTTTTAAGTATTGTTTTCAAATGATCTTGCAGCGCCCCCTCAGTGTCCCATGACCCCCACTTTGGGAACCCCTGGCATGTCTCATCACACATACTGAGCATAAACTCCACTTTCTACCTTTGTTATATCTTCAAACCCTTCACAACTTCATAAATCACCCATTATATGATGCAACTATCACACCATTGAATTGTTCTAGGCCTTGTTACAAAGACTTCATCAAAACAGCACTGGCTTTCCACAATCTTTGGACAGCTTAGCGTGATTTATAGATTCATAAAAGAATCACAAAATCCCCGGAAGAGTAAGGAATACCCCGGACACACTTGAGACCATGCAGGCGTTAACAGCTCATCCCTCCACCGCCCACACATGCCCGGAGACTGTGTGCGCATAGAGGCTTTTGGGTTTAAAAGGATTCCTGTTTTTCTGGCTTCTCTGCATCACATGGTCCTGGCTCTGGTCCAACACCGGATATCAAGGCCCATTTCTGGAAATCTCTTCACAAGAGCATAAACCGCACGGATGTGTGTTCATGAATGATCTGCGCCTACTGTCAGCTGGTGCACTATGTAGGTCATGTGTGGCTGGCAGGAAGAGCTCCAAATCTAATAGTAAAAGTAATCACACTTGTCCATTGCAAATACTAATTTAAAGATTATAAAATTGTACAGGAAATATCTTTAGGAAAGGGATTTCATAAATGTACAGAGCAAGTGTAAATGAACAACTATTTCAAAGACAGAACAAACAAAAACATCTATTTGTGGCCCAGTGACCTCTTTGATTACTTTTGGAGGAGCGATGCTTAGTTGTTGTTGTAGCCATAAATACTCAGAGGAAGTCAAACACTCAGAAAACAAATCGAGTTGAACAGGCAGAATATTGTATGGTGATGCTCCGTCCCACTTGTAGTGAGGCGAACACTGAAGTACTGTTCCTTCTCACTGGGTCATAAAGGCCTACACAGAGCAGGCTAAAAGACACAGGATTCTCAGAATCCACAATAACGATTCATTCATCCACATGAATGACAGCAATTGTTCTGTTTAATGTACCACTGGTGGGTTTGTCTATTTTTACACATGTAAAAGGAAAACTTCTGCGTAAAATCCTGACGGGAACACATGTCAAATACTTTGTTCGGAAAAACACTAATAAATAACACAATATCAGAACAATATACTGTTAAAAATATCTCATGTCAATTGTCCTATGAAATCTGATTAATAATATTGGTCACATTAATATACACTTTTTATATCTTTACCGGGCACGCAAAGTGATCAACATCAACAATTCACACACCAGTGTGGATGTAGACAATGGGTACAAGGTGGGGGTTAAGTGCCTTGCCCGAGGATACAACAGCAGTATGCATGCACTGCTACTGGAAAAAAGCTGAGATCAAATTGCCAACCTTTGGATAAGTAGGTGAATGAATGTTCTATCAAATGGGCTACTGCTGCCTCTAAATAATGAAAATGGCCAATTCTGATTTAGATTCAGGCAATTTTATCTCACAATATTATGCTTATAGTAGGGATACACAATTTTGGAAAGATCAAATTGATTTTTTTGACAAGCTTTGTGTTTATATTAGCATTTTATCTATCAAAATCAGGAGTCAGTTGACTTGTCTTAGTTAACTATGAACTAAGGAACAAGTAACTATGAACTAGTAAGAACTGTCATTTCAAAACATGTTTGTAGGTGTCAAACCAACAAGTTTAGAATATTTTATAGCTACCTAATAAATCCTTTTGGAGACAGATTTTTATGGGACATGAGGAGACTTTTATTGGTATGGCGCTTTTCACAGAGACAAGTCACCCACACACAACTTAAAATACCGATTTTCTGAAGACGATCATTAAAATTGTGGTTACGATTCATGTGCAGTTACTGTAACTGTGTAGACCTAACTACTACCATGTTAATGATGTCAACTGTTTATTTGTGTAGGCTCTCCGTTGTCAAGGAATCAACTACAAAGTAAACAGTTCAACCTTAACAAATCTATGCATTACACAGGAACATAAAATCGTATCCAGAGGAGAGTTGGCCCGCTGATGCACATAAAGTGTAGTGTCTTAGCCTCTCTCCAGAGGTCAAGTCCACTGAGAATGACATCATTATTCTGTTCACTTGGACCAGTCTACCGCACACTGACTTTGGCTCCGGCTCTCACTCTCTGCACTGAACAACATATGTGCGAGTGTGAAAGGAACTGCTGAGTACAAGATGGTCACCCCAGTTCCCCCGTGCATCACCCAAGCAGAAACATATGAGACACACAACCTTTACTCGGCTCCAAGTCCAACAACTCCCCAAAATCTTGCTTTTGATTCGATTAAACTCAACAAATCTGCCTGTTTGTGAGCTGGGGGACTGCTGTATGGAGGAATTGGCCACAAACCGAAGGACTTCTGGTGTTAACAGATGGCTGCCTTGCCTTGCCACTTCTCCATGTGGCTCTGCTTTACTCATGACCCAGTAAGGGCTTTGCCAAAACTCACACTTGTCCCGCGCTAACCACTAGTGTTGCTTCGTAGTTAGACGCAGGACTTTGTGACGGCTGTGGTGATAAGTTTATCAGGAGCAAGTTCCTGAAATGATACCAAGCTTCAGGTTTTTGGTCACAAAATATGTTTTTGTGGACATTATATCAAACACCATTATAAAACTGTACTATGTACTAACTATAACTTGACCAAGTTCATCATCTTGACCAATGAACGAGGAAAGCGCCTCTTTTTTGTCCTCATGGTGGGGAGCTGACATTGCCGTAATACCGCCCCCTTGGTGGCCAGGAACGACTCCAAAAGAAACTGTGTAAAATGGATGCCAATGGAGACTTCATACATCCCTAACACTGCTTAAAGGCCTGGCTCCAAAGACTATCTTTGTTCTAATAAATGCTGTGACCCAAGTGACAACGTAGGCTGGGTGTCATATTTTATGCTTTTGTGCTGTAGAATTAAAAAGTTAAAACCTAAGTCTTTGATTGACAGGCTCTGGAGCACTGTGGCTCCTAGTCGGTCTTTCCGCCTTTTGTGTCCTTTTAAGGAACATGCTCTGAGGGAGGAACAAGGTGCAGCATGTTATTTTCACAAACCACACAGGACCATTACTATGAATGGGGCGGAATTGGTGACTGTCTATCTCTTGTATATTGTATCTATGAATATGACTAATACTTTCAGACACCGACATGGCACAAGAACCGCCTTTTTAGGGAAGAGGGGAAAAGGTATATCCCCTCATTGATCTACATTCCTTTTTTTTTGTATTGTATTGATTGATCATGAGGCCAACAGACTGGACAGGACATAAGACGGGATGAATAGTGGGAAGAGACATTCAGTAAACTGCCAAAGGTGGGAACCAAACCCTGCCTCCTGAACTCTGAGCTGGAACCTCTTGTCCTTGCACATGCCTAAATTCATTCAAACATTTGAACTAAATAATAGAATAAAATATATTTGTCCACAATTCGAAAGTAGTGGCATGGTGTCTGCTCAAAAGTAAAGCCCCAGTTGCCCGTGGTGTGATTCAAAGCTTCAGACAATCTAGTGGTAATCCCCAACAACCGGAAACAACGTTGCCAGCATTACAGTGCAGATATACATAGCACTACAGTTTAGTTTTAGCATATTGCATGGTTGGAGTCCATTTTGGTCCAAAGGAAAGATGCAGAGACGCCTCAGGGGACATGATGTCATCCCTCATTCAGCAACATGATGTCACACAACATTTGGCCAAATAGTGAGGATTAGGATTACTTTCCTTGGCCGTGCACCACTAGTCAGGACACTGTGGGATATTTGGAAGCAAGTTATCCCAACAGCAATGATGTCGAAACGATTACAGCCAACATGTTTCCACTGTGTGCTAGAACAGTTTGGACAGACTTGTAAATAAACAATACTAAGCTGTGTTAAAATGGATGGATCTCACTCAATGCTAAATATATTCACTATGGCTACAGGAAATGCAGTATTTGTTTTCAACTGACATTTCATAAAGATTTCTGACTTTAACTTTCTTATTAAAACCACATGTTAATTAAAGGCGCTATTTTAATACATCCTCAAGAGATAAATCCATTTTACCCCCTTGAAGTATAATGTGTTCGCAGACATTTAAGAACCATAAAAAAACCCTGCGTGGCATCTGCAACACATTATGAGTGATTGTGAACCCACCAATGCTAAAAAAAGCCTGGTGGAGGCTAACACTGTAAACATTACCGGGTCACTCTGCTTCCTGAAACATGCTTATGCTTAATCAGGATGTTAGGAATGCATTAGGAATAAGTTTGCATCTCTGACTATTTTAAATTCGCAAGCTCCCTCCATAAAGCAACCAGTTAAAGGAACTATACCAGATTTTTTCTAGTTGTGGAACACATTTTGTTTTGTCCTCCTTTAGTATATTGTAAACTCAGACAATTGTGGGACTGTCCATCTAATTACAAAGCTTATCAATTTCATGAACTCTCGGGCTAGTTTTCTCGCCTGACTCTGAAAGTAGTTGTGAAATGTATTTATAAACTCCTCCCTGTGAATCGGGATATAACTAATTATGTAAGAAAAGTTAGGAATTAGTTTGGACACAACTATTAATGCAATTTTACTTTCACAAAATAATCCTAACATCTAAATTTGACATTGCTACGCCGAGTCTTATCACTACATCACCACACACTTTCCTACACACAATCAAATACACACCACACCCGGAGTAAACAGCAGACACTGCCCCCTCCTTCCTCTACAGACAAAATCCGGACAGCTCAAAGCACATCTGCTTCCTTCAAACTTGTGCTGACTTGGCACTATCCCCTATCTTCCCCCATGAGTGATTACAAAAACATCACACTACTATCCCTCTCATCATAATGCAGTTAATAAATAGGTCTATAAAATCAGAATGAATGACTCAAGAGCCGTAAAAATTTAAGGAGGACCCCACAGCGTGCCTTTCATGCAAGTCCAAGCATATGAAATGATTATGTAATGGAAACACGCCTAGACTTAAGTCTCAGGTGAGGTGCAGAGAATGCCAGAGGATCTTCAAAAACAGCTGCGAGGAAATGATTCTCACTCAGTGGAAATAAATGTTTGAGCGGTTGCTATGTTACCGTGATAATTGGTATTTGAGTATATGTGCCGCTCTTTAAAAGGCCTAGTACCCAATTTCTTTGTTTGCATTCAATGAAAGAGAGTTACATTAACGGGGGCAAAGGATAAACAGCTAAGAACGGATCAAAATGCTTTTATATATGATGCGCAGTCATTTTAAACAACAGACAGCTTTCAAAATATACTGAATGAGGACAATAATAATTTAATTCTACTAGAAAAAAAATATTTAATGACTTTTATTCAATTCATTGTGAGCGGTGTTTCCAGTAGTGGATTGCTACTTCACTTATCTGAGCTACTTTAGCAAGTAACTACTTTTTGTAATATTTTCAAAGCTGAAAACGTCAATTACGAATTTGGAAAAAAACAACGAAAAGCCACGTCTGGCTGGAAATGCAGACATTTTGAGTTTATCTCGTCCAAAGCAAAGCATATTGTGTTCCACCTCAAAAGCCTGGCTTGATCCTTTTTTTTAAACTAAAGTAACTAGTAATCAGTAATCAGATTACTTTTCAAATAATAGTAATAGAGTAATGGAAGAAGTAAACTAGATTACTTTTAGAAGGAGTAATCAATAATCAGTAGTTGGATTAGTTTTATGGAGTAATCCCATCAACACTGACTATAAGGCAGTCTGATAATACTAAAATTGAACTTTTTTCTTTGTTGTGACAACACAGATACCCTTAATATTTAATTGAACGTTGATTTCTTAAATAACATAATATTTATAAATATTTAGGTTTAAACTCCATTCATTACCCATAATACACAAAAGTAAAACTTCTATACTAAGACATCAAAATCGACATCAACATTATAATAATGAAGGAATAATGAGGGGTATGGACACTTCCTGAACCCACTGTGCATGCGTCCCCTGTACTGTACACAGCAGTAATGACAGACAACACCTGTGAGATTAATGGCTGTGCTGCCTCCGTACTGTCAGCCCTCACAGCTCTGTACCGTGGGTGTCTTTCAGGACTAATCATAGGCTTTGCCCGGCAGGTATGCGGCCGGCCAGGTTCAGTCATGCTCACCCATTACTCAACGCGGCTCTTATTATCGCCGGCTGCAAGGTGCTGCTAAGGCAAGTCCCTTCATGTGCACCGCTTTGCTGCTGCTTCTGACGCTGAGAAAGTTCAACATTTCTAGTTTGAACTCACTCAAATATTCGCAGTCATCTTCAAAGACAGAGCTCACAGACGATCAGTGCGGCGTTTAAGGCACTGAATCCAACCGACGAGTAACTGGAGCATGAACTGATAAAGTCGGTAACAGGCGTTTCACCTACTTCTTAAAATATTGACTTTTGAAACCATTTAATATGTTATGAAAAAGAAGTTAAATCTATCCACTTTGAGTCCCAGCCCTGACAATTTGCAGCATATCTCTCCTCGATCTTGACCCCCTTTCATCCTGCTGTCCTGTCAAATAAAACTTATGGGCCAAATAATCCAAAAATAATGGTGAAAATGAATTGTATTTGAATTATTGTTTTCAAAGGAGAGCGATTTAATGGATAGTTTCATAAGTTTAGTTTTCTTTTGAACACAATGCATTGTCTTTTCACTCGTGTCAGTTCTACAAACTTACTCGAAGTAAAAATGAAAGGTCCAAGGGTTATGTGAGACAAAAAAGGAGAACTACTGCCTAACAGGATTAACTATGTAAAATTATTGGGAAGAAAACAAAAAGTTAAAACTAAGACATATGTGGAAGTAAGCATTTATAGTTCTTACAAAATTATAAATGGCTATTGCTGTTTTTACAAACGATTACGCCATAGATAAGTCACGATGGTGTAAAAAATAAAAAGGTACATTAATTTCCTCTTTTTTATAACCTTGTCAGAACCGCCTCTACTTTTTTTTTTTTTTATCTTTACAGGATATTGCCTTTAAAACCTCATGCGGTAAGAGCAAATTTAGATTGTGTATAATGATTGTGTGTCCCTAACTATCATCATCAGTATGTGCAGTGTGGTCCACCCCTACAGCCTTGTATCTAGGGTAGAGCTCACGACGCTGCTGTGTCATCTTCCTCTTCCTCTGGGCTCTGTTTGACTGACTGGCCGTGGGTGTGTCTGCGTTTCTGCTATTGACAGATCAGGCCCTGTCACTTGCCTCTGTGTCAAAGGCCTGTGGGAGACAGGAAGCAGGCATCCGAGTCAACAAAAAATAAGACAAGTGACCGCACCTACAGCCTTGGGTTGCACTGGGTGGGAAAATAAAATTGACTTTTTCCACCCTCTAAGTATATCTAAGTAGTATATCACAATGTCAAATTTGAATAGAGCAAGAAGCCTAACATTGTCTCAAATTCAAGGTCTATTGATGGCACAAAAAATATATCTTCAGCCTCCTAGCAAAATTGTCTCAGTAATTTTTTGCCCATCTACTCTCCATGCTGCTGCATCCTTAGGTGTCATTGTCTATGTTCTCAGTCTATCGGAGGGCTTGTTACAACCAATGAAACAACTTTTGTATCAGTTAAGTCATCTTGGTGAGGCTTCCAAAGTCTTCAGTTGTTTTATTTTTTCTGAAATCCTCGTCTTTCTTTGGCAGTAATACAAGGTGGCTAAAGATAAATAAAAATAACTTCTACTGTACACAACTTTCTAGTCAGACATAACTAATGGCTTTGGTTTTATTTAGTAGTTAGTCTAAGGTTAAGGTTTCTAATTTTGGTGAACTCCTAGCTTGAATAATTTGAAAAACATGTCCCCATTTTTCACCCCTTTTCACACGACTTCACCATCTTATCAAATAAAGAGTAAAAAACTGTTACACTTAAAATCTTTTAAGCTTGTTCCTTTGTGCCATCGGTAATCACCATTAATCCTCTTAAAGGCTCTTTTCGTCCGTATAATAAGACAAGGAGTCAATCTACAAGTAAAAATATACATTATATTTGATGGATAATCTTGTACAGAATGTCTTGGACATTTAGTATGATATACTTTAGAGAATTGGTCAGACAGGGCAATTTTCACATCCTTCGTGAGATAACTTTCCCCATAGCAACCAGGTTTGTATGTACATCTTTACAAACAGGAAACTAACAGCTCTTGAATGTACATGAAGAGGCTGTGACGAGAAGTGTAGTATAAAAATCCCTGAAAATGTTGTGAGGTATGAACATATTAGACATTAGCCAAATTAGCTTTCCTTCTCTCATCCTTTTGGACACAAGTAATGGAGAGAACTCAATCAAGTTTGTTTCCCTTAATGCTTTTGTGCCAAAGAAACTGTAGCTGCAAAAGATATTGTTAAACATATGTGAACATCCATTATCTCTTATACCAATCACGATTACATCTTTGTTACAATCATTCATGGCAACAGCCCATTGTATAATGTGCTCCACCCAGGATGATGCATTATTCCAAAGCTTGTTATGGTCAACACAAGGCCTCAATACTAATAATGTGATGCAAGTGACAACGATGTAAATTTTGGGAATGCTTAGGTTGCAATCTCAACATAATTATAAAAAAAATCATCATAATGGACCAAAGAAAATACTGTACTGGATTACAAATAAAAGGCCTGATTACAATAAAAGCTTATTTCCTTCCATTAGTTGAGTACCATAACAATATCCTTGATTGGTCCCCTGAAAACAATTGGACTGACCTAAGCTTCCCATTGGACAGCCAAGGCATATTCATAATGAAAATACCACAACATACACTTGACAGCTGGTGAAAAGCATATAACAGTCGTTGTCACAAACATCCAAGATATTGTAAAAAAGTTATAGAAAATGTCCATTATTCATGAGTACTGAGAATCCTGAAAATAAATGTCTGTTAAGGCGTTAAGGAAAGCTTGTTCACTGCACATAGCTTCATTCAGTGTTCTTCCATTTGGTAGATAGCAATAGCCATACCGTCTTTTAGCTTGAGTTGAAAAACTCAAGATGAAATTGGTGCTTATGTGGACTCCAGTGTGTCCAACTGGAAGACATTGTGATTGGTCGGTGTGGTGAAAAACAGTTGCTCTTTGCCTGTAGAGCGGTTATCACAAGGGCTGTGCAACCCCAGTGTCCTTTCAAAGTCTAAGAGTTGTCCCATGAAGTTAAAGTTTGGGGAAATGTTGGACTTTTTCCTCTTGACAAAGTCATATGCGTCGTTGAGTGAGAGGTTAAGTCTCTGCATCAGGTAGGCCACTGTGACTGTGACGGAGCGGCTGATACCAGCCAAACAATGCACCAGGATGCCACAGTGCTTGGATCGAGCCTCATCTGTCGAGACAAGGGATAACTGGTCAGCAAAGTATGTGGGAGATTTCTAAGGAAAGTGGTCTAAGTAAAGGAAATACTCTTGTTTGCTTGTTTGCAGATGTAAAAACAGGAAGTGAGCAACAAGTACGCTCATTTACTCAATGCACAGAGCGTGTCATGTGTCTAATATCCTGCTGCAGACAGACATGGGCAAACAACTGTAAACCAAACAAGAGCTGGAGGCCTGAGGCTGAGTAAGCGCAGCAACATGTGAGTTTATGTAGAACACAGCCACAGTGAGCAGCGGAAACTGTGTTTCCTTCAAGCCTGTGCTATGCCTTTCAAAAACAAGTTCATGACACAAAGCCATACCACACAAACTAGACTGGCTTGTGGTGTCAGTGCAGCTGTGGTAAAGTTTGTGAATGAAAGGATGGAACACATAAAACACTTGTTACGGTGGAATAAGTGTGAATGATTTAACCTTGTTTGAGTAAACATAAATTAATAAACAGTTCTTCATATACTCACCGATAAATGATATTGCTTCAGGGAAGAACTGCGAGAGGTTTTCACTCCAGTGGTCTGAGATGGGGATCTGTTTGTACCTGAAGTGGCCCTCGTGCTCAAACATATTGGGGAGGTTGGGAGTGACATTGAGAATGTACTTAATGTTGTACTGGCCCAGGACATCGAGGTTAGTGGAGTCTTTGGCGCAGCCGAGGTACAGATATGGCAGGATCTTAACAGGAAACGCCGGCTGATTGTTGGGGATAGGACTCTCCTCTGACTCTGTGGCGCTGCTTGGCTCTCTGTCAGACTCTCCATCTGAGCAGTCGGAGCTGATCCGGAGGTTTCCGAACCCCAGCACAGGGGGAGAGGAGGTGGGACAGGGGCTGTCCAGGAGCGTCTCACAGTGGTCTGGATACGCTGTGTGGAACTTTCCAAATCCACCTAAACATAAGCCAAAACATAAAGGAGGTGATAAACATAAGTAAAAACATAAAGGAGGTGATAAACATAAGTATAAACATAAAGGAGGTGATAAACATCAATCGAAACATAAAGGAGATGATAAACATAAGTAAAAACATAAAGGAGGTGATAAACATAAGTCAAAACATAAAGGAGGTGATGAATTACATAATAAAATATACTTACTTTCAATATAATTAGAATCAATACTTTACCTTATAGAGTGAATCCACTCCGAAAGGGTTAAATCTTAAGTCACAACTGAAACTAAAGGCCCTCTGACAAATACCATTCATGAAATGCATGCCTGTTCCTGCTGGAGCAAAACATGGCGCGGCCATTTTGGAATTTTAATTAAGAATCACAGTGACGCAAACTTTTATCAGGGAGACACTTTACTTGGAGGCAGAATTGAGAAAAAAACAACTTAACTAAAGTTTGATTCATAAACTTATTTCACTGAGTCGGTATTAAGTCACAGCGACCTAAACAGTATTCCATGCTACAGAGGTATTATTACTATGTTACAACTAAGAGCAACAGCGTAAAGACTGCAAGTATATTAATGACATAGGGGGAATAAAATACCCCCGTTGATCGCTGCAAATGTTAATAACTTAGTCTGATATCACACCATCGGACTAATTATATATTCAAAAAAAATAGTCTATGTATAACGAAGTAAGTTCCAGATTGATGTCAAAGTTTGTGCGCTCTTTCTACTATATTACTCAGACACTCGTTTGTATGAAAGACAGCAGAAATCAACCCACCTTCCAGGTAGTAAGCCTGACAGCCGTCTTCCCAGAGTTTGTGCAGCAGTAGTCCCAGGACACACGGCGGTCCGCTCTCCTGCCAGTTCACCGTGCACTCGTCGTACACCACCACCGTGTCCGTATTGCATCGCTTCATGAACTTCTCCTTGTCCTCGTTGTTGGGTATGATAGTCCGAATGGGTATATTGCCTTTTTTGAACCTCCGTAGCATTAGTCCCGGAATGGCCAAGTTTATCGCGGTCTCGATGTGGGATGATTCATACAGTTCGTGAGAGCGGCAGTCCAGCAAGAGCAAAGAAGTGCCCCCGGACTCTAACTGGAGTTGCAGCCATTCCGCGCTTTTACTCTGCGCCTCATTAGACATATCGGACTCAGTAATGCTCTACATGAAAGCGTGAACACTTACTACATTCCCTACTAAACAACAATAAACTACATTTTATCCGAACTGAAGTAGCGTTATTGCGTGCTGGCCCAGCGGTGCGCAGCGCCTGAGCCAGAGCGAAGTGATTTCACCTCTTTTCTCTTCTTACTTTCCATCAGTCCGACTGTATGAGTCTTCCTCGTGGCCAGTGAAGCTCATCACACTCTGGTTAACGCGATACAATTTTGTAATAACAATTTTAAAAAATTGTTCAATGCTTTGTGGTGCCAAAAAAATAATCCTTTACGCTCATTGTCGTTTTACCATTCCGACGCACGAGGCTTTTTTCTTTTAGTTGACAGTGGAGCAAGTCGAGAGGGAGGAGTTTATTTCTTGTGATTTAAAGTCATAGCAAGGAGGGCTCAACTTTGCCATTAACAACTTCTCAGAGAAGTATTTTTGTCAATAAAGATTTTGTCTGTGACTGAATGAATGTAACTAGGCTACATTTACTATATATAGGCCTAATGTTCTGTTAAAGATTGATATGCAGTTTAGTGATAACATGTAACTCCTCAATCATAAAGTAGCATGGGCCTAATACACTTTTTAATACCAGATCTTAGTACTTTTAATTTTGTAGCCAGTGCCTAATTATTCATTGGTGTTGGCAAATGAAAACTTAAACTTGTGTAGCTAGCTATGTATGGTCTACAAATTACATGTTAAACTACTTGCTTTGCTCCACACAGCAGTACAGTCAAACCTGGGAGGTCAGTACTGCCACGGAAGGTAAATTATGCTTCTTTTTTTTGCACAGATTTACCATGTCTAAATGTACCACTTCAGTCCTTGGTAAGTGTTGCAATATATCATATTGACACATTGTTACAATGGTGAAAACATCAAAAGGTAATCTGTTTACATTGTTCAATATAGCACAAGCCAAATAAGTAGTTACTCAATCTACACAGTCACTGAAATATTGATTTTCATGCACTGCTAAGCCATGAATCCATTTATCAAAAGAGCCAAGTTGTAAAGTGAACAGCATAAAAAGTAGGCTAAAAACGTCTCCGTTTACAGAACAGTAACAAATAGGACAAATTGATGTGTCCTGGAGCAGGGGAACTCCACTGTCTTCACGCTGCATTACTTTGTGGCCGGAAAAACAAAAAACCCAATTTTGCTAATGTAGATATAATATCTGTCTTTCTATTTATCCAGTCATACAGTCACTGCATTAACATTTTTTAGACCACAGCATTCTATAGGCTTGCTGCTGATGTGTAAAATAATGCGTGAAACATGCGTGAAGGGGGCAGGGGGAGGGGTGACCATGCAGATCATCTGTCAACACACGTGAGCGGGAGAGTCGCAGATGTGCAGCACGCCGGGATTAACACAGAATCAAGAAATCGAGTTAAATCTGCACATTTTACAAACACATTATCGTGGACGTCGGATCATGTCGGATCATGGACACACAGGCAACGAACCAGCAGCCTCCAATATCACCGCTACTTCATTTAATACGCCAGGCTTGCAAGGTTAATCGCAATAAAACTTAAAAAGGCTATTTTAATGGTCGCCTTTAGCAAATTGCAAAGGCAGCATTTATTATAGGAGAACAGTACCCTTTGCAAACAACAAAATATCTTTTCTCCATGAGGTTTCTTATGTATAAAATGCAAACTCTTTTCTCAAATTTCACTATTCCAGGTGTTTAAAATGTGCACTGTGAATTAAATCATGAGAGAATATATATATATATATATATATATATATTTCCAAAATGGTGCCACAGTCCTGTAATACACCCATAAAACTGCATAATCAAACCACATCTCTAGAATAAGGTAAATCCACGCATCATTGCGAATAATGACTTTCGTATGCTGTGTGACAAGAGACATAATATCAATAGGCAGGTGTGTAATGTTCCTTCCAGGTGGAGGAAATACCAAAAATGAATATCCACAAATGTCATCCAGCCTATTACAGCACTATATTATTTATCCAATCACATCACAAAATCTAAATATTTTACCTGCCCCCCATCTAAACAAAATGCAGTACTATAGACTACTACGAGTCTATGTTGTTTGTCTGAAAACCAGCATTGGCAAACTTATTGAAAAATGCTCATTCTTGTGTGTGCAGATGCCTTCAAACATCATCATCATCCCCTTAAAAGTGAATCTGATGCTAAATTTACTCTTGCCATGAACTTACATGATACTGGTGGTCACCTGACTGCTTTATTTCCCCTCCACCACCGCTATCCATGTTCGTTACGTAACATCCTACAAAGGACTCAGAGTGAATTGGCCATAACAGAGAGAACGAGAAGAGAGAAAGAGAGAAGAGAGAGAGACAGGGGAAAAAGAGAGAAAATAGCGATAGAGGGAGAGACTGAAGCGAGAAGGAGAGAAGAGATAGAGAAGAGAAAGAGAGTGAGAGTGAGAAGAGGGAGAGAGAGAGAAGAGAAAGAGAGTGAGAGGAAGAAGAGAGAGCAATGGCTTTGGATCTAGTAGACAGGATCCTAGGTACTTGTGTGTTACCTGGCGTGAGGCATCTCTCTATAATACCTTCGTTGATATTGGGTAACTAGGCATAACGCACATGACTAGCTTTTCCACTCCATTGAAAAAGCTTTATTGTTTCTTATCATAGCCGAAATTACTAAATGCATGTAGACCACAAGTCTGTTATGAGTAATACGTATAAAAGAGCCTTGCAACACACATTTAACCACATCCTTTAATGCAGCAACATAACTGAATACTTTAAGATAAAGAAATGCCTGCATCAATTTCCTCTACATCTTATCTTCTTAGTGCACTAAGCAATATCCTGTTGCCTATCACTACCATCTAGTGGTTTATTCTGGAAGTAGTTCGCAGCAGCTGTGAGTCATTTGCGGAGGGAGGGTGCACCTGATGTAACAGCCTCTTAGATCAACAGGAAGATGACACGTACGCCCCCATGTGGTTGAAATGCGAATTTAAAAAAGCACTTTGTGAATGAAATTTGGAGATGACCTTACAGACTGACTCTGAACATTCCACTTCACAATGCTGATTGAATAGTAAAGTTTTTCAGTGCTTAAAAGTAAACGTAAGTTTGCAAGTCAACGTCGAAACATTTAAGCTTGGCCTTTCTGAATTTAAAACCTTCAAAACTTCTCGGGTTGTTGTGTAAGCCATTGCCCCAGTGCCAATACGCATTGTAGGGACCTAAATTATATTTTTGTTTTGTCAATAGTTTATTAGTTTTTGCCATAATTTATTTCTATTTGTTTCCGATTGGTTTATGCCACAAATCATGTTTGGTAATTTTTTGGTAATTTTGTTATGGTTTTTTTGGTTAATGGTTATTTTGGCCAAAATTACCTTTCTTCAAATGATTTGGTTAAGTAATGGTAATCATAATATTGGTATTTTGTTTTTGTCATATTCTGTTCGGTAATGGCTCACTATATTATGATGCTGCACACTGTGGTGCATCATGGGGAGCCCAGCTCACGGAATGGAGCCAAACAGTTTTTTGACCTCTGTTACCCCTTATTTGTAATCCCGTCTGTTTTGTCATGTTTTTTTTTACTCACTAAAGAGTTTTTAACTGCACCTTTGGTCTCCTTGGATCTTATTATTGACATGGTTTTGGATTACTACTTTGGACATGCTAAGGGCGCAGCGAGTTATGCTGGCTTCATCTAACTTTAGAACCCACACATTGTTGTAAAATAAAAAAACTTCTACCTATAGGTTTAGTAGTGAGATAAACACAGTGTGTCATGCTGGTGCACGTTACCTTTACTTGATGCCTGAAGTGCAACTTTTTCAGTTCATTCATGAGGTCAAAGTGAAGAGGCTTTAGCAGAACACGCACTCACTGAAGAGAGTGGCGTTAAAGACAGGCTCACCTCTTTCCAAGTCTTCATCAAACAATCTGTTGATTAAACATTAAAAACATAACTAGAAATAGTGTCATTAACTGTTTATAAATAACAGACAGTTCAACGTACTGCAGTACATCATTTGTGCCGTGTGATGCGGTGGTGGGACGATGTGCAGCACCTCTTGCCATTTAGCAGTATTTGGGACATTATGGTGTCTTTTTCCAAGGATCTGCCACCTACCAAAATATTTACTGTCATGTTATGCAGTTTTACAAGGTCAGGATGGTACATAAACTACAAAATGTAATATTATAACATTTAAAATAGAAAAGCATAAGAAATATCCCACACAAAAATAACAGAGCTACTGTTGTTTTAGAAGTTAAACATTAGTTACTGTGCATAGAGCTCTTGCCTCCTGCCCTCTTATATGGCCCTGACATGTGTCACTATTTCCGTGCAGACTGGGATGTTGTGGCTTGGGCAGTGGACCACAGGGAGACTTGACTCCATCAGGAGCTGGTACCGCAGTGATGCTCTTCAGTTGTTTCCGCATCAGGGCTTGGCCACATCTGTTTTCAGGATTGGTGAAGAGGAAACCTGCATCTTAGGACGGCACCATAGCAACCAGAGCTGCACTGCTAGCGATGTAGCCGCCCACACAATGTCTAAAAGGAATACAATTGAGGTTAATAAACCTAAACTGGGAAAAGAATAGACAATTATAACTTTTCAGTCCAAATAATAATTTTAACTGACTTGTTTTGACTTCATAGTCTTTGATTATTATCTAATATTATTATCTTTTAATTGTGTGAAGGTGGAGGAACAACAATAGCTACTAAAATAACTGCAATACAATGATCAAAAGAAAAGAGGAAGGAACAAAAGTTAAAAAAAAATCAAAACTGTCAAGTCAGATTTGTCAACATTCACAGTGCTCAGCATTGTATAACTATTACCATTAGAAATGTAAAATAAATATTATGGCGACACATTTACAAAATATAGACATTATTCTTTAAAGTGTTGTTTTCCCATTATTTCAGAAAATGCCTCACCCAGGGTACAGAGATGCTGTCCAATTTATGCATGACTGACTTTCTCAAACCCTATGGGTCCTTCCGCATGCGCCTCATCCTCAAAGGTCCGGTGTGAAAACATCTCTTCTAGAGCGTATACAGCTCCTGAAGAAAGAACCTCTAATTTAGTTACAACTTTAAACCTTAAAAATTACAATGTTTGGAAAACGTATGTTTGCACATTACCATCTATTGAACGAACTGACTAATGTCAACCATTTTTGTCGAGGGGGTCAGATCTCTCTTTGTAAATTACTGACGTCCTTATAGAATTTATGGCTGTACTGTTTCTAATTCCCTGGGTCATTGAGATGTTTCCAAGCATCAGAAATTAGGAATAGATTGTATATGAAGTATTGTTTAGATTTGTGTAAGTAAACATTATAGCACCAAACACACATCTATTCTGAACTCTAAAGACTTTTAAAAGTTTCTAGAAACATATGCTATTGAGAAGGATACAACACTTTTATTGATGGTCTTAAACATCCTGTATGTGTGGTCGTCCTTCTTGTTTTGCGTCATCTTTGTAAATAAGAAAATAAAGTCAGTCAACGGTGATACAGTATCTGTCCAGGACGCTTTAATGCAATGTCTCTTTTAATATTTACATATCAAATAATTACCTATAGGCTACCTATACTTCCCATGAACAAGTGAATAATCTGCTCTTATGGAAAGGCTAACTGCTTCACAAGGCTCGCTACAAATTACATCAATTGTGTGTCTCGATTTGTGTTGACTGCTGCTTCTATGTATACTGTGCTGTACTGTTTTTACTCAGATGTAATAGAATTAAAGCTTAGCTTAAATAAAGATCTGTCCAAATGATGTGCACTTTGTCCTTTAGTATTTGTGTCTCTTCTTTAACTATATGTATAAACCTGATTGGAATTTCTTCCTCTGGAGACAAAATAAAGCAAAATTTAAACTTTCAATCGAAATAATGTAACTTTTAGTCCAACAAAGTATTCAGTAATACATATTCAAAATACTTGATGTCTATACCCACAAGAATGAAAACAGAAAGTAAAACCACAGCATGACAAATCTGTCAAATGTCTTCTTTTCTACTTCAGTCCACAAGATGGACCCATCGCGCTTACACCCAGCCGCCGTAGCGCAGCTTGTTGGGCAGGTAGATGCTGGAGAGAAAATCTGGGGCAATGGCTGTGAGCGCCTGGATTTCTGCCTTCGACTTGGACTGCTGCATCAGCTCTATCTACAATGAAAACAAATGCTCAGTGTAAGTGCCACAAAATCTGGTAACATTATTATTGAGAATCACAAACATTGCAATTCATTTTGAGGAGAAAATGTATATAATTTTCCTTACCTCTTTCTGCCAGTCTGGTTGGTTTTGGAGATAGGGTCGTTTAAGGAGGCTGTTGAGCTTGGTTTCATCCTTCTTAGTGAGAGGAATAAGAGCGTTCTCAGGAACCCGCAACCTGATCAAGAATATGAAGAAGTGACATCCGGGCCACACCAGAGGCGCAATCCACAGACTTCATGCATGTAAAACAGCCCCGTTTCTCCTAAATTGGTCTAGAAAGATTATATTTAAAATGCGCTCAGAAGGAGAAAAAACGAGAGGGCAACAGCAACAGAAACCAAAACAAACAAGTTAAATATCCCCCAGAATATAATCCCAATTAGAGGCAGACAGAGGAAATAGGAAGTAGCAAATGTCGAGTCCAAACCTCTGTAGGTCAGAGGGGAGGAGGCCTAGCCACATAACGCTGGGGACGGTCAGACTGCGAGCCTCAAATGACATGGCCTGTGGAAAACCCATGCAATACGCACACTTACATATACACTGAATCAAATGCAAAGCAGAGACTATGGCTAAAATAAACACACTGCCCCGTCCATTACATTATGCGGTTTTGGCCCTACACATGTTCACGATATAGAAAATAAACAAAGATGATTACAAACAGTGGAAATCAGCTGAGATATATGCCAGCCAAATCATTCAACAATTTCACTGCATAAATGTCACTTTAAATAATCTGGAAGGGATAATTGGTTTCCACTTAAAAAGGGGCATAATTATATACTGCTTACAGACAGACGCTGAACAGGACACACTAAAAGAAATATGCAGGACTCACCAGGGATCCATACTTGTAGATGCACATGATCTCGATGCCTGGGAAAGAAGACAGAAGCGCCGCAATCACTGACATACCAGAGCAATTACCCCTCGCAGACGTGTAACAGGGGTTCGAGAACAAAGTAAAGCATTACACATGTGTCCCGCCATGCGGAGGGGAAACAGAGGTATGAAAACCGAGCCATCCTGCTCTAAAGACAGACCACACCAGCGGAAACAAAAGCCAGACTAAGCAACGCGGCGTCCAACTCCAGGGCAGGTGCAAATAGTTTAGGGCATTGTGACACAAGCAAGCCTCCTGAGATAAGGAGAGATAACAGTCTGTAGGTTCTAGTACGTAGGTCTGTCACAAAAACTACAATTATAGCCATACTGCAAACTATAAAGTGAACAGTACTGTATTTTTTTCATCTCTTGGACTCAATATTCCACTCTTTTGGCCAAATCATTCACTTTAACACAAGCACCAAATTTGGCATGAAGGCTGTCCTTGTTTCAGAAAAGCCTATTAACTATCTTGTAATTTGGGCGCCATCTTCCAATGATGCCTGTGCTTTAAATGTTATATGTCTCAGAGTAGTGACATAAGAAAAAGTATTCAATTACCGCTTATATCACAAAGTTAAAGATATTTTGCTTAATCTGTTCCGCTAAAGTTGGAAACATTGTGTTAACCTCTGTGGTAACAAATGAGCTGGGGGAGGACAGAAAACTCATTATAGCTACTAACTGCAATTTCTACATGTTTTTACTTTTTTCTATAGTCATTGCCAATTAAGTGCCATGTGACAAATACAGAAGACATGGATGAGTTCATTCAGTAAAGAACAAAAAATGGTATTGGCGAAGGTTTTCTACACTACGTCTTTTGATCAGAGGAGAGGAGGAAAAGTCAATTTTGAAGTTACACTGGTCGGACAGTTATGCTTGTGTCGGACTTGATACTTACAAGTTTATATGATTTTTCGAGTTTGAGACATTGTCAATATAATAATAATACATGATCCTTTGTCACTTGTTACTGTGACAGCTGTAGGGCATGTGAGCGTACCATATGGGTCGGCGTCCACCATGGCGAAGATGGGGACGTGCAGTGCGTCCCAGAGCTTTCTCACCATGAGCCGGCTGTTGACATCTGGGACTCCTTTTCCCTGATTGGCACAGAGCACACCTGTTAACACGCGCTGAGCCTGGTATTTAAAGCCTGGAAGGTGGTATGGTAAAAGGATTAGCTCACCGTAATCATGATACAAGGTGCAAGTTTAGCGCACAAGTCGTCATCCAACAGTCTCTGAAATGTTGCATCTTTTTCAACAATAAGCACAAATTTGGCAGAGGAAACAATATCTGTACAGTTTTAAGCAAATACAATAGATGTGCTGTAGAACTTTGAATTTACGTTTACAGGGTGAAAGGATACTTTTTATTCCACCAATGTTTGAAGAAACGGGAAATGCCTATAAGCATAAACACTGGTAATTTTCAGTATCCAAGATACACTCTACACATACATGAGGTGCAGGTAGTCAGTTTTAAAGAACTGATTAATATTTCTAAGGGATACGCAAAAGAAAATGTACACATGGTCAACCTGGGCCTCATTAGTTACTCTTATTTAAGGTCTGTCTATCCTTCATTTACAGTGCCTTAGGGTTCTATTTTTTGTAAAATAATGTATCAATAATAATAATGTATCATTTTGCTTTCACTTTACAGTTGTGTGTTACTTGTGTGTGAACTTTCAGTGAAAAATTCTAAATAAAATCTTTACGTTAAACATGACAAAATGTGCAAAAGTTCAAGGTGTATTAGTACATTCGCAAGGCACTGTATACAATTAAAACTACAGGCTTCTCTATAATCTCTATTAATCTTTATTAATTTTGGACCACAACTAACATTTTAATACTGGCTCCCTCTTTCATTGTTTGTGATGAAAAAAATAAGAGATGTATACAACAGAAAACCTCTGAATCACGATATAGCTATCTCATTTGGGAGAGTGTAACTTGTACAGATCATGAGTAAATTTGATTTTGTCCAACCCTACACTGAAAAATTTAAATATAGCGGTTACTGTGCTTGAGCGGCAGTCAATCCTGGTCCCATCTTCTTCCAAGTAGCAGAGATCCCCCGTGATCAGACCTTTGGACGTGGCCAGCTAAACAAAAACATGGACCGCTTAATAAATGAGGTCCCATACATAAAATAACACTACAAATGCAGTTAATTCTTTGTAAAACAACTTCCAAATATTTTTTAATTAAGCATAGTCTTGTTACCACATGCAGAGATCTACGCGGAACCTTCAGCAGGCAGGATATATCATCCACGATGTGATCGACTTTTGCCTGTGAACCAAACAGCTGCGTGTCATTGTAGTAGATGTCTCTGTGGGAATAAAACATGTGATATGCCCAATTTCACTGAAAATGTGTTAGAGACAATAGAGTTCAGTACCTCTTCGTGGCATATGTGTTGCTCTGTATTAGTTTGTAAATCACTGAGAGGATCTTGACAATTTGAGCTTTAAACATAAAATAGAAACACTTTTTATTTAAACACTTAGACACACAAGACAATTCTGTTTCCAATAACGGAATCCTTGTGTACACGCAGAGATCTGGGCATGTTTTGTTTGTTGTGAAATCGTCTTTCGAAACAATGACAGACTTTCACAGCCTGTTCACTTCAATACAGATGTTGAGATAAATTAGCTCAAACATCACAAAGTTTCTTCCCACCAAATTTAGTGATGGAGGCCGGAGAGTCGCTCTTGACGATGGTGAACGTGGTTTCCGAATTCATCTGAAGTCCTACAGTACTGTCAAACCTGGAACGAGACCAAAGTAAGCCGAGGAGAAATATAAACAACTTGTGTGTGGAGGAAAATTAGATCTACCACCTGAAAGGCACCTAAAAATTCCCACCGCCTTGGGCAACCTGTATTTAAAAATGCTGAACAAGAATGTGTTTTAAGTTGCAGGGAGGTTTGATTTAAACAAGACGAGACAGCGTGTTTGTTCTGAGCATACAGCCTCGAGAGTGTGTGTGCGCACGCAAGTTTCAGTCTCTTATCAGATCGTTCAAGGAGAAGGAAGCCATTTGATCTTAAAGCCTGATGCTAAAATTAGTACTTTTACCATTTGGGTGTCTACACAGTCTTCAAACACCTCTTGAACAAATTCAGACAGCGCTAAAGAGTGCGTCTCCATTTTGAAGGACATTAAACATCATCTTGTGTGGCCTGACCTCTCAAAATGATGGATTAGGTAAACGTTTATTTATTTCTTTTCACAACCAGCCCACATCTTTTAAAAGCCCAAGTGAATTGCATGTGCTCCATACAGCCAAGTGTGTGTGAAGGTAGTGAAGTACAGGGTGGAGAGAGAACTGCAGTGTTGCAGAAGATACCTGACGTTGACCCAGCTGGACCTATTGGGCAGAGACAGGACGGGCGCCTCATCTTTGGACAGACTAGTAACAATCTTCAGGATGATGTCTTCAATGAGGGCAAGAACTTCACTGCTGCAAAGTAGACAAATAAATAAAACGTCGTTCTGTTGAGGCCACTATTTTCTTCTCCATTAATGAGAAATAAGCTTTATTTTACACTTAAAACAAACAAACAAACAAAACTTTACAATTCAAGTCAGGATGTACATGCATACCAGGAATATATGATATTCTTTGTATTAGGGGTGGGACGCTTTGATCTCGATGCAATACGTATCATGATACTTGGAGGCCATTTCTAGCCAAGGTTGTCCCTACAAGCTTTTAAAATACACATTTCCAAAATAGAACGAAATGTACTCATATATTAAGATGAATTCTGGCATTCCACAAAGGTAGTGAATTCCAACGCAATCTATAATGACATTTGGTCTCTCTTATATTACACACTTTAATTCAAAAAGCCCCCAGATCTAGATAATAACTGACATCTAACACAATGTATTATAACATCTTGAAACCTATAATTTGAATAATTCATATGAACAACAGGTCAGGTCATATGACTGAGACACGTTAGCACCATCAGTAATTAGCCATTACTAGCTTAGCGTTTACTTACTCATTATGTACCACGTGAACTCGCTGGTCTGCCATTAGCTCTACATTAGTTAGCATCTGGGTTCGAAGTTTGTCTACTTCTGAGAACAGTTCAGAAGCCATTCTTTAAAATGAAGAATAATGTTTTTGTTTTGTAGCTACATGGGGTGTTTGCTAATATAAAGTACAAGGAGCGCGCTCTGGCTGCTGTGCTGATTGGTTATGACGTCACAAGTAAGAAAGTCACTAGTCTGCTGTTTTTTTCCGCGACTTGGTCTATCAACAGACTTCAGGCCGGGGCATGGTGATACAAGTTTAATACAATTTTATTTTTGACACAGTAATGTTCACTGAGTCCAGTTTGGATGTTTGCTACATCTTTGATGCCATGTTCCCTAAATTAGCATAGGGAAGCTAGCCTAGCTGCTTCTCCACACTGTTAATTTTTAAATAATAGGATTTCACATTTTCTACGAACTGCACCTAGAGCTGCTGTGACAATTCCTCTACAGTGAGATCAATAAAGTCTTTTCATACTTTACGATGCCTATAACAATGAACTACTAACATCTCTATTTCTATTTCAGATTTCGCAGTTGCCCCAATGCACCTAGTCTTTGTTCAAGTCAAGGTTAGTAGTCCCACACTTTGTGTCAGTGAGTGGTTTAGTGGGCTTCTCAAGTTTGGCTTATTCTTGTGGCGCTTAAGGAAATCTCTTTGTGGTATTCAGTAATAAGACCCTTTACAAGAGCTTGCTGTTACTTGTCCAAAGGTGTGTCTCCTCAATGACTGTGCTTCAGTTTGTGTCAATGAAATCAAAGGGTTGGTTCAATCAAGAACTATGTCACAATTTGCATAGTTATACCTATAATCAACCATCTGAAATAAAGGTATCTTTGTTCATCCCTACAGACCGTTCAATCTACTGTAAACATAGCCATACCAACATAGAGGCCTTTTTTTCTTTCTTTCTAGTAATGTTTTCTGTGAATTCATGAACTTACTAAACTATACTAAATGATGGCGGACTTAAGTGTTCACAAACTTGGAATTTCTATATTTAGTGTAGTCAATAGTTGTAACTCATGTATTTTTGCTTATTGCTGTAGTTCACCATTCAGCTGCCTATAAAACATAATTCTCAAACATGGACTTCAAGCTGGATGTGGATGGATGTGACTAAAATGGGTGTCAGCGTGATGGATCTCAGTAAACCTATGAGTACAGCCATGATTATAAAGCACTCAATCACCCCAAGTGTCTGGCCGACCCGCTGCGTGTGTTTGCAAAGGCACTATAGTTTTTCCCTCACAGTGTGAATACCTGGACGGAGTGTGTGGGAGCCAGGATCTAAAGAGAAAAGGTCTGTGGCCCTGACCTGACCCTGAATATTTCCTAATGAGCAGCTTTACCAAAGGTCCTCTTCTCTCCCTTGAGTGACTTTGACAAGCTCCTTCCGTAGTAATGGCTCTTAATTTCTGAGTAATTGCTATCTGTAAGCAACGAGCGACAACCCTTCACCCGCGCTAAAACAATGTTAACACAGGGGACCGCAGGTTAGCCGGGTCCCAGTCCCAGCCCACCCCCCCACCCCCGTTCCGACTCCTGTTCTACTGAAGTCGGGACCCCTGCTGCTCCTTTGGTCCAAGAAAGATTTGTGTGGAGTGTGAGGCCCTAACCTGAGCGGACAGAGTGCACCGAGTCATGCGCTCGTCTCGGGATGAGTGTTTCAGGTTTGAGAGGGGGGGGCATGCATGGGGGGTCGGATGCTGCAGGGTCAGAGGAAAGGAGTAGGGGGGCGTCCCGCTGCAGGTGAGGGGATTAGCTCCTGCTAGAGGCCCAAAGAAACTAAATACAGATCTGTCAACCTAATCCTCACAAATAGAAAACAGAGCCGCCCTCCACTTCACAATCCACATAGTTCAGCACATCTAACCCACCCTCACCCCCACCACATCCTCTCTCTCTTCTCTTTCTACCCCAGGCTGGCTCTACCTCTGGTTCTCATCAGATTTTGGCCAGGACCCGTCTGCCTTTTTCTCTAATGGCCCCAAAGACTAGCATCTACCTAAAGAGGAGCTGACTGATCACCCGCGCTCCGGTGTGATTGACGCGGCAGCACAGGCCTATTGAGTGATGAGTGCAAGAGTCAAAAGGGCAAAGACAGTTAGTGAAGAGACAAGCATCTAAATGGGAGCAGAGCCCAAAGCAGCACAGATCAGGAAGGAGCTTTATCAGGCCCTCGCACTTCAGTAATGCAGGGTGATAAGTACGTGGTGGGAAAGGGAGACCAGCACCGTGTCAAGGCCTGAACTCAGTGATAACATTCTGCTGCCATAGAGCCACGGAGCTGCAAGAACCTAACTAAAAAAAGTGTTTGTCTTACCAGATTTCATGGCGATGATTCCTGATGACCACGGAGGGAGATGGATTTGAGTCAAACTACTCTGTCCATGGGAGGCTAACATGATGAATACAGGTAAAGACAAACTACAGTTAAAAAGTTAACAGTATTCAAAACTTGATTTGTAGTGCTGCTTGGATATAAAGTCTTTGTTTATAGTATGTTCAAAATCATTTCCTTTTAGGGTTCATTCTTAACAAATGAAAAAGCAAAAAACTGAGGCAAAGTTAAAAAGCCTTTATTATACATGACTAACTGGATTAAAAAACCAACGCGTTTCGGCACACAGGCCTTCTTCATGTTATCAGTATGTTTCATGCTTCATACCGGTGGCATGGTAGCACAGCGGGTTGAGCTCGTACTTCACAGCTAGAAGGTCCCGGGTGCGATTCCCACCTGGAAACATGCAAACTTCTGTGTTGAGTTTGCATGTTCTTTGCTCAAACAAAAGGATGGCAATAGTTGGGTGGTCGGAACCATGCTTCATGATTCTGGCACATGTGGGCTCAGAGTGACAAAACACACTGGCTTGGGGCAACCTGATGTTTCCAATGGTCCTGAAGACCATTGCTATCAAACCTTTGATTCTGAGTTGAGTTGAGTTTTGTTCAGTAAGCCTGTATCCCAGCCACAGAGCAGGATCGAGGCAAGAGTACTGCTGCGTTCTATATTTCGAGCTTCGTTTGGTATAAGCAACCAGAGATGCTGTCAGAGTGGTTTCCAGAGTGACTGTAAAACTGATGGGCTCTTCTGTGGTTGAGCTCTGGTTCAATATCTCCATTGCCAGTCACTATCAAAAAATATCTTGACAAGCTCAACAGTATCTCAATACAAATTTACTAAAGGTAAAAACAATTAGACATGCATAACTGTAATTATGGAGCAAATTGAAAATATCATTGACACCGTTCGTATTTTACAATAAATCAAGCATTAAGCATTTAAAGCTGTTTTACCACCCCTCACTTTGTTCTTCTGTCTCGCCGATGTGCCTCATATGTTCATGAGGCCCCTGGAAGTGTGAGACCCCAGAAAATGAACATTTGCAATAGCTCAACTCCACCTGGGTAGACTGTTTTAACAGGCCACAGGTTGTGTTGCAGGCACACAGTAGGGTTTAGCTGTGGGCAGATCTGGGCAGACAGAAAGAGAGGGGAAAAGTCTGCACCTCCTCCTTCTCCTCAGTCTCCTGTGTCTGCACCTCCACCTCACACTGCTTTATGTGAGGCTCGTTTTACCTTAAAAAAATACTTACTGTACTCAATGTTCCTAGGGCCTTCTCCTCCTTGTCATCTGTCTCTAGGCCTTCAAAGCAGCGCTCCTGCTGCTCACTCAGGGAACACATGAAATAAATATTAATCTGACCTCTGACCACATGCTTTGCGCACTTTAAGAGAGATAACTGGTCAGATGGGGAGAAAAGAAACTCTGTCCAGAGTAGACTGTAAAAAGTGCTTTCCGCAGAATCCATAACTATTATCACATTTTTTTCTGTTTATAAACTATGGAAACAATTACTGATCACGTATCAAGTAAATCCATAGGTTTAAACACTTACATCTGAAATTTGACTTTTCATCATCAATTAATCTAATCTTAAGAAGGCCTAACCCCTCGATTTTAATCAGCTTATGTGTTCCTCAGTGCAGCTCACCCAGTCTGTGCCCTGTGTACTGTTTACTGGGACTGTCACTGTGGCCAATGGAAATCCAAACAAAGAGGGGTCTGTTCCCTATTGTCCTGCCCGAGGGCTGTCAGCCCCTCTTTGGGCACTGGCTCAGTGGATGGCTGGGGTTGCTGGAGGATAAACCTGTTCAAGTTTGACCTCTCAGACTCATCAGTGATAAGAGAGAATGAGGTGAGGGACGACAGAAACTCTAGAGAAAGAGAAAGCATGCACAATGTAAAGTTATGGCTGGTTCCTTTTAAGTCCGCTGTCGGAAACTGTTGTAACGTAAACACCTGCAGCCATTAGCTGATTCAATCGGAGAGACCGGATAGGACTGTTTATATGTTACAGGCTACTACTGAAGGACCAGTTAAGTCAAAGTAAAGCATTAGGTATACACAGTGAGTGACGAAGGGCAATGTGGGCTTTCAGGCTTTTAACCAGTGGAGTGTCTTTGAAGACCTCAAACGAGCAGGAAGGTGAGGTAAGTGCAGAGGACCCCAAGACATGCCTTAGCCTCCCCTCTTCTGTTTGCAATCATGGTTTAAGCCGTCTGGCGGACTCCCATAGCTGTGCCATTGAAGTCCAATTTTACTGTCATAAAAATCACCTGGCGAGCTGCAGGCCATATACTGAAACATCTCAGCCACAACTCAGAGTCTCGCGCTTTGATTTCGAGGCTTTAAGGGTTTTGTTGGTTGCTGTTCCTGCTTTGTGCATGAACCATCTGAAAGCCGTCCACTAGAGCTGAGAGAGGGTCAAGAGCGCTCCATTAAAGTGTGGTGTTTAAGAGGTGCTGGGGCCAGGAGGAAGCAGCTGCCACACATGTGCACCCCTGCCCCGCATCTGCTCATTGTCTGCGCATCTTTTGCCTGTGTCACAAATATCCCTCTACGCCCACACCCAACTTCAAAAAAAGCGTGTGAAGGAGGATTGATTTTGTGAGTGACACACCAGCCGCATTTTGGACATCAAAAAACAATGTGTCAACCATGTGATCCAAAGTATTTGTTGTGCACCTGCGCAAGTAAGACGTTGGCTGCTCTCTTTGTGACTGTTCCGATTTTGTTTGTACTGCACAGCCATATATGCCTTTTGACATTTCTTTTGTTATTATTCCTTGTGTCAAATAGGCCTACACAATTCTTTGCCCTGAACTGGTTTGGAATGGGATATTTTCTATCTCACTTTAGAACTTTATCGTTTTAAATATTTGTTTTGAGCGATTAACAAGAAACGAAATCATGATATTTCTGTCTATGCCCCTTTTTAGTTCGTTCCTCCATGCCCAACTGGTCTCAGTTTTTTTTTGTTTTTTTTCTAGGGGTCAACTCTAACTCTTTAAACTGCTGAAGAAGCTATTCTTCCTCTTCTCTCCTCCTTCTAGATTGATTATGACGGTTGTAAATAGTCATAATAAACACTTGAGCCACTAAGTGAACACGAAATTACGCCATGTGCGCTTTAATCTATATCAATACCTTTCTTAGCCGTTCTGCACTCACAAAGCCTCAAGCCCTTTTCCAATTGGTAACAAAAGCCAACTAACCACTATCTCTGCTTGAAACCACAAATCCTTTCTCCCTCCCTCTGCCTCTTCCCTGCTCCTCCCAGCTCAGAGCGCCTCCTCAACTTGTTCTTACCTCTCCCGGTGAAACGCACGCTTCACTCTCCTACTTGCTCTAGCCTCCGGTCGCGGATGAAGTCAGAGGGCTGCGTAAATAGGCGAATGAAAGGGAATACGCGTAAACAAGTGACTTTACGTTTATGCGTCATTTGGGCAACTTCCCTCAACATGCAGGCACCTAACTGACGATGGGATACTGAACACATGCTGCCAGTTGGTCCAAGTTCACCATCCACTTTGCCAGACTTTCGCCGAACTGAGCTGGAGCGCAATTACGCACGTTCGCCATGGCACCGACGTTGGACAAACGTGGCCCCGCTTTGCTTTTAATATGGAGCTACTGCGTGTTGGCGGACACGGCGTTTACGAACTTTACTCTGGACAACGAGTTCCACTCAAGTTTCATCCACCGTCGCCTGAAGAGCCAGGAGCGCAGGGAGATGCAGCGGGAGATCCTGTCGATCCTGGGGCTGCCGCACCGGCCGAGACCCCACCTGCACGGAAAACACAACGCTGCCCCTATGTTTATGTTGGACTTATACAACGCCATAACCACGGAGGGCGAGGAAAGATACTCGTACCCCTATAAGCCTGTGTTCACGACACAAGGGCCACCAATAGCCAGCCTCCAGGACAATAACTTCTTGAACGATGCAGACATGGTTATGAGCTTTGTCAATCTAGGTAAGCACATTCCGTATTGTCTGTTGCGATAAAATGGTTAACTTTGGTGATATTTACTTAGCTATATGATTGCTATGCTTACAGCTTGCACCTGCACTTCATAGTAGCCCATAGAGCAGCACAATGACCACGTTTCCATAAAGTGGGCGCAGTTATCCCGCTAATATGCAGGAGTGCCACATTCCAGTGCATTTTCCTCAAACAGCTGTGCAATCAGCTAAAGGTTCAGGTGCTGGATGGCGTACCAATATGTCAGCCACATGTTATCTGAAGAATGAGCAAGTCAACAGCAGATAGGTTCAAAGTGCACTCTGTCCTCCTTAGGCGTATAGCTAGACATATAATTAAATCATGTTGGTTCATAATATTGTGCACATATAGGCTCTTCACATGTGTAGGGCTATTTAAGTGCCCATTCCTGCTCTAACAGCGCAATACGAGTTATATTATATTATCTTTATATATTTCCACAGAAATGTTCTTATCAGTGTGTTTATTGATGTCAAATGGCCGAAGGTGATATCATTACATAGAGCAGCACTCAGAGGTTGTGAAGTGCAAATTATCCCAGTGTTTGGAAATTGCGGGTGAGATTGGTGAGACAAACAACTTTGACTTTTTTTTAATGTATTTATTTTTTTACACTGTCACGCCCTGTTGTTGCCTTAATAATGTCTTTAGTTTGACATTGTTGCATTTGAGCAGAAATTTGCATGTAATCCTTAGGGGAACGAAATCACTGTCGGGTCGCATTGGCAAGTAAGAGGGAGGTGACTATGGTTTCTTTAGTGCAGTGTGTAATTACTGCGAGAGCTACTGCATTGTGACTATTTTTGACAGGCTGTGACACAGATGGATTTGACCACAAAGGCTCAAAGTCAAGGGCTTGTGTTATAGAGGAGCACTTAAGAGAGGAAGTACGGAAAGGCATGGTTAGGACATTCATTTTGAACAGACGATTGTGGCTGAAGATGGGAAATTTGTATGAAGCATAGTTTAATTTTGACAACAGTCTGTAGTTTTTGTCAAAATCTGTTTTTAGTTTTAGTCAATGGCCTGTAAATTTGGCTTTCTAAATACGTTCAGACATTCAAAGGCATATTACCAACACTGTTATTAATATTGGCTTTAGGAATCTCTGCAAATCTGATGATGACCAGACTTGTTCAGACTGGGACTTTGAGTTTGTGAGGCTGATTGGAAAGTTAGAAATTAAATTCAAATAGTTGCATCAGGAGCAAGAATGGTATTTTCATGTGTCTCTTCTGTTCATCTTCTATTAGTTTTTGTCAGGTATATTAGTCGCAGTTTTAGTCTTCATTGATTATTTAGTTTTTAGTTAGTTAGTTTTTATTTATTAACTGGGCATTTGGAGATACTGTTTGAGATGTATGGTTCAACCTCCTTGTGAATTATCTAGAAACAGTGTAAACTTTTCACACAAAACAGTCATTGCAGCTGAAATATGGATGAGTTGCTCCTGGAGCTCTTGGATTTCAATTTTAGCCCGATTCTATCTCTATTTTGTTGTCCGTAAAATACATGTGACAACTGTTTAAAGTTTCCCTCAAAACACCAATCCACAGCCATGCCAGCTTGCATTAGTCAGACCTTTATAGATTTGTGTTGTTCATAGAGGAATTTAAAATGCTATTTGCTTTCTCCCCTATCGTTCTCTTCTAAAATACAAATATCACTTGTATTATTCATTTATTTAAATTCTATTGCGATTGCCCATTATGAAGCACACAGTCTGTGATCTACAGCCAGCAGGGCGAGGGCGGGTGGGGGCTATGGGACAGACCCCAGGCCAGGGACGTCCCCACACTGAGTCACTTGACTTTAGGGGAGCCAGCTGTGTAAATGAGTTACAGCATACATTCAGAATGTACACGATTAAATGCAACGCAGGTCGCCCTGATGCTGGGCGTATGCAGGACATGCCATGAGAACACGCCAGCGACTTAACACAACACACTCTTCGAAGGTGGCATATTCCCCAATGGAGAGATGAGGTCAAAAGTTCATAAACTCAGCAGTTGTTTACTGCAGCCAAGGAGATCATTTGTAAATATTCTTACATAAGACATTTTATTAACCAGGGCATAAGCTCCTGGCCACTGTGCATTAAGGCATTTCCTCTTTAACAAACCACAGCTTCCAGGCTTCTGCCACTCCTTCAGCCGGCCCACCACTCCATTCACTTCCATTCACCCAAGTCAGTCTCAGTGAGGCATGCTCACTCACTGCCTACTGTAACTACCTATAAAGTTTATCCCAAACCACAGAAAATGCACATGACTTGAATGACTACTATTTGCATCCTGTGTGTGATTTAAGGAGCGTCATCACCACCTTTATTTACGTGTGTAGTGTTAGTCACTCGCATTTATTTACCTTTTTCTCATGCAAGGACTGCACACGAGTAGTAAAACATTTAAGGTCAAGTCTTGAATTCATGATGTCATATTGCTATAAAGTTGTACGTTGCCACATTAGTGCTGACATGTTTATGAGCTTGCACGAGATGTTTGCAATGTTACTTAAGACAGAGAATTCAGGGTAGGTTCTGTTGTAAATAAAAAGCCTTTAAACATCTAACCATTGACAAGCATGTGCTACACAGTTTTGTGTAATTGTGGACTGTTCAGCTCCTGTTAATCCAGGGCAGATGTGGCGCATTTAACAGAAAAAGGAAAATAAACGTGTCACTTGTGTTTCACTTTGTCTCTTTGTTCTTATGTATCAATTAGAAGGTCATTGTCTAACATTAGCTAATCTTGTATTTATGGGTGTAGTTTTTGTGCACTGTGAATCAGAGGTAATTACTCCGGGTTGCCTTAGTGATCTGCCTGATCACCACCTGGCCCAATGCTGCTCACACCCCTTGTGTTGACTCCCAAGAGCCCCCGTAATCCTGTGTCTAAATTGTATGGGTATAATGATTCACATATGAATTCAGAATGCTTGTATGTGATATGCTCTGTTGTGGCCTTCTTAATTTATGCAAGCTTTGGACTGGCACAAAATGTGACCCTTTCCAATATTTTTCTCAGCGTTTCAGACTTTGTTGTGACAATTGTAAATGGGCAAATAGAAATATTCTAAAAATCTGAAACAGAAAATCCCCAAATGTTGAAACTTATTGTCTGTTAGTGATTGGGTTAATGAACGTACTAGATTAATCTTGTATCTCTTGAAGTCCTTGTGTGATTGAAAATGGCGTCACTAGGCAAAATATAGAATTAGTACTTTTACTGACAGAGAAGACAGTTTGTAGGCTTTGCTTTATTTTAGGGCTTGTACTTACAGAGATAGGCGTTCTTTTTGCCCACTAAATACTTCTTAATTCCTTGGAAACCTGGGTCTTTCCTGTGAGCAGGCTCTCCTCTTTGACCTAACATGTAACTTTGCACATTTTAATATTGTTGACATTGTTTATTCATCAGTGTTTTCTGACAGTTTAGTTGCTCTTGTGACATACCATCACATAACTTGATTGTTTCACAGTGTGGCTTTAATCATAGGGTGAGGGTTAAGCTCACAGTTAAATGGCAGATACCACCATTGGATTTCATAATAAGCACTAGTCCTTAGAATGCTATGATGTTCATAGGGCTGGCCGATTTTGGAAAAATTGATCGACCATATTGATCGATTTCGATTCGATTTTATTTTGTCATAATAAATTAAATACATCTTGCTGATTCATAAAATTTGATACATCTTTTATTCAAACCTTAGCTCAAACAAAAACACTTTCCTCCAGTTTCATTGAACACACAAAAGTCTTCCATTGTCTCGTCCAAACTCCCAAACTAGGTACTGTCGATTATAAAGTCCTATGACGATTATTGAGATTGACCAAAGTAGAGATTGCGATTTCTATGAAGTTTCAATTAAAGGGGCTCTGTGGAGTTTGGAAGTTTTGTGCTCGCAATTGCCCCCTCAGGCCAAACGCGTAACTGCAGCCTCCATGATAAGCTCGTGCATGAGGCGCTCAGGCTTTACGAGCACCAGAAATAACAGTCCCGTCAATTTACAGATTTGCAGGCATGACTTAAACTGAGGTAAGAAACGTTACTGTTTTGTAAGATATTTAGACCAAATCAGTTTGAGTGAATGTTTTCCTAGATAAAATACTTGAGCAAATGCAGCAAAGTGAATCGAGTGAAGAAGCCAAGTAATACAACTCGTAAACTATATTGTAAATGGAACATGTCCACTTTTTGTAGTCGTTTCACTGCTTATAAATCCGTGAACAGTCAGGCTTATTTTGCGGCCAAGAAAAGCTAACATTAGCGACATTACTTTTGCCATTGTAAATACAGCCCCATTACCACTGTTACTACTCAAATGTTTTGTCGGACACCGTTGTTTTGAAAGCATCACCCCTTTTCCCCCATGTATTTAGTCATCTTTTCTTACCTTTCAAGCAAAAATAAGCTGCGGGTCTTTTGAGAGATTCTCTTTTCCGATGTTTACTCCAGTTCTTTGCCTACGCTGATCAGACTCGACTTTCGCCTTTTTGGTCACACTCGAATAAACTCTTCGTTTCTTTTCGTTATTTGGGGTCTGGGCTGGAGTTTCGATGGTGCTTGAAGCCGGTCTCCTCTTATTCTCCGCTAAATCCATCCCTCCGAAGTTACCACTCGCGCTGCAGCGTCAGTATAGAGGCGATACAGCTGACGCTACAGCTAACGCTACAGCTGAGCGTGCACGCGCATTACGCATTACGCTGTGTGCTTGTTCGACCCGAGCATAAACTATTTAAGTGACTTTACAGACATATAGAGGCAATCGCGGTGAAAAGGCCAGGGCTCATTCTACTCACCAGGGCATTGCTGGAGCATGTATGAGGAAGACATTTTACATTTGTATACATTTATTTGTGGTTAAACTTATGTATAGTCCCTTTAATTGCCCAGCCCTAGATGTTCCGTAAACACAGCCTATTAATTGAAAAATCGAATAATCTTTGTTATTTTCACAATGCAGTCAGGCCTTGGGCACGTGCTTGTCTTTTAGTCAAAGCCACATGAGCATTTTTCTGGTGACAATATAACCCTGTAAAATGTGTGTGTCATGTGTGATTTTTTTCTCTACCTACCCTGGTTCTTGTTGCTTCTTACATTCCTCTCTGTAGTGGTGCTGAGGTTAATGCAGATGTTTCCCTCAAGGCTCATACAGCTGCGAAAGGAAACTTTATCTTTTCTGAGTCCAACAAGTCCCCTCGTCTTGACCTCTGGCATCACCTCCAGTCTGTTCTCGATCCACTTATTCACGCACCACAACATATGATACGACATCTCCCCAGTGCTCGCCTCCCCGGACCAACATCGATGATGGTCACTGAGATCCCGGCTTTAATTAGTGAGATACAATATGCGCCCTTCAGTGTTGCGTGATGTTTGCTCTCCAGGCTTCTTTCTCAGGAGATTTAAACCTCCCATGCTCAAAGACATAAAACATTTCAACACTTTCTCAAGTTCTTTTTGTGTGTTTTTCCACACACCACCCCCTGCACTTTCTCACATGGAATTTAAGACTTATCCTATTTCAGATTTATTGTCTTGTGTAATTCTACTATTGTCCTGCCAATTTTTTTTTATTTTTCTGTTTTTTATTTTTTATGAGGATGTAAAAACTTACTCAAAAAAAGTGTTGTTGGATTGTTTCTGTCCTGGACACTTCATGCTATCAGTATCATAGATAAATATATTTGGTACAAATGGTACAAAAATTAATAGAACTACTGGATGGTTTTTCCAGTTCATCAAAATGTGAATGTTATGGGAAAGCTTGAAATAGTATCTTACAACCTATTGTTTCGAAATGCTTTTGTGCAAACAATAACTTAAGTATAAATACTGTTATAAATGTAAATATACATTTAAAATCTCCATATAGGCTTTTCATCAAGGGATGTCGCACTAATCCCAAAATCGTTTTAACAACACATCCACGAGCTCTATTGTCCTACAATGTCTTAAAGCTTGTCTGAAAATATGACAAATATTAGTTGCAAAGTTGTTAATGTTTCCAAGCTTATTTTCAGGTGCCACAAGCAGAGGTGGGTAGAGTAGCTGAAAAATTACTCAAGTTAGAGTAACTTTACTTTGAAATTATTTTACTCAAAGTAGTGACCGAAATAATTACTCAAGTAAGAGTAAAACTGGAAAATTCTACTTGAAGGGGGGAGGGGAATCTTATTTGTATAGCGCTTTTTATATGACACAAGTCACACCCAAAGCGCTTCACACATGACTTGATACTTGAGTACTGTGAGTGATGAGCTTAAAAGTGTGATTTAAAATTATGAGAAATAAAACATGAAATGATGTAAAAGTCCCAGTATTTCCAAAGGAAAGACCTGCAACATGATGCTTTTACCACTTAAAGATTTACTCACTGTGGAACAAGTTTTTTTTTTTTTTTTTGACTAAAGTAAGAGTGCAGATACTTAATTATAAGCATTACTCAAGCAGAAGTAAAAAGTACCATATGGTAAAACTACTCTAACTACTTCAATGAAGGTTCTCAATTTTGTCAGCAAAATGACAAATACATTAATGTGTTGTTGGACTATTGTTTTGCTGTGTCACAATTGTTGCTAACCAGGTTCCTTTCCTGGCTGGTTGTAATCACCTCTGTGTACTCGGCCTGTGTACTGTGGCGCTCACTGCCACTGTGAAAAACACTTGTGGAGTTTGGCCAAAAGGAATGTTTCTGGAGCTAATTAGTGTTATTGAGTGCATGTTTTATGGCCTTCTGCTGGTCAGGGAGTGAATAGCAGCCGAGGAATGTTACAGTTGGTACAGATAGTATTTCCTTTTTGAGGTATTCTTCTAAGGCAGAGGTGCGTTTTCTGACTTATCTACTGTATGTTTCAGTCATTGTTGCACGAATAGGAGAGGGCGATATAACAAAACACATTTTCTTAGACCTGGGCCGCAAAATTCATGTAGACTGAGTTTCTTCTGTTCTTCTGTTCACTAAGAGATCACTAAACTCACATCACCCTTCTTTATAATTATTAAAATCCCTCTGTCCCATGATGAGCTTGCCCAATACAGTAGGAGTGGATGGTGAAAAGACTTGTAAGAGCAAAGAGCTGCATGAAACTGAGAAGCACTGAATCACAGTATCAGGGTGACTCAAAAGGAGAAGAAATGTATTTGGAACAAAGCACAATAAAATTGCCTTATTTCTGAGAATTCTTGATTATGTCATATTTTATTATTCATTTTTGTGTGTTAATTTTGATTGTATGGGATTTTACTTTACTTGCTTTTATCTCTGAAGCACTTTGAATGAACCTGTGTAAACAAACTTGCCTTGCCTTCTGTTGGCATTGTTTCTCACCAGGAAATCAGGGGTAAAAGCTTCAATCCACAAGCCTTTTTTTTGTGTGTCTTGCTTTTGTTGAATCCTTTTGTGTGCATTTTCCGTATAGTCACCTGTTGAGCCTGGGAGTCCTGTATGACATCTGGCCGTACATAACAGAGACTGCCGGCCAAGCGAAGAAGGCACTTGCTGGGAGAGATGATGAAATGCGCCGCGGGTGGGACTTGACATTGTGGCAAGTGGTCAAAAGGCCCAGATGTACGGAGCAGCGGGTGTCCTCGCTATCCCAGTATGATGGACTGCGCGTGGTCACAGCCAGGAATGCTAGGCCCATATTAGCTCCCTTGAATCATTCCTAAACACGTGGCGGGCTAACTTGATCTTGAATCTTGCGATACCGCTAAATGAAGACAGGAATGGTTGGAAAATGAGCTACCGGATGATGAATGCGTCTTGTTTTATAGATGTTCCTCTGGCATTGCCTTATCGGGAGTGCGTTCGGACTCCCCCTCACATCTGCAACCCCAGGTACCAAGCAGTGAAATCCACACTTGTTTGCAGCCTAGGGAGCCTAATTCCTTTCTAACCATACAAAATGAAATGAAATAAAAACCTTTTTAGTTTGTGTCATGAAGGATACCAAACATTTTAAGGCAATCCAGTGCGTTTGTGTGTTTACGTTCTGTCCAATTTCTGTAGTCCAGCCACCTACCTCTTTGAGCCACCAGCTGCACCGGTGATGTATTCACCCTAGCGGAAATTGCGTTAGCTGAACCCTGTAATACTGGCCAGATTCCTGCGCAAGATCCAACAGCCAAAATCAAAGCCCTTAAAAGCCTCGAAACAACTGTACGCAAGCGTTTTTATTTCATTTTATGATAGGTGGTGAAACATTACATCTGCGCAATGTGCAATATGAACAGTCGCAGGCCTGTTCCTGTTTATTTTTAATCCCGTCGCTCAAATGCAGGAACAAGCTGAGATTTAGCAAAGGCTGTTGCGATTTCCGTGCCAGCTTCCCTTGTCACTTGTGCAGTAGTTAAGCCTTCAGGGTGTGATCGCAAAATCGTGCATGTTACTATATAGTGCCTGTGTAAGGCAATCTCTCAGAGGTTTGTAAGAAGGGGATGACTTGGTGAAATGGGTGTGCCTCATTCAGCCACCAAATTAAAGAACTTCCAATAACTAGGGGTTAAGGGGAAGAGTGAGTGGAGGAAAAGTAAAAAAGCTGTGGTCGGCGAGTTGTTTTATCCAGCCGAGGAGAGGAAGTGCACTGGTTATGGAAGGATTAGCAGTGGAGGATATTATTCCCTGGCTCGGTACAGTTTGTCACCACATTAAATCACGTGCCAAAGTATGGTGACTGCAGAAATTTAGGCTGTGGTTTTGATGTTTCCTTTTGCTAAACTGCCTCAAGGAAAAGTCTGCTTAATGTTCGTGCTGTGAGATGTCCATCCAGATTTTGTCAGCGGTTAAGTAGGCAGAGGATTTGAGCCAAAGAAAACTGGTGCGCATGTACAAAATATACATATCTAACGAGCTTTAAAAGTGCAGACAAAGGCTTTATTTCCCCAAATCTTTATTATAATTATATCCGAATTTCCAGTGCGCTTAGCATGAGCCATCATAATACTTTGATTAGACTGAAATCCATTCTTTTTGAGAAATGTAACATCTATTTTAGTTTAACACTGTTTCCACTGTAGGCTAGTGGTTACATACTTAGAATAATAATGCACTTCCTAATTCTGTTTATTCCAGCATCATTCATCTTATCAGAAACGATTTAGGTAAAGATTTAAAACACATTGAATCTGGTCTTGCAGCGCTCTCTCCCACCAGTTGAGAATCACTGCTCTAAGCTGTGATATCAAGAAGCCACCAGTTGCTACAATTGAGTTCAGAGAGCCAGTGAGTTTAATAGCTGCCGCGAGAGGAAGAAAGAGGTCAATATTGCTGTGTTTCATCTAATCCAGGCCTCTCGTTGGCCTCCGGGCGAAGGATCTCACAAAGGATCGGTCTGACCACAAGTCTTCAATGTAAGGACTTTTCTTCCTGTGGTCGCTGTTTAATACGTGCGCACGGGCATGAATGGGAGCTCAAAGGCAAAGTGCTGTGGTGAGTTAATGATCGTTAAGAGTGAGTAAGTTATAGCATCAAACTCTGCTGACCCTTTCCTCACAGCGGTAGAAATACATCACACAAGCATGATGTCATCACAAATTGCCGGTGGCCAGGATGTTTCCAAACCTGATAATGACCCCACGGTGGGTAGTCTCCCGCGAGATCAGACCCTCCGCTCAGTGCAAACAGGTCTTCTTCAGGACCAATGTTTCTTCCATTTTCTCTGTTCACTGCATGGAAAATGTGACTTCTTGTGCTGTGTTTTTTTTTAACTTGAGCAATGGAGATGCTACAGGCGTGGCACATCTCTGTATAATTGTTTTGACCTTTTCGTGTAGTCCTTAAAAGCATCTGAACGTTTCTGTTATAAAGAAGTAGAAACCCAGGTGTGTAATGTTATAGAACATTTCCACAGTTTTCTTTATTTTGAACCAATCCACTGTGGCAGGGAGGTGAGAGCAGGGTGCGACCCCCTCCCCGCTGTGCGGCGGAAGCAGACATGTTTAGACTGAGGGGTGTGAGGGCGCGGGACAGACACTTGAGCTAATGTGAGCCGTCAGGTCTGTCCACTGCTGCTGCGGGACTCGAGGTGTGAGAGAAGTGTCCTGGGCCAGAGAGCGAGAGCAGATGAGGAAACACGGGACAAGGAAAACAAACCACGAAAACTCTGACAGTTTGTTCTACAGCTGTGTGCTCTGCAGAACAAGGCCCTGAGCTGGAGTTCTGTAGGGAGGTATAAATTATGTAGATGCTAACAGTGTTTAAACAGTAGTCATTCTCTTGAGCTTGTTGCTTTTGTGTTGATGGATAAAGCTGTCTTCATTGTCCTGGTTCAGCTGTGTGCTGTAGTTTGCACTTGATATATAAAAACAAGGAGATGGCCTAATGTTGCATCAACAGCACTTGATAAAAAAGGAGATTACAGGTTGTCCTGAACAGAAAAGAAATGGCTAGTAGCACAGTGTTTACGTACGTCTTAAATGATGGTGTACTAAAAGCCAGCCTGTTTATGAATAAACATTCAGGAGAATTTGGAGGCAATTGAAGCTAATGTGTGGGAACACCTGTGCCTCTAAAGGCTGTGTGTCTCTTTGTGACACAGGGTGTGATGGCTACTCACTTCCTTCCAAAGGAAGTTATAAAGACAACCGCTTAAGTTTAACTATGGTTCCTGTCTAATGACTACCATATACCATGAAGAAAGTGGATGCAGAAATGTGGCAAAACCTAAAGTGCTCTGGCTCTTTGTAAGATGGTGAAATGAAATGATAAATGGAGTGTCTATAGAAAGTCTATGAGGAATGAAAATGCTAAATGAAGTGATAAAATAGTTGGTGTGGGTGTTTCACAGCAGCAGCCAGCTGCTCTCTCAAGCAAAGATAAAGAGCTTTTACAGTAAAGGCCCGGGTCGCTCCGGAGGCAGAGTCTGTTTCTGTGCAGAGGGAGTGCACCTGCACTGAGCTGCTGAAGGGCTCAGAGCCCTCCAACCTTTTACAGGACATAAAACGATATGTGAGACATGTGCAGGTATCAGCTGTTGAGACTTCAAATAAGACTCAAAAAACATGCGTGTTTCAAGAGTGTGTCTGTAGTCTTTCATTGGGCCGCTACAGTTTATCCCAGTTTGCTTCAGTCGGCCTCCTCATTGATTTCTCTGAAGCACACACATGTTCATTAAGTGCTAATTATACCTGGTTCAGCGATACGTGTGAACTGAGTGTTACCATGCCCATGACTGCCAGCAGCTTTAGCCACTAACTACCTCAAAATGTATACTGTCAACACATTCAGGGTCATGTTGTCAAAACTAATCCCGATGAAAGGCCTGATAGATGAGACGTCCCACCTCACTGAGGGTACATGTGCGGACAGAAAGTGGGATGTAGTATAAAGGACTTGGCGATACAGAGCGTAAGTGGGACAAGTTAATAATGAGTTGCAGGGTTGTTGTGAGGAACTGGCCTTGAACTGTATTGTTTTCTATAGGCAAGTGTTTAAACCATATGTGTGCCGGCAGCAGAGGAAGGACAATGGTGTGCCCAAAGCCAGGCTGTCTAATGACCAGCAGAGCAGTCCACTCATTCAAGAGTAATTAGATCCTTCTTTACTCCGGCTCTGACCAATCAGCTCACAGTGCAGCCTTTGTACCAGCTCCTTCTCCAACTGGCTTTAATAGAGATGCAGAGTCTGTGGGCAAAGCAAGAGTTCAAAGCAACATTGAGAAAGTGGCAGGTGTGTGGAGCAGGAAGTCACAATGTACTTTCACACTTACAGTACCTCACTGCACCTGCACTGGGAACAAGACTAATTACTTTAGATTGCATGATTTTTGAAGAACACCAAGATCTTTTAAGATAATGTAAAAATGAACACAAATGAGCCATAGCAAATTATTTCCACTGTTCAATTTAAGGACAGTCCAATTACATTTCTTTGTAGCAATGCATTACCAGAATGCTGAAGAAGACATTTCCTCTTAAAGGAATAGGCCACCGTTTTTACATACGGAGATATGTTCTTACCTTAGCTTTGACGAGTTCATGTGTACCTGTCTGGTCTCCACATGTGCCTTCCGTAATGTAAACACAGCACAGATGGGGTTAGCATTTAGCCTCTCCCCCTCTCCTCTATAGCTCCAAACAAGGTGAAGATAGAAGCTACCAAACTCTTCCACGTTTTCCCTATTTAAATATGGTTACGTGAAGTGTTACACTACAAAGTATAATTACACAAAATTAAACAACGTTGATTTTCTAAGTGGATAAAAAGGGGAACTATATTGTAAGGCGTAATAATACCAGGAGTAATTCGGCATCCGCACAGTAAAGTGAGGCTAAATGCTAACGCCGTCTGTGCTGTGTTTACATTACGGAAGGCGCACGTGGAGACCAGACAGGTACACATGAACTCCTCAAAGCTAAGGTAAGAACATATCTCAGTATGTAAAAACGGTGGCCTATTCCTTTAAATATCCCTGTATCAGCGAATTTCATAACTTCTTTCACTTCTGATTTAGCATTTAGTGTCGCGCTTGTTTATTCGGCAGAGGTCCACTGTTTCTATTGTTCGTTCGCTTGCTTGATATCACACCATGTTTTGTTTTGATACTTCAGACCATGCGATTCTCTGATTGGTCAATCTGCCTGTCAATCGCATCAATTAGATCTTGTGAAAATTAGACGAGGTCCCAGAGCAGAATAGAGTATACAATAGAAAAAGACTGTCTGGCTGCCGAGGATAGCGAATTCCAGCTTTATCTGTATCTTGCAGTCATTTTCAAGTTTTACATTGGATGCCCTTTGCACAATGTGTTTCCGATATACAATGTATGCTCCAGTGTTTTCAATGTAAGTAGACTTAGAACTAACTCTAGTTCCATATTTTGTGGACTATAAGTCGCACTTTTATTCATATTTTGGCTGGAGGTGCGACTTATATGTCAAAATTATATCATTTCACATGTTTGTTATTTTTATACTGACAGCCGCTAGAGGGCGCTCTAGGCTTGTGTACCAGTATCTGCTACTCTTGTACCACTAAAAAATTTTAAAACGGTAATCAAGTAGCGGAAAGAAAAGTGTGGAGTGAGTGAGATACTTGTGTGGGACTGGCGAAGCGGAGGTTACTCTTACTGCAATGAAGAAAACAAAAAAAGCTAATCGCTGGCTAAAAGCTGGATGGCCACAGCTAGATGAACGAGTTCGTAAATGGGTGCTTGAACAACGTGCTGCCGGGAGAGGCTTGTCAATGGTGCAGTTACGCCTCCATGCCCAGGTAGTTGCCAAGGCTGGTGCGACTTATACTCCGGAGCGACTTATAGTCCGGATAATACGGTATGCTTTCTTCTTGCTTTTCACACTTAAGCCTGTCACAATAATTTCTTTAACAAATCATTGCTCTATATCTGTTGTATTTATTTGCATTTGGGGAACTTTTTGTTAACCAGCAATTGTCTAGCTATTGTATAATTTATTTAACAATTTAAACCTGTTTACAGCCGTTTAAAATTGATTATTATGGCCTAGCGACACCCTGGAGATTAATTATTGTAATGCAAAGTTGTTGTGTGTTTAAATTTAACATACTCCTACAATACAAGTTCAACCACATGTGTTTGTTTATGCGTGTGGGGTCGCTCTGGCAGTTGATAAAGAGGCGTCCGGGGAAGAAGCGGGACACGATGAGAGACGAGGCCCTGACCCCTGGGACGTCCCGCGGAGACATGAGAGCTAAAGGGTCAGGGGGCTCGTCTTAGGGCGCAGAGATGGAGAGAGAGGGATACGCCGAAACACTGGACTCATGAGAACCAGATGAAGGGCAGCCTTGATGACTCTCCAGAGCATCCAGAGGAAAAGAAGTCCGAAGTGAAAGGGGGCTCGTAAAGCTGTCAGGCTGGGCCTGCGTCTCTCTATCATGGTTCTGTGCACACCAGCTGTATTTCTCCTGTGCTTTTATGAAACTTTCTATCATGAACCAACATGTGTATTGTGTATAAATGTGCGTTAAATTTGGGACTAACCCAACTTGCTTTGTCAGTTTCCTGCTAACGAGTGATGGAGTGTGGCAGTATAGATATGGTAGAAATTTAATATAACAGCTGCAAATGTTTATTCCGATATAAAATGGAACCTAATATACCTTTTATAGTTTTACCTCCCTGTGACCTTTGTATAGCGGCCTGTACAAGCATTTCTTTATATAGCCACATGTTGTGACACACTTTTGTAACAAGTGACAAGTTAAAGGGTCTATATCATGCTAAATCGACTTTTTAGAGGTTTCAACCATGTTCAAATATTAAACCCTCATCAAAAACATACCTCAAGTGCTGTGTTGTTTAAGTAATACGCCAGCCCACACTCCGGTATACATCCCACAGAGATTTCCACACTATTCCTCTGAGATTTTTAGTCTTAACTTCCTCACCGAACTCGTGCTGATCTTGTTTGTGCTCTCTTCCTTACACAGATTAGGCTGATACTAAGGGCTGATTCAGATTGCAGGACAAACTGACTCTGTATCTGTGCTACAACAACACAGATCTGATTTTTCAAATGCGACCCTGGCGATAACTATCTGATCTGTAATGCGACTTTGATCTGAGTGGCAAGTTCGCATACACCTGACCTACGTGTCATCGATACACTACAAATGCCATTTATTCTCCGGTAAAGTTGTTGGGAGCAAGAGGGAAACAGCACAAGCACTCGTTCTGAATGAATAAACGACCCCGACATTACGCCACAATAGTATTTTCTATAGATGTGCATTATTTTACGTTATAATGCAACAATAACAAGGCTAAGGGGTCCAGCATTATTGAATACAGTTTGTGTATTTTTCTGTTTTGCAGTGGAGCACGACAAAGAGTTCTTCTCACTTCGGCGGCATCATAAGGAGTTCCGATTCGACCTGTCTAAGATCCCCGAGGGCGAGGCGGTCACTGCTGCAGAGTTCAGAATCTACAAAGATTTCATCCACGAACGCTTCGACAACGAGACCTTCCGCATCAGCGTCTACCAGGTGCTGGAGGAACACTCGAACAGGTGAAGGCACATTTTATTGACTTGTTCCACTGGCAGTGTCACAGGTCATCACAGCACGGGACAGAAAGGTTGTCGATGAAGGGGTCAAAGCTCATATTCCAGCGTGTCCTTCAGTGTCACCCTTGAATTTGTTCATTTATTGATGGAACAATGCATCAAGATTAAGATTAAGCATATTTTATTTTCGACAAAACAGTTGTTTCCGCGTTATTTGATTAAAATAAAAAAGACACCCCTTTTCGTTGTGGACTGTAGAGAAAGGCTAAGCAATGACAACATAAGGGCATGGACTGTTGAAAACCTAGGTACAAGGCTTTCAAAAACAACAAGTCTTAGCTGTAATGAGCTAAGTTTCTGCACCAATTCAAAGCCCGCACGTTTTGTGTCTAATCTACCCTGTTCAGAGCCACCCGCATGGTTCTACTAAAGGATTCTGACGTCCAAAGGGAACAACAAAGTCATTTATTCCTTTGCCAGGGCCAGGCCTGGATGCACAGCTGAATCAGGGCTCTGACACATTATCTGCCTTCTTTGAAAAGAGGTCAGAATACACAAACGACTTTGAATGAGGCGTTTTGGTTCAATCCAGAGCTTGTTTCTAGACAATGGGCTGGACCTGGACACGCACTATTTCATGTGCTACATTTCACAGTTCCTCTCCTCACGCAGCTGTGCGGAGGAGCTCTCCCTCTATTTTGTATTGACTTTTTTTTTTGTTCTTGTAATTTTATGGCTCTCCCATCAAAGTCTAGTAAATAATGGACAGTGTGTGCTGTATGAAAGGACTAAACGTTTATAAAGCCATTATTGTCAATTAAGAAAATGAAGTGCTCCCCTGGGCCTCACCATCTGGTTTCTGCCTCCCCCTTCTCTCTCCCTCCCTCTCTCTCTCTCTTTCTGTCTGATCTCTCTCTCTGCTTTATCTCCTCCACTGTTTCACTCGTCACACTCCTCTGACCACCGCGCTCTGCTGCTTCAGCTCAAGTCACTTGGCTTTACGCTGCTGTCCCGACTGCCTTTTGTAATTGTTCGTCTAATCCCTGATGATTCGTGTGTAAAATTCAAGATTCAAGATTTTTTATTTGTCAAACCATGTTAATTATATTTCTCTCATCCTTGATTGTGGAGCCGGGGGTGGGGGCAGAGGGGTGGAAGGGAGGGCAGGGAGTTCAGCTTCCCGATGACCTTGTGTATGAAACTGTTGACTAGACCTGGCCCGTAGATTCTGCAGTCTCCTCCCTGAAGGCATTACCTGGAAGAGACTGTATGATGGGTGCGTAGGGTCCCTGGTGATTCTGACGGCTTTGCGGGTGAGACGGGTGGAGTATTTCATTTCATTTCATTTTATTGAGAGCCCCATTAGCTCCTGACTCATTGCAGGAGCTATTCTACCTGGGGTCTCCTTCATTTTCATTACAAATGTTTACATAACAAAACACAAACAAAACAACAACACACACACACACACTTACACACAAAACCAACCGTGGGAGCTCATTGTGAAACCAAACAAAACATGTCGCTGGCCACACAGCACAACCGCCCAACTCATCTCTGCCTTGCTTTTGGACAACATGGACAACTGTTTTTTTTTTTTTTTAGGAAACGCATTGTTTTTCCTCATTGCCATTCCAGCAATACAAAATTACCTAGGCAATTATGCCATGCAGCCAACGATATCACATAAAACCAAAAGAACTATCAGTAGATATATAGAGTTGACCTAAAACAGCAATAACAGCATTTTTATCATTATCACCATATCCATCTGACAAAGTAAAACCAACAACAAAAGTACAAAAGTTAAACATTTACAGTAATCAAAACATTTGGAGTTTTGTATGAAGCATGAATCTCAACTTAACTCGACTCTATAGTCATCGCTCTCACACAGGGCTGCAACTAACAATCACCATAAGCTGATAAATAGTTTCCTTTATCATTTATCATGTTATTCACTCATCTAATCAAACAGTTAGCGTATTAATCCAAATTCATTCTTGTGTAAACAAAAACACCTTTAACTTCTTTTGAAAACATCTTTTGCTGTTTTCTGACAACAAAAATCCTGGTAAAGCATTCCAGGCAACCATGGCTCTGTAACAAACAGTTCGCTGCATCTGATTAGTTTTACAACAGGGTAGAGCACACCGTGTTACACTGGTCTGATGTGTTCCATAACTATGATTATCTGAGAAAAATGACAACTTATTATGTATGACTTTAGGTATTTTGTCATAATAATGTTCCTAATAAATGTTATTAGGAAATACTTTAATCTACATTTGACCGTTAACAACGCCAAACTATCATGCATTGTCCTCACATTGGTTCTGTATGGGCAACCTAAAACAATCCGTGCTGCTTTATTTTGAGCTACTTGTAACTTGTGTAGATTATTTTCACTTGTGTTTGACCACATGAGTACATGTCCTTAATGGTGGGGAGAGGGGCTCCGCAGATCCTCTCCGCAACGCTCACGATGCGCTGGAGGCTCCTTCGGCAGGAGGCAGTGCTGGCGTCGTGCCACACAGTAATGGAGCTGGTCAGGATGCTCTCTATAGTCCCTCTGTAGAAGTTGCACATAACAGAGGCTGGTACTCTAGCTCTGATTACTCTTCTTGACCAGTGATGTAGTGTGCATGGTCCAGGAAAGGTTCTCTGTGATGTGCACACCCAGGAACTTAGTGCTGGTCACCCTCTCCACTGCAGCACCGTTGATGGTTAGAGGAGCATGTTGGACACGCGCTCTTCGAAAGTCCACAAAAATCTCTTTTGTCTTCTCCACATTTAGAGAGAGATTGTTCTGTGTGCACCACATGGCCAGACTGCTCACCTCACTCCTGTAGTTTGACTCGTCTCTGTTGCTGATGAGACCCACCACTGTTGTGACGTCTGCAAACTTGATGAAGAGGTTTGAGTCGTACTTTGGAGCTAGCTCAGTCATGGGTCAGCAGAGTGAACAGGAGGGGGCTCAGCACACAGCCCTGGGGAGCCCTCGTGTTCAGTGTGATGGTTCTGGAGGACTTGCTGCTGATACGTACAGCCTGTGGTCTCCCCGTCAGAAAGTCCAGCAGCCAGTTCCACAGTGATGTGTTGATCCCCAGGTGGAGCAGTTTGTGTATTAGCTGCTGTGGGATTATAGTGTTGAATGCTGAGCTAAAGTCTAAAAACAGCATTCTAACGTAAGAGTCCTTTGTTTCAAGGTGAGTGAGAGCTAAATGAAGCGCAGTGGACATGGCATATTCAGTTGAGCGATTGGATCGATAAGCAAACTGGTATGAGTCCGGAGTGGGAGGGAGAACAGACTTGATGTGTTCCATGACGAGCCGCTCCAAGCACTTCATAAGAATTGGAGTGAGTGCTACTGGGCGGTAGTCATTAAAGCAGGATAGTGGTGACTTATATATATAAAAACACAACTATCTTTCACCATCTTCCGAGAGGAGTGTAGCAGACGAATATAACCAGCTTATTGTCCAGTGAACGTACATTAGCCAGAACAATAGTAGGGATAGAAGGCCTGTGTGGTTTAGCTGTGAGTCTTGCTCGGATACCTCCTCGTTTGCCCCATTTTTGTTTCCTGTAGCGCCTCTTGTGACGCCTCTACAGCGCTGCAGGTGCGGGTGGCTCTCTGTGACCTGTCAGTGCTTCAGAAGATGATATCTTTGGACTTGTAGGTCTCAAATGCTGCTCAAAAGCCTTTAGCTCGGATGCTAACTGTGTGTTTACTTTTAAAACACATCCCCTGTTCATTGCTACTATAGCAAAGAGCTTTGGCAGTAAAAAATCAGCTGAACTCCACAAAAACATGGCAAAGATGTACAAAAACATCTTGTAAAACAATGTGAATCACAAAAACTGCAAATGCAGTTCACAGAAAAGGGTAGAAACGTCGCCTTGTTGGGTTAAACACAGGATTATGTCAGGATTATCTGAATTTACATTTAATTGTGATTATCAATGTCGCTGTACAGAAGAATAATTCTACTTGAGTTAGACGATGAGAATGAACAAAAACTAAGGATTCAATCATATTTCAGTATAAAATGTCAATAATATTGTAAAATCACAATGGTTCTTATTCCAGTGATTACTACATTGTGACGTTGTAACATCCTGGATTATAAATATCACGTCCTTGTTACTTGTAGAGAGTCGGACCTGTTCCTGCTGGACTCGAGGGTGATCTGGGCGGAGGAGGAAGGATGGCTGGTGTTTGAGATCACAGCCACCAGTAACCACTGGGTTGTAAACCCCGGACGAAATTTTGGCCTTCAGCTGGCCCTAGAGACCAGCATAGGTGAGTCCCCAAGACTGCAGTCAGTTTTATTGTTTTCTGTGGTTACATGCTTTATTCTTTGTCCAGAGCGTGCCTTGTGCATGGACCTGAAGGTGTATTCATTTATTGTTCATGTTTTCTTTGAAAAACTGCTGAAGTCTTGTCATCTTCCTTATTTGTGCTGATGAAAATAGATTTTCATAAAGCCAAAGACTCAGTATTCAACTTTTGTGTGGATGCACACATAAATCAAAATGATTGTCATCAGTCATCATTACTCATTCTCCCCTATCTTAGTAATGCCCTCAGTGTGTTCACCAGTGAAGCAGAAAATACACTGATCTGTGGGACAGATAAGATCTGAGGGAGTTTGTCATCTGGAGATTCGGATGTTCCTCAGAGAAAAGCTCATCAGTCGAGAGACCAGTTCCTGTAATGATTAAATCTTTCAGGATGGCAGGATGTTACATGTAAAGGAGAAGAAACTATTGCCATCATTGTGTGGGAGGGGGTGGTGTGTATTTGCATTGGATTTGGACTTAAGGGTTAGGGGTGAGCGTGTACAGACAGGCGCGTGGGACATTCCGCCGCCAGAGGCGACCAGAAGCCTTGATTTAAACAGGAATCAGACACATTCTTCAGTGTGTGAACTGCAGATAGTACGTCTGATGTCTGCAGGCACATGCATGTACTGTAGACAAATACACCTTCAAATGAGCTTTATTCAGATCAGATCTGGTCAGAGGCAGAGAGAGGAGTCTTAACTGCAGCGCTCACAGTGAGGGGAAGGTCAGGCATACCAACTGATTTCACAGTGACTCCTCTGATTGTATACATTGGCCTTGTACTTGTACCAACACCTGTTTTAACATGCTCTCTGTCTCCCCCTGAAGGTGAAAGCATTAATCCTCGTGTGGCAGGCCTGATTGGCCGCAGCGGGCCTCAGAGTAAACAGCCCTTCATGGTGGCCTTCTTCAAAGCCACAGAGGTGCACCTGCGCAGCATTCGTTCAGCGTCAGGGGGCAACAAACAGAGGAACTCCAACCGCTCCAAGGCAGCAAAGAAGCAAGAGGCTCTGAGGATGGCCAACGATGCAGGTATTGTGTCAATGAAGACGGTGATACTTCAGTGTTCTTCTCATGTTTGTGACTCCTGGCTTCATTTGGCTTTTGTTGTTTCAAAGCAATGGGACACAGATGATTTCCACTTTTGGTCTCTCTTTTCATAATACAAGCCGTGACTACTTCAAGTATATACAGATCGACACCATGATTTATATCTCTCTCAAACAATAGCAATGAGCTGCAAATGTGTGTTTTTTGTTATGAAGGTGCGAGCGGCCTGAGTTTATGTGGAGTGCTGAAACACAAGAGCGTAATGCTCCAGCTTCAAATATCCTTGTGCTGTCTTTGTTTATTTAGACAAGCATTACAGAGCAGCTAGGCCAAGTTCCCTGTGTGGAGGTAAAGCATAGCTGGCTTTTATGGCAGAACACGTGTGGTGCTCTGTGGGCCAATGCAGGGCCACAACACATGGTTCAAATGGGTCTGTTTGGAACTTTCTGGATACCAGTGGTCTGCTAAGTGAGTGATGAGAAGCAGTTGTACTTGATCATTCCCTTTCAGGAACTAATGCACCGCAGGGACACGAGGGTCAACGAAAGAACACAGGGAGGATGATAACGTCCAATAAGAAACAGACAGGCTTAATCGCATAAGTATGGTCAAAATATGAAGACACGTAGAGAACCAATAAAAAGGTTTTCAGTAAAATGTGGTGAGTGCGCACACATCTGTTTGAGGCTGAGCAGTGTGACCTCTGAACAGGGTGGCCCTTTATTTAAAAGAATTACACAACTTTGCATGTATCTGGATGTGATTACCTCTGGGCCTTGTTTATATGTTCACATTTTGCCCAAGACTCTTAATGTTGGATTGTTTAAAGCATCTCTGCCTAATTTAGGTCTGAGCCCGTAACTAGTTTGTGTTGTGGTTGACTTGTAGAATCGTATTTGTAATTTATAACATTGTGTCCTTGTTTGTTGGACAGAAAACAGCAGCACTGATCAGCAGCAGGCGTGTAAGAAGCATGAGCTGTACGTCAGTTTCAGAGACCTGGGATGGCAGGTAATAACTTCTCTTTCATGTCCACAAAGCCTTGGGCCGCACTCTAGCTTGTTTAACTGATCCACAGCTCACTACGCACAAGAATAATCCTCATACATGTTTGTAGTTCTGCAACAAAGTCTTTAATGGACCTTTTCTAAGCTTTGGAAACTGTTTAAAGATTTTGTCTAAAGTCTGATACAAGCCCTTTCGTGGTTTGTAAAGTAATTTAAATATTTATCCAGACTAACATGTGAGTAGCATAATGTCTTTAAATAACAATAAATAAATATTACAACATTATTATTGTTTGCAAACTTAAACTGAATACACATTTTGTTTAGTGCTTGTTTTACCTCTACTCCTATCTCTGTACATTTGAGCTAAGATAAAGTTATGCATACTTTTATTGTAATGCTGCAGCAGGAAAGCACAATATAAGCAAATTAATGTTTACTCTGGACAGGAAGTATGACTCAACTTTCCCTAAATGTTAAATTTATTTTGTTTACATTGGACATGTTGTGTATTTTAATTATTTTATATCTACCCTAGATCAGGGGTCTACAACTTTTTATATCAGTTTTTATTTTTATTTTTATTGTTTACCAAAAATAAAGTACATGAGACCAGGGCTAAAGTATGTCTCAACCAGGACTGACCCAGGAATCCAGGACTTTATCAGTTTTTTTCATCGAGGATCACATACTGAAGTGTATCGAGCATGGAGGGCCACAGGTCGGTAGTGAAGGCAGTCAGACGTTCAACTGGGTGCATTTAAGAAAGGTTTAACCATTCCCCTCACCTTTATTTATGCTTAGAACCTGAATACCAGCTCTGTCTCTCTATGAAGAGATAGTTTCTGAGGTTTTAATCTTGTGTAAATTGTTGAACTTACATTAAAAAAGTATCCTCAACAAGAAGCCTGAGGGCCAAAAATTGGGCTGAGGGCCGCATTTGGCCCTTGGGGCTTTCACTATATTGCCCAAAGAGCTGCAGGAGAAGGACTTAAGAGTCTGATGTGGCTCTAAAACCATGAGCTGCAGATGCCCGCACTACATACTATAGATAGACAGACCTTACATACAAACTAACTTACTTACTTACTTACAAACGAACTAAGTAACTAAACTTCCTGATTTGACATCCATGCGTCTTTCTGTAACATATGCTGTCCTCTGTCCGCTGGCAGGACTGGATCATTGCTCCGGAGGGCTACGCTGCGTACTACTGCGAGGGAGAGTGCGCCTTCCCATTGAACTCCTACATGAACGCCACAAACCACGCCATTGTGCAAACGCTGGTGAGTGAACCATCAAAGCACAGAAGACAAACCCAGCCAAGTTACCACTCTAATCATCCCGTCATCGCTGTCACCGATGTCCTGCCTCTCTTCCTGTTTGAGTTTATTGACCTCATTCTTTGTGTAATTCCAGGTCCATTTTATCAACCCAGACACGGTGCCCAAGCCGTGCTGTGCTCCCACGCAGCTCCACGCCATCTCCGTGCTCTACTTTGACGACAGCTCCAACGTCATTCTTAAAAGTACCGCAACATGGTGGTCAGGGCCTGCGGCTGCCACTAGGACTTTCCACTTCAGTCTTAAAAGCTAAACTTAGAGGACAATTTCCACTCTGTAGTCTAAGGATTGATCCGAGAGAAACACTTTTTTTTGCTTTTTAGACTGAAGACTCACACGCACAAGCCGTCCCTCCTGCACACTCACCACACGTTTGTGCTTTCTACTGTGTATCACTGGGGTTCACACGACATCAGAGCGTTCTATTCATGGGTTTCAGTCACGTGACGTCCTTGTTATGGTCGATGCCATTTGTTGGGAGTCTTGAGACACATGGATAGGCCTGTTGTGTTAAATTGAGACGGGGGCTGGCAAAAAGACTTTTGTCCACATGCTGTTTTAGGGAAGGGGAATTTTACTAGCGCTTTTAACATGACATAAGTCGTCACCCAAAGCGCTTCACGAGGGATAATTTTTCATTCTCTTCATACTCTGGTGGGAAATTGCGTATGAAGCCACAGCTACTGAGAGAAGCTGCCTCCGACCACTCACCCACACTGCTTACCGTTCGAGATCTGACACAAGGCGGCATTGCGTTAGTGTCGTTAGATGAATATAGAAGGATAATGGACCTTGTCACTAATATAAATCAGGTCCAGCATTTGCGGAGTATAGCTTTTGGCTGTTTCTTATGACAATTCCATATACATGATGAGAAATACTTGCTACTCTCTCCATCACATTCAAGAACTAGTTAACAACCTATACCAGACATTTCCAGACCCAGCTGTACTGTATAATCTTTTACAATCAACAATACCTTGTCTATAACAATATTTTTGTAGTTTTTTTATCAGTGATTTTAGTCTATATGAATATATTTTTATGACTGACCGATCAGGATGAAAATTCTGAATTGTTTCATGTACAGTACATTATTGTGTAAATATTTTTTCAAGCAAAAACAAGATCTGTATTTATTGCCACATACTGTGTCTATCTGGTGTCTATATAATTTGTAATGCTCTCTTTTTCTTTCACAATCGTGACTGCTTGAAAGGAAATTATTTCAGTAATTCAATTAAAGGAATAGGCCACCCTTTTTGCATTTTGAGATAGGTTACCTTAGCTTAGACGAGTTGATGCGTAACTCTCTAGTCACGCAAAAAGACCAAAGCTGTTGTTAGCATTTAGCCTCTCCTCCTCTCCTCTATGGGGCCAAACGGGGGTGAAGTTAGAAGCGACCAAGCTCTTCCACGTTTCCCTATTTACTATATTGCGAGGCGTAATAACACCTAGGAGCACTTCGACATTACAGCGTGGACGTCGAAGTGCACCTAAGGTATTATTACACCTTACAATATAGTACCCCTTTTTAGCTGCTTAGAAAATCGACATGTTTAATTTTGCGTAACTAGACTTGGATTGTGTAACTACTCACGTAACCGTATTAAAATAGGGGAAACGTGGAAGAGCTCGGTCGCTTCTAACTTCACCCCCGTTTGGCCCCATAGAGGAGAGGAGGAGAGGCTAAATGCTAACAACATCTTTGATCTTTTTGCGTGACTGAGCGCACACGTAAAGACAAGACAGGTACACATCAACTATATGGTGGCCTGTTTCTTTAAACATACTGTTTTACACTACCTAGCCAACAAAAGGCCACACAAGTATATTTTATTGGACCCATCATGTCCACCCAGTGTTGCTTTAATTTCCCTAGCCTTCTCCAGCACATCCCAAAGATTCTCAATGGGGTCTAATGCTTCTTGTTTCACAATTTGAGCCCTATGAATGCTGGCATTGTCATCTTGGAATATGTCCATGCCATTAGGAAAGAAAAAGTACATTGATGGAACAACTTGGTTTTAATTTTTAGGTAGGCCGCTGACCCTATTCTTTAGTCACATAATGTTGATGAACCTAGACCTGAATAAACGTAACAGCCCTTAGTCCAGAAGGCCTTTTTTTCCCCCCAGGAGTTAATGAAAATGTGTATCAAACTGAATTACTGGAATAATTTTATTTTTCCAATCTTTTTTTATATCATGGTTAAATCAAACTTAAGGTTTAAGCTGTTACATCACTCTCGGGCACAGTTTTGCCTTGTCAGTAACGTTTTTTGTTCTCATCTTGTCCTGCGTGCAAGAAAATTTCAGGTTTCTTACTCCTCTGCTGTAAACCGATCTGTCATATTTAAAATGGATTTATTTATTGAGGGTTGGCTCACCAGTTTTTACAGAGAGCCCCGTTTCTCAACCAGGTTTTACTGCTGAACGGCTACAACAATAAACGGGAGACAATGCAAATACGACCATCTTGAAATGTCTTGTTTTATTTGGAGAAGAGGGCGAATAAAATGGGCCAAGGCAAAGGAGGATTGTGAATTTATGAATACCATTTTGGAACACATTGTAACACAAGTATTTGGGTGGACATTGTAGTGCAGGTCACCTAAAATGTGCACATCAAGATTCAAAAGTTAATTGCGTGTGGTAGGTTAGACATAGCTTACGTATAAGGGCCATGTTGGAATGTTGAACTCACTGTCCTCCTTTGTCATCAATGGTTTTATTTGTGTAACTCTACTTTTGAGACCAATTGCTGGGTTTTAGGTGACATCACAGTGTTCTCAAGGCCTATAATATTTATACAAGTGGGGGGCAGATACAATTAATTTGTTCTTGAGGTGATTTTTAGTGTTGTTCAGAGAGATCATGGAGCCAGTCAATAATATTAATGATCATTTTTTTAATTCATACATTTTCTTTTTGGATATTAATTGTGAAAGTGTAATGCAGTTAATAGGAAGAACTTACAAAACTTTTAATGACGATCTGTACAGCGTGCTCCTCTGTGCGGCGCCGCCCACAGCAAATGCGTGTGTGTCTGTGTGGTGGAAACAAAGGTCTGCGGGGTAGGGTCGATACGTGCACGTAGATCGTGGCGTGCGCGGCCGGGTCACGCTATGTGGAATGACGGCTTTTGAGTGCCTAATGAAGGTGGAAAAGCGCTATACAAGTTGAGACCATTTACCATTGCATCAGAGTTGTAAACTACAGCCCAGATGAACAGAAAGAGAAAGTCCTACATCTTAGCTCCATGATACTTTTATGATACATTTTTAGAAACAGTTACGGAATGACTGAAATATGGCTCGCTAAAACAAAAGCGGAGGATGTCCTATTAAACAACTATGCACACACGATCGTAATGCGCAAATAGTGCAGCTGTTTCCCGATCGCCACCGAGCAGGTCTGAACCATGGGCGGCAATTTATGTTCTTCCCAGTGGGTGCCCAGTCAAAAAAAGAATAATAAAAATAGTCGGGGTTGGGATCAAACTGGCAGTCTCGTAGTTGGGAACCCGGCCATGAGCCCAGCACTCTACTTATAGAGCTAAACGAGTGGCGTGAAATGGCGCCGCCGCATGTAGATTAATTTTATGAACTGCCCCGCGCCCGTGTATTTGCAGAAAACGGAGTAGAGGCTTTACAGGTTAGGCTATATATATTGAAACATTGTGTAATTAGAGCAAATTCGCCTGGGTGCCCAAATATTTGAGTGGATGCTCCAGCCCTGCAGCACCCACGAGATCAGGTCTGAACCAGGACCACATCAGGACTAAACCTGGATTAAACCTGGACTAAACCAGGACTAAACCTGGACAAAGCAGAGCTCAGTGTGTTGAACTGAGCAAAGAAACACATCACTGTCATATATTATGTGCACATTGTGTATAACAGAGGCTACAGTAGCCTATGCACTCTGCTATTTAGGAGCCAACACTTATTTTAGAGCAAAAAAACAAAACAATAACAGGATTCAATTGATTGCATTATTTTTAAATCAGAAAAATAGATTAAAAATCCTGATATAACCGTGAACCCTGTATGTTCCGGACCTTTGCTTGACTTTTTTTTTTTTTTTTCATTTCAGACCTTGGTGACATTTAATTTGTGACCCCTGGAATATAGCATGTTACTTACACAAAATACTGAAATATATTAGTCATTACATTTCAAGTAACTCGAGATACAAGTGTCTTTAAATGTATGAACGAAACAAACGCCAAACAACCCCCAAATAAAGTGCAGCACCAAATCAAGTTGGACACTGGTGAATAAGATCTGCAGTTGCATGTAGTAAACGTCCTAGAATGGAGGAAAGCAAAGAAACAGGAGCTGTCTGACTGCACTTTTGCTCGGTGGCATTATTACTATTTTCAGTTTAGATTTTGCCAAAAGTAACTCAAAGTAGTGTAACTCAGCTACATTTTGAAACAGTAATATGTAACACAAACATTACATTTTTAGAGCTGTAATCACTAATATAGAATTTATTACAAGGCTGCCAACACTGGTGGCAGCCTTGCTTTTGTCAGTCTGGTAAGCTAATATAATTATTATTTTCATAGTAGAGCCAGTAATTTTGTTTGTCAGACATAATAGTGTTCTTATAGACAAGAAGGCCTGCCATAAAATGTAAACAAAGTCAAATCGCTGCATTTTGGTTCAAGTTTGGTTGTGATGAAATGCTGACCTCTGCTGATCCTTCGCTAGTACTACCCTGCCTAAAATGATATTGTATAGTATCCCCCCCCCCGCCAAAAATATTGAGAAGCAAAATCTTTATGGAGAATAAGGCTCTGCGTGCTTGCCCTAAAATATATATATAATAATAATATATAATAATATATTTCATGTTCATAGCACAGGAGTGATTTTATAGGCTATAATTTATGAAGAACATGTTCGTCTTTTGGCGCCTCCAGGGTTAGTTTGTTTTCAGTCCTTGGAGCTGTCACTGATACAGAGAAGAGCAGTGCAGCCATTCAACAGCAATCATGTGGAAACCGAAAGTTCTGGGGCGCACACTTTCGCTTTCGCTTAAAGGGCACACTTCTCTTTAGTTACTACTTCTGCCTTTAACTTTAAAGAGGTGAGATCTTTTACCTGGATATTATTTTTGTTATTCACAATATTCAGAAATATCAATAAAGTAAGATTTAAAACGCACTTTTGAAAGCGACTCTCTTGTTTCTCTAGAGAGGAAACGTGAGCGAAAGTTTTTACGCATGGCACCGTGAGATTTTATGGAAAAGGACCATTATTAAGTATGTGTTGAAGATGGAAGAAGGAGCGAAGTTGCACCTGAAAGAGTGGCTCATAGCGCAGATAGAGAGCGGCCGGTATGAGGGGCTGTTCTGGGAGGATGAGCAGAAAACCATGTTCAGGATCCCGTGGAAACACGCTGCCAAAAAGGACTACAAGCAGACCGAAGACGCGGCTCTATTCAAGGTTCACTTTGGTTCTATTTTTAATGCTTACCTTTATTTAGGAAAAAGAAAAGGGAAAAAATCCCATAATTAGACGGTCTGTGGGAAGTTGTGGTATCGGCCGGTTATTTTATTTTTATTCAGAGTTACTGACATTGGAAACTGATTCAAAGAATAAAGTAAAGTGCTCTGTACATGCGCAATAGATTTACTATAGGTCTTATATATAAACTATAGCCTAAATAGCCTATAGTCTAATAAAAAGTCACTCTATTTGATTATAATGTATTTTGCAACAACTGAAACCTAGTTTCCAAATTTTATTTTGTTAATTTTTAAAGTACAAACGACGTTTTCACATTTGTCATATTATTACTGTTGTTGATGCTTGTTTTAAGTAGGCTGTTAATAATAGTTTTACTCAAGTAAAGAAAAGCTGGAAAAAGTTATTGTTGTTCTGTTCTCGACAGCCAGACAGACAAACCGATTGTGTTTCAACGTCAGCGTTTCAAATGGGTTCATCTAAACATTTTATTCATTACAATACATTGTGAAGCAACTAAAACTGAGTGTGCAAACATTTAATGATGAGGTCGCAATGCACCATTTTGTACCCCTGTAGAACCGGTTCTGGTTCTATTATTCTAGACAGAGTGGTAGTGACATAAATGTGGCCTTTGCTAATGCCCAATCCCGTCAGACCTTGAAAGCTAAGCAGGAAAGGGCCTGGTCAGTACTTGGATGGGAGACCATTTGATAACACCAGGAAGCAGGAGTGAGGGAGTGAGTGGTTGGTGGTGGTCTGAGGGGCTGATGGTGCAGATTGGCAGCCTCGATTCTGTCAGTCCACCCCAAGGCAGCTGTGGCTACTAAAGTAGCTTACCACCACCGAGTATGGAGTGAATGAATAATGCAACTGTAAAGCGCGTTTGAGTGTCCAGAAAAGCGCTATATAAAACTAATGCATTATTATTATTATTATTATTAGAGTAGTGAGTAATGTTATAGAAATTCAACCACTTTGACTCTTCTTTTAAATAATAAACATCACCAAAAATGTCAAATCAGGGACTTGACATGAAATCTTCATAGGTCTAATTGTGTCATGTGTCACATGCTGTCACTCATACCCATGTAAATAGTTCTTTCATTACGGAACAATACAAAAGACCAAAGTCATTGTTGAATTTCGTTTTCTGAGAATAGGCTTATACATTGTTGTGGTCATTGTTGTCTTTGTGTATTTTTTACTCACTGCAAATGAATTTCCTCACGGGGACAATCAATGTTCTACTACTACTTCTACTACTACTATATCCCTTCTCTCCTGTAGATATGTGATTTTATTTGTAAGCTCTTATCTAGGCGTGGGCCGTGTACAAAGGCAAGTACAGGGAGGGCAGGGACAAAGCTGACCCGACCATGTGGAAGACCCGTCTCCGCTGTGCGCTCAACAAAAGTACAGATTTTGCAGAGGTCCCTGACCGCAACCAACTGGACATTACTGAACCATATAAGGTCTACAGGATACAAGAAGACCTTGGTTCAGGAGGTAGAGACACAAGTTAATATTGGCCCAATGGTAAACTATGTCTAATGTCAAATATCTTTTCCAGAATCATCTCAGAAAAAAGATCCAGTGACTTCAAAACGTCAGAGTTTGTTGGACACAAAGGTGAAACATGCAGATGCAGTGTATAAGAAGAATGCCCAGAGAAATACTGAAATAAACAAAGTATTTTCACCATTTATCTTTACTACATTTAAAAGAGATGCTCGTTTCTCTCCCTGACATAGGGCCAACACTAACTCTTAAATGCAGGGATTGCTTGTAATTCTTGTATTTTATGTTTTGGTAGCTTCCTCAACTGAGAGAATCAAATCAGAATACACAAAAAGAAAGAGGCTCAACTATGGGTAAGGCAGCAGATACATAGAAAATATAAATGCTCATTCAACTCTAACTAAATTATTTTGTGGTGTTTAAGACGATCCACTGAGTGAGCACATGTATTGCGAGGTCAAAGAAAAAAGCCGTTCTCCTGTACCGTTCTTCAACCCTGCAGTGAATGTATCAGGTAACAGCTACCATGATGTCCTTAATAATGTCCTTTTCCCACTAAAATCACAGAGTTTCTTAAGTTGTTATATTAGATCCATATGCCATATTTTGTACTTTTATTCTTTTGTAAAATGTTTATGTCTTTGTCAATGATCACAACAATAATTATCTGTAAATCATGATTTGATTTTGTTTACCTCATATCTTAAAGGGACTAAATAATAAAAATAATATAAAATATATCTTTAATTTAAAGGCACACTGCGTAACATTTTGGGGTTTACTGTTGCCAACAATGAATTTGGTTGACAACCTAACCTATTTAAATCTCATGTTTGGCTGCCTTTAGTCAATGTTTCCACGGAGACGTGCTGGAGATGTCCCGCTCTCAGGAAGGTTACAGTTATGTTTATGAAGATTTAAGCTGCACATTGCACCGGTGCATGTTTGTGTGGTCTTTTTTTCAAAGGTATTTTTCAACATTCAAAATATTCATAATAAAATAAATGCTTGTATTTTATTCTAATTATTGGTTGAAATGTTACGCGGTGTGGCTTTAAATAAAAAGCAAACAAAAGGAAACCCATCAAGTCTTAACAAGCTCATGTACGACACAGAAGCACTGATTAAACTAACTGGCCTCTATATTGTGTCTAGATTTCCGCATGAGAGTGACGTTGCGGTACCAGGGCCAGAGGGTGATGCAGGTGACCACCGAGAGTCCGGACGGGTGCTTTATCCTTCAGGGCCGAGCGCGGCTGGGTAACGAACAGATCTACGGGAAATGCACCGCCCAACAGGTGTCCTTCCCCCAGCCCACACTTGTACAACTGCCCCCGGGGATGGCCGAGACAATGGCCCGCCTCCTCTGTCACCTGGAGAAGGGCGTGCTGTTGTGGGTCGCCCCAGATGGAGCCTTTATCAAAAGGTTTTGTCAGGTAGGAATGTGCAATTAACTGAAATTAGACGTGAGAGGATAACCATGAGACCCATGGCTGTTTGGAATCAGAACTGAAACTCCATTACTGCACATAAACCAGGACTACCAGGGATTGAGTAGGCCAGGATTAAAGCAGTACTAAGTAACTTGTTTACCTTAATACAGTAAATCCTTTCCGTAATCCCTCTGGGGGTAATACAAGAGTTAATGGGATGATTGGGGGGTCTTTCATCTTCCCCTGGTGTCTCTGGCCAGAAAAACACAATTGCAACTTCGCTGCTACTGGGTCGGAGTCACCAATACACATTAATGGAATCACGAAGAAGAAGCTAACAGGCTAACGGGCAAAGCTAACTGCGGGCTAGCGCCACTTAAACAGTATTTACATCCAAGTTTGAGTGAACAAAATTATCTCCATTGTGTAACTGTATGTACAATATCCCTCTCTCCCTTTGTCTTTTCTGTCAGCGTAGTATTTACTCTCATGGAGAATTAATAAGTAAAAAAACGCAACATGCTACGACACCTGCAGTGGCGCTTATGGCCTCTAGGGGCATGAGTTACTTAGTACTTCTTTAATATAAATGGTCATGAAGCTACGTATATTACAAATATCATATGAATTTTATAAGCAATTACATTTAAAAGTAAAAAGTGAACCTATATACTGTATGTATGCGTTTCTCTTCTGGTCACACAGCAAATGATAATATAATGGTATGGTAATAGTAAATGGGAAATGGTCTCAACTTGTATAGCACTTTTCCACCTTCATTAGACGCTCAAAGCGCCTTACAGCAGGGAACCAGTCACCCATTCACACTCTCATTCATACACCAGTGTACGCAGACACTGGTGTATGAATGAGAGTGCGATATATATATAACTGAGAAAATTGGATGCAATTATGCCACTTACATCCCTTTGTCATGGTCTATAATAGTAGCAATTGTAAAATCACAATGTTTCTAGTCGGAATATCTGATGTTGTGACTTCCCTTTTTACCAGGGGAGAGTGTACTGGAGTGGTCCTATGGCAGAACACCCCGACCAACCCAACAAACTGGAGAGAGAGAAGACCTTCAAGCTGCTGGATGTGCCGGTGTTTCTCACCCGTGAGTACAATGACGCATTATGTGGATATACTGATTCATGTAGATTTTCTTTGCTATACTGTATGCCGATCTGTTTGTGTGCAGAGCTTCAGAGGTGCATACAGGGGAAAGGGCCGATGCCATTGTATAAGATTGAGCTGTGCTTCGGTGAAGAGTATCCAGACCCCAATGTACCAAAAGCAAGGAAGCTCATCATGGCAGAGGTCAGCTAATTTTTGACATGTTTAAAAAAAATAACAGATACAAAACTAATTATGAACAAATGTTTGCAAGTTGTATGCCATTTGTAATCCTTTAGTTTACAATGAACAGGCATATTTGCATTGAAAAAACTCAACGTATGCTCGCAGGTTTCTCTTTACATAGCAGTGTTTTCATTGCAGGGCGTTTTAGTGCCATGAAAATATAAAGTCACTAGTTCTTAACCACATTTACACAACTTTAGTTTCACAAGTGTCATCTGTAGAGAACAGTAACAAACACCCAATACAATTTAGAAAAAGAAAGAAAAGAAAAAAGAAACTAACTGCATTTGTAAGGCGTTTTTTTTTTTAGTTCAGTAATTTGGTAATAATTAAGAAAGTATACAAACACTACAGTACTTATAAAGCATTTACAAACACAAGTTAATCAGTATCTGCTAATGAACCAATGCTTTACGAATATGCCTGTTCATAAAGGTTTCCAAAGGACTTGTATCATTAACTCCTTGGGTACAAACATTTATTCATAATTAGTTCATATTAAGTCCATTATTAGTTCATGACTAACTTGTGTTTGTAAATGTTTGCCTTATTATTCAATGTTACTGAAAAATGGAAAGAGGCATTCAAATTATGTAAATGTTATTTGTAATAATTACTTGCCATTTTGTTGAAAAAGTTTAACATTGGTAATACAAACTGAAAAAGTAGCACACGCAGAAGGCCCATAAACAACTTAATTGGTACATTATTTTTGCTGCAGTGTTGCTTTGTTTCCAGCAGAGGGCCTAGTAACACATTACCCCTCACTGTTGCAGGTGGTGCCGCTGTTTGCAGAGGAGCTGCTTCGACAGTTTAATTTAGGGGAGTTTATTAATTTTCTGACAGAGAAAAACAAGTAGAAAATGTCTGCACACCTAGATGTAAAGTATGTGTTTAGCTTAGGAGTTTGCTAAAATCCTAAAAAAAAACAACAACAAAAACAGAACAACTTTACTTTATGTTGCTATGTCTCAAAACCAACTAAATTGTCAAAAAACTCAAAACAAACATGCTTGCAAAACCAAACCCTTACCGATCAATTACTAGACAAGACCATTTTTGTTGTGGTATAACAAAATGAAGTATTTGGAAGTGTGGAGTGTTTAAATGGCATATTTAGCTGCTTGTTGTAAAATGGAGCAGCAACAATTCCATAGAGACGAGCTGGAGATGTTACGTGTCAGGTCTAAGTTTTTAGTAGACATATTATTCTCTAGTTAAACAGCTGTGATAAAATAAATCCTTCGATTGTATTCTATTTACGAGGTGAAATGTTGCGCAATACTGTTTTAAACATTGAGGTGTGTTTGTTAACTTTACTTTTTGTTCAACTAACTGTGACAACTATAACATGCATATTCTTGTGTTGTACCCGTGTATTATATAATCTATAACTATCAGTTTTAACGTACTGTAATGTGTGGGAAATGAATCAACATATAAGATTGAATCTATAAAGCTTTTTGTTTTTTGTTTTTATTTCTAGCGAACATCATAAAACAGATTCACAGGTTTAAAAATATACATTTTGTAGCTATAACATTTAAAAAGAAAACAAATCAACAGGTAAAATTTCCAAAGTAATAAAAAAAAAAACCACAAACTAAAGTGAGAGAGTGTGCTGAATCAGAGGATATACCCGTATCTGAGTTTAAAATACTTTCATCACGTCCCTGCCTTCCGACTTACAGTACATCAACATGAGATGGGAGCAGAACTCAGGGGTCGAAGAGCATTCACAAAGCATCGAGTTCCAATGTGTTTTTAGCACCATTACTGTATGTAGGTTGCGTTCACGTGACATCCGGACATTCGTAAGAGTTTAATACTGAGGTAGAGGACAGGCCAGAATTCAATGACAGAATTTTGCCTTATAACTGTAAAGATATGTTTTTTTACTGCACTTCTGAAATCACTAGACCTATGAAACAAAAATATTCTCTGGAGGTGATGTTTCCCGTCATCATTGTATTTACAAGTTGTGGCATTATTCAATTATAAAGATAGACTGTTGAATTCCCCAAAGGCTTTCTACATTTCTACATGGCGAGTCATATTTGATGACTGTCTTGGCAAAAACAACTCCTGTATCAAGTCACATTTAGGCCTGAAGATAGATTTTCGCTTAGTGCAACCATGTTGAGCACAATCTGGATTCAATCAGCTCAATCAACCCCTCAGGATAAGAAGGTTCTATCTGCTTTCTGAATAGTTCTGAGATATTTAGGTTTAAAGTTTTGACAAAATGGAAATGGGTAATGTGTTTTTGCACATAAAAATCTAAAAAATTCAGTGAAATGTACCAGACCTTGATATAGTGTACAGAATGGGTCCAAGAACAAGAATATATGAATAACAACATTTTGACAATTTATCAAGATAGAACCTTATAATTCTGTTTGGACAAAATATGTTTTAAATATAATGATAAAACTAAATACATGTCCTTCCTTTGTGCTGAAATATTATCTTTGCTATGCAGTCCTGGATGTGTAGTCCTTCCAAGTCCCACAGCATAAGAAGCCATTTTGATTTTGTAAAATGTAACTCATAAGGTAAAAAAAAGTCGCCCCCTGACTTAAAGCCACCCGATTAGTACGGCTTTTTTGTGGAGCCTATCACTAGCAAACTATGACAAAGTTCAACATTATGCATATTCTGATTTGCAATTTGAATATGAATCACCCCTACAGTTACATAGGCCCCTGCCCTCGAACTGAAATTATGACATCAAAGCCTAGCATGCCGTGAACGCAACCTGTTAAGCCACTGCACTTCTACCTTTCCCTTCAGTAAGTTTTCAATGGAAAAACACCACGAGTACGGAGATGTGACACAGCGCTGTCTGCCCGCCCGTCTGTGTGAGTGGGATTGTCTGTTACGCAGTTGATATTAGTGTTTTTCCTAAAGACAATGTTAAGAACAGATTGGACGGTAATGCCTTGATGAAGTGACTGCGATGACTCCTGGTGGCGAGAAGAAAAAGGCGAAGAGTTGTTTATACATTCATCTTGCCTAACTAGGGCCGGCACGGCGGCTCCGAAGCAAGGAAATAATAATAAAATACTCAAAATGCATTGCAATACTGACAGAGATTGCATTAGTTTAGCATATTTACTGTATACAACATTTGTACTGTAATATATATAGTCAATTATCTTATATGTATATTTATATGCACTTGTTCCATAGCATTAACACTGGCTGAAAATCGATACCCTGCAGAATCACTGTTGTTCAGTAGCTGTGTGGGACGACCATTAGAAAAACAGTGAACACAGACAAGTGCTTTGATTGTCTCACTACATAGTATCTCCGATGTGTCTCTGAGGAGCCATCTTGGGCTGCAGCTCCGGTCAGGACTGAGCTGAGTCAAGGAGGAGGGCAGGACGACTGTATGGTTAATCATTTTGGGCACCCGTAAAAATCATGACATTAATTTCCTTCCCTGCAACCCTGCCTTGAGTTCCCCCTGTTTTGAGAGAGACAAGGAGGGTGTGTGTAGAGTTGGCTCAGAAAGTCTGCATACCCCTCAATAATTTCTATTTTATTATGCAGCATTCTGACACCTTTGTTTAAAACGATACACTCACTTCGATAAGTAAATGTCTTATTCAGCTGAAACTTTATGATACAAAAGTTATACAAGCACAGCTGAGTAGTCTGGTGGTTAAGGCTGCTGCACAAATGGTGGCTGAATGTCTCTCCCCGCTCTTCGCCCCCTTTTGGGAGCGAGTGGAAGTGCTATTGAGAGCCATACTGTAAAAATAATTCCAAATCCTGACCAATTAATGAAATGTGTCACATGTGAACACAATGAAGATTCAAAAGGAATATGTCTGCAGTAGTGGTAAGGGAAATTTAGGGTTGTCTTATTTTTAAATTTGATCAACAAACCTATACACTTTTATTCATGTAGTTTGAGCAGTGTAGACTTTTTACCATTGAAACATTTTTTTTTTTTTATGCCAGCCTGCTAAATAATAAAATAGACAAAAGTGAAAGGGGTCTGAATACTTTTGGAACCCACTGCATGTGCGTGTGTGTGCGTGTGTCAAGTCAAATGTGCAAGTTTCTACTGCCACTTCACCAGCTTTGAGCCATGAGGTAAATCCAAGAGGCTTTGCTCAGTTCCAAAGGAGGGGAAAACGTCGGGGGCCGACCAGCGCCGCTTACGTGGGCGAGACTGCCCCCTAGTGTCTGTCTCTGTGGTGACAGAAGAGCGCGGAGTCACCGGTACGATGGGAGGTGTTTGGTGGTGGTGATGGTGGTGTTGGTGGTGGTGCGGGAGGGGCGGGGGAGGAGGGGGAGGGGGCATGTCCTCTCTGTGCGTTCTGGAGGATGAGGAGGTGGACTGGGCGCGGTGGAGCCTGGAGCGCGGTGTCCGGTGGGAGTGGCTCTGATTCGGGGTGAGAGCCAGACACACGTCCCCCTCAGCAAGCTGGCGACAGGACAGGCCATACAGCTGCAGGGTCTTCTGTGGACTGCAAGAAGACCAGCCCCTGTCCCGCACAAAGAAAGGGTACTCCACCAAGACCTTCAATAACTCCTGCACAAGACAATTTATCGATTAATAAGGTAAGTGCCTTTAGTATTAAGAAAATAAATAAATAAAACAATTCTGTTGTAAACCACTCTCAGCAGTGCGGTCATGTGAGGTCAGTATGCAAGGTCAGAAATACAATAATATTGTAATTTTTTTTACCACATATTATATGGTTAAAAAGAAAAAAGGTTTCCCACATAAATATTTACTGTAACTACAATAGTTAATAGCTCCCGCCTCTTATGAACTTACAGTATTATTTAATTTCTTAAGGGAGTTTGTGATATTGTCATGAATGTGAACAGAACCCTTCACAAACACTAACAGGTAATGTCCTTACTGACCTGAGTGTTGCGGTCGGTGAGGTGCACTTGCAAGTGGCTAAACCCCTGTGCGCTGCTCTGCGAGATGAGCAGGACTTTGCAGGTGCTGAGGTGAAGATCTGGAGAGGTGTCTGCGCTCCTCAGAAAGTCTTCTGTCCTCAGCTCCTCCACACGCTTCAGCCGCCCTCCGGCTAGCTCAATCAAGGATCCCTTGGTGAAGTGAGGTAGGAGTGCAGGAGGCGAAGAGTGAGTGCGGGGCGGAGAGTCCCTCCCTCTCCCGCCCCTGTCCCGTCTCCGCTCAGGCTCACTGTCCCTGTGTTGGTCTTTGTGGTGTGGTAAGTGCTTGTCTTTGTCCTTATTCCTGTCTCTGTCCCTCTCATGTTCTCTGTGGGGCCGGTCGTGATTGTTGGAAACACCCAGAGGTGAGTGGGGTGTGCTCCTGACTGCATGCTGCCTGGGCCCTGTATCCCTGTGCAGGTTGTACAGAGGGGTTCCTGAGGGACTGTAGAGGGGATAGTTCTGGGGCATTCCTAATGAGTAATAGACCTGGGCATCAGCGGATACCCCTAAGGGGTCTAAGACCTCCCCTCTCCCCGTCCGGGTGTCCGGTCCAAGAGCATGGCCGCTGGGCGAGAGCAGACTGGAGCTGCTCTTCACTGGTGCATGTCTGTCCTGCAGGGAGGAATGTGGCTCAGGACCTTCCTGAGCGGGAGAGTCTGACAGAAATATCCCTCCAGACTGATGGCTGAGAGTGAGATTCTCCTGCTGTCGTCGAGCTCCGTTGGCGTGAGTGCTGTGTGGACTGATGTCCAGCCGGCTGCTGTCGTTCCCGTATTCTCCGAGCAGAGGCTTGGAGGAGGTGGCAGTCCTGCTGCCAGGGCCATCCAGACCATTGGGTCTCTTGCCAACATACCTGTTTCTGGAATCAACTAAGCTTGTGTCCTGTGAGTACAGAGAGTGATGTCCAAACAGATAGGATGGAGAGAAAAGAGAGGAGCTGTAATCCCTGCGTCCACTGTTAATGTAGGACCACATTTCCCTTGAGTCTGTGGGGTAGGGGGCTTTAAAGGAGGAGGCTGAGGAGGGGGAAGGAGGCAGTGAGAGCAGACCCTCTCCTCGGTGCCAGCGCGAATGCTGAGGTAAAGACAGGGAATCATCTCTCCAGGCTGGAGAGCCTGCGCCCCTCCGCTCCACCTGCCCAGGGAACAGAGGCAGCGACACTGCGGGGGAGTAACCCAGGTGCCAAGGCAGGGGCAAGGGCAGGGCTGGGGCAGGAGCGGGCAGAGGCGGAGGGGTGTGGAGGAGGTGGCTATTAGGGTTAGTCAAGGCCCTGTCGCTGGCCTCCCTGCCAACCTCCCCTCTCCCTGTGCTGGGCCGAACCCGAAGCGGCACAGGGGGTTTGAACTCATCCAGGGGCAGTTCCGCCGACCCTTGTCGAGACTCCCTCTTCTTGGGAGGGAGGCACTCTTTGCCGCGGTCAGGGCTGGGATTCATGAATGGGCTCCAGCGGCAGTGGGGGGCCCCCAGTGAGTGGTGTTGGCTAGGTCACATGAGCCTCACGGGAGAAGAGCAGACGGCGGTAGAGGACCATCCCTGTTCGGTCACTGCAGAGCCTTCAACGCTGAAGCACCACCCACCTGAAACGCAGACACATGAAGGATTACAGTCTACCTCAAAACTCCAGACACTCAGCGCCGCTTCTTTCAGACGGAGAGGAATCTGAGGTTATTGAAGGTGACAGACCCGGGCTACATGACAACTGTTGCTCATTAGTCATTTGCTGTGTTCCCTGCTGTGGTCCTGAAACTACCCAACAACTTACTCGTTCATTCAAACACATTACTCCCACGACAGCGCTAAAAATATGATTTGCAGCCAGTGAAGTTCAGAGCCAGCGCGGTGTTTGTGCGTAGAACACTCTCAGCAGGAGTGTTTTCATCCATGGCTCTCGGGTATGATTGGAATATGTAGATATGTTTTTGCAGCACTTTGATGAACCACCCCCTCGACACCCTCTAAGCTTCTTCATATTCCTGTGAGCGTACTACTAGCACCCCTGTCTCTCTCGCACACGTACATGGGCTGCAATAGGGACTCCCTTCGGCAACTGCTACCCTCTAGTGACGGCGCAGATCGACCCACTCTAAAGCTCATACAGATTACTTGTATCGTGACCCCTAGTGGCAACTGAATGGGCCTTTGGATTCATTATCTTTCAAAGCGGGGCGGGGAGTTGATGGTTGTGCGGAAAAACGACGCAACAAAAAAACATCTATGCATTTTATCTGGAGTTGTTTATTTGTTTAGCGTATTTGTGTTCCTCAAAGTGTCAGAGACTTCGCAGCCTCGTTTCATTCAGCGAGAAGTGCGGGGGTGCCCGGCGAATTCTTCCAACATTTCTGCAGCGCAATTTCCAAAACATTTTCAAATTTAGGCCGCTGGCAGCCTCACGTCGCCTGCCCAGCTGTTTTCCTCCCAGTCCGGCACTTGCCATCGCCACTGTGCCACCAAAAAGCAACGGCATCACCGCGCCGCATGCCTTTTTTTTTTTTCTTTTTTTTTTTTTGACGCGCTCTTGACTTCGCCCCGGCATAAGTCTGTCTCAACAAGCCCCGTACCACCTCCCCGCCGTCTCAACCATCTATCTGCCACACCGTCGCCATGGCAACTGCATCCACACACACACGCACACACACACGCCGCGCGCACATCCAGTCGGTTTAGATGAGGTTAGATGGGGATACTCCGGCGGAGATGGAAGGGGAAAAGAAAGAGAGAAGGAGCGAGAGAGAGAGAGACGGGTAAGAAACTGTTGCTCATCAAGAGACTCGGTCCAAAAACGGAATAAGTGTTAGAAAGAAAAAGAAAAAAAAAGTGGAGCAAGTTGTTTGTGCATCTGTGTGGAAAGCTGCAAACTGGGCAGTGAGAGGAGTGGGAGAGACTGTCGAAAACAAACTCGCTGGACAAACAGACAGACAGACGCGGGCACAGGGACGTGGGAACCGCACTCGATTTGACTCCAGTTTGAGATAACAGAGTAATTTGCAGGAAATGGTGGTAATAGCTCAATGAACAAACCACATCCGAGCGATGAAAAATAATCAGCTCTTGGATTTAATAATGAAAGAGTGCAAAAATCTGTGAATATGATTTTTATTTTGATGGTTATTAAAAGCCTATCTACTCATTTGCCAAATAAGCAGTCTATAATATCTCAAATTCTCTTTGACACATCATAGGTGGAGGTGGGCGAAGCGCCGAGGCCAAGAAGATGAAACCCATATCATTAATAAGAGTTGACATTGTTCTTACTCATATCAGTGAAAGCCATATCCAACGTAAGTAAGATTCTTTAAATTGCCAACTTAAAATTTCACTTTTGATTATAACCACAATTAGACACAGACCAAAACCTGTATGAGTAAATGCAGTAAGGAGTAATGATTGTGAATGAAAGAAACTTCAAAGAGAGTTTCTGTTTACTCACAGAAACTGATAAATAATAGAGCATGTAAAGTAGGGCTGCACGATTTACTCATTATTTGCAATTTAGGGAAAATAAAATAAAATAAAAATAAATCAGTTTTCGACATTTTTATTTGGTTACCATCTAGACATAAAACCATACTCTTAAATCTTGAGTACTAATTTTTATTTTTTATTTTAATTCTGCTCATAGTGCACATTTTTTAAAGAAATCTGGGAGAAGACAGAACTATGAGAAATATTAAATATGAAAAATGAATAAGAATAACATGTAGTAGACAACATGTCTGTATAAGTCCAAACAGCAGGGTCAGCAGGTTTTACACGCAGTAAAATCTCAATGAAGACTGATCGTTTTGCTGTTTCATACAACCTAAAATTGCAACCATTTACATTGCAATTTCAGTTTGATTTAAATATATTGTGCTGCCTTAATCTAAAGCCGCTGATTCGGCCCATTACTTTGACCTTCTATCTCATACAGCATTGCAGTTGAAAAGCATTATCTCTACTATCCATATAGTCCTGCAATGATATAAAAGTTGCAGGAAACAAACCGTCCCATTGTGCATGTGGAGGAGTTTGCAGTTCGAGACGTCTCTAACACAACACTCCTACACTTTAGCTGGAACTGCTGCGGTTACCATACATCGCAGGCTGAGGGAGGTGACACTTTTGTTCCAGAGAAATGCCTTTGATTTGTAAACATGCCATAATTTATCTCAAAATGAATGAATGCTAATGAACAAGCTGTCTGCAAAGAGCGCGCTTGACACTAAACGCAACTCCGAAATTGCCAGCTTTTATCACAACCTTTTTGCACTGACTCCTACTCCGCATCCCGCCTTTTCTCAGGAGAACCGGCTGACTCTGCCACTAACACTTTAGACAACAGACCGCAGAAAAAAAAAAAAGAAACTGAACAAAAAGAGAACTGCAAACACTTTTCTCATGCTCCCGAATTCAACACAATGTCAAATTTACTTCCTAACACCGATAGTGACCTCTAATTAATTCACGCAGACACACAATAAGTGGCATGAGAACAGACCTTATTTGCAGGATAGTGGCCCCGATGTTGTCATCCATTCAGTCCACTTCGCTCCCAAGGCTCATTCCCACCTCCTTTGCCCCCTCCCTGCATAAAAAAACCCCTCCGGACTTCAACCTATACCTTCTCCTTCTCATCTGTGTAGCATGTGAAATCACCAGCCCACTAAAGTGAAGGGAGAGAAAGCCCGTATTGAAATGTGTGTGGTGTATGTGTGTGTGTGTGTGTGTGTGTGTGCGAGTGTGTGCAAAAGAGCTAAGGAAATGAGTAATATCTAGCACTGTGAAACATGTCTGCTATGCTGAGCCACACAGGCAGACCAGTTGCCGCTGCCGCCCACTTGCTTTTAATCAGTATACAAACATGCATGCATATATCATATACAGTCTGGCTATATAGTGTCCAGGAGAGCAGTGTGTTTTGAAAGGCTAGTGTACGCGCCAAATCCAGCGTAATGTTCATATCATTAGTTTACCTGATTCGATTTGTTTGGTGGAAGGAGACAGTTGATTCGGGGAGGGCCGTGGTACGGAGCGCCATCCTACACACTCTCAGGACTTAGGCTTTTTTTTCTTTTCTTCTGTTGCCTCTGACTCAAAGCCAGAGAAGCTCACCTCAAATCTGACACATTCAGGAAAATGCAAAAAATAAAATAAAAATGTTAACTGCAAAACTGCAAAACTGGAAAAAAAAAAGCTGTTATTTAGGTCATACCATGTCGTCTCACTGTGTTTAAAGGCTGATAACTCTGACATTTAGGCGTCTACAGTACCAACTCTGAAATGCGTACGATTCTCGTGTTAGTTTAGCAGCTCACAGACTAATCTCCTCCCAAATGTTGACGCCACAAGTGCTTTAAAACTTGCTTTAGAAACTGACAGAGTCTCGGTTTGAAAACACAAGTCGCCCAAAATATCTACTCACAATATTTTGGAACATCTGCAATCAGTCAGCCCTGTGTAACCCTCTATGTGTTCATCACAGCTTTACATCTTTCTTTCCTTTCTAAGTAGTCAGATTTGCCTTGGTATATGCCAGCGCACATTTCAAAACACGGGGCAAAGTGGGGGCGCGTGGCGGGAGAGCAAAGACAGATTTGAGCTGAGTTGAATGAGTCAGCTGCTGGAGTGGAGTGGAGAGTGCCGGTATGGCGGGTACGGCTTATTAGGGGTTGAGTTCATTCACAGCGCCGCGTCTAAAAAGTCCGTACAGAGCGCGAGAGGCGAAGCAAGGACAAGTGAGGAGGAGAGGCAAGGCAGAAAGTTCTTTATTTTGCCACTGAACAAGCTCCAGGAACTTGGGCAAACCATGCAACCCGTAAAAGTCTTGATGAGGGGTGGCAAATAAGGCTTTATTGCAATTTTGAGATTTCACTTAAGGAACATATGACCATAATAGATTGAGTGGATTTTTTGTTTTGTTTTTTTAGATTGAGTGGCTAAACTCAACCCATAACTACATGTTTTTATTTGAAATAAGGCCTAAGTTAGTGTATACATAAAAAAAAAAACAACTGCAAAGAAACATTTAAGCATATATCATAATAGAACATGATTTATACGATTACTGATTATTACAATAAGTAGGGCTGCAGAATTAATTACAATACATTCAACCTTCTCACATTTATACAGTCACAATGATCACATGATATAATACAACAAAGTGTGTCTTCATTGGGATTTATTGTGTACAAAAGCAGCCTCTAGTTTTGAGACCGGCAAACATGTTCTATAATGAATGTGAATATGGATTTAGTTCGGCGGTTCGTAATAAAGTATTAACGCTTTTGGACGTGTATAAAATGTGCACCAAGGACGGAGTATTTTTTATTTAAATTCTGCAATCACAACGGTATTTTGCAGCCCTAACAATAATGAATACAGCCCCAAAGAGTGTGCCTATTTACTGAGGCGCTTGGATAAAAAAAAAAAAGTTTGCTCATTTTTACCTTATTTTTCAATGCTACAGAAAGTCACTCTTAATTCACATCACAAAAAGCCAAAACGGAAGAGGGCCCATGAGTAGCACGGGGGAGGCAAATAAAATATAATGACGCAATCAAATGGTTACAGCATTTTAATTATCATAAGCCAGGTCTTTCATTGTTCCACGAGTGCAGCTTTTAAACCCTCCTTAAAGTGCTTGAAAGACACGGAGAATACAACAAGCGGCGGAAGTCAATGGCAGGCTAACCTTGTCTAAGTTGTCACCCTCAATCAAGTGCAGAGCTAATCAGAAAATGTGTTTAGCATCTAGCACAAGGCCAGTGGTATCAGAAAAACACACGCAAACAAGCGCTGCCAAGATGAAGCGTCTCTGTGACATTTGTGGGGTGGGGTGGGGGGACTCTTTTCTTTCAATTTGAATGGCTTTTTGTGACGTGAAACTTTTTACTGTGTGGGCATCAATGCTGTCTGCAAATGTGTCTGTACATGTGTGGGCTCCTTGAATGATGAGGGGGAAAAAAAAAAAAAAAACAATTGTGTAGAAAGTCGCTCTAAACAACAGAAGAAACTTTACATTTTTGTTTGTGCATAGATTTCTAGTATTGTCTAGAATGGCTTTGATTTAGAGGCCAAAAGTACATTCATTTACAGTAATTGAATATTGTATATAAACAGCAAATGCGATTAACGTCTATATTCAATTAAATCTAAGATAACAATGACTGCCAGCAGGTAACTCGCAAACAACATAATGTTCCTCACAAAGAAAACACAATCAAAACAGGGACAGTTGTAAATGCCAGAGTAAAATTAGACATGTACTCATAATGAAAGAAACAATATAAGTCAATTACAAAGTTCACCCAAGGATGTGAAATAAGGCGATATGAAAATGACTGTGTGTATTGTTGAAATTTAGCAGTTGAGTTTGTAATCAAAAGATGGGTATAAACCATTTCACCGTCGTTCCAGTCTCCTTGTGCAGTGCATAAAGTCACAAAGTTAAAAGCGAGAGATGAGTCAGGGTGCACCTACCCAATAATGTAAAGCAGGTGCAGAAAAAGCTCTGACACTTTGAAAGAGTTACTTAATCTCTGAACATGGCTCCCTTTGGCTTTTTAAATCAAACTGTCTTTTACTTTGCTCACCCCGCTCTGTTCCCTCATATCGGGTGTCTGCTCATGTTTCAGCCGTGCGGGGTGCTCTGACCAACGTCTGATGCAGCAGAAATTTGTTGCTGAATGTAACACATTTGAACAGAGAGTCTCAGAGGCAGAGGAGGCAGAGGGCATGGCTGTAGTGAACACTTGGAGCCAATGACAGTGACAGGACAGAAGGAGAGAGGAGAGGGCAGGTAGTACTACTAGGCCTGTGCTTACTCCAGAGGAGCCTAAGCTGATAAACGACAGGTGATACGGCCCAGGGCTTAGGGCAGAGGGCCAGGTCAGCTCTGACTGACCCATTCTTCTACAGGATGAGCCAGCAGCTCTGCCCCTCAGCGCAGTACAACAAGGATGGACTTAAAGCTACTATTAACACCATGGTCCTGTGCACAGTTATAGACACACAGTGAGTGAAGACTCAGAGCTAATCCCGGGTCAGATTTACACTGAGAATACAGTCAGCATGGTCTATACCTGTGCTACACTGAAGTGTGGTGGAGACTGCATGGTAATGCCTGTAATGTATTGCCGGGTTAATCCATGTGAATCCTGACTGGTGCGGTCTAAGGCAGGTTTACTATAGTTCTAGGAGAAAATCCCCCTGTGTAGTGGTACAGGCCATTAGCCCCTGGGTATAAATAGGGCAGCTATGGCTCCTTAAGCTGGCTTTTACGCAATATCAGTTAAAAATATGGCTCGACTAATTACACGCCGGTCAGCCAGTCAGCAGAAAGTCATGCTGGAGCTCTCCTCTTTCTCAGAACGCACACAGCAAACACATGAACGAGCTGCAGGGTCATAGAGAACAGTAACATTCATATGCATAAACTCTGCAGCCTTGATGTTTGACATTTTCTGAGACGCTCTTATCATCCATTGACATTTAAGAGTATTTTGATGGAGTTTCATTTCTGCACTTTTTAAACGCCTCTTACTTCGTCTAATGTGGTCATACAGTGCTGCTTTCAACCGCAGAAAGCTCACATCAGAGGCATCCCAGGCATCGAACATCTTACTATACAATGACAGTGATGCCATGAACCTAACATAATTAAGTGGGACTTCCCCAGTGTTTCTTGTCTTAGCTGCCACCTAAGTCAGTGCCTCACACAGAGTTGTCAGAGCCTTACAAGGTGCTGAAGGAAACAGAGGGGTGACAGCAAGTGGGATCTGCTTTAGTGGGGTGTTATTTTGGTGTTAGTCCCCGTCGGTGAGGCACAATTCGAATGAAAATTGCAATTTGAAAGTCAAATTTCAGAGACTTCAAATATGTAGGTTATATAATGTCCTATGTGAACGACACAACTCTAGTTTAGGCATCAGCAAACATCAAATGCAAGTTCTTCTCAAAGTTCTTAAAATCAACCCCGTAAATTGGACTTTGAAATCATAATAGCAAAAAAACAGTTGGGAAAAATTGCAATATGCTTTTACTTTTTATTTATTTTCTCTCCAAATTGCGCAGCCCAAGTTCCTAGTAAGTTTTGCGTCTAGACGAGGCAAGACGACTTTATTTATACCGCGCATTTCGTACACAAGGCAACTCAGGGCGTCTAACCTTGGTGTGTAAAGAGGAGTGCCTTCATTTGATGAAAGAAAAACCTTTCACTCAAAAGTCACGGAGGTCTTAGATACAACTTCATCTCTGCCTACAGTAGCCTTCTCTCCATCTCAAGTCTAGACCCCAAAATACAAGTCACTATCATGCTGTTCATGAGTTTGACAGTTGTTGAGAGCTGTTGATGCTCTCCAAACAACATTGGACACGGTTAGTATTATAGTGAAGCTTAAATCGTCAACTGGTTGAGGGACATTTCGCATTTATTCACAGAGGCTTTTTCTGTGAGGGTTCCCTCCTCATGGGAGCGGCTCGAGTCTTAAATAAGACCTCTCTAGCTTGGGTACAGTGTACACATTCTGACCATACTAAGGAGTATCTTCAGCGAATAGAAGCGAAATGTCTTCAACTCAACCTAACCCAGTCCAGTCGACGATTTAAAGCAGTACTAAGTAACTTGTTTAAATTAATAAATCCTTTTCGTAGTCCCTCTGGGGGTAATACAAGTGTTAATGGGATGATTGGGGGGTCTTTCATCTCCCCTGGTGTCTCTGGCCAGAAAACCATAATTGCAACTTGCCTGCCACCGGGTCGGAGCCACCAATACACACTAATAGAGTCACGAAGAAGAAGCTAACAGGCTAACGGGCAAAGCTAACTGCGGGTTAGAGCCACTTAAACAGTATTTACAGCCAAGTTAGAGTGAAAAAAAAATATCTCCATTGTGTAATTGGATGTACAATAACCCTCTCTCCCTTTGTCTTTTCTGTCAATGTAGTATTTACTCTCACGGACAATTAATGAGTAAAAAACGCAAAATGCTACGACACCTGCAGTGACGCTTATGACCTCTGGGGGCATGTGTTACTTAGACCTGCTTTAAGCTTCACAACGGTGGATACTTCCTGGATGAACAAGATCCTTAACAGACAAGTTTAGTAGCTATTCAGCATAATGATGGGTGAACCGATAACCCCTCCCTACTGCACCAAAAGTCCAGCCGTCTGCTAAGAGATCACAAGTCAATGGAAAGCTCTTTTACGCAAACAAACTTTAGTGGGGATAAAAGTTAGTGAACTGGCAAAGAAAGCGGCGACATCAGTTGTTAGACACGAGAGAGCATGGTCAGGTCTGCCACTGGTAACTGGAGTGCCATTCATCTACAGAGACACTGTCTAGACATGCTGCCCCGTTGCTGTCTGGAGTACCTTTATCACTGCTAGTATTCAAGGCAACACCGCTATATCTTCCCATTATTGCTGTTCATCTACAACCCCTCCCACTCGCAACCTGCCCTGCCAAGCGCGTTCATTTACTCATAAAGTAACGCTGTTTGTTTTACAAGCATCAGACAGTGAAACATGCATCAGGCCAAGTCGATTTCTTTCTTTACATTTTTACCGCTAATGTAAAGAGATGCGGAGATTCAATGACATATTTTTTCCCACACTGATCACTCTAAGTGTATGTTCATCAAAAGCAGCAGACATGGCTGAAGACAGTACTGAGGCTCAAGGCTACCGGGTATCTTGGAGGTTACACTGATAGATATATAGGCCGATACTGCCTGCTGTATACTGGGCATAAGAGGAGATTTTCTGTCTTGAACATAACATGCAGCGAAGTATACAAAGAAGACAGGCCAGGCTCAAAACATGTGGGCGTAAGAGTTGTGGGTGGCGGAGTTGAAAGGTCAGGACCCTCATTGTAGATAAAGTGTGGAGGAGGAGGAGAACATACTGCTTGATCATACACATGGGTTGGCAGAGTCACGGCCGCAGAAAACGATCCTCGCAAACACAAAGAGCGGGAGATAAACAGTAAATGTTTACATAAATTTAACAGGCAGCGCTATTGTGGGCAACACAGCCGGTGTTTAACTTTAAGTAGTTATTAAAATTGATGGACATAAAATTAGGGATGAGAAAAAAAATAAATAAATTGTATAACGGTTCGGGATCTGGGAAAGGAAGCAATTGGTGCTGCTGTTGCGATGGTTGCTTCGATCGTTAATCGAGGGGAGATTACTAATAGGAACATACTTCTGATGATACAGAAAATTTGCGGTCAAAAGACGAAGGAAATAAATTGGTTATTTTTATGTAGATTCGATTGACTATTTAGAATCAATGCTAAACAGGTCAAAAACGAATTATTTAGAAAGCAAGAGTGTTATAAGCTAATTTGAGAGATATAGTTTTGCATTAAGGATGAAAATGCATTGTTTCATTTGTATAAGACTGCTAAATGCATCATAGTTAGAGCAGAGGAAAATATAGTAACAGCTTGAGCGCTCCCAAATCTTTTTTTATTGCTTGCACCACACAATGTGACGTTTCGGGCATATTAGCCCTTCAACAGACAGATTTTGGGAGCTCTCAAGCTATGCAGTTATCATATTTTCATTGCTTACTTCTAACTCTTGCACGCTACTCAGCCAACTTTGGATGTGCGCGTCTACACGGCTCTTGTAAATATCGTAACACCCATCATTGTATACGCATGTTGTATAAACAATACACCTTTTTCATTAACCATGAAGCGCTATCAATAAAGGGGGACGATTATTTCCCTTTTGACCTTAATATTGCTATATCTCAGATGGAGATACAACTTTACCTTTACTCAATTAAGCCTGATGCTGATTAATCGATTGAGAAATTGATCACGAACAGTCTTAGTCTGACAGCAGATAAAGATTCTTACATAGATGAATAATAACATGAAGAGCTATATAAAATGCACATATTCAGAGAGAGATGTTGTACAGTCAAAGCCAAAGAGATAACATGTGTAGGTTATTCATGCTGCATCCTCAAAGTTGAATCACAATGACATTTAAGCTGAAACTGCTGAATCAAGTCTCCCTCCTTATAGTCCCGTCCCCCCCCCCCCGACAGGTGTCGAAGGAAGTCTGGCACTGAGTCAAGTGTGTTCAAACACCTGCCAGTGTTTGGGTTTACTCCTTGCCCCCAGCTCCGCAGCTCTGCTCCCAGGACAATTATTCCAACCGTGATACAACAAAATCTGACGCAACAGAATTGTGTGAGAACTCGCACTACATATTAAAGGCACACCGCGATGGATTGGATTCTAAAGTTGCCAATACAAAACATGCTCCCAATGACCAGCCAGACATAGAACATTCTATTTTTGTGGTGGGTAATCAAAGACTGGATTTGGATGAGGACCTAACCTATTTAAATCTTATATTTGGCTGTCTTTGGTCAACATCTCCATGGAGACGAGCTGGAGTCGTCACACTCCCAGTAAAGTTACACATCTGGTCTTACGGCTGGTGAACCCATAGGTGCAGATTTATGTTTTTCCCAGTGGACGCGTAGTTAAACGACCAAAACCATCACCAAAACAAACAAAATAAATAAATATAACTGAGCTGCCGCTGCTTCCATCTTGATAATGAACCAACCAGCGCATGTGAGAAAAGGAAAAAGAGCTCTCATGATTTACAGGTTATATCGAGTGAGTCATTTTATAATCAGGGCAAATTCGCCTGGGTACCCAAAGACATGGGTGGGTGCTCGAGCCCCGCAGCACCCATGGGATCGGCGCCTATGGCTGAGCCGCTCACTGCAAACACATGTTTACTTGGTCAGTTTTAAGGTATTTTTCAACAATAAAAAATATCTGTGATAAAATAAATGCTTTTATTTTATTCCATATATTGGGTAAAATGTTACAAGGTGTGGCTTTAAAGAGGTTAAAGTGAACCATGTTCAAAGGTGGAAGGAAATAATGAGATATTAATGCTCAAATTGTCGCTTCCAGTCTACATGTGCTTTGAATGATATCGTTGTAATTAATAAAGCTAATAAAGTCATAAATAGTCTAAGAAAGTTATAATTTATTCAATTTAGTCACTGATGGAAATTTAGTCTAAAATATGATAATTTATATAATTCAAATTTGACTGGATGATGTTAATTAGACTTTTACTTTATAATGCTTAACAATGGAGTTGAACTGTTTCACTTGATAACTTAATTAATAAAAATGATATGTTGTTTTATATATTATGCATATCATATTATTGTTATTGTGTCCCTCTGTCTCTTTGGACCCAGAGTCCAAAATAAAGTTGAATTGAATTGAAAACAAGGCCGTCTATTACAAACGTGCAATTCCACTGTATTGTCTTGAATACATCTGCTGCCTCATGTGGCTCATCTGGCAAGGCACATATTACGTACCTCCGCAAAACCTCGATTCTTACCTTTTTCCACTACATGTATGCCTATGAGAAAAAAGGCTGCAGTCATAAAAAGAGGTAAAATCAACAACAAAACTTAATGTGAGCATATTTAGACCTGTAAACTTTAGGGACAGGAAAACGTCTCGTCCTGACACTTTGCAACATGTAGGTCAGCGCTGGTCCGAAGGTGTTAACGCCAGTGACAACTTCTCTGATTATCCTTCCACAAACATCCTGCATCGGATTGACAACTGTCCTGTCCACCCAAACACTCCAGTATGATGTAGGACTATCCCGAAATAACATACCATGCCCACTCGTTTAGGTATTCTGACAGGATTTTTTGTATCAGCATTCATATTCTCATGCAAATGGCTGAATGTACACTTCAAGCTTTTTTTCTTTTCCTTTTTTTCCTCTCTCTTTCATTGTCAGCCCTCCTACTCGCTGTCTTTCCCTCACTCAACGGACCGGCAGTTACAGGGGAGACACACTTGACGTGGGTGGGAGTGCTAGTAGAGTATAGAGCTGTCAACGCAAGGTGTAAGGTGTGTGTGCGCGGCTGTAGGTGGAGAGAGGCACAGCAGGACGTGAAGGAGTGCTGTGATAATTACAAGCCATGCATTATATAACATGTAGATTGCACAAGGACACGAGTATTTCCAGATATAAGTATACTTTTTAGCAGCCAGGAGGGCCCGCGAGTGTGAAACTACTCTGATTTTTTTAATTTATTTTTTATTCCCCTTCCTTTCAAGGAGTGAGTGGGTGTCGGACTAAAGTGTATTATGTTGTTTGTAAGAAGGGGCATGAATGTTTGCTGAGATTTCTTTCATTGCTATCTGCATATCAAAACAAGTATGTGGGAATTGTTGGCACACTGGCGCACACTGTGCATAGGACTGTCTTTATTGCGCGCACCCACTCATAACGAGTTTAAGACTTCACAGAAATCAACTTTGGAGAAAAAAGAGCTTGTTTTGGTAACACGTATAAACTAGCCAGTATTTTCTTTTGCATAGATGTTATTAGTTGTCTATAGGATGGATAACGTGGAGTCATACAAGTGCAGATATGTACGTGCCACTGCTGCCTCCTCTGCGCTCCTCGCTCTATGCATGAGTGTGCCCCTGTAAAAATAGACTTCTTAAAGGGCCAGACGTGCGTCGCTCAACCTTTTCCCACTATAGAGAGGCCCGTTACTGCTGTACAGGGTGACACAACTCTTTGAGAGGCGAAGGTGGGGGTAACAGCTTGTCTTTGGCTTAAGCCCCTACCTTAAAAAGCCATCCACCCATATTCGCCTTTTGTCGCGTTTGCATCATTCATGACTTCTGAGTACGCAGCTTTACTTACAGCGCGAGCTCGCCCTGGGAAGTCACACGGGGAATTTCCGAATGCTTTGTCATTCATTCACAAGCTTTAAAAAAAAATACAAAATAAACCTGATCAGCAAAAATGCTATAAATCACTGACAAGACAAGCTTCCTGTTCACTCCAGCTGATTGTCCTCCATAATTGAAATAAGTTAATTAGAGTCAGCAGGGACGAATGTTGTGTCACAGCCCACAGAGCACTTTGAACCTGTGAAATGTGTCTATATTATGCAGCATATGGAGGGGGAGGATCACCACAGCGCCTGATGCAGCAAAAATAGCCTAAAAAAACCCAACAAAAAAACAATAACTATAATAATGACAGTGTGGCGTAACGTTTCTCTATGAAATCAGAAATCACAAGGAAGGAAACCTAATGTGGATTTGTCACGCAGAGTATTTAGAACTCTATGGGTGGCTTCCTCTGTCCACTTAACCATTTATGCCAAAAAGAAAAAGAAACAAAAGTTTATGAGACTTCTGCACCTGCCGTTTAGCCCCTTCCCTCCTCAGATCTGCGCCCTCTATTTCAAACGAGTCAAAACATTCCCTCTCCCCTCTCCCCTCTCTATTCTCACATCCATCCCTCTTTAACTTTTAAGTGCACTCCGTTGGGGCACCCCCCCTCCCCGTTTTTGGCTATCCGCGCACTCCGTGGCTATTTCAGCCCACTGCTCTAATTCTGAAAGCGTTGGATCTTCCTTCACACTGATTAATGAACCTCTCTCTGCCTCCCCCTCTCTCTCTCTCTTCCTAACTGTCTGTCCTGTTCACAACATGCCCCACGCACAGGTGCCCACTTCTGCCTACATAACATCATTCGCGTTGCACTTTTGCCACGGTCATGCACGCCGGCGCATTTGAAAACACTATTTGTTTACAAGTTGACGCGCGCACACATGCACATAATATGAGAGACTGAGTGAGCTGGAGCGGTGTGTGCTGTTGACATACCTTGCTCGGTGCCTTTGCGGAGCCGGTAACAGGCAGACTAGTCATTGGATCGGGCTGTAGCGGGAACAGCCGTGGCAGCAGCAGCGGCGGCGGTGGTGACAGCGTGGAGATTTATCCAGTTTATGTTGAAAGCTGTGTCTTCCTCTAGAGCTCAGCCTTGTTCCCTGCCTTCATCCTCTCCTGCCTCCTTCTAACACTCTCAACGCCTCTCTGACTAGGCTCACTTTCTCTCTATCTCTCCAGCTTGCTTGATCTTGCTCTCCCACACCCCCCCCCCCCACCCCCCTCCTCCCCTCCTTCCTCCCTTCCTCGTGCTCCCTCGCTCACGGCTTTACAACTTCACTCAGTCTGAGAACTTTTTTTTTCGTCGTTGTTGTTGTTGTCGTTCTCCTTTTCTCCAAATCCCTCGCCGCGCCACTGCCTCGTATGTATCGTCATCATTCCGAGTCATTGTGAAGGCTTTGGCATTAGTGTCGTAGCCTCATGTCACTTGGCCCGCAGCCCAACACCGGCTTCGCTCATTAACCTCCCTGGGAGCGACAGAATGGACCGGCCCGTTGGATCAGACTATTTGCTGCAGCCCTCTTTAAGCCAATCAGAATGCACGGCAGGTTAAGGCAAGGTGCGCTCGCAGGCGGGACGTCCCAGTAGGTGACACGGGCTCAGGGTAATCGCTGACATGCTATGGCAGGTCAATGGGTATGCAAGCTGGACAAATGTGGACACTGAAGAGGCATCTCTGCGGGGAAAATGAGAGGGCAAATTACAATAGCACATAATTATGTAGTTACTATGTCTTAGTTTGAGATAAATTGGGACAACTGATAAATATTTTAGACCCGGTTAAGTCCTGATTTGATCTCGATCAAGTTCTGACGGAACTGAACTTTAAAATGTTGGAATAATTAACACATGCAAATCTCCTAATTAATACTGTGCTGTAAAATAATGAAATAAATAAATCAAAAAGTAGAGATCCTTTTTCATTTAGTGTTTTATAGCTTGTTAAAGCACATGATTAATTCAAGTCTTTAAGAAGACAATTTGCAGAATCATTGGTGCTGACTAAGATGAGACTCACTCATCTGTCAATGCCATCATGTGCCCTATGCAAAACCACAAAAGCAAACATCTTGTTGTGAAACTCCCATGAGAATGTGTAATGTAGCAATAAGTGGTCATATGCTCTTTTTTACTGTACAGCATGCCCCAGTTCCCATCACATGACCTATAGTAAACCCCTGGTTGTAGATTCCTTCACATTAGGCAGCGCAGTGGAGCCTGTGTCTGTCACCCTGTACAAAAAGCCAACCTGATACGTCCCACTGCTTTCCTTGTCCTCCTTTTCCCCCAAATGTTATAGACAGTTGGACGGGAGCGGAAACAGCCTCTCGGGCCAAGCTCGGTCGCGATGGCAGCTTACGCAGCATGGATCTCTTACAATGCAATGTCAAAGGCAGCAGGAATCCAAGACCTAGGGGTGAAAATGAAGGGAGACAATGATACATATAGGCTGGTTGCGCCAGAGCTTGATTAAACAGAACGTAAAGGTGAGAGATTAATTTTGAATGCCCCGGTTAAGGTGTTTAGGTGTTGTTAAGAAATAAGAGTCATAGGAGAGTGAACGTTTATGTCACTTTCAAGCCTACAATAAAAGGAGCAAGATTTAGTGTGGAAGTCCGAAAAATCAAGATAGCTGGACATTTTTTGATATAGATGAACAAGATGTTTCCTGATTAAAGCCACACTGCGTTTCACCCAATGGATACAATAAAAAGTACACAAAAATACAAGCATTTGTTTTCTTACAGATATTTTTACACCCAAACATTGAGATTTAAGTATGTTAAAGCAGAACTACATAACTCATGCCCCTAGAGGCCATAAGCGCCACTGCAGGTGTCGTAGCATGTTGCGTTTTTTTACTCATTAATTTTCCGTCAGAGTAAATACTACGCTGACAGAAAGACAAAGGGAGAGAGGGATATTGTACATCCAATTACACAATGGAGATAATTTTTTTCACTCAAACTTGGCTGTAAATACTGTTTAAGTGGAACTAGCCCAGAGTTAGCTTTGCCCGTTAGCCTGTTAGCTCCTTCTTCGTGATTCTATTAGTGTGTATTGGTGGTTCTGACCCGGTGCAGGCAAATTTGCAATTGTGGTTTTCTGGCCAGAGACCCTGGGAGAGATGAAAGACCCCCCAATCATCCTATTAACACTTGTATTACCCCAGAGGGACTACGGAAAGGATTTACTAAGGTAAACATCCTCATCCAAATCCAGTCTTTGATTACCCACTGCAGAAATAGTGTTTTCTGTGTCGAGCTGGTAATGTTTTGCATTGGCAACAGAAGAATCCAAAATGTTACGCAGTGTGCCTTTAACTAAATCACTTTTCCAGAGCTAAAGATTGCAAAGTGGGCGGTGACACAGTGCACAGGTGTTAAAGACTACTCACAGTCACCATGCAAAAGACGGTGTCTGCTACACTGCTACAAATACAGTACTATATGCTACTCATTATGACACACATTTTAGTGCTTTGGAAAGACATACTTTGCAAAGATATGCTTTGCAAAGTATGTCTTTGCCGTTGTAGCTCCCACTCCAAAGTTTTCCGATACCGAGTTTACATTGCTACCGGGCGGCAATCCACCTGGAAGTGGTTTGTAAATAACTTGAACATAAAACCTGAAATCAAACATGCAACTAGGAGGCACATGATTTCTTTGGGTCGACTCGGAAAGAACATTACTTAGTTCAACCACTGGGGGCGCAATGCAAGTGTGCTAATACCAAGCCTGGATAAATATCAAATGAAAGATTCATTTAGAGGAACAGCTTATTGGTTAATGGAGACCCCCAAAGGAAATGGTGATAGAAACAAAATGTTACACCAAACTGAGTGACATAAATATGAAAGGCATGACATAGATGAAGGACACTAAGCAATCTTAGCATTATTTTTACATTATCATTGAGAAAACTGGTTCCCTGAGTGCATACAAAAATGTTTTGTAAAAATATCTCCCTCTCTTCAACAACCAGTTTTTCTTCAACAACAGAAAAAGGACATGAACAATGTGCAGCCGAGTACACTACAGGAAACTTGAAGGAGGAAAAGCATTTCATAAAACCCAAATGATCAAAGTTGTTCAGTGTGAAAAAAAAACAACAGCATTTCCCTTTTGTCAGCTAAAAAACTTGAGCCCAAAAAAGAAGAAAAAAACTAGCTCTGTTCATTAATGTCACAGTGGCCACATTATCTTGTGAAAGTTTCTGTCTGACTGGAGCCCTGAAGTGGGAGGTGGATTGTGATCAAACAAGCCGAGAGTGTGGGAGGGTGTGACTCCCCGCATGCCACAGTTGCATGTGTCTTGTGCTCTTGTGATGATTTGGCAGTGCACACAGGCCAAGCCAAACATCTTAGTATCATTTCCTCCTCTCCTCCTCCTCTCTCTCCTGCTCTCACTTCTGCATTCACACTACAACATCCTATAAACACGGTTGTAAATAGCACTGGGAACAAGCACCACGCGCTTCTCGCCAAGTGAAAATTTGTTTGACACCCGAAAATGAAAGACATACATAGTCATAAGATCTGGGAGCGCATACTATTAAAATGTGGGCTGTTGTTTCTGTACAAAGGCAAGTGTGTGTGTGTGTGTGTGTGTGTGTGTGTGTGTGTGTGTGTGTGCAAAATAAGAGAATACACAGAGTTCCTGACTTGCTATTACACATTTCTACTAAATCAAAGCAAGATGTTTGTGCGTTTTGGAATAGGTTTAGGACCAGATGCTCTTCCCTAACCCCTAACCATTTATCTATCTTGAGCAGCAATGAGTTATAACTGCAAAATTTGCCAGAAGAAATGCTGGTTAACCTTGTTTGTCAGTCCAAATGTGTCCAAAGGTGGTTGTAATACAGGCCAGGATAAAATATTTGCAAGTACTTTATTATCTTGCCAATATGATCCCCAAAAAGGTCTCTGCAAATACGCTTCAATGTAACTACAGCAATATAATCATTAAACTGCCTTCTATTTCTTAATGTAAAGTGCCTTTTATGCTTTCATTGCAATTTGAAAACCAGACCTTGTTTCTTTTCCTAGATTATGTTAACAAAAAGGTGCGCTTAAACAGTAAAGGTCAACCCTTAAGTGAGATGTGCAAACGCCAGTCAATGACATCAGGCAGGAAGGCGTCAGAAAAGGAAGTAAGCATTTTCAAAAGACAGCGCTGAGGTCATAATACAGTCCAGTCCACCTCAGTGTGCCTATAATACGCTGCGGTCGTGTCACGGTGGTGGTGGTGGTGGTGGGGTGGGAGTCCGTTCTGAAACATGACCCCAGTGACCCTCTAAACCGTGTGCGTGCTGGAGCCTTTAGCGCTGGAGCAGAGGGACAGTTTGTGGTAGTTCAGCTCCCACAGAGACGCTGGTCAAAGTAAACGAGATTACCGGGGATTTCTGAATGCTTGTACCTTAAGTCGGGCCGAGTGGGAATCTTCTTCTCAGCCAATCACACGACGGCAGCCGGCCATTTCTGCTAAGTCACACAAAAAGCAAATGAGAGAGGATCTGACAACTCGCCACGTGTCGTTTTACTCGTTCTAAAAAATAAATAAAATCACATCAAAGTACTTTGTCAAACAGTACCACTTTAAAAGGACTATTGTTAATCAGGACAAAACATGTACCAAATAAAGACTACACCGCAGGACAAGGTTAAACCAAATGTGATCCATGTCTAAACTTGGACTAGCTTTACCCTAATACAAAATTAACATGGTCTGGTCGGACTAAACTGGGACTAACTGACTTCACTGGATATAAACTGTGGCTGAACTCATGGCAGGTTCAGGTACTCACTCCCCTCATTTAAGTCCCCCCAAGTGTTCTTAAAAAGTTATACCTTCAAGATTTTGCATTCAGAACTTTTCCAAATTATGACCCATTACAAAAAAATTACTGCAGGTTAAGTTTATGAATGTAGATTTTTTCCCCCAAAACGATCTGAATTTCTTTCTTAATTTATTAATTAAAGGGGGGGGTATTATGCTTTTTTCAATCACATAGCACCAGTCTATAGCATACTACAATGATGACGTAACCTTCTGTTGGTCTGTATATGCAGTAAATTAAAATAACTGCCTTGAATAAAATTGCTCTCTCAAAATGGCTGTACTGAACGTCTTGAAATAGGGCTCTGTCTCTTTAAGAAGCTTTCCGACACGCCCCCTTCAGCACACTTCTGTGGCATCTAAACAACAACACTACTGTGCGGGAGGGGGCTCTGCTGAGCTGAGGAGCAGTGGTTGGTGGCTTGGCTGGTGACAAAAGGTCCAGAGGCGTCTCCAGGAGGTGGGGGCGTTCCTAGGAGGACTGAGGCATAGCTACACCTAAAATGGCTGCCGTCTAAGTTTTTACTCATTACTCAAAAATATGTGAATGAGCCAAGGCAACACTCCAGGCATGTGTTTAATGAGGGAATGACATAATAACATGATATAAAGCTTGAAAAAGTCAATTTTACATAATACCCCCCTTTAAGACATTTTTCACTAAATTTTTTCATTTCAAATTCAAGTTTGCCATTACATGCCTACATAGCATATTTTACATGGATAAAAAGGAGCAGAGAGAAAAGAAGAATTCATAATTTTAAGGGAAATACTTTTTGTGTTTTTTAACCTCTTGACCGAGCCCATTTTCTCTAGTTCGACTTTACCCAACTATAAAAGCTTCTTGGAAGAACAAGTCAAAGTGACAAAAGAGCGACAAAAAAGTGACAAAAATGTGATGAAAAATTGACCAAAAAAACCCCAACAAAAACACAACACAAAAAAGCGATGAAAAAGTGACAAAAACGTGACAAAAGAAAGTGACACAGATAAAACAAAAGAGTGACGAAAAAGTGATGAAAAATTGACAAAAATTTGATAAAAACTCAACAATAAAAAGCCACAAAAGAGCAACACAAAAGTGACAAAACTGTGATGAAAAATGGACACAAAAACAACACAAAAGTGACAGAAAAGTGATGGAAAAAAATTAAAAAGTGACGACAGCGCTGCAATAATGCAAGGAATAAGATCTTAGCTTTCAAATGAGGCATTACACTAGCCTATAGGCTGTAAACTCCAGTCGAAAAACTTTTAGATTTGGGTAAAGCTGAACTGGAGAAGAGGTGGGGGTTAAGAGGTTAAACGAAAAAACCTCTTACACAAATGTATTGTAACAGTAAAGGGGTCTGAACTTACTGTAAAAGGCTGCAAAACATAGCATGTGTAACTGAGCTTGAGGGGTTTCGTTAAGTTTTTTTTCCCAAGAGTAGTCATCTGTACTGTTGTACTGCTGGTTGAAATGATTGCCTCTCATCCTAGAAACCTCTTCAGTTCATGCAGCTGTTCTGGTTCACACTGCAATGTAGATAATGAAGGGCTTAATTGACTAAACTGCCCCAAAACAGAAATGGACTACATACAAAACAAATGAGCAACGAAATCAGGAGTTGAACCCTCCAGAGTATCGCCAGAGGAGGTATGCGCACCTCCATTTGTACCTGTACCATAGATTGAGAACCACTGCTGTATGTCTTTGTAAACTGTACCGGCCTGTGATACACCACGTGTTTTGTGTGTGTGAAAGTGACTCACCACCAGTGTCAGTTACTCCTAAAACGTCCTTTCTTTTTTACCTCACACCTTCGCTATTTTAGGTTAGCAGGACTAGTACTACCCCCAGCATACGCGTACTATACAAACACGCACGCACTGTATACCCCATTGGGAGACTTTTGGAGCGCATCTTTTATAGCTGATTCGGAGGCGCAGACAGAAATATCCAGGGTTACTTGCAAAGTGAAAAATATCGTATTGCATAAGACGGAGAAAAGAACCTGACCAGAGTAAGTGCAACAGTAGCTCGCCTCCCACAAAAGCGCATACACCCACATATATACACACACACAAGCGGTGATGTCCTAATAGTGTCCCGGGCCCGCGGTAGGGAAACTTTAGCTGCGGCGGAGTGCTGAGTCAGGGAACAAGCCTTGGTGAACAAGAGGGGGGGCAGAAGGACATTGTGCTACACTGAGAGTGCAAAAGTAGACGGTCCCGCAAGCGCTGGCCTGGATGAAGTGGGAGAGGTTAAGAAGACAGGCCAAGCTAAAGCTTAACACCAGAAGTCACCACTACTGTCTGACACCGAAACTGACGTCCATTGAGTAAAAAAGAGAAGTCCGGAGAGGAAGTCAAGCTCACTCATGTTGAATAAGTGTTAGCTTTGTGTTCTGTGTGGTTTGAGAGTTATGTAAAGACAGACAGGGAGATAGACTCTACATTACAAGATGGGTTTTAAGGCCGCGTGTCATGACAACAGTAATTTGGCAACAATTATGATTGAAATGGTACCCGAGTTTATTTTACGAAGCTGGACCTCACTTGGATGACGGTGCGCTTACAACAAGCCGTACTTTAAGGATTAACGCAACATCTATGCCATGAGTAAACCAGTTGCTTAAAGATGTAAAAAGTTGACAAAGTGTCCTATAAACATCACAGTGCTTTATTTCGGGCTGTGGTTGACGATCACAGCTGCTATTACGCACCATTACAGTAAAAGGGAACTGTTAATGCCTCACTCAATCATTTAGTTTTGTACGTTTGTATCTATGACTAACCCGGATGACCACAGTAAACCACAATGTATCAGCAGCTGTGCAAGCTAGTTCATACTGTATCAGCTGACTGCGTTGAGTCATCTCTTTTATTAGTAGTTAACACAAGCGACTACAATTATATTACGATGGGTCCTGTCAATGTGGAGTTGCACATTCTCTGTATGGGCTTCTTCCAGGGACACCTGTCAATGTCAATGTGGAGTTGCACATTCTCTGTACAGAGAATGTGCAACTCCACATTGACTCCACATTGACAGGACCCATAGTCCAGGAATTTAACCCGGGACCTTCTCACGGTGAGGGGGGAGAGCAAGTCACTCAATCAAAAGAGCACATTCTACTAGCATCACTATTTTTGCTTTTATCATTCCATACCAAACAAATGTGCGAATTTTCAAGCTGGAAAAACGCCCCAAAAGAAGACATATGCAAATCGTAATATAACCCCATGAACCCAAAACATGCACAGTTCAGCTGGTTATGTGCACCAAGGTAGCAGCTGATGATGAGGAGATGGGTACCTGAGCACTGTCTAGTATTTTCCTATAATGTAACTTTACATCTCAAATATATACAATACAACGACAGATGGAAATTAAACCATGTTTAAAAATAAGCCTATACAGATATATCTATCCAAATCTGTTTCCGCAGCCACCAGTGTGCGCTTACATGCCAACCCTGTGTGGCTATAGGCGAGCACAATGTACATGATGCTCTGTGTACTGTATATAGCCCATGCACTAAGCAGCAAGAGCGGCCAGTCAGCAACATCCAGGTGGTTTTAGTTTCACACCCTCTGTCCCCTGTTGTCTCTCTCCGTCTTTCCTGCTACATTATTTGTCCTTTGTCTCCGGCTAAAAATACTTGCCTCCCTGTCACTATAACAGATCGCTTCGTAGGGAATTTTCTGCCCGCAGTGGTGGACAGTCTTCCATTTGACTCTTTCTTTCTTACACACACACAAACGCCATAAGCTGTGGGTCACAATGGTGTCAGCGGCGCATTGGGAGATGATATAAAGTGCATTGTGTGGGCGTGTGTTAGCCGAGCAGGTGCGCTGACCGCCCTCCGGAGACTCAATGGACTGTTATGAGGGGGACTACTTGAGGTCGCACACACAAATAGCCAGGAAGCATAGTATCTCGCTTGCACAATGATTTGCACCTGCGCTTGACTCCGCAAAATAATGTGTAGGTATGAAGTAAGTGCAACTATGCAGAAAGCGAAAGTGGCTATTCAAATTGAGGGTGTGAAAATGGGTTCTGTACTATTAATGTTACTACTACAAATTCTACATACCCAAATTCCTCTTATTGCAGGGTGAAGGCATACTGACTATGCCCCGGAGGTCAAAAAGTAAGAAAATAAATATATAAATGTGTTAGGTATACATTCTTTTTTAAAAGGCCCTGTATCACCGTTTTTTGAGGTCCAAACTCAGTCATAGCTTTCCAATTTGATGGCTTGAAACAAATCATTCAGAGCATCTACAAAAGTGCAGCTCTTGTGGGGTTTTCCAGAGGCAACATTCTGACCTCACAACAAGTGAGGTCTGAGGTTGAATTGCAGGGTAAGGTCTCACTGTGTGAAGTTGATGTGCACTCTGGTTTACACATCAACCTAAAACCTTCACAACAGGCTAATCCTCCAGCTGAGTTCTCCCCACCATGAGCCAGGCTTTGAAGAAGGCACTACACTACACTACAGTTTCCCACAGCTTCAGAGAGGTGGGCCCAACAACACTGAAGGGAGAGGCAATTTTTCCTAAAGACTAAATTTAACGTTGCAATTGCTACATTTGTTTGTTGCTTTATTTGTCATTATACATGAACTGTACAACGAAATGTGTCCTCTGCATTTAACCCATCCCTCGACGCCACGTAGGGAGCAGTGGGGAGAGGCAGTGCTGCACAGTTCAGTTTACAGTAATATCCAAAATGTTCCATGATAGGAATAGTGGTGAACAGGTGTCAGGGCATGCATTCAGGAAGAGAAGGTCATTGTCGTTTAAAGGCCCATACAAAGAAAGCGGGTAAAATTTTAATTGTTAATTGACCAGACTCATTCCTCACTCTCCTGACAAATTTCTAATGTCCCAATTCTTCACAGGGAATGAACTTCACAACTTTCAGGGTGCAACATTAATGCTAGCAACAACTAACCTGTTACTTCACGATTGATTAAAAAATGTGTTGAAAATTAGATGCGCAGTCTTATTTCACAAACGTCTGCTTTGTAATACAGTAATAAGGGACAAAATAAATGCCATTTCACTACGAGTAAAAGAACCTAATCTGCTTTTGAATTGTGCATGATAAGTGGTGTTGCTGAGGTAACACAAAATCCCAAATGCATAGTATCAAAGTTGCACCTGCGCTTGACTCCACAAAATAACATGAACGCATGGTGTGAGGAGAACAATGCCGACTATGAGAATACGTGTGAGTAAATGTCCACGTGTGAAAACGGTTTGGGTACAGAGCAGGCAATGAGAAACGCGGAGTGTGATAGGAGAAGAAGAAAAGGGTTGCCGGGCCACTCTTGTGACTCGTAAAGCGAATTAAATAAACAACAACTTCGCACTCCGGCTTTCACACTCCGACGTGCAACTCAAGCGACAGGAGTAAGGTGTCACTGTTCGGAGCCCGCACAGGAGATTCATGCCTGTTCCTTCTCATCGCCTGCTCCCATGGCAACCGGGCGGTGACCTGCGATGACCCGATGACAAGTCTGGAAGAGGGGACGCATACGTACAAAGCCATCTAGGTCAACTGATGATTGTGTTCATTATAGTCGACAATCGAAAATGGACATCATCTCCTTAACCTCCAGATGTAGTTTTTAGTCGGGATGTAGAGTGACACTATTGGATTGCATCAAATGTAAAATCCACATCCAATTCTTCCCAAAAATACTCAGTTCTTATCTGTAAAGAGCCGCAACCAATTTGAGTATATTTATTGTGTGAATATACAGTAATACTGTATCAGGGCTAAACCACCAATAAACTGTCACCAGATTAGACCACGACTAAAGCATGTCCAAACCAGGATCTAATCTGACCACCATTCATTAAATAGCCAAAGAGATGCAGGATCCGCTCTAAAACCGTAGGTTAGAGATGCCTGACATTGATCATGATCTTTTGCTTGATTTTGGTGCAGCCAATAAAAAAAAGACTGATTTTTATCCCTTTGGTTAATTATTAAATGAAGACAAAAATGATTGTGCAGCTGGCTCTACTGTAAGGCGGAGTTTCACAGGTGACCCTCAAGTGAAGAATGGCGTCAGAGCCAGGGGAGAAGGAGGAGAAAAAAAGATGAAGATGAGAAGGAGTGAGAGGAGGCAGTGGAGGCGGAGGAGCTGACCAGTGCGGGACACCACAGGGGCAAACCCAGGAGTTGGCGCAACGTTTCTGAGGAGCACTGAAGGCAGTCAGCCGGGTTTCATTTGGGTACTACCTCCAAAAACATGGACCTTAGTCCTACATCTGATCTACGCAATTTTGTGGTACAATTGTATAATGGCAAATAAAGGCAAGGCAAGGCAAGTTTATTTGTAGAGCACAATTCATACACAAGGCAATTCAAAGTGCTTCACAGTTGCAGAAAAAATTACAAAAAAAACAGATAAAATCAATCAATAAAACATCAACATAAAGTTAATCAATTACAGTAAAAGGCAAGAGAGCAGATAAAATACTTTCAGTTTTCATATGCACGGGTAAAAAGAGCTGTTTTCAGCCTGGATTTGAACATTGTCAGAGTTGAGGCCTGTCTCACATCCTCATGAAGACTGTTCCAGATTTTAGCTGCATGAAACTGAAACGCAGCCTCACCGTGTTTATTATTGACTCTGGGAACCACCAGGAGACCCCTCCCTGAAGTTCTCAGGGCCCGAGATGGTTCATACGGCTCTAACATGTCAGAGATGTACTTTGGTGCTAAACCATGAAAAGACTTGTACACAAGCAGAGCTGTTTTAAATTCTATTCTCTGAGTGACAGGAAGCCAGTGCAGAGACCGGAGCACTGGACTAATGTGGTCGTATTTCCTGGTTCTTGTCAGGACTTGAGCAGCAGCGTTCTGGATGTTCTGCAGCTCTAACAGCTCGTTTAGAAAGGCCAGTGAGCAGGCCGTTACAGTAGTCTAACCTGCTGGAGACAAATGCATGGATGAGTCTCTCTAAGTCTGGTTTTGACACTATTCCTCTGATCTTAGCAATGTTTTTCAGATGGTAAAAAGCTGATGATGTTATTGCTTTGATGTGGCTGTTTAAGTTCAGGTCTGAGTCCATGATTACTCCTAGATTTCTAACCTGATTTTTTGGTTTTAGAGAGAGAGACTCAAGGTGACTGATAACACTTTGTCTTTGTCTCTGTGGGCCAAAAACAATGATCTCAGTTTTGTCTGAGTTTAGTTGGAGAAAGTTGTTTTGCATCCACAAACTGATCTGTTCGATGCAGTGACAGAGTGTATCTACAGGCCCATGTTCACCTGCCGTCAGTGACACGTAGATCTGAGTGTCATCTGCGTAGTTATGGTACGACACATTGTTGCTGTTTATTAGCTGACCCAATGGAAGCATGTACAGGTTGAATAAGAGGGGTCCCAAGATTGACCCCTGGGGGACTCCACAGGTCATGGAAATTTTGTCTGAGACACAGTTGCCAATTTCGACAAAGTACGTCCTATCCTCGAGATAGGACTTGAACCAGTTGAGAGCAGTACCAGAGATTCCCACCCAGTTTTCTAACCTGTGAAGTAAGATCCCGTGGTCCACTGTGTCAAAGGCAGCGCTCAGGTCCAGCAGAACTAAAACTGAGACCTTACCTGCGTTGGTGTTCATACGGATATCATTTGTCACCTTGATCAGAGCTGTCTCGGTGCTGTGGTGGGGCCTAAATCCTGACTGGAAAGTATCAAACACATTGTTAGATAGGAGAAAGTAAGTGAGCTGTTGATATATTACTTTCTCTAGGACTTTTCCTAAAAACGGTAGGTTTGATATGGGCCGGTAGTTGTTCAGTACCTTGGGATCAAGGCTGCTCTTCTTTAGAAGAGGCTTAATGACCGCGGTTTTCAAGGCCTTTGGAAATGCTCCAGTCTCAAATGAGATGTTAACTAACTGAACAAGTTGTGGTAACAAGCTGGTCAGCACAGACTTCAGAAATCTAGTGGGTAATTCATCAAGGCAGCATGTACATGAACTCAGACCGGAGATGACCTCTTCGATTGTTTTGCCAGTAACAGGTGTGAAATGTGTCAGCTGCATAAAGCACTTACTTAAAGCTGCGATGTCTTTTTGATTTTTTCATCAGTAGGTGGAGTAGTGAACTCTGCTCTGCTCCACCACCCCCCCTCCCCTCACCTGGCTTTCCCTCATTGCCCACACCCCTCACTCCCCTCCACACTGTTTACACCGCTGCTCTGATTGCATTCAAAGAGCTCCGGAAATCTCAATAATCTTGTGTGAAACACACATTCATCCGCATAAATAAGATATGTACAAAGTAAATATTTTGAGATTTACATTTATTTGCTAAACTGCAACTTTCATGAAAGTCTGTCACTTTTTTTGGGACATTTAGAACATAATAATTCCATTTAGAACTAAGTTTACAGCGTAGTCCTTTCCCCCCCCCGCAATCCTTGAACGCCTCAGCCTCTCCTCCGGTGTTGCTTTGCTTTGTGAGGAAAAAAAGGAAGAAAAAGACCAACTCCTGTAGATATTGGATTTCAGCTGCATCAGAGCAGGTCGGTCAGATGTTTGTCAGTTCACGATCTTTTTGTAAACTACTGTCATAATGCTAAACTGTTAGCCGCTAACTGTTGCTGCATCTGCTTCTTCGAACCTTGTAATCTTTTGTTCACATGGTGCGGGGGGGCAGTCAAAGCGCTTTACAGCAAGGAGCCACTCACCCATTCATACACCTGTGTATGCAGACACTGGAGTGGCAACCTTCAGGAGGCGGGATTCGAACCCCCGATCTTTCGACCATGAGACGACCCGCTCTACCATCTGTGCCACTGTCGCCCCTTTTCCACAATTACAATAGCTATAGTGCTATATACTATATATTGTATAGTGAAGCTAACCACACATGATGTACACAATACAATATCACACAATACAGACTTGTGTGGAAATGTTCTTAGAAATTCTCTTTAAAGCCACACTGCAGGTGCACAACTAAACCAAAACATGCTATTTTTGTTGTTGTTGGCTACCAAATTTAATCATTTTGGAGAAGATCTAATGACACATCCTGTTTGACTATACAGTAGTCGTCAAACATCTCCATGGAGACAAGCTAGAGATGTCCCGCTCCCAGCACAGTCAAAAAAAAACTAAAAACATATTGAAATTAAAGCCGCAAGCGGCATCGAACGGCCCTCGCGGGCCGTGCCTACATTGCCACGCCTCTGTAACCCTACCGAGGGCGCTGACGCGCCCACTACATTTTATTGCCCTGATGTACCATTAATCTGTCAGTAAACACAGATAAAAAATTACATTTTAGCATGTCCTTGTGAATAATGGCTCCAACCTGAAGAGGGCGCTAGCGCGCACCGAATCATTTTTATTTCACAAGCAGCATTGGACGGGCCAAACTTCCATGACCATTGTCTGTGCCTCCATTGCTGCATCTCCATTGCCATTGCCTCTGTAACCCTACCGAGGGCGCTAACGCGCCCACTACATTGTATTAATGGCACTGATGTGCCATTAATCTTTGTCAGTAAATATCAAAACAACATTTTTAGCCTCTCTATGTGAATAATGGCTCCAACCTGCAGAGGGCGCTAGCGCGCACCAAATCTTTTTTTATTTCACAAGCAGAGGGCGGTAACGCGCTGTAATTTTGTATAATGTGAGATTTATGTGTCTGTCCCATTAGAATAACATGTGGGCTCCCGGTCGTCCCCATGGCAACACCATACAAAATACGGTATGGGTCCCATTGGCTTTTTTGATTGGGATGCCATCAGCTATTTTTGTATCGAATTTCATCCATTTCCGAGAAACTTGAAACTTGAAAATTGTTTGACTTATAATGCATTTTTTCTTCTGCACCTGGAGGGGGCGCTATTGCGCCCAATGTCACTTTTTTCACATTTGTTGTGTCCGGGGGAGAAAGGTCAATAAAATGTATATTTCCGATTTTTAATCAGAGTTCGTTTGTGCGAATGGGAGCAATTTGCAATTTACAATAAATAGAAAAAATGTTCGTAAAGATTGCGGCTTCGCCGCACACAAACCGTAAAACTTAGCCAAAAAATTTGGATAACTTTTGATGCCCCACATCTCGAGATGAGCTGGAGCAATTTGGAGCTCATTTGGTGAAACGCCCTAGGAGGAGTTCGTTAAAATGCGACGTCAGCGAAAACTCTTACTCAGCATTTTCCAGACTTCCTGTCAAAATGGCGGACTTCCGGTTTGTCAAAGGGCGTGGTCACAATAATATTTTTGTTTGTCGTCACTTGACGAATGTCTGTACCAAATCCCGCCGCTCTACGACAAAGTTGACGTTGAACCCTTCTCCATAGGCGTAATGTATTTTGACTTTTGTATGTGGCGCTGTCGCGCCATTTTTTATTTCCCAAATCTTTTTTCTTTCACAAGCACCATCGGACGGCCCTAACGGGCCGTACTTCCATGACCACTGTCCACAAGCTCCTTACAGAGGGCGCTAACGCACTGTAATTGTGTATAATGTGAGATTTATGTGTCAGTCCCATTAGGATAACATGGGGGCCTTGGTCGTCTCCATGGCAACACCGTACAAAATACGGTATGGGTCTCATTGGCTTTTTTGATCGGGATGCCATCAACTATTTTTGTGCCAAATTTTATTCATTTCCGAGAAACTAATTTTTTTCAGATAATGCATTTTTTGTTCTCAGCCTAGAGGGGGCGCTGTCGCGCCCAATGTCAATTTTTTACATTTGTTGTGTCCGGGGGTGAAAGATCAATAAAATGTATATTTCCGATTTTTAATCGGAGTTTGTTTGTGCGAATGGGAGCATTTTGTTGTTTACGGTAAATCGCAAAATTCTTCGTAAAGATTGCGGCTTCGCCGCACACAAACCGTAAAACTTAGCCAAAAAATTTGGATAACTTTTGATGCCCCACATCTCGAGATGAGCTGGAGCGATTTGGAGCTCATTTGGTCAAACGCCCTAGGAGGAGTTCGTTCAAATGCGACGTCAGCGAAAACGCTGACTCAGCATTTTCCCACCTTCCTGTCAAAATGGCTGACTTCCGGTTTGTCAGGGGGCGTGGCCACAATAATATTTTTTGTTTATCGTCACATGACGAATGTCTGTACCAAATCTCGTCGCTCTACGACAAAGTTGACGTTGGCCCCTCCTCCATAGGCGCAATGTATTTTCACTTTTGTAGGTGGCGCTGTCGCGCCATTTTTTATTTCCCCAATACGAAACACACATTTAAATTAATTTTTCACCGGACCTGAATTTTGGGCAAAGTTTGGTGAGTTTTCGACTATGTTCAGGGGGTCAAATTGCTGCTCAAAGAGCAGAAGAAAGAAAGAAAGAAAGAAAGAAAGAATAAAGAAAAATAATAATATTTCTTGCAAAAACAATATAGTCGCTTTCGCGACGACAACATATTATACATTTTTGGAAAGCTCTCAACCACCCCCACGCAGCCGTGGGGCTCGGAGGTTGATGACGAGCGCTTCGCGCTCGTCATCAACCTCCGTATGACAGTTGGCCATATACCCCCATTCATTTTCATGCAATAACAAGTACAAAGTCACTGTTTTACATGGTGAGTTTACGTTTGACACGGGGACAGCGCTTCGCGCTGTTTTCGTGCGCTCCGCGCACCTAGGTACAGTGCGCTCCGCGCACTGCGTTGCGATTACAATAGGCCCTTGCGACGGCAGGCCGCTCGGGCCTAATAAATGCATGTGTTACATTCTATTTGAGTAAAATATTACACACTGTTGCTTTATATAAACTTTTCTGATTAAACAATCCAAAGGAGAGTGGGAGCGCTTCACTGGGTCAGAGATGTGACAAAAAACTGTGCAGACAGGTGCTCTTCCAGGACGATCAGAAATACCATGAATAGTGGTCTATGTAAACCCTCATTAAGACCGCGCTGGTTGAAAGGCGTCCTGCTAAAGAACAAATAACTATTAATAATGAACTATTATTCAGCCAGTGCGCCTCTGACTATTTTGCCTATCTTTAAAAAAAAATTATAATCAGGGCATTTTTTGACATTTCAGAGTGATTGGTTAAATCTGCCTGTCACTCATTTAGACCAATGGCTGACAACTGGGAGGACAAAGTGTCTCTTTATTGAGTATAGAGCTGCTTTAAACACAACTGAGACAGTGATTGTATCTCCTCCACCTCCACCACCTGTACATAATATAATCACTGTGTCTAGTGTTTATTTAAAGCGAGCAACATGGCCGTGGTACCTGCGCTTCTTGCATGGGCCCTGTTGTCTCGTTATCAGAGTGACATTTGCGCGGTCCTGCCGGGCCATCTGGATTCGTCCCACACACATGTGAGAGAGAAAGCAGGCTGGGTTTGGATCTGAGTCACATCAAACAGCCTCCCTGCCCACACACATTCGTACGCGCGCGCGCACACACACACACACACAAGCGCAAAACACACACTCGCAAAACGCACACACTATCGCACAAAACAGCAAATACAGACGGCGCTGAACAGAGCAGTTTCCACCCAGCCAATATCTGAATATCTGACATTTAACGCCTTGTGAGGTGACACACACAGACCAAGACAAAGATTCCAACAGACGCTATGCACAAGTTCACAGTTGGATGATTCTGCAGTAAGCAAAAAACTTCATAGTGGTGGAGAGAAAGGAGGGAAAAAAAACAAGCGTGCAACTTTGGATCAACGGGGAATTTGCGATTGCATATTTGGGATACCCTGGCAAATGATAAAAATCTAACCTTTGAACATTTGCTTGCTATAAGAGAATACGCAAATAAAAGCCTCCTATGATTGCCAAACTTGTTTCATTCTATTCTCCCTGAACGCTCAGCATCTTCAGATATCTATGCCTATTTTCTCCATCAATTACAAGAAACACCTTTGTTCTAATCTTTATGAGGGTCCAGAAGTGCATTTTTCATTTCAATTTTTTTTAAATTTAAAATATGACTTCTGCAATTGTGCTGGGAGAATAACAATATAAGACTTCAGGCACATAGTCAAGGTAATTCCTAATTTGCAGTGTATCTACAGTGTGTGTGGCTCCAGTAACTCTCGTTTTAAAGAATGCAAAAAAAAAGAAAAGTAGAAAAAGAAAGAAACCAGGAAAAACTTAATTGTCACTGGACTTTTTTTCCTGCTGTATGTGTTGATGTGTTGATGCAGCACACTTTATCAATTTTAATGACGTGTAAGAGTTTATGCACGTTATTTGTGACCTGGAGCTTAAAGGCCACTTGTTTTGACTCATGTTCAAGATATAATAATTGAGAGCACAGAATATCACTATCAGTGTCATCCAAATAACAGCTTAAAAGGAAGAGTGAGAAGTCGACAGGCCGGGATTACTACGAGCTTTATCTGCTTGTGGTCGAGCGTATGTGAGGCACTTCTGAGTCAAAGCACAGATAGTTTTGAGTGTGTTGCATCTAAAAGTTTATATTCTACTTTCAAAACGTGCAGTACGTTACAGTGGGGCCACTGTGACAGATCTGCAACATTTGGGAGTTTCACTATGAGTGTGTGTGTGTCGGTGCAGTCGACCAGAGCTAAAATGTGCTCAGTAAAAATAAATCGAAGCTTTTCAGGAGGGAAGCCAAAAGTGCACCGCAAACATACATCAGTGAGTGTTGTTTATTACTTAATACGCACAAATATAACACAAAGACATTAATAATGAATTGCTGTCTGTAGTTCATATTTTCAACAGAAGTTTACAATTTTATCAATATCCTATAAATAACACTAAATGGAAGCTGAAAGATTGCAAAAAAAAAAAATCCCTAGAAATTATAGTGTTCCATTTGAAATGAACAGTATAAATATTCTTGAATTAAAACTACAGTGGGTTCAGGAAGTATTCACAGTGCAATGTTATGAGGAAATCTAATACCAAAAATGATAAGATTATCAATTTTTAAACTAACATTTGTTTAAACTGAAAACAAATCAAAATAATTTTAAAAAACAACAGTCTTGTACTCTAGACTTGTAGGCAATAGAGGCTTTCTGTATCATGGCCAATGACTGGAATTCAAAACAGCATAGCCTGTGAACAATTGACTAGGTCTGCAGTTTCATAGGGTCTGACTTTGAATATCTTTACCAAAAGGTAATAAACTGACTTTAATATTACTCTATTATATAAATGGACGAATAAATGAATAAATAAATAAATAAACAGGTCTAAAAAAAAAAAGAAATCCCTGAACCCACCATACATAAGCACTTTTTCAGATGTTCACTGTTATCTAGACACTGCATCAGTCAGGATGGATGTCCTCTCTACCCAGGCCTGTTGCTGGTTCACTGCATCACCTTCAGAGGCGCTGCACGTGGGTTAGCCACCTCCTCGAGATGTTCACTGACAGGCTGAAGCTCAGCCGCATGCAACTCAGCTCCTCTCTCCTCCTGCCCCCTTTATCTCTGCGCTCTTTCCCTCCTACCCTCACTCATGTATAATTGATTGCTCCCACTGTACCAACTTCATTTGCTGCATGTGAATTATGAATGAGACACGGAGAGGAGGCACTTTTTCCTCTCGGCTGGTTTGATACCCGATTAGCCGTTTACAGCGTATCTATGCAATCCCTGATCAGGAGTTCCCTAAGTTGTGTGTGTGTGTGTGTGTGTGTGTGTGTGTGAGTGTGTGAGTGTGAGTGTGAGAAGAAAGCGCTGCCAAGGAGAGCCCCGGGAGAGAAAGCCTGACATCACTGGGAAGAAAAAAGTGAATCGTGCTTGTTGATTGGTTCGTAGGGTGTCTATAAAGCAACAGGCGATAGGAACAGTTGCTTGAATACATGATTAAAGAGCGCGGGAGGGGTGGTTGGTTAGGCGGTGGTGAGCATGAAAATGAACCCCTTGACTTGAGTGCATTATTATTCCCATTGCAGCAATCTCACACTGTTTAAGCATAGCCAGGCTGCTATCAGAGAGGCCTGCACACTTGAGCGGACATACTACATGCTGTACACCTGAGCGCACTGCCACACATCCACACACGCACACAAGGGTCTTTTCTGTAGGGGCCACATGTGCTCCTGAGAGGGGCATGCCATGTGAACCACTCAATATATGTGTACAGCAGAGAGCTCGGAGGCACGTCCAGCACGACGCACACTCTGCTCAGGGTTATTTCAGCTTTTAAAGAAGCGCACAAGTTTTCTTTATGTCAAATTAAAAGCTGGACATCTAGAGCCTTCATATCAAATAGAGCCTCATCAAAAACAGAAACAAAACTTGATACATGATGAGAGATATGCTTTATACTCACAGGGTTTCAGATTCACCATGTTTGTAAAATTGAAATAGGAACCGAGTTCAACCGACTGCTTTGCATCATGAAAGCTCAAGCTCAATTTATACAATTAATAGTTAAGTTAAGTCTACAAAACGCTCTTTTAGAGTCAATTGTAATGTTTTACTGATATTTTGCTATGTGTGGTGCTCATCTCAGCAAGTATGGGCCTTTGGTAGAAACAATTTGGATGATAATATCACTGTCACTGGGCCAGCCACTTACCATTTAACATTTTTATATTAGAAAATCTCCTAGCAAGTACATTTGTTATGCATATACTTTGGTAGGTAGTAATTTACGTTAATAACACATAATTATCGGCTTTGTATTTGATACAGTTGATTTGACATTCTGTAATATTAGTATATAGTTAAACATGTATTGAATAAAAAGCTAGTGTCTATAAATAGCCCTCAGTACTTGTAAAGAATATGCCTAATAGTGTAAAATGAACCTGTACATGATAAGCTTCAGTGCCAAAGGGAAGAGGAAGGGAATCTTATTTGTATAGAGCTTTTTCCATGACACAAGCCACCCAAAGCTCTTCACACAAGACACACAGGGCTATAGTTTTATAGACTCTTGAGGACAGTGGTTCTCAACCTTTTCACACTAAGTACCACCTTATGAAACACTTGACCTTCCTAAATCAGGATTGAAATCAGACTAAATTGGCTCTAGTAGATCTCAAATGGACCAAATTATATCCAAACTGGTTGTTACCCACAGAAAAAAACACCAACATGGCTGCATTACTAAAGCATGAATTATATCCTCTATAATTAAATGGATGAGTAATTAAAAGGATGAATAAAGTCTAAAATTGCAGCAAACCCTGAGTGCCACCTGAATGAGCCCAGGTACCACCATTGGTACACTAGTACTTGGTGAGAACCACTGATAAATGTTACTCTCAACCCCAAAAGTGTCAGTGTGGAAACCCCCTGCCTGCACCTCCAACCTCACCAACAAGCCAACAAAGTGCCCTGGGCGCACACACACATACCCATTCATGAAAACAAGACTGCTCCGAGAACTGCTGACACAGACATGCGATAAAAGCCACGCATTGTTGCCAATCTGCCGGAGGAGAGTTGACAGGAGGGGGGCACGGAGTGGGCCACCGCGCAGTGAGGCCCTAAGACTCAACCATGATTATCAATGGCTCTGTGCTGTGGAGGATGCTGAAGAAGCCACAATGCCTATAGACCTAGGTGCTGAGATAACATGAAAGAGACGGTTTCACTTCCAACCCCCGTCTATCGAGGTCTTTTGCTTCAACCAGCCTTCCTTTTCAATGTGACAAGCATCGCTGTCTGAACTCTACAAAGAAATGTCTGAGAGCTCGTGAATAAGCCTCGATTCGCAGAGGCAGATAAAGATTTTACAGAAGGCTAAGAAAGAGCCATGCGCGAGAATGAGAGATGTACTGTAGAGGCGTATAACTGCACACTGATGTGGAGGGGAGAGGAGAGGAGAGAGATGAGGAGGGGGGGGGGTGTGTAAACAGCGAGGGAAGGTTCAGTGGGTTCAGCGTGCAGTAGCAGGAGCAGGAGCAGGAGATGGGCGTCAGAAGCTGGAAGCCCAGGGGGTTGGATAGTGGTGCGTGACTCACATACTCATGCATAGATTTACACACACACACACACGCTTACATATACAAACCACCATGACATATATACAGTAGCTTTTAAAGTGCGGATGGCTATGCGTATACCTCGGGGAGATACTAGTTCCACACATTATAATGGGGGTGATTAAAGGCGGCACCAAAGGGACAAGTTAACTAAGATTTTCATGACGATGGAGGCTTTTTTTTTAAGTGCCAGCTCACTCAATGCAAAGGCAAGACACTTCACCCACATTGCTCACACTGGGCGATATGGTAAAGAATATATATATTTGTTTGATATTAAAAACAAAAAATATAAGACTTTCTTTTCTTCTTTAGCTCGAAATAAAATATTCAAATAAAAAAAATCAAGACTTTCACTCAGATTCACTTCCCTGAATGGTTCAGGCTTGAATAAACAGAACTCTCTGAGGAAAATGTTAATTTACAGTACAGTACTTTACTTGAGCTAAAAGCACAGGGTTCTAACCTTCGTGAATCAGTTTTACTCATACCTTGAGTCAGGCCTGCAACTCCTTCAACGCCTTCAGAGCATTAAGAATACATTTAGCAGGCTAGGTAAGATTTGGTCACGATATTATGTGGATTAATCAAGATGTGCAGAGAGCCCCGAGATAAAATAACTAACTTTAAGATTCACTTAAATAACCACACCGTTGACTCTTTGTATAATGATTTTGTGATAGGACTGGATTATTTTCTTAAACTCTATACAGTTCACAGTCAAACAGGATGCTCTTCAGAATCTGTGGCAGAAATATAACTCATTCCATCACTGTTTCCATCACATTTAAATTCAAGTTTCCATCACATTTTTATACATAATTTTCATTTTTTTTTCTTTCTTCAATTTGTGAACAAGGACGACAGAAAATTGAAAAACATAATTAAACTGACTTTTCTGTCTATTTTTGCATTGGAAGTCACAAAGGGAAACAACACGTGCACATAACAGATCGCGGCCTAAGACTGGAGTGTGGCTGTGAGTAATGTCCACAATAATATCACCGTGGCAGAGCAGTGCGTGACGACTCAAAGTGATACTGTCAGTCAGGCCGTGTCAGCAGCCTGTTCTCCACACATGAGTCACAAGAGCTCTTTTAGACACCGACAAACACCGCACAAACCATCAGGCAAACTAGTTCTCTCATCAGCTAACCTGACATTTATGTGTTACAAAGAGAAGTTGTGACTGTGAAAAAAAAATTGCCCTGAAAATCTACTTTTATTTAACACAGTCTTAGTTCCGTTTCAGACTTTCAAGATACAAAATCGCACATTATTTGCAGCCAAGAGTAAGTGAATCATTTCCAACATCCGCATTCTGGTGGAAACTTTCTTACTAATCTTTTAGCATTATGATTCATTGATTCAAATTGAGTTGGAGGGAAAATTAACTTCATAGTATGTGGTTACTTCAATGTGCACCTAACACATAAACAACAGGCTCAGTTGGTTTGGTCAGTTAGACCTGACCAAAACAAGTTCAAGATCTGGAGATGGGTCTTCAGGTGCTGCACTAGGGATCTCTATCAAATAAATATGAGGTTTTTTTTCTTTTCTTAAATGTACAGCTAAACTTTCTGTGTACTGAAGTAAAACATCAGAAATGTGGGTCTCCAAAGTATTGGAAGGTTGAAATAAGACCAGTTTACACCACTCTAGAACATAGTAACAACTTTCTTTAGATTTCTCTAGTTTGACCTTTATGTGATGTTTAACAGTTTCCTTATTGAAAATGAGCACACGGTGTGACAAAAGGAGAGGTGACTGTTTCTGTGCAACCATACGGTACAAATGGACCTTAGGCAAGGCCCAGTTCAACCCTCAACATATGCACTTAAGCACACAACATATCCAGCCAATATTAAAAGTGAAGTGTGTAATGAACCCAAATAAAAATCTACCTGCATAAAGTTGCCCACTTCCAATGTTAAGCTCTGGCTATTACAATACAGCAACTCCATTAGTATAGCACTCCCCATGAAGTTGTCTTATTTCAAAGAGTGAGAAAGTGCATCTCACTTTACGACACAAACAAGTTTCTTGTCTCGCAATGGCTAATTAGCACCTTGATGGAGCTGGTTGAGAGAACAAAAGCTCCTGTCGCCTCGTCGTCCTGCCACATTTAGCAAACGGCGCAGACACCACCTCGGAGGCAGCCTGCGAGGCACAAGTTATGAGGCAGGTGAGCGCGCTCCTGCATGTGGCACTTGGATGTCTGTTGCCATGGTGACCCCCAGAATATCCCCACACAGCACAGTGATATTTTTAATAAACTTTGACTTTACCTGTCTGCAGCGCTGAAGAGATGAGAACTTTTGTCTGGTACCAAAACCAGTGGTGGTCATACTTAATTTCATTTCTTCAGTAAAAGTAGGCTTAGAAATATTATTTCTAGTCAAACATTAGCCTAATCCAATGCAAGTTGCTCCTTTCTAACTAAAGTGAAAATACTGAAGTATTTGCTTTATAAAATACAAAAGCAATCAATGTCATAAGTACAAGATATATATATACCTCAAAGAGGTGACAAGGAAAGTGCCTATAGGCCAAATACCTAAGGCAGGTCCTAAGAAGCCAGCTCAATGGCAAGAACAAGCCCCAGGCAATAAACCGCTACACCCTGCCAGTAATCAAGGTCTAAGTGGGAAACACCTCCAAAGGTGGTAGAGAATGACCGAGTCAAGATCCTGTGGGACTTCCAGATACAGACGGACAGAATGGTAATGGCGAACCAACCGGACATCGTGGTGGTGGACAAAGAGCAGAGGAAAGCCGTGGTGGTTGACATAGCAATACCAAGCGACTTCAACATCAGGAAAAAGGATCACGAGAAACTAGAGAAATACCAGGGGCTCAGAGAAGAGCTAGAGAAGGCCTGGAGAGTGAAGGCATCAGTGGTGCCCGTGGTCATTGGGGCACTCGGGGCAGTGACCCCCAAACTGGAGGAGTGGCTCCAGCAGATCCCAGGAAATACATCAGACATCTCAGTCCAGAAAAGTGCAGTTCTAGGAACTGCAAAGATACTGCGCAGAACCCTCAAGCTCCCAGGCCTCTGGTAGAGGACCCGAGCTTGGAGGAAAAAAGAGACCGACTGCGGAGGGTCAGGAAGAGTTTAAAAAAAAATTATATACAGTATACAGGTATGTAAGTGAAGTAAAATGAATCATAAATTCAAAAATGTGAACTTTGCGCCCTACCTGTACGGCAACATGACAGGAACAAACCATTCTCAACAAAGATATAAATCAAGTAAAGTACAAATTCCAGTACAAACAGTCTACAGTACTTAAATACAGTACTTAAGTAAATCTGTATTGTTACTTTGATACTCACTTTTTCCAACCTCCAAAAACAAATCATCTTTTCTCAATAGGTTCACTGTAGGCCATCACTGCTGTATGTGTCATTGTCAATATGTCTGTGACTGAATGTGTGTAAATGTGTAGATTCACCACAACATGACTCACGACTCGGAGCCACAACAGAGGGCGAGTGGTAAAAAAACGAGACACGGTTTTGAAAAGGAAGCAGCGCTGAAAGAGCAAACACACACATACACAAGCACATCACAGGCGCACACAGTGCCTCTCCTCCTCTTTTCACTTAGATATACATTACCCTGCAATTATTATTATTATTTGACTTCTAACACAGTTCATATTATTTCTCAAAACAATAACAAACCAGTTTCACAGACACTTAAAGATCAAGCATTTACATGGCATTGCACAACATTCCAGAGAGTCCATACATTAAAACGAAGGTGAACAGGAATACTATGGTAGAACTGACCTGTTACTGTCAAAATGCAAACGCTTGTTTAGGGTTATTATCTCCGCAATTACTGGGTTTATCCATAAATGATGAAATAGTTGTAATGATAGCATTAAAAGGTGGTGACAATATTCAATCAAAGGCTCAATTATTGTCAGTTGAAATAAGTTTTATTGAATATACTATTACGGCAGGATCACAAACAATAAGTAAGGGATAATGTATAGAACGGCGGTCATTATCAGGAAAATAAGAACTGGACCCCGACACGTAGCGGAGCTCTTGAGCTTTTGAAGAGCAAATTCTCAATCGTGTCCAACTTAAGGTTCATTCATACTTCACAATATGCAAGGACTTCTTGTTCTTGCACCTTGAGCTGCAGAACAAAATGAAGTCACTTTTGCCTTGTAGCCATGGAAACGTTTTGTAACGACAATAGTTCCATGGCGACAAGGCAAAGGTGACTTCATTTTTTTTCTGCAGGGTCTTGTGAAGTATGAATGAGCCTTTAACCTATCTCGACTCCTCGACTGATGTGCAACGACTTCCAAAGTACTACTCTTAACTGTCCAGCAGATGGCACCATTTACTCATCAATAAACATAGAATAGGGAACTTGGGAAGATTTTGCCTTTGCGCTGATATACAATCAAAGTTGTAAATATTTTAATGCGTTAGACCAGCAGATTAATTTGAATTGACTGATATCCTTTAATTATGCATTATTATATTTTATTGTTTAATTTGTCACATTTTGTAAAGAAATGCATGGGGCGTAAAACCATCCATCAAATTTTGTTCCTGCTTATCTTAAGTAAATGGAGCTTGCCATGAGTTTTGCAAGGTCTTTGTGGTTAGCCTTCAGTACACTCATAGCTTACAGCTGAGGAGTGGGGTAATTGGCTGTTAGAAGGCTCTTATTAGGGGAGAGAAAGTCTGACCCTGTGCAATCCATGGTGCTAAGTGCCTATTAACCCCTATGTGCGTGACAGCTACAGTGCACATTCGAAACTCTACATGGCGATGGTACACTTTGTGCATGTAATTAAACTTCATGTGCCTAATTATTCCCTCTCTCGCTTCTTACAGTCGCATCTTATTTACAAACAGCTGTGGAGAGACTAGTGCATATATATATTTAATTTTTTTTGTTTAAACTGAAAAATTTAAAGTATAATTACAGTTTTGCATCAGAGAAGTACCAAATGTATGGAAAAACAAAGTGACAAAGTGACAAAGGAAATTCAGTGAATAGAACAATGAACAATGATCGCTTATATCCCATAGATTTAATAAAACTCATAACTCATAAAATAAAAACCATCAGAAATGTCACAAAAATCTAGTTGAAATTTAAGGAAAATCCTGTATCTAATTGTGTTAATAAGTTAAATTGGTAAATAACCTGTCATATGTACTTTACGCAAACGACAAGCACTATATGTGCAAATAAATAGACACTACAAAGCTGCAATGGAAACACTGGGATGGACTACCATGTCTAGTCTGTTACTTATGCATAATTGATGTCATAATTTCCAGAGCAATTATAGTTGTATAGAATGACTGCTAGGGGAACTGCACTTTAACTATGGCCTTCAAGTGTCCAGTATTGTGAATAACAATACACAGTTATCCCCAACAGACAAAGCAGAGTGTCCTATTAAGAGCCTTTTAAAGCTCCAGGGGGGGGGGGCGTAATGGGGTTCTCAAAGGAGTCGGACTCAGCTCTTTATCCCACGTCAGGATATCCAGACAACTAAAGCTAAAGCATGTGATTCTCATGCTTTTTATGGTAATTACAATAATACAATGACCTAATTTTGCCCAGACATGCAAAGTCAGTTCCTTAGAATTCAGTCACAGTGTGGGTTAAATCCAATGTGTCATCTGCTTTTTTCCCCCCAGTTTATTGAGTTTGTATAAAAGAAAGTGAAAAATTGTTCAGGGAAAGACTCATTTGGCTCTTCTCTTTCACAATACACACACATATAATGCATAATGGTCATGAAGAATCTGTAACAAGTCAGAATGCATGAGGAGAATTTTCAGAGGAAAGCATTTGTCATATGTTGTAGAATACAGCTGTAGAATACTAAAGACAGTAGTTTAATTTACATTTATCCCGAGCCTTGTTTTGATGCATTGTCGAAAAGGATTTTATGAAACATCTTTGGATCTAGCGTCTAAAATGTAAAAAAAAAAAAAATTTATTCATACAAAAGGACTGTGTAAACCAGTGATGTTTGTTAGAGCACTGGTTGCACTGTAGCTGTAAACTATTGGGGGACAGTCTACAGTAGTTAAGTTAAACAATGGTGAACATAAACTATTATTCTTCATATGTCCACATTATTTGATGAGTTTATTGTGTACAAACATAGATTCAGTATAATGACTTAAGATTCATATAATATATCATATAGGCTGCTACTTATTTTATTGATTGAGCATACACATTTTAAATAAAGGTCTAGGCTATCATGTTATCTTTTCGGTGCTATCAACACTAATTCATTTCTGTTATATTTCCGAAAACCTAGAAATACTTCTTGTTAGTTCTTGTATGCATGATCGTAATTACCCTGCTGTAGAGTCTGCAGCTACCGTTGACCCCCGTGTCCCTCTGACTTGGTACGGGCCACAATAATGCCGTAGTCCACTATCCCTCTCTATCCCTCTCCCCTGCTGCACTGCCCCCAACACTACTCCAGCCAAGGGAGAGAGAGCCACAACAACAGAGCGCGCGCGTGTGTGAGTGCATGTGTGCAAGACGCCAGGCAGCCGAGATGACAGTGTGAAGTAAACCTCGAAAGAACTGCATAAAAACACACTGGGGGACGAGAGGAGGAGAACACTTCGCAGCCAAAAAGATCACAGAAGATACCCTGAAGATGAATGGCTTATGTATATGCATGAATGCTTTAGAAGTCTAAATGACCATCCACTGCAGGCACCACCAGCATCCCATCCTGATGCTTTGACCAGGACAGGACAGAGGAGACCACAACAAGAAGCTACTTTAAAAAAAAAGAAAATAGTCCACGGATCATGTCGTCTACGGGATCAGCCAACCACAACAAGCGCCTGGCGTGTAAGTAACAAAGTAGCTCACATGGGATGCGGTCTGTAGCATGGAAGTGATAAATTGCTCTGCATTTTAGCACAGACTGTCAAATAGCGCGTTGAAAGTAATGACCGCCGAGGAATCGCCGTACAAGAAAATGACATTATTTCGCCTGATTTAACTTTTGTATAACAAACTGAGTCATGTCTGTCTGCATGCAATCTGTTGTAAATCCGCCAGTTACATAATAGTTTGGCTGATGTTGAAAGCCGCTCCCTAAGTGGATTAATTAAACTAAAAATGTAAGAAAAAATTACCCACATTACACAGAATTCCCTTGTCATTCATGAAATTGCAGCGGGCAGCCTAGACCCTTTACTCAATCAGCACTGATAAGACGCAACAAAGCGGAAGCAAGTAATCACATTGAAGGGATAAGTACTAGTTCTTAGCCAATGCAAGGTCTTTACATAGAAACTGTTAAGACGAGCTAAGTGCTACCTGCTAACTGTGTTTTCCTCCTCAGGACATCACACACCGCAAACAAAATGTGTTCTAAGTAAGAAACTGAATTATACTAGTATGTGCTTTGCTTTGATGACATAAGGAGCAGAGCTGAGGTCATTCCTGCATTTAGCCCTGAGTGCAGAGGCCCTAACAGTTTGGAAATGGGAATTATGGCCTGGGAATACGCTAATCTCATCACGTAAGGGCGGGAGGGCTCAGATTGATGTCATATATAGATATATAGACACCACCAGCCTAAAGTCTAAACCAGGACAAACACATACACAACTAAATTAATAAAACTCTCTCTAAAATAAACTGGAGATGCCCGAGTACTATCTGAGTATCACAGTTTGAGAAGCACCATAACAGCCAACTAAGTATTAGTCTCTCAACCAAATTTTGACTAAGGCACTTGAAAAGGCACTCTAAATTAGTACAAGCCAATGACAAACCTGTAGAAAACTAAGCTAGAGTTATAAAAGCTCTAAAGTAACAGCTACTTCTAAAAATGTTGTGTCTGTTGTGTTGCAGTGATCTTACTCATAAATGATTTACACTTGATGGACTGTTGTGGCGACGCGGGCCAGAGGAGTGGCAGGCCCGTATAGCCTCTGTAAATAATACTGGCCGGGGCTTCCACATGATGAGCTGTAAACCGCTGAGAGGGTGCCAATCCCAAGGGGAATTACCATTTTGCTGTGAGGAGAAGAAAGATAGATGAGTTGTCAGGCGCAAGCGGGCCGTGCAAAACAACTGCCTCACCAGCGCCTTTTTTTTTAAAACCCCACGGCTACTCACTTTCCCTACAAAATGGAAAGATGATCATGGGACTTCTGTGCACTGACCACAAGAGGATTGAACATGACGCCATGTGACTGTTCAGCTCAATAGAGGCATTTTTTTCCTCTCCAATCTACTAAAGCGGTTCCCAGCCAGAACCCTTGATGTATGACTGCAGCACTGCTATAACACCCCCTGTGGGTTATCATAGACGTAGGCAAGTCTAATGGTGCATGCACTCCGCTGAATTATTTTGTCACGGAAGGGGATATTGACAAAGTAGGGGAGAGATTGTGTGAGGTCTAGAGGCGAGAGGGTGATTTGTGGTGTAAAGATGTCTGTAAACATTAGCAGTATGTATGTATGGCTTAAAGAGAGGAGGAGGGATAGAGGGAGGTGCAATAACAACCCAGTCATGTGCTGGGACTCAGATATATAAGTAACTACCGGTAAGTAAGTGCTTTATTTGTGTATTGTACAACCATACAACAAAATTGTGTTCAGGTGTTAGTCCTGAGCCGCGGCGCCACTGTGGGCCAACCTGACCAGCATGTTTTTGGAGGTAGGGGAAACCGCAGCACCTGCAGGAAACCTGGCTGGCTTCAGTGCTCCTTTGATCCTCTGAAACAGTGCACCGCCTCCTGGGTTTGTCCCTGTTTCAGAGCGTGGTGTCCTGCACTGGTCAGCACCGCCACCTCCTCCTTCCTATTCCTCCTGCAGCTCCCTCCTTTCACCATCTTCTGGGAAGAGCTTAGTTAATCTGTTTTATTCTCCAGCAAACGTCCATTAGGCAGAACAATAGAGGGCATGTGTGGCTTAGCTGCGAGTCTTGCCTGGATGCCACCTCGTTTGTCCCTTCCTTGTTTCCTATAGTGCCTCTTGCAACGCCTCCACCGTGCTGCAGGTGTGGGGGCTCTTGGTTCATATTCAGTGTTTCAGAAGAAGAAATTTGTCTCAAATTAGTTCAAAACCTAGCTGTTTATTTACTTTTAAAAAGCTGCTTTCTTCACGACCATTATGGACTCTTTGCAGTAAAACAAATCTGCCAAACCCCACAAAACACAGAAAGACGTACAAAAGTATCCAGTAAAACAATGTGGAACACAGAAACCACAAATGCAGAAAAATGCAAAAAATGCAGCTGTACCAAGAGAATCGGAGATTGCCAATTGTTTACACGTCGCCATGACACCTAGTCCATATATATATTTTAAAAATACACATTAGTAGAAAGGGTAGCAGATGAAAGTGGATAAAGATTGCAGTGAGCTGCAGCACTTCTACTCTAAGACACAACAGGCCAAATATGAGGCTGTAAAGTTGTATGTATTGGGTGGTATTTTCTTGAGCTCCTGCATGCTTGCATGGACATACAGCACAAAAGCTCAAAATAGTGTCAATGCACACAGAATAAGGCTTAGTGGAGACATGCTTTGTCAAAACAGCTCCTTAGTGTGAGGTGTAGGGCTAAGGAAGGTTGCATAAGATGGTGAGGGAAACTGATTAGATTGGAAACGTTAAGCAGAGGTGAAAATTGGAAATTGTTTTCATTACATAACAGGGTACAATATTCCAATATAAAATTATTAAGAAACAAAATTATGGATTGATAAACCTTGGAAAAAGACACAATTAGAGATGAAATAGGTTCTCAAAATCTGTTTTTGATTTGATTTTAAGTGACCTTTTATGAACAAGGACCGCGTGTTCTTGTAATAAGTTAAACATTTTCTGATTAGGGTCAAATGCGCGCAGTGATCCATTAAATGTCGAGTCGGCTGGAGCTTTGCAGTTAGAAGTGCTGTTGTCACTGTGTTACACAAGTGTACCAGACAGGACTCAAAATACATTGGGGCATTTTAAATCCTGAGATTGTAAGGATTTACTTTGAACAAATTATATGTTCTGGTGTATTGTTTTGACACACATTGTTTGGTATGGAATAGTACATGTTCACTTCACAGTAATTTTATAATAATAATAATAATAATAATAATAATAATAATAATAATAATAGCTTCAACTATTTATTATAGGTTGAGTTGACTGAGGTGACACAAGGTTCTCAAAATGCTATATTATAGTCATTATTAATTCACTTCACACTTGGTTGCTGCCTGGGGATGACTGACTGAAGCAAGGATCACTCGCACACTACATTTACACAGGAAAAGAGGGTGAAATGTCTTGCCCAAGGACACAACAAGAGTCTGTACAAACTGGAGCCGAGACTCTTAACCACCAGCCTTCCGAATATAAGGCAACCCACTCCACCATCTGAGTATTCTATTCTGCCGGCCCATTTGAGCAACAGAATAGACTACACCTGTTTTTTTTTTTTTTGTTACCTTTTTGTGAAAATCACAGATGCAAAGTCTTGCAAAGCCTGTGGAGGAAAAGCAAAAACGTCTTTAAACTTTAAACGGTAGTCGGGAAATAGGGCTGCTACCATGAAAATTTAGAACTGTTCCAACCTCAGTGTCATGGATTCGAGTCCCCGACAATTTGCTGAATGTCTTTCCGTGCTCTTCTCCCCCTTTCACCCTGATCTGTTCTGTCTGGTAGAGCTTCCGGGCCAAATCCTAAAAAAAAATCAACATGTAACTAAAACTACAATTAGAAAAGCTATAGGTACATATTACTTTCTGCTGACTACAATAGTCATCTTGTCTCACAGCAAAAAAGACCCAGGTTTGATTCTGTGTGGGGTTTGCATGTTATCCCTGTGTCTGCGAGGGTTTATCATATCACAAAAAGCATTGACAGTAGGTTCCTCTCTGTCACAAATCTCAGTGGAACTTTCCTGATTTCACAGATGGTCAAAAGGCAACCTAGTCCCAGCTCGATTTATACTGTGGAAGCCAAACAATAACTAAATATCTGCCAGTAGTGAAGAGAGTGCAGTATGTATAAGTATTCTGTATGCAATAAGTATTCTGTAAGTATTCTGTATTCTGTATGACTAAGTGCATGGGTAGAGTGAGTGCAGTCGCCCTTCTGAAGAGAGTTTGACTTTTAGAGAACAAAGCAAAGACAGAGAAATTGAGTTAAACAAAGATGGAGAAAGAGAGGCGACAGACAGAACTATTTATTTAAGCGCTGTTTTTTTCAAAGACTCTTTAAAAGTGCCAGCAGTCTTCTCTGTTCACAGGATTTGGTACACAATTTATATTTTATTTAATTTCTTGGGTGCAACTCTTACTGAGGTCCATACCACTGCATGGTTCACACTAGAAAAACGTAACAATATCAAACCTACCCACTGTGTTAAATTGGAGACCAAATAATATGATTAACCTCGAAAGAACAAGTTGGGGGAGTTCCTTGGCGATTAATATTTCACTTTTTCCAAAGCAGTGGACCATAAAAAAAATCAAGAAAATATAGAAAACATTATGGCACAGTGATTTAGGGGAACAGGGCTATGAATATTGTAATTGAGACTGGCAGCACTGCATAGTTTCAAGACTATCAGGTATACTTCTCTTTTATTTTTTTACATTTAAAACATGTAAAATACAAAATGCAACAATTTATATATTTAAAAAAAACTTGATACGTAAAACATGGCAGACGAGAAGCAAGGAAATCATGTGAAATAAGATGTGGTGGACTGAATTATATTTGTATACGGCACTATGATGATATCCCTACCCTATCCCAATAACTAAAAAATTAAATTTATTATGCAGTATAATGAATGAAATCTCTGGCCCTCAGGCTATTGCTCGGTTCACCAGCCAAATGTTGATGAGAAAAAACAGGAATTCAAATTCAAAACATGGTTTTCCGTTGCATAACCCCATATTTAAAAAGAATAATTGCAGAAACATGACCATAATGTCAACCCCACACAGAGCAGTGACATGAGCGAGTGTGTCAGCTCAGAACACCCAGTGGCAGCGGCAGCAGGAGAGGCACAGTTACACAACCACAGCCGGTCAGAGGTTTGCTGGAGGTGAGCGCAAGGACGATGCTCACTTCTCATGCACTATAGGCACCATCTACATTGTATTAAAATAATCAGGGCTTGAATTTTTTTTTTCCACAAATGTCTGCTTTTACAATATACTGAATGACAAAAACAAAATCCACTAAAAGCGTAAAATCAGGTATAGTGTGGTGTACATGTTGCGGTGTGGTCTCTCACCCAGCGGGTTTTGTGGTTTGGGGGCGTGTCTGGGCCCTGGCTGTTGTGTGTTTATCCTGTGCTCCAACCATTGTTCTGTTGGCCTGAAATAAATAAAGTTGACTCACTTACAGCTTGCTCGTGTCCTCATCTTTCTCGCCACATTGGTGACCCCTATTCGTGAGCATGACAGATAAGGTGGAAGAGAGCGTTTCTCCTTCTGTCTCGGCTCCGGACTCAGCCTTGGCCATGGGCTTGTCCTCAGACGCTGTCTCGACCTCGCCGTCTCTCCCGCTCACACGGCCGGCTCTGTTTCCCGCCGCTTCCACTGTGAAACTTCCAGAGTTTTGGCAGACTGATCCAGCCTCGTGGTTCCTGCACATCGAGGCACTTTTCCATCTCCGGGGTGTGGATGCAGAGGACTCCAAATACTATTTGGTGGTTTCTGCCCTGGATCAGCAGTCTACCCGCAGGGCTATGCCGTTGCTTCGTAGCCCTCCTCCGCGTGGGAAATACGCCGCTCTCAAGCAGCTGCTGCTGCGGAGGTACAGTCTGTCCTCAGCGGAGAGGGCGGATAAAATTCTCACCCTGCCTGGATTGGGGGACAGTACGGCCGTGGACCTAATGGACAATATGCTGTTGCTCCTCGGTTCGGATGACGGCGGTTTCCTTTTTCCGCACATTTTCCTGCGGCAGCTCCCGCCACAGGTACGAGCAGTTTTGGCTAACTCTCCTCGTCTCGCCGCTGGTAATTACCGAGGCCTCGCGGAGGAAGCGGACCGGGTCCTGCTGGCTACTAGACGTTTTGCAGTGCAGAGCACGACGGCGGTGCCCCAGCAGACGTCGACGGAGGACCCAGCGGTGGTGGCTGCAATCGGTGTGAGGACGCGTCGTTGTGGGAGCTCCCTGTGTTTTTACCACCAGAGGTTTGGCGGCAATGCAAAACGCTGTGTCCCGCCATGCACGTTCGAGATGTCGGGAAACGCAGTGGCCGGCGCTCAGTAGCAGCTGTGGGCGCTGGCGAACGAGGTGAGCTGCTCTTCATTAAAGACCCGCGGCCGTGGCCCACTGCTGAGCGCTGCAAATGGTTCTCCCATTGGAACTTTCGGCACAAAATGGACGACTGTATGTTTCCACGGGCGTGGAACGAGTGGGACTTTGTAGTTGCCTCTGTGACTGTTCCAATCATTGGTGTTGATTTTTGTGTGCTCATGGCTTGTTAGTTGATGCTGCTAACCGCAGGCTCATTGATGCTGTAACTTTTGCCACTTTTCCCTGTGAGGCTGGGGGAGCTGGGCCGGCACCGCATGCCACTTTTTTTGCCGTCTGGCGATGTTTTTCAGTGTTTGTTAGCTGAATTTCCGTCTTTGACCACACCTGCTTTTTCCTCCGCGGTGGCTAAGCACGGTGTGGAACATTTTATCCCCACTAGTGGCCCGCCGGTTTTTGCGCGCGCTCGGCGCCTTGACACGAGTTCGCCACCATGGAGAGGTTGGGGATAGTGAGACGCTCTAACAACCCGTGGGCTTCGCCCCTCCACATGGTGCCTATGGCGGACGGCTCCTGGCGTCCATGCGCCGTTTAAACAATGTAACGACACCAGACCGTTATCCTATTCCGCACATTGAAGATTTTTCTGCGCGGTTGTCTGGTGCCTCGGTTTTTTCTAAAGTGGACCTGGTGCGCGGGTATCATCAGGTTCCGGTACATGTGGATGATGTGCCTAAGACCGCGGTGATAACTCCATTCGGGCTTTTTGAGTTCCTCCGCATGCCGTTTGGCCTCAAGGGGCGGCGCAGACTTTTCAAAGGTTGATGGACTCAGTGTTGCGCGGTCTCGATTTTGTCTTTGTCTATTTGGACGACATTTTGGTGGCCAGCTCGTCTACTGAAGAGCACCACACACACCTCAGGGAAGTTTTCCGGCGTTTAGACTCCCATGGCCTGATTGTCAACCCAGCCAAATGTCAGTTTGTGTTGCCGGTGATCAATTTTTTAGACCATCGCATTTCCGCACGTGGCGCGGTTCCCTTGCCTGCTAAGGTCCAGGCGGTGGCAGATTTTCCCCGTCCGGTTGTGGTCAAGGCGTTACAGGAGTTTTTGGGCATGGTGAATTTTTACAATCTAGGTTTATTCCTCGCGCTGCCCACCTCCTACAGCCGCTGTACGATGCTTTGCGTTCGTGTAAGGCCACTGACTCCGTCGTCTGGACACCGGACCGGATTGTTGCTTTTGATGGAGCTAAGTCTGTGTTAGCTAGTGCAGCTCTCCTCGCTCACCCTGATCCAGATGCTCCGATCGCCCTGACAACAGACTCTTCCGACTTAGCTGTTGGGGCTGTCGTGAAGCAGCGGGTGGCAGACACAGGGCAGCCTCTTGCGTTTTTTAGCCGCAAATTGCGGGACTGCGAGCGTAAGTACAGCGTTTTTGACCGGGAGTTGTTGGCACTGTTGGCTAGAAGGCTGTTTGTTTACAGTATTTGTGGACCATAAACCGCTGACGTTTGCTATGGCTAAAGTAACTGAACCCTGGTCGGCGCGTCAGCAGCGCCACTTGGCGGCCATTTCTGAGTTTACTACTGACATACGTCATGTCGCAGGAAAGTCCAACTTGGTCGCGGATTGTCTCTCCCGCGTGCTCGTTTGCCCTGTGCTTCTAGGGACGGATTTTTCTGAGATGGCGGCCGAGCAGCCTGGCGACGCGGATATCCTGGCCCTTCGCTCCGTCGGTACAGGCCTTAAGCTTGAGGAGCATGTGCTGCAGGAAGGGGCCCGGCCCTCCTGTGTGACGTTTCCACGGGACGGCCTCGCCCTGTAGTTCCAGCAGGTTGGCGTCGCCGCATTGTTCACTCTCTCTCACACCCGGGTGTGTGCGTCGGTGAAGCTGGTTAGTTCCCGTTTTGTTTGGCCTGGTTTACGCAAAGACGTTAAGGGGTGGGCAGCATTTTGCGTTGCATGTCAGCGTGCTAAAGTGTACCGCCATACCAAAGCCCCTCTAGAACCTTTTCCGATTCCAGCCAGGCGCTTTGACCATGTGCACGTAGCAGGGTTTCCGTTAGCCGGCTGTAGCCGGCTTTTGGCCGGTTTGAAAAGCAAATGGCCGGTAAAAATAATTTCCGTCGGCCAATTAAAAAAAAAAAAAAAAAATGGAGAGAATATAGAAAAGTTAGTTACCGGTGTTCAGAGCCGCTATTGAGTGTGTCAGAGCTGGGTCCGGGGTGCATCGCTTGAGAGTGACTTTTGGTGACTTTAGCATTGTCGATTTGTCCCGCCAGAATATTTCAGCGGTTAGAGACGTTGCTAATGTTACACCTGAAGCCACGTTAAAGCACGGAATGGCATCTACAGCCCAGCCCTCGTGTGTGCAGCTGATGCACGGTCAGATCTGGACAGCGTTCGGGTCATAGATTCCTTCTGTCAAGCGGGGTACATCCGCGTGGCACCTGCTGCCTCTATCGTCTCCACGCGCACAACTTTATGTTTGGATTTGAGTTACATTTTTCTCCCGTCATTCTTTCATTAGAAATAGCCTTGTTTTGGACTCACTAAAGCACTCGTGTAGCGCTCGGTCTAAATGTAGATTGTTATTGATAATAAGCCACATTCATTATAGGCTCTATATTTTTAATGGCCGGTAATTCTTGTGAATGGCCGACATTTTACAACCCAGCCGGCCAAAGTGGCCGACAAAAAAAAGTCTAACGGAACCTCTGGCAAGGAAAGATCTGGTTGGTCCTCTGCCGCCGTCAAAGGTTTCACACATCTGTTTACCATGGTGGATCGGACCACCAGGTGGCCTGAGGTGGTGCCTCTGTCGTCCACCACGTCCGCTGATGTGATAAGTGCGTTTCTCTCTGCTTGGGTCGCTCGGTTTGGCGTGCCGTCAGATATTACTTCTGACCGAGGCCCCCAGTTTATTTCGGAGCTTTGGTCTGGTATGGCGCGTTCCCTAGGGGTGCAGGTGCACCGTACCACGGCGTACCACCCTCAGGCAAACGGGTTGTGTGAGCGTTTCCATCGTTCGCTTAAGGCAGCTTTGCGTGCCGCGCTTACCGATGACAGTTGGGTGGATCGTTTGCCGTGGGTTTTGCTCGGGTTGCGTTCAGCTCCTAAGGAGGAGCTTGGCGCTTCTTCTGCTGAGTTGGTTTTTACTCAACCGCTCCGTGTCCCGGGTGAGTTTTTGCCGGAGACAGCCGCGCCGAGTCTCCGTGCCGCCATTGGTCCATTTTTGTCCGGTGACATTTTTGCTCCGACCCCCGTGCACCATTGTTTTCCGCGGTCGTTCGTGCCCACCGCGCTCCAGTCTGCACGTTTTGTTTTTGTGCGCCGTGACGCCCACCGCTCGCCCCTCCAGCCTCCATACGACGGTCCGTTCTGTGTACTGGAACAAGGTGCCAAGGGTTGTGTTTTGGACACGGGCGGGCGCAGGGAGTTGGTGATTCTGGATCGCCTTAAGCCTGCGTATGTTTTGGCAGACGAAGCTGTGTTGCCAGCCCAGGTACCTCGGCGTGGCTGTCCTCCTTCCAGGCCTCCTGCTCCGCCTCCTCGGACTGACTGTGACTCTCAGCCTGTTATGGACGCTGTTGGGCCTGCCCAAGATTCACACGATCACCCCCCCCCCATTCATTTCTCCTCCGGTTTCAAAAAACGACCCTAAATCCACAAAGATAGGCCTGTGTTTGTGAGCGTGGGAAAACATGTGCGTGTCCCAATTGGTCAGCGGTATCAACAGTGTCACAACATCGCGGTGCAAGGCTACTACTGCTACGAAGCCTTCAACTTGGCTATAGTTCTGTCAAATTGAGATAAAAGTCGGCGACACCAAGAAGCGGGACGTATTTCAGTGGATTTAATAAGAGAAGGAGACGGGCCTCAGCCCCGAGATGGAGGAGAAAGCGGAGAGAGGCGAGGTGGTTCGTGAACGTTTGGTGGAACGTTTGGTGATATAAAGTTGTGCTGTTTCGTGTGGGGCTGTGGACATGAAATTAGTTGTTTGTGTTGCTGTTTTGACAGAGAAATGAAAAAGGAGGCGCGGCGGTGTTTTCTGTCTATCTCACTCTGTCATTGGCCGCTGCAGTCTGTGTGTTCACTTTGGGGACGGTAAAATCACCCACGTCTCTCTTGTGCGTCCAAAATCAGGCTTAAAAATGAAACATGTTTGATTTCCTGCGACTGTAGTCCAGTTGCGTCTGACTGCTGCCCACACTACACGATTCGAATGCCAGTCCAGTCGTGACCCCCCCACACTACGCGACACGACTCTGTGTGACTGCCTTCGACTAAACACGACTCGGGAAGACTCGGCGCGACTGCAAAATCGGGCATAAAAATCGTGTAGTGTGTGCGGACCTTAATGTGCGTCTGCCCATTTCTTTTTTTCAGATTTTGTTTTCTTTTACATTTTTGATACAGCGGCGCTAGAAATTAAGGAGCGGCGGGTCGGGGGGGGGGGAATAGAAATGCGTTAAAACTCGACTTATTCAGAGCGTCATCTGCTCCTCAATAACAAGGCTCTTATCACACTAATACAGCTGTAATTCGGAGCTTATTATTTGCATTTGCTCAATTTTAACGTAATGTTTAAGAAACAGTGGGTGAACGGAACAATATAGAAGTTTGCGTCGTAGCCTACGTTATTTGAAGCTGCTCCATGCACCGCCCGGTCCGTGCCTCGTACCTCCTGCTCCGCGCCTCTTTCTCTCCTCTCTCTCCTCTCTCCGTCCTTCGTGAAAACATCCAAACCCATGTGCTCTCAGCTTCGATGTGAGATCCATCGCGGCATTTTAAAACTGTTTAGTTTCCGTACGAAAAGCAAAGCGAAACCACGCGGTGTTAAACAGTAGCTGCTTTTAGAGAGAGAGAGCCCTGCGCGTCAGAAATAGAGCAGCGCTGCGTCTTTATTTTAATAATTACACATCATGTCTTCGGGCTTCTGGTAGGCTACTTAAACTAGCGTGCATATTAGCTATATTCGAGATTTAATTTACAGTCCAATCCCAGCAAAGTGTGTAGGTTTACAAGGCCCACAGAAGATCAGCGCCTGTTTCTGACAGGATCAGAGGGCGTGGCATCACGATCATCCATCACGATGTGTGGTGTACATGTTGTGGAGTGGTCTCTCACCCAGCGGGTTTTGTGGTTTGGGGGCATGTCTGGGCCCTGGCTGTTGTGTGTTCATCCTGTGCTCCAGCCACTCGAAAGAAATAAAGTTGACTCACTTGCAGCTTGCTCGTGTCCTCATCTTTCTCGCCACAATAGACCTTAAACCAAGCTAATAATGTCATATATAGGATTGAATAGACCCTGTACAGTACATCGGTTTCGAAACATTGGCAGAGCACATGGGCTTTGGACTGGTCTAGATTATAAAAACTGTATCATTATCTGCCACATAGAAACCCACAAAGCACGAACAGAACAAATTCTTTATTCTTTATAGATATCTCTATATGGCAGAAGCGATGTAAAAAAAAATCCACAAGGCAAAAGTGGTACCATAATGCGTGTATGCATAAAACAAATTGTTAACTTCGATTACTACTTGATGTTGGTTCTGCCTCAGATGTAATCATACACACAACCACTAGAGGGTAGAACAGTGAAGAATATCCAAGGAGAACCAGTCTAAAGAGAAAATTGTGAATCTTGAATAATATCACTTTAAAACAATTACATCTTATCATCAATTACATCTTATACTAACACCTAAAACCTCCCGCACGGTATTAGGTGCCCTAAAAGAAGTGGCTCTTGCACAAAAAAGCGGGGAGACCAGGGGGCAGCGGCCTTTGAGCTCAGCACCGAAGGATGGGCATCGCCCCCGCTCAACAGTCCGCTGTCAAATTTTGGTGGATATAACATATATAAACACATATATAAATATAACATAAAATATAACATTTTGACAATATTTAATGTTAACATTTATTGCATAAATATTTTTATGTATAAGTATGTAAATATGCCAAATGTTATGCCTAGAGCTTTTAACAACTTTTTTATGTATTCTTCAGATGTTCATACCTACTCCACTAGGCGCTGCAAAGACTTGTATCTTCCCTTTTGTAGAACTACGGCCAATCAAACTACACTCAAATACAGACGGCCTTCCCTCTGGAATCATTTAGCCCCTGCTCTAAAGACTATACCTACTATGAACTCTTTCAAAAGAGAGCTGAAAATAATGATCTGTAAATAAGTTTACACTGTTCAATTGACACATTTAAATGCTTGATGTGTCATTGTAACCATTGTCTTGCTTGTTCATGTTATTTTATGCCTGTTTAATGGGATTTTGGGGAGGTGGTTTTATAAGACCTCTTCTCACTCTCTCCCGCACGGTATTTTTTTCATCTTCTTTTATGGATTTGTAAACTTGTATTTTAAATGTTATATGTGCAAATAAAAATCTAATCTAATCTAATCTAAATAATGCTAAATTACACATGCTGATTTTTCGGACAGAAACTTGGCTTCGCAAATATGAGTTGGAACACTCAGGCTGGCAACGGTGAGTACAGTATAGGCCCCTGCAGCAAATCATGAAGGGACTTGCTTGAAAGAAATGTGGTGTCATAGGAATTCTTGAGAGTTTTTCCCGCTGACAGTTTGAACATCAATATCTCTAGACACATTTTGGTGAATCATAAATGTCACTTCTTGCTTGTTCTGGTTGGTCTTACAGCAGAAACAGACAACTCACAACGCCATCTGGACAACAACTCACGGCAACAGTTGAAGCTCAAAGACAGACAGCGCTTTTTTGAGGAGGTCTACCAGCACGATGTGGACAACTACCTGCCGTCCACTCATCTGCAGATCGACTGTAGAAAACGTAAGAAAAATATTGCAGTGCCCTCCTGTAAATAGGCACACATTAATAATAAAAATAATAATTTGGGATACTTTTTAACCTCAAGACACCTACAGTTCTCCAGCAGTGAGTCATGGGGAATTTCGGCTCACTGGAGCCATCTCATGACAGTGAATTTACTTTATCGATCCTCAAGGTGAAATACTAGTAGTTATAGTATTATAGTTACATAAAACAAAAATCTGGACCAAGAAAGAAGGGAATAAGTTGTGTCTCAGATACATATACAACAGTATCTAAGAGAGAATTCAAAGTTCAATTTATTTTACCCTACGGCCACTTTGATTAGCCTTTCTTCACTCACGTATTCCTGCAACCTTTTTACTTACATGGTGGGTTCTTCTCACTTACTTCACATTAGCATTTTTTTTAACTGTAGCCGCTTCTTCGCCTCTATGAATGTTAAAGCAAACTTTATGCCCTGTGGTTAACTAACAAAGTTTACCTCAAGAAAAGTCTGGAATCCCTACCTGTATACCCTCCTTAAGGTATGTCACAGAGTAAATACTCACTCTGTTCCAACGCGTAGATCTCTACGTGAAGGAAAAACAGATCCTTAGCAAATATTGCCTTACTATGCCCCACGTGTGGTATGGAGCACACAAAGTCAAATATTTTTCGAGGAAACAAGGCCAGAAGTAGTTACGGTGCTATAAATTTAAAACTTGAGACCAGGTATTACGTTTTGCGGATTTTATTAAAGAATTACAAAAAGCCAACAGCAGCAGAAGATAACCTTCTCGAGGTAGCCAAAAAGAGCTGCCCCGATACACTGAGAACTTTCTCCTTTATAGCCCAACAGGACAAAGCATTTATTAAAAAACCCCCACGCATGCATCGCTCAAAAACCCAAAAATTGAGGACACCTTCTTGATTGTTCAGTACATCTGGGCATACACATATTTGACAACCGTAAAACATTGGGAGACACCAGATCTATTGTAGCTTATACCTCTCATGGCAGACAAGTGTAACTCACAAAATGGAAAACCCCCTCTTGACCCTCAACTCAAACTTTTGGCCTTGAGGAAAACTGAGGCCATTTGCGAATCACACAAAAGAAATACTATTGAATGATACTAGTTAACAAACTCAGCACAAAAAGATTATTATATTGAAAGAAAAACTAGTTAACAGTTGGCATAGCATTTAGAGAGTGAATATATAAGTGAGTATATAAAAACTAAATATATTGAAGTAAAACAGTTAACACATAACACAACAGGTGCAATACTTTATATTCTTACAACCGCTCATACCCACTCTATGCTCTTAAATGTGGGACTTCTCCAACAAACCAGCGCATGTGTATAAGATTGAACACACAGGCTTACACATTGAAATTTCATCTTATTACATTATCATTATTATTATCATTTCATAACATATTTTGGTTGCCAATATACACAGCTCATTTTTATGACTTACTGACTAGTCATGATTGTTCAACAGTTACAATGTGAAAATAGCTTTGCAATTTAGTCATATATGGTAAATATTGACGCACAAACATACAATAACCCAGAACTTCAACTAAACTGCACCTCTCTAGAATACAATCCTGTAATAGCTCATGCCACTGAAATCCAGGGACAACATTTTATGAAGAAAATGTCACAGGTAGAATGTGCTAAGTGCAATTATTACAAAGCACAGAGTTGAGCAGTTTGTTGTTGACTATGATTTCTTGTACGTCATAGTGGAGCAGTGTGGAGGTATATAACTCAGATCATAACAGATCATAATATTTTCCCTTCATTGATCCATGTTTTTAAAGAAATGCCTTTTTTTTTTTTTTTTGAATGAGAAACTGTTATTTCTCAATATATTTTCAATATCATTATTATTCATCTTTTTGGCCCACATTCTGGTGGCCATTAGTGGAGTGCCCTGAAGTGACTTACTGTACTGTGTTAATGTCATGTCACCCCTGGCACAGTGATTCATATGTGACTGTGCCTGTAGCTCCCATGGGCAGCATCTCGTCCATGGAGGTGAACGTAGACGTCCTGGAGCAGATGGACCTGATGGACATTTCGGATCAAGAGGCTTTAGACGTGTTCCTCAACTCCAGCTCGGGACCGGAGGAGGCACCATTGACGCCGTCACTTCCAGGTTCGTCTGAGCAGGCTCTTAGTCATCCAGGTCATCCTACACTAGGGTTGGGCGATGTCCCCTTAATTGGCAGTTGACGATGTTTACAGTGAACCATCGTGATGGACGATGATATGTGAAATCGTTGACTGACGATGAATACACAGGTATTCCTAAAGTCAACAGAAAGACTCACGGCGAGGCGTCTTTCCAATATTATGGCCCTCGCCTCTGGAACGATCTGCCGGAGGAGCTCAGGACCACAGAGAACGTTCATGTTTTTAAGAGCAGGCTCAAGACCCACCTTTTTAGCTTAGCTTTTAGCTGACATCTACTTATTTAGTCCTAATTATGTATGTATGTATGTATGTATGTATGTATGTATGTATGTATGTTATATATATATGCTATATATATATGTTATATATATATATATGTTATATATATATGTTATATATATATGTTATATATATATATATATATATATATATATACACTGTATATATGATGCGGGGCGTATTGTTTTAAATGTTGTAATCTGTAAAGCACTTTGTGATACCTTTCGGTATGAAAAAGCGCGTTATAAATAAAGTTTGATTGATTGATTGATTGATTGGTGGTATAGATTGGGTTGTTTAAGGAAGAAGTTCTGAATTACGCCGTAGCATGAAAAACATCAGATGATTGGTTAAAGGCAAAATCAGGAAGTAAGTAAAGTGCAAGGGTCATCTGCAATTTTTGATTTTATTCATCTTGATAACAGATCATTTTAATTTATGCCTTAGTAAAGCATTTAAGTTGAGCTTAGACATGGTTTACACCCAGTTTAGTCCAATTGTGATCTTGAGCTTGTCCTGATGGTACAAATATTTTACGACGAGGTACCTTTCACAACCACTGCAGTAGAATATTAAGTGGGGAATTTAAAGGTGCATTACTCGATTTTACATTTGAAAACAGGAGGGAGCAGAATTTAAACTATGCACTACGTTAACTCGTCACTTTAATCTTTTATGTGGATGAATTATTTGAACAAATCGGGTGCGTACAGATGCCTGATCAACATTGCTTTGATAAAAGGGTCACAAAAACGTTTACAACAATACAAAAGAAATGTTTCTGGAGCTTTAAATAATCAAAACAAAAAATAGGCGGTTTCTATGTTTTTCTAAAACTTTGGTGAAACCTAAGTCATTGTTCACAATTCTCACGAATCAATGAATGACACACCGGTTTGGCATGTGACATTTCAACTGTTATCAACTGTTACATACTTGACACACCCATTTCTGTGGTACTTTTTTTTTTTAAGGCCGTGTTTAATTAAATAAAAATAGTACTCTTGTAATATTACTCTGCTTCCACACAGAAGCAGAGGAGGAAGACGAAGAGGCTGAGGTGGTGTACAGAGAGGGAGTCCCAGTAAAGCGTCAGAGCGAGGCCCAGAGCAGGTCTAAAATCCGAATAATGTCCACGTCGTCTGGGTCCAGCGACACAAGCGGGGCAGACGCAGACACGCCAGTCATCCAATCAGACGATGAGGAGGTGCACGCGGACACACTGCTGCTCACCACTGTGCCCCAAACCAGGGACGAAGAGAGTGAGGAGGAGGGGGAGCAGGGACGCACTCCTGTCTAACGGAAGTTTATGAATATGATCCTAGCTATTTGTATTATGCAAATCCCAGCATGAAACTGGCTGTGACACTTCAATATTCTGTCATTTTAACCTAAAAAATCTCTATATATATTTTATTATGTCAATGACTGGTCGAGCCAGTTATGAAGGTTGTTTTGAACCGCCATTTGAACTTTTATCAAGTTCATGAGTCATGCTATTCTATGGAAATGCTTTGGTAAAGTGCATATCACTTAACTGCCGGAGGCCATAGCCACTCCTTTTTGTGTCTTTAAAGCACAGTGCCAAATCGTAAGGCAAAGTTGAGCCGTTTGGATGGTCATAAACTATAATAGTCTCCTAGAATAACAACTGAAACATATTACAGAAACAAAGTTGTTGTCACGCACAACTTTGTATCAAAAAGCATCAATTACAAATGTTTAGTTTTTCAAAAGTAAGAACACCTGCTGGTAAAATAATACAATATTAATTGCAGATAATGTAATTCCTCAATCCAAATTTGTCATTCGGTAAGAAAGTCTGGATTTAAGGGGTACACAGTAAGGTATGTCTCCTTTCTTATATCCACTGCATAGTCTCAAAAAGAACATTGTGTTTATATACCAGCAGCTGTAAGCATTGAGGTTGCTTCAGGTTACAATGTTGTATGATGCCTGAGAAGAAAAACACGAACTTGTCTTGAACTTGCACAATAAAAGTGAGTGATGGTTTAGTCAGAAGAGTACTGTCAATGTGCTAAATAAATAAACATTCTAAGTTTTGACTTAAAGGAAAAGGTAAACCAGGCAGTGGGTCTACCATGACTGTAAAGAAAACTGAGGTAATGATATTTTTTAGCAGGACATCACTCACTGGCATTGTGTATTTGAACTTTGTAGGCGACCGATAGCCAAAAGGCGTCTCCGTAAAGCGACATTGGAAATGGTGTAATACAGTAGTTGACCTTTGCATAAATCCGACCAAATCCCCAATAAGCCATATGACTGCAAGATATGCCTGAGGGAATGCTGAACGTCACAGAAGTCAAACTATATAGCATTTCTTTGAGATTGAATTATGTCTGGCGTAGAACATCAGTCATTGTAAAACCTGACAGGTACACACATATCACGTTCCATGTTTAGGAGAAGACATTTTGCGATACTTGTCTGTTGTGTGCATGAGGCTTGTCAATGGAAGTGTGTGTGTGTGCGCGTGTGTCTGTAAAGCATGCAAACCCTATGACTTCACACCTGGATTACAAAGGTATTGTACTGTACTGTGCTGAATGTCAATGTGTACCTGTTGGACTTCTGTATGTCAAAGTGAAATGGAAAGTGAATTAATGAATGATTATCTTAAACGCTGTAATTAATATAATAAATATCAGTTTGGAGGTTTGGCTTTGGGGTTAAATTGAAACTGTTAATACACTGTAACAGGATGTTCAAGGACTGTTTTCAAAAATCTTCTAAAGATGCTTAAATAAAATATTTAAAATCTCTTTTTGTTCAATTCTGTTTTTTAAACTGGTCCAAGACCAGTTTAAACATGTAGGGATGTAGTGGGATAAGGGGAGGGGGCAGACTTAACACACCTAATAACACTAGTACAAAAGCAGGGCTCAAGATTGCACCCATTTTTGACAAAATTACGACCAATTTACCAACAATGATCTACATAAACTTAATTTCATTAACTCATTTGTTATCTTAATACAGCTAGTTTATGCCAATTCACTGTCTAAACCAAAACCCTTCTGCTTCGTAAAACTCCTAATATTATAGTTTAACATTAATCATCATGAATAACGTAGTTTATAGAGGATGAATTGAAGTGTTTAATTTGACAATCGACACAGAACCCTTTTAGGATGTGTTTGAGGCATTTTCAAAGTGGTGTGCTTACATTTTGAGCAACAACACTGAAATGTTATTTTGGAGCCCAAGACCTCACCGACTCTTATTACTGTAAACACTGATCAGAATCAGAAACGCCAAAGAGAAATTACTCAGATGAGCATTTTAAGACCTTGACAGTTAAGAAAAGAGACTGGCTCCTCTCACTGGTGCTACGTTTTTTTTGACGCGTCACTCACTCAGAGCTACTTTAATTGTCTTTACACAGGTTCAGGTTTCTTGGTCGGGCAGTTTGTCAAGTGCAGAATTTGAGCGGGTTAAAGGGTTACATTGATGCATGGATGTAAGAAATTTGCATATTAGACGGCTGCAAACAAGGCTAGGCTACACCTCTCTT